>CM062642.1:1347323-1947323 GCA_025617555.3 Puccinia polysora | reverse complement strand
CCCCCTTGATTTGACTCAAAATGAACTTCATCATCATACTATCAATTTGACTCTCTTCCTCCTCCAGGATACCATGTAAATCACCAAGGCAGTCAAGCTCAAGATGATTGGATTGGATAATCTTGTCAACCCCCCCCCCTCCCCCAGAGACTTCCTTCTCCCCTTGATGGACAAATTTATCCTGGTGATCAAAAAAGTGAAAAAAAAGAAAAGGATACCATTGATGGAGTCTGAAATTTTTGCAAGAACCAATGGATTGCTTGTTGGTGTAAGTTTTAGTTTTATGAATTGATGAAAGAAAAAACAAAAAAATCACATCCCCCATTTGTCTCCTACCAAGACCTTAATTGCTTGCACTTCCATAAAATTTCTATTGGATCATCACATCAGTTCATGCCACTATGATGTGCCCCCTCCCTCCCCCTCCCACCATTTTTGAATGGTTATCTGATGTGATTGAGTGACTAGACTGAAGATCATCCTTCCTCAATTCATCAATCAACCAATTGACAAGTTGATGAAAGTGACCAATTAATTTCATCAATTTCAAGCTTCTCTCCCTGACCATCTTGATGATATTATCTTCATCATTGGTGCAAGACTCATCTTCTATCTTGTGATGGGGTTTCACTAGGCCATTTGTCCCCTGTTAATGCCTCCCTCACTACAAAGATTGATAGTACAATCAAGAAAATCACCATCTATCAAACAAAGATGGAGCTATTTCTGGATTCAAAGAGATTGCAAGAGGCAAAAGATGCCCTTACTCAATTTTTGGTATTGAAACTGAATTGCCAATGTTAAATTTGCAACCCTGTGGTTGCAAACAGTTGCAAACAGTTATATTATATACATACAGAAATATATATTTTTTAACTTTTTTTTAACTTTTTTTATTTATTATTTCTTTCTTTGATTTTAATAAAAAATGAAAAAAATGAATATAAATTAATCAATTAAATTAAAAATACAAATATAAATAAATGAAATGAAATAAATGAATAAGTAAAAACATGAATCAATTAATTAAATTAAAAATATAAATATAAAAAAAATATAAAAAAAATAAAAAAAATATAAATAAATAAATTAAAATATGAAATAAATAATAGATATATAAATATATAAAAAAAATTAATTAATTAAATTAAATTAAAAATAAAGATAAATATATATATATATATATATATATATGAAAGAAATATATTCTACAAATTGTTATTTTTTCTTTTTTTTTGCCATTCAAAACCCAAAATGGGTTATGTGGCGCGGTTTGCAACCCAAAATGGGTTGCAAACTTCCATTCAAAACCCAGAATGGGTCCCAAATTGCGCCACACAACCCCTTTTAGGTAGTGAACAGGGGTTGCAAGGTTGAAAATTTAACATTGCCCTGACTGAATCCCAAGAGTTGATTGTTTCAAAGCAGCTCTATGGAAATTTCCCATTTCATCTAACTGTGAACAAATTGTTTGGAAAACCACACAAAATTTATCAAAGCTCTGCCACTGCCTGCCCCAAGTGCAAGAAAATTCATTGGATGATACATTATCCCCCAGGTAAATCCATTTCAGACTTGATTGGGGAGTGTTCTCTGCAAGTGGCTTGGCAAAGATGGCTGTTACTGAGGCTCTCAAAAACATAATTACAGCCAACATCAATTTGGGGAGTGTTCTTTGAAAGTGGCTTGGAAAAGATGGCCATTGGTGAGGCGCTCAAAAACATAATGACAGCCAACATCAATTCACTCAGAAATTGATGATCATGATGTATTGATTTCTTTCAATTTTTTTGAGTAGGGTGATCATGAATTAAATTTCCTCCCCCCCCCCTTGGCGGCACACATAAACCCATACAAACATTTAGCGCCAATATGGGTTGATACAGCAGTCACCACTAATCAAGTTGATTAAATAATATTTCCAAGTCTTAAGAAATAATAATTTTAAGACCAGAAGACTGATAACAGGATTTAGAAAAAAAGACACAAATGTGTGAAGTAACAATTGAAGAATAATATGAAATAAATACAATACCCAAGCTGACAGAAATAACAAAAACTCAGACACAATACGTGAGAGGAGATCACATTGATCCTATGAAAACAGCCGCCACCACACACCACGCCAAAGTTGAGAAGGGACTTGAAAAAAAAAGACTACAGAACAAAAGTTGGAATTCTTTGTCATGAAGGAGGTAAGGATTGTGGTTGCACCAAATTATCTTAAGTCCTCAACAATGTCCAACACTTTCTGATTGCTCAATCCTATTTGATGTTTTAGATTGAATGACCTCATTTGAGAAATTTAAAAGAAGAAAGTTCAGCAACAGAAAAGAGGATTGAATTCCAATGAGAATAGGATACTTAAAGAGGCTGAGAACATGTAACCATAATGAATATTCAGTAATTGGATCAAGCTTGTGATGGCGGTTGAATGGATCAAGTGCCCAGTTAGATTGAGCGCGTGAGGGGCTTGAATGGGAATGATCCATGACCCAGAGAAAGTTCAGGAAAATAAAGGATAGAGATAAAAGAAAAAAAAATGAATCATAAGTTTTTGGATGTAGAATTAAGTAACATTCCAACACCCCTCCATAATTCAGTGCAACTAGGCTTAAAACACCTTCACGTGAGTAGCTCTAGTGCTTGTCTGCTGGAGGCCTTAGTGAGTGGGTTGGCAACCATACAGCCTGTCCTGACAAGGTCAACATAAATTTTGTCCAAAGATGATTTTTTGCGCAGCCATTTCATTTTTATGTCAATTTAATTTGTTTTTGAATTAGAGCCAAAATGATGAATTTTATCTATAAGTGCTTTGTTGTTGACTAGGAGTCTGGACGGTTGAGCTTGAGGTTTTCTCCACAGGTCACATATCATTCATTTAATCCAGAGCAATTCCTGTGCTCCATTGGTCAGAGAATCTAGTTCCGCCTCCATGGAAGAAAGAGTTATGTTTCTCTGTTTTCTGTTTTTCCACAAAATTGGAGAAGATTTCAAAAATATAATGTAACCTTTTTGAGACCTACAACTGTGTGGATCATCTGCCCATGTTTAGTCTTTGAATACTTTCAGAGATTCTGTTCCGCTTGAGTCAGGATGAAGAGAAATAGCAAGAGATGAAGTCCTGGCCAAGTATTTCCAGATGTGTAGCATTTATTTTCAGTGACACATCCCCAGATTTTGGTTGAATCAAGAGAGAATAGAAGCCTCTGCCAAGATATCTGGTTGAGTTCTACATTACAGATAGTTTAAGATCCCGCTTTAATTCCTAAAGTTTATACCAAGGTTATTAAACTCTGTTGGTTCACTTTGAGAGGCTGGAACTAACTGAATGCCAGGAGTGAGAGGAGTCAGGACCGTTCTGCAGTTAGAAAGATTAAGCTTGTAAAATGTATTTTCAATGCATTTCTTCTGATTCAGCGTCATTGTATTCTCAAAATTGCTGAATCCCATTCCAAGGATTGTATTGGGTTTTTGTGCTGATGAACATGGAAATTTTTTGTAAGAACTATTCTTCAAACCAACTTACTTCCCCACTAACAATTAGATCATTTACATGAAAGAATACGGATGAGCATCTGGCTTTATGAGTGTAAAGACACGGGTCTGCATTGAATTGATTGAAACCAATGTCTACCAACCATCCTGTGAGTTTCTTGTACCAATTGGATGGAGCTTGATGCAGAACATAGAGTAATTTCTTTAATCTCAGAAAACTTGACAAACACTTTCTTTCTTTTGGTTTGAGAATGTAAATTTCTTATTCCAGAGGAGCAAAAAAGAAGGCTGCCTTAACGTCAAATTGTCAGATTCTTAGATTTAGGTCTGAACCACTTAACAGAAGGAGTAAGAGTGTTGTGAATTCTCCAGTTGGTGCATAAGCATCACCAAAATCCACTACAGGCGCCTGTAGATTACACATGATAAAGAGTTGAGATTTCCTGTTTTCTGAAGAAAGACTTGTGGCTGGTTTAACCTTTTCCACCCACATAGCTCTGAGGTAGCAATGGGTTTTGATGTCAACATCTCCCCACACACATTGTGATTTGATTTCATATAGCGTGATTTTCTTTAAGCGCAGTAATTGGGAGGAGTGCTAGTAAAAACAGAGCCATATGAATACTTTTGAGGTTTGATGGATGGAACCCGTTGGCCTAAGTTTTACTGGGGAGTAATTTATTTTGAAGTGTCTTCCCTTTGACCAAAAGCTTTGGCAGTTGGAATGGGTTAAATTGGGATGATTGAGGTTGGTTCTTCAGCTGGAGGAGGCATGGGAAGAGGAGAAGCCAACTCTATGATGTCAAATTCATTAGATACTTCAGAGTTGGGCAAGAGAGATTCATTGCACCAACCCCCTATCACCACATCATTCTCAAATTTTTTGGATTGGCGTCAAACTCCAGTAGAGTTATGTGTTTAGTGTTGGCAACTTTATTTTCAGTTGTCAGAATCTTGTAAGACAGGAAGTTTTTGTTGTAACCAATCAGACAACCAAAGAGCCTGTGTGGATCCAGTTTGGAGAAGGATGGCCTGTCTTTGAGAATGTAGCTGACTGGATTACCAAGAGGATGAAATTAATTGATGTCTAATACCTTTCCTTCAAAAAGCTCATACAGAGATTTCTTTGATTTGTGAGACGGAAATTGATTGAGCTCCAAAGCACACAAATTGATGATAATGTTTCAAATTTGCTTATTGAGTTGTGAGTCAATAAGAACCGTCCTAAGTGATTCTAGGATGAGTCAATTAAATCATTCTGCTATTCCATTCTGTTGTGGTGAATAGGCATTAGAGAAGGTCTTTCTGATATTGTTTTCCTTACAGTAGTTAGAGAGGCTGTGGTTCCAGAACTCAGTTCCACAATTTGAGTGAAGAATTATTGGACCATAATTGAATCTCTTGGATTTGATGTCAATGATAAATTTTAAGGTACTTGCCACATTGCCTTTGTTTTTTATGGGAACAACTGTGAAATATCTGGTACAGCTGTCCACTACGGTTAAGAAATACAAATTGCCATTAATACTCAAAGGATGAATGGGTCCCACAAAGTTGAAGTGCAATTCTTGAAATTGTCTTTCAGCATGTGGATCCTTGTTTCTGAATGGTGCTTGACTTATCTTGCTGATGAAAAATGCTTCACAGATTGTTGATTTTCTGATTTATAATCCCAGTTTTTGCCAAATTCTGCCATAGCTAGCATTCCCAAGTGATTTATGGATTAATTCATCCTGAGTCAGAAGTGAAACTTGACCATGATTGGGTTTGGAAAATTGAAGTATGGGTATATTGCATTCATAAGACCCTACTTTTCTCCAGTTATATTTCTGGATTACAAGATCATTTCTTCTAATATCAAAATCAAAACCATCAAGAAAAAGGCTTCTCATAGACAGAAAAATAGCCATAGAATTGGGAGAAAAAAGTACATCAGAGAGAATAATTTCCCAATGCTGATTGTTGATCAAACTTATCAAACCAACTCTGTCATATCCAAGAGAGTTTCTTTCCAATGTTGTTGAGATGTATCCATTAAATGATTGGTCTAAGTCTGAGAATAATTTAAGATGAGATATGATGTGTCTTGAAAATTGAGAATCCACCATAAGGCATTCAGAAGAGAAAAGCAAGCTTGTGTGAAAGGAGCTAACTGAGGTTCCATCCATAACAGAATCCACTCCCGTTTTCTTCTTCCTTGTAAAAAAAGGTCTGAGGTGCGGGTACAACTTCCAGCACCTGCCTTCAGGATGAGAGCCTCTTGGATTATGCCATTTTTCATCACAGGGTTTGATTTTGGTGGTAAGAAAGGCAACAGAATTGGAGCTTTCTTCTTGTTTTTCTGGAAGAGCTTCTTTGCTCAGAAAATTGTTATTTTTGAACATTCAAAGGTGATTCAGGACTTGATCTGGATTGATCTTTTTGTCCAAAGGAGTGATTTGCTTAATGACCATGTCCATGCTCAAGGGGAGCTTCTCCAGAATCAGATAGGCAATAATGTCTGTTGGTAGATCAATTCCAAATTTGTGTAACCTGGACGTGGCATTTTTAGTGTCTGTAATGAAACTGGGAATTTTTGAGTGGGAGAAAGGAGTTTGTAAAAATTCCTTGAAAATCCTGGCATGGTTGGATGCATGATTGGATGCAAACTATTTTTTTATTCCCAACCAGATCTGATGTGCTTCTTTCTTGTTGTCTGAAGTAATGATGTTTGCTTGTACTGTTGTGTCTAGTTTGGAGGTTTGAATGATCCAAATCCATAAATTTTTTGATGTGATTAAGTCCTATCAGATTTCCATTTGAATCCATTCTTTTTTTTGTGAGTGTGGCGCAAAAATCTTCTTGTAGGTCCATCATGTTAACTACTCAATTCCGCCATATTGAGAAATTGTCTGGCATGAGTAAAGGGATGGCCTCTATAGTCCTTTTGAGAATTGTGGTGGTAAAAGAGTTGGTCATTGTTGTATTTTCTGGTTGATCAAGATTGGAAGTTCTTTAGATGATTGAATACAACTGTTAATTGTGATGAAATAATATTTCCAAGTCTTAAGAAATAATGATTTTAAAACCAGAAAACTGATAACATGAGTTAGAACAAAAGATACAAATGTGTGAAGTATCAACTGAAGAATAATATGAAATAAATACCATACCCAAGCTGACAGAAATGACATGAACTACAACACAATACGCCAGAGGAGATCATATTGATACTATGAAAATAGACGCCACCACACACCAGGCCAAAGTTGAGAAGGGACTTGACAAAAAAAAGACTATAGAACAAAAGTTAGAATTCTTTTTCATGAAGGAGGTAAGTATGGTGTAAGACTCCAAACGGTGCTAGGCGGTGGCAGTTCTGTGGAGGGGAAAGGTGCTGTTTAGGCTGCCCTCCCAAGTTTTAAAAAAATATTTAAATGTAACCAAGCTCAAAGTCCAGAACCTGGTAGACAAGGGACCAAATGTAAGAGGATAAAGATGATAGTAGTTGGTAGCTGGGGAAACAAAACTATCTGAGACAAGATGATGCTGGGGAAAACTTGAATAGAAGAAGTCAAGGATTGTTCAGAGTTCAACAAGACAAGGCAATTGTAAGTGACAACGCCCACAAGCTAATAGCTCTGGTCATCAGCAGAATCTTATGAAAGATCAACTCAATCCTAAACGACCTCCAGGCTCTCAATGAACCTGCCCAACTCTCCGCAATAAAGCGCTTGAAGGGTACCAGATAACTGTGGGTGGCTGCACAAGACAAAGCTAATTGTTTGAAGAAGCTCTAGAAGCAAAACAATAACTGATTCAAACAAGGATAACCCAACACTTCTCAAGGGACTCAAGAGTAGCGTGGCGGAATTCAACTTCAAAAGAAATTGAGGGAGGTTTAACACTCCAGGTTTTAAGCTTAATAAAACCTCTTCAGTCAAACATGACTGGTTCCAGAAAGATAATCAAAGGATGATCAGGACCAGTATGGTTGGATAAAGGGATCAGGAGTGGTGTTACACACTCAAGAATTCAATCAGTAAAATTCTTATTCAACCAGCAAAGCTATTGGTTGGTGATAAAGATCAAGGATCAGAGTTTGAGTTTGGAGGCTCAAGGATCAAGGGGAAATCATGGATATACCCAAATTTTAGTCTCAGATGAAGGGGAATGAGACCCCACGGATAATTAATTTCAAGGTGATAATGATGATGATTCTCTCTAGTAAGGTACCATATCATACACCTCCCAAAAAGAGGGGGAGAGCCCCTCCTTATATGTGCAGGAGGCCCTGTTAGACTATGTACAACTGATTCTACAAATAGAGCGGAATTTTTTTTTTTCAGATGATCAGAAAAATTGATCACGCGGGCTGGTAGAAATCCGGCCTCCTTGACCGGGGTGGGATCTATTCTCATCCCTTCACCTCTCTTGCGTTTGTCCGCGGACGGGCGCGCGCGACAACATCAGGATCACCCACCCCTCACCCAAAGGCGGAAGGGGTGGGAAAAGAAAATGAACCAGAGCGCCTGTGGATGTCCGCGGGCAGTAGACAATGTTTTTCCACCCCCACACAAAGATGGAAGGGGGTGGGAAATATGGATGAGGTTGTCTTGGGATGGCTTGATTGGAAGGTGGGTTAGTCGGCTCAATTTTTTTCTCCTTCCCCCTTCTCTCTTGTTTGACATTGTCCATGATGGCATTGACCAAGAACACTTCAAAATCTTCCAATCCACTCCTTTGGATATCAAATCTTCTCAAGTTCTGACTGATGCGATCCCATCCTGTAAACAATCTGGGATTGAGATTGTGTAGGTAGAGTGACCAAATACTTTTGAAGCAAGAGAGTGGGATGGCGTTTTGGTTTGGTAGATTGGTGAAGCCTTCATGGAGTTGCATGGGTTTGAGGGTAGAGGAGGATGAGAGGATTGGATTGGAGGAACAATGATGATGGATGAGCGTATTGAATGGATTGGATGAGGGAGTGAGGCATAGGCTTGTTGATGAGAGGATGGGAGGGATCAAGGTTGATGATTGAATCAATAGGATCGTAGGGCTTGATCCATGACTTTGAGATCAAGGAATGCTTTGGATTGGTGAGATAGATATCAAGAGGGATGGATTGGAGGCCTAGTTGATCAAAGCTGAGTAGGAGATAGTAGAGATGATGAGGGTCTAAGTTGAGGGTAGTTTGACTTGAGGATGAGCTGAGGATCTGATTGGATGAGGATGAGGATGGAGAGGAGGAAGTTTGGGCTGAGTGGGTCTTGGCCCGCGCGTTCGGCCAAAAGGAAGGGGGGAACAAAGAGAGAAGGGATTGAATGCAATGCCTAGATGGTGAGGCAAAGAGAGGCCTGCCCTAGACCACTAGGACCGAGGAATTCTTGGAAGGATGAGGAAATTAGAGGACTGATACGGATAAAAAAAATTCTGATTTTTTTTATTTTTTTTAATGACACCTAAATAAAAGAATTGTAAAAAAATTTTGAATTTTCCGCATCTGGTCCAGGGTGTCCAGATTTGGTCACCACATCTCTCCCCAACTTACAGACTGTCCCTAGTCTGCATCTGAGCTTGATGTCATAAAAAAGAAAGGAAAGGTGATTGAACACAAGAAATGGCCATTTGATCTTGAGGATGATTGAAAAGAATATCTTGATCCATCCAAAGAAAATCCTAGATTTGATTGTGATAAAATGAAGAAGGCATTCCAGGTGCTCACGTATGTGGCATACAGTAGAGTTTCACAACAAAACGCAGCAGATAACCCTGGTGGTGCACAATTGGGAGGACTTACTTCTGATAGAAGTTGTCTCCACAAAAATGAAATTTCTTGACCTGATCAGCAGAGACCCTTCTGGCCATCTGAGTATCATCCAGTTCCTCCAAAACATATGATCCACCTCTGAATTGACGGACCACTCAATAAGGACCATTCCAGCAAATGGTAAAAATCTTTCCCCACTGAGTTTCCAAGGATTGGTTATAAGCTAAAACTAGTTCACCAGGATTCAAGGGGTCCCTGACTCAATTGGAATGCTTATCCTCCCAATACTGGACTGATTTTTCCCTTGACTCCATCATTTTCCAATAAGCTTTGTCACAAACATCTTCACTTTGCTCCAGTTTCTTGGATCTGGCAACTAATAGATCAGTGGTGGAAGAAACCTTTTCCCAAGGAATACCTAAGAAAGATTCCATTTCCAGATCAAGAGGAAGGACAGCCCTTTGACCAAAGAGGATTTTGTAAGGTGAGTAGCCAGTGGTTTGTTTAGTTGAAATTTGATCAGAGAAGAGGAGCAGAGGAAGAAATTTGCAACAATTGTTTCCACTTTCACCAGACAACTTGACAAGAGCAGCCTTCAAAGGGGCATGGCCTCTTTCCACCATGCCTTGTCCTTCAGGATAATAAGGAGTGGTCACCCTATGTTGACCAGGAAGCAATTGGATCATTTTGGCCAGTTTGCCACCAAACTCAGAGCCACCATCAGTTGAATAAGATTGAGACAAGCCATAACGCATTGTCCAAGTCTCATAAAGGAAGGCTGCTGCTGATTCAGAGCTGAGGTTCTTAAGAAATTTTTCTTCAACCCATCCAGAAAAATCATCTCTAGCCACAATGAGGTACTTAGCTCCACCAGCCTTAATGTGAACCACATCCATAGCAATCCTTCCAAAGACAGTGGACTCTCCAGTGGGATAACAAATTTTGGCCAGGCGCCTAAGATCACGTTTCTGACATACTTCACAAATCTTGCACTATTGAGAGACTGATTTCTTCAAAGATGGCCACCAGAATTGTTTGGATATACGTTGATAGGTTTTGGTTTCCCCACAATGCCCAAGGCCTTCATGGAGACTTTGGAGGATTGAATCTTGTTTACAGGGGATAGTGACAACAATAAGAGCACAAGGATTGCCTCTTTTCATAAGCCTAGTACCTTGGACAAAGAAATTGGAGGACTTCCTTTTGATTGATCAAAAATCTTTAGCAGAGAGATCAGGAGGCCTTTGGAGAGTGGAAAGGTAATGGTCTAATTTTAGCCAGAAACCTTGTTGGAAGCCAGAATAATCTTGGGAGGAAAAGGTGAAGACCGGACAAATTAAAGGCTCCTCCTCATCAAAGTCCATTCCAACATCCAATTCTTCATCTCCAAGGGGGCATCAAGATAAACCATCAGGCATGGTGAAGGATTTTCCAGGCTTATGAACAATATCAAAAGAAAAAAGTTGGATAAAGGCCACCCAACAAGTCATAGGAGCATTTGGGAGGCTAGGAGCATTGATCATTTTGATGATGGATTGTGTGTCAACTTTTAACTCAAAGTGTTGACCCCAGAGGACGGTTTGAAGTTTCTTTAACATTTGAGCCACGCCACAGAGTTCCAGTTTTGGTTGGGAGTACCTGGATTCTATATCTGAAAATAAAAAGGATTCATGGAGAGCAGGACGGTCCCAACCATTTTCATCTTCCTGAGTGAGGACAGCCCCAAGAGATTGATAACTAGAATCAAAAGCCAATTTGATCTTTCCAGCTCCCGGTCCATAACCCATCTTTCTCAAGACTATCTCTTTTCCAGCCATCATTTTAAGCAGCTGAAAAGAATGTTCACAATCTTGGGTCCAGATCCACTCAGCATCTTTTCTGGTCAGGCAACTTAGGGGAGCACAGATTTTGGATAGAGATGGGATAAAAATTTGAACATAAGTGAAAACACCTAGAAATCCCCTGACTTCAGTTGGATTGATGGGAGTGGGCCAAGAGAGGATTTTTTTGACTTTGGATGGAGCCATCCTTATTCCTTCCTTGCAGACCACATGACCAAAAATTTCCAGAGCAGGGACACAGGCAGCTAATTTGGATCCAGAGACTGTGAGTCCAGATTCTTTGATTTATAACAAGATCCTTTCCAAAGTGGTTTCATATTCCCAGATAAATCAACGGATTCCTGAATTCCAGGGTAAGAGCTCATTTTTATAATCAGAAACTGGTCCTTTGATTCCGCCATAGTCAATAAAGATACCAGCATGATCAGGGATTTCATCCTGGAGGATCCAAACCATCTGAGCCGGATAGACTGCAACCAAGTTGGTGGCACCTTGAGGCAATTGAGTAAGTTGGAAACAACCAAGGGGAGTATCCAATGTAAGGAGAGGGTAAGAAATTGGATGTAAGGACCATTTGTCATAGCCACCCATAATGTCACCTAGACCATAGCAAGCTTTCCCAGAGAAGGATTCAACAAATTCTTCAGTAGCAGGGGGAATACCAGAGTCTTTAATAGTAACCTTATTTAGAGGCTGGAGATCATGAACTATTCTAAGTTTACTGTTACTTTTAAGGACACAGAAAACAGGACTGGAATTGCTAGAAGTTGACTGTTTGTATAAACCGGTTTGGACTTGTTCCCGGACCAACTTGATGAAATTGTTGACTTTGTCAGCAGAGATTGGGATCTTTTTCTTTTGTCAGGGATCATGTTCTACTACAGGAATGATATAAGGCAGACCATAGGATTATTTCAAGAGACCTCTCTCCTCTTCACAGAAAGCAATAGCTTTTTCACTAAGAGCCAAGACACTTTTGATCAAATACAACTCATCAGGTAGAAGCCATCCATCTGGTCCAAAGTTGACCACTCTCAGATGTTCTTCAGTGACACAACCAGAGGGGATGAATGGACCAGTGAGACATCAAGGTAAACCACCGTAATGATTGCGGGATAGAGGGGGACACCTAAGAGTAGGGTTGAGATTGAGAGGCATTGGTTGGTTGACTGGTTGGATTTTCCTGGCAACTGGTTTATATTTGGAGGCAAAAGAGAACGGTTATTGTTTTTGCCAAGAGTTGACCAGAGAGATCTGACTACAAGGATTGAGACCAAGTTCTAACGCCTTCCAATTTTGATGTTCCGCAATGGTTTCAAAAGGTGCCTTTTCCATAAAAGAAATCCCAGGAGATAATACATTTCTCACATGTGTGGTACAAGGTAGGGTTTCAAAAATGATAGTAGTAGGATACCCTGGTGGTGCACAATTGGGAGGACTTACTTCTACCCCAATTTGCCTCCACTGAAGCCCATATTCTTCCATACCAAAGCCACCAAAAATAGGATCAAGATTGGGATCTAGTTTCAGACTCATTGTGGAGATTTGAACCAGAACTGAGAGAAGGTTTATTAGGAATAAGAGTACAAGGAAAAGAAGAAACAACAGATGAAGAAGAAATATTTTTGGATTTTTCCATTTTGATTTGTTCTTGATTTTTGATATTTTTGAGATCAGGAAAAAATGTTGAAAAGAAAGAGAAATCAGCCTCTGGGATGAGAGTTGACACTTGAGTTGAAGTTTGAGGCTGAAAAGAACTACAACTATTAGTAGGATCAACTACTCCCATAAAAATTGAGAGGAAGTGGAATTATCCTTCTGTTTTCCTTTTAGAGATGACTTAGGAAAATGACCAGGGAAATCTCTTTCCCAGCGACCAGAATCCAAAGAGCAAAGAGGAACCTCAATCTTTCTACCATAAGAATCAGGGAGGAGGATTCTCTCCCAAACTTGATAGGAAAACATAAGAGTTGCTCCAAAATCAATTAAGAAAGGTCAACCCAAGATCATAGGTCCATCCAGGCGTGTGATCCATAAATGACAAGCTCCAACAATGTTTTGGCCAATCCGGACTGGAACATCTTCAACAATTCCAACCAATTTTCAAGACTGGTTTCCTATTCCATACAATGAAGAGGTGAAGCTGACCCTAGGGCTGAGTTTAAGTTTGCAGGACATAGCATCTGAGATCAAGTTGAGCTGAGAGCCAGAATCAACAAGGAGTGAGACCGTTTTCACTGATTCACCAAGATAGCAGGGAAGAAAACCAAGAGGACAAGAGTAAAGACTAGACTCAGAAGAGGGATCTGTTCCACCAGAATCCTCCATCAAAGTTCCAGAAGAGACCTTGAGTTCTTCAGGACCAATTTCCACACGTCAACAAGAAACCCATTTCTTCATTCCTTCAGCAACAGATGGAGAGATTGACAGGAGTTCAGCCACAGATATATCAGGAATTTCAAGATCAGAGATTTTATTTAATACCCCTTCCACAGCATTGGGGTGATCTTTGGAAATTCCCCTCTCAAACCAAACTTTGGGCTGGGTGGAGGGAGGAAGATCAAGTGAAGCAGGAACAGGATCAGGGGATTGAGGAGTTTTAATAGATGAGGGATGAGGATCAGGATGATCTTGAGACCTTTCCATGAGTGGTTCTTTTTCCATCTCCATGTCTTGTACATCAGAAGAGGGCTCAGGTGAGGATTGTTGTTTGGGTGGTTTTTGGAGGATCAAGGTTGGAATGGAAGGAGCTTTATGAGTTTTGGGCTCCTCATGTTGCTTCCTAGCTGGATTGGATTGGTAAGTACCAACCAAAGAGGAGGAGGAAATAGCTGGGGGATACCAGGGTTGAAGAGTACCACAAGAAGATTGGAAATCCACAGAAGCCAAGGATGCCTTCATAGAAGGGGGTGGCTGGTAAGAGGCCACCACATGAAAAATGGGGCAAGATGAATTGAAGGGGATTAGGGCACCATTGGGAAGAAAAAAGTTATTCCCTTTTTGCTCTACCAATTTCTTGTCTTTTTCCTTTTGGAGTTCAAGACATTGACCAGTTCCATGGCTTTCCCTGTGTCAATAATAGCAGACTAGAGTATTTTTAGGAACAGCACTAGAAGGTTTAGGAACAACAAGGGAGGAAATCTTTTGATCCATTTTGTTCTCAAAGGCTTTGAGCAGTTTAGTGATCTTGTCCATTGTAGCGGTTTCTTGGTGGGGCTGAGGGTTCTTGGGCCTGCAATCAGATTCCATTTTATTCATAATCTCATTTGACTCTTTGAAAGAGGGGGCATGGACTGGTTCAGTGGTTTTAGATTTTTCAAAAGTGAGGGCTGTTTGAACTTTCATAACTTTATCCACCCTCCCCTAAGGATAAAGAAACCAGGGAGCATGAATAAATTATCCTTGGTAGTGATCATGGATCCATACTCGACCAGTTTGTCCTTGATCCTTTCCTGAACTCCAAGAGAAAAAGATTGGAAAAATTGGTCTCAATTTTTGTCCACGGTGTCGATTTGATTGTTTTGGACAAGGTAGGATTGGATGGGATCCCAAGATTTACTAAAGGACTGATAATCAGAAGCTGAAGCCACACCACCATTGGAGATCCACTTGGAGACAAGGTTATCTAGATCCTGCAAAGTAAATCGTGCTATATCTATTTTTCCCCAATAGGCCAACATTGCTCCCCGCAGCAGGGCCCATTTATGCCATTCAAAACCTTCAAACGACTCAATGATTTCCACAACTTCATCAGAGGAGATAAAAAATTGTAACTGGTAATCCATATCAAATTTTCTAGCCCTGTCCACCAAAGCAGACATCTCGTACAAGTCCAAGAAGCGTTCCACATTTGTCCCATTGAATCCTAAGTTATTTTTCTGGGGCTTGATCTTAACCATCTTAGGAAGAGTAGAAGAGTTGCTTGTAGATTCCATTTTGACAAAGTTTCCTAAAAGATCCAAGGAGCAGATTTCCAAAGTGGCTCACAAATGTGGAAAGAGTAGGGTTTCTTAAAAAACAACAAGTATCTTGCCCAGATGGTGCACAATTGGGAGGACTTACTTCTAGAACAAGTTGCCTCCACGGATCTGGATGATGACAGAAAAAAGAAAGAGATTGGATTTCGAAGTTGATGATTGTCGGGACAGTAAATCCCAAGGTTGCTGGTTTGATCCCGGCCCAAAGGACCAAATGTAAGACTCCAAACAGTGCTAGGCCGTGGCAGTTCTGTGGAGGGGAAAGGTGCTGTTTAGGCTGCCCTCCCAAGGGTTACAAAAATATTTAAATGTAACCAAGATCAAAGTCCAGAACCTGGTAAACAAGGGACCAAATTTAAGAGGATAAAGATGATAGTAGTTGGTAGCTGGGGAAACAACACTATCTGAGGCAAGATGATGCTGGGGAAAACTTGAATAGAAGAAGTCAAGGATTGTTCAGAGTTCAACAAGACAAGGCAATTGTAAGTGACAACGCCCACAAGCTAATAGCTCTGGTCATCAGAAGAAGCTTAGGAAAGATCAACTCAATCCCAAACAACCTCCAGGCTCTCAATGAACCTGCCCAACTCTCCACAATCAAGCGCTTGAAGGGTACCAGATAACTGTGGGTGGCTGCAGAAGACAAAGATAATTGTTTGAAGAAGCTCTAGAAGCAAAAAAATAACTGATTCAAACAAGGATAACCCAAAACTTCTCAAGGGACTCAAGAGTAGCGTGGCGGAATTCAACTTCAAAAGAAATGGAGGGAGGTTAAACACTCCAGGTTTTAAGCTTAATAAAACCTCCTCAGTCAAACATGACTGGTTCCAGAAAGATAATCAAAGGATGATCAGGACCAGTATGGTTGGATAAAGGGATCAGGAGTGGTGTTACACACTAAAGAATTCAATCAGTTGAATTCTTCTTCAACCAGAAAAGCTATTGGTTGGTGATGAAGATGCAGCATCAGGGTTTGAGTATGGAGGCTCAAGGATCAAGGGGAAATTATAGATATACCCAAATTTTAGTCTCAGATGAAGGGGAATGAGACCCCACAGATAATTAATTTCAAGGTGATAATGATGATGATTCTCTCCAGTATGGTACCATATCATACCCCTCCCAAAAGGCAGGGGAGAGGCCCTCCTTATATGGGCAGGAGGGCCTGTTAGACTATGTACAACTGATTCTACAAATAGAGCGGAATTTTTTTTTTCAGATGATCAGAAAAATTGATCAAGCAGGCCGGTAGAAATTTGGCATCCCTGACCAGGGTGGGATCTATTCTCATCCCTTTACCTCTCTTGCGTCCGTCCGTGGACGGGCGCGCGCGACAACATTGGGATCACCCACCCCTCACCCAAAGGCGGAAGGGGTGGGAAAAGAAAATGAACCAGACCGCCCGCAGATGTCCGCGGGCAGTAGACAACATTTTTCCACCCCCACACAAAGATGGAAGGGGGTGGGAAAGATGGATGAGGTTTTCTTGGGATGGCTTGATTGGAAGGTGGGTTAGTCGGCTCAATTTTGTTCTCCTTCCCCCTTCTCTCTTGTTTGACATTGTCCATGATGGCATTGACCAAGAACACTTCAAAATATTCCAATCCACTCCTTTGGATATCCAAGCTTCTCAAGTTCTGACTGATGCAATCCCAGCCTGTGAACAATCTGGGATTGAGATCGTGTAGGTAGAGTGACCAAATACTTTTGAAGCAAGAGAGTGGGATGGTGTTTTGGTTGGGTAGATTGGTGAAGCCTTTGAGGAGTTGCATGGGTTTGAGGGTAGAGGAGGATGAGAGAATTGGATTGGAGGAACAATGATGATGGATGAGCGTATTGAATGGATTGGATGAGGGAGTGAGGCATAGGCTTTTTGATGAGAGGATGGGAGGGATCAAGGTTGATGATTGAATCAATAGGATTGTAGGGCTTGATCCAAGACTTTGAGATCGAGGAATGCTTTGGATTGGTGAGATCAATATCAAGAGGGATGGATTGGAGGCCTAGTCAATCAAAGCTGGGAAGGAGATAGTAGAGATGATGAGGGTCTAAGTTGAGGGTAGTCTGACTTGAGGATGAGCTGAGGATCTGATTGGATGAGGATGAGGATGGAGAGGAGGAAGTTTGGGCTGAGTGGGTCTTGGCCCGCGCGTTTGGCCAAAAGCAAGGGGGGAACAAAGAGAGAAGGGATCAAATGCAATGCCTAGATGGTGAGGCCGAGAGAGGCCTGCCCTAGACCACTAGGACAGAGGAATGCTTGGAAGGATGAGGAAATTAGAGGACTGATATGGATAAAAAAAAATTATGATTTTTTTTTTTTGAATGACACCTAAATAAAAGAATTGTAAAAAAAATTTGAATTTTCCGCATCTGGTCCAGGGTGTCCAGATTTGGTCACCACAATGGTTGTTGCACAAAATTTCTTAAGTCCTCAACAATGTCCAACACTTTCTGATTTCTCAATCCTATTTGATTTTTTAGATTGAATGATCTAATTAGAGAAATTTCAGAGAAGAAATTCTGGCAAGAGAAAAGGGGATTGAATCTCAATGATACTAGGATATTTGAAGAGGCTGAGAAAATAGAACCATAATGAATATGCAGTAATTGATGAAGCTTGTGAGGGCGGTTAAATGGATCAAGCTCCCAGTTAGATTGAGCGGGTGAGGGGCTTGAATGGGAAAAACCAATGACCCAGAGAAAGTTCAGGGAAACAAAGGATAGAGATAAATAAAAACAAAAGGAATCACTATTTATTGGATGTAGAATTCAGTAATATTCAAACACAATTCAAGTGTGATGATGATGACCACCAACAAGTCAATTCAAGAGCAATGAAAAGAGAATACCAGTGGCCATGAAAGTAAATGTCAAGATAGGCCCAACAGTGACTTTATCAGCTTCAGGACCCAATAGGTTTTTTCAACAATCAGAAAAATTGATCTGTTGAGGGAAATGATAAGCCTCATCAATGGTATGATGCACTATTTTGGGTATTTTGGTGCTAGAGATTGAGATTGAGGGAGTTGGTTGGGGGACAATGGGAAGCTTTGTAAAGCATGGATCAATGGGATGAGATGAAGTATTTTTGGATTCCATGAGAAGCAAAAAATAAGAATTTGCTACCAGAGAAGATTAGCGTGACTCCAATCCACCATTGCATGGCCTTATCTTTGGTTTCATTGACTCTGCCCAAATGATTCTGGTTGAAAGGTAACCAACCAACAAATCATGGATGTAGCAATTATTTATTTAGAATGAAAGTTTTGAAGGTGATCAGGGAGTGAATGGACACCTCAAGATGAATTTTGCTTTTACCAAAGCAGGATTCAATGCAATCAATGTTCATATGAACAATCTAATAAGTGGTGAAGTTGTTTCCTTTGATTAATTCAGAGGGGTGGTGGTGGTAGGTGGGTTTAGTTATGAGGATTTCCTTGGATCTGGAAATGGTTGTTCAAAGTTGATAATTCTCCATCAAAGTACCAAATCATAATTTGAAGAATTTTTCAAGCGTCCAGATAGCTTTATGCTTGGAGTTTCTGTGTTGATGTGTGGATGGGCCACTTTGCATGTTGATGGATGGATGATGCATAAATGGCATTTTTGTTGCTTCAAAAACAAAATTTCCATCAAACCCTCCATTTCGAAATAAACCAGTTAAGGGGTATGTGTATTTCCGAAACCCACCATTAAAATGGCAGTTTTGGTCAAAAAAGAAATGGTGGGTTTCTAATGGCGGGTTTGCTAACTCTGATACCCCCTATTGAGGGATTTTTTCAGTTTGATGAATGGAGAAGTTCTTTCACAGCCTGATGTATTCTTTATTTAGATGTTTTCTTTAAATGGAGAATGTAAGAAGGCTTTTGAAATCTTAACAAAATAATAATAATCTTGTATTAAATTTTTCAGAATTTTCACTTTCACAACTACATTGCTCAACCACCTAGGAACTATGCCAATTAGGATAAACCACTATGTTTACAAAATTTGCTGTTGTGCAAGTTCTGCTGTCAAACTTATCCCAATTGGGATTAATGAGCATCATTGCGTGGATCAGATTCCAACACAACTACTAAGTAATTAAAATCTCAATCTTTTTCCTGCTTCCTCTTCTGTGTTCTTCACTTACACTCCACTTCACCATCCTCAAGACCAAAAAAAAACGGATGGCTTCAAGAAAAAACCAAACAAAAAAATAACCAACCAACAAATACCAAGTGACTCAAACCAAAAAATTCAAAAAAAAAGGAAGAGCAAATGTTATTGATCTAAATAAGAATCAAGATTAATTAATTGAACAAAAAAAGACCTAGAACATCTTCTAAAACAAAAAAAGTAACACCTCTGCCACTAGCTCCTCTATCAACTCTACAAGAGATAGGGAAAACAGAACTTCATTCAACATTGCAGGAAAGGGAGTTGAACACACAATTGGGTAGAATATAGATAAAAAAAGACCTCCAACTGCCACTTAGACCACATGCCTGATAGAAAAAAAGACCCTGATTAAAATCCAAGGACCATCTAGATCCAGTAAGACCTACCATTCATTTTTTTCCCTTGTGCCTTAAACTGAAGACATATGTTCTGTTACTGATCATCATCTCAATCCAATATTCCAACTTAGTTTTTTTCCACACATTTGACCAAACCTTTTTGAAGTATAATAGTTGCTGGTTTTTAGAAAAGATTAATAAAAGAAAAATCTGAGGATCAGGAGCCATATTTTATCACAATTAAAAATTTAAATTTTCTCCATTTTAAAAGTATCATCAACAGATCAAGTGCTGTTTTAAGGAATAATTCTCAATGAACTAGACAAAAAAGCCCTATTATCAAAACCAGCAACAAACATGTTGGAAGCACTAACCCAAGCTTTCCTTAAAAAATCCATCAAAATCATCCAAAGCCTAACCATGGAAAAACTTTCTCTCTTGAAGGAAAGGATGGAAAAAGTCTTGGAACTACAAGGTCTTAAAGTTATAGTAAACTTCCCAGGCCAGAATCTGACTATTTTCAATAACCTTAGTATCAGAAAAATCCTAATATCCAAGCTAGACCCAGACATACATGCCAATTGATAAATTGAGAATTCAAAGCTTAATTTATTTCCAACCAGGACCAATAGAACTGAGAGAATTAAAAGGTGTAAACATGTGACAGGAATTAAAACATATGGGATATGAAAGAATGTGAATGTGGCAGAGAATCTTACCCAAAAATTTCCCTGAAAAAGAAAGAAAGAATTGGTTAAGAAACAATCAGAAGCAAAAATATGAAATAAATGAGACAGGAGATTTTAGGAATGGAAAAATGAATAGATGAGATCAAAATTTGGAGTAGACATGATTTGGTGGTCCAGGGTGTTTCTCACATCTGATCAAATATAGGTTGTGAGAGTTTGATAGGAGCAAGTGAGACATTGGTTGAGCAGTCTTGGGATATGTTGAGGGAGATGTTGGTCTGGTGACCTTGATTTATGGTGTTTGTTTTATTTGAGGATGAATGAGTTGGGAAGCAAGGAGTGGGACTGAAGTTATGATGGAGGAAGAATATGTTAAGAGTGGAGGATTGCAGGAAAGCGGGAAGCGGATGAAGCAGATGGATGAAATAAGGATTAGAATTATAAGGCTGAGAAGGGATTCAATGGAGCGTGGAGGGCCGTGATGAATGGGAGGTAAGAATGAAAGTGGAAACAATGAGGAGAGGAGAGGTTTAGCAGCAGCAGTAGCTGATAAGGAGGAGAGGTGGAGGATTTAATGTTGTGATCAGATTTTTGTTGAGATGGAAGTTGAAGGGGTGTGAAATAATGACCACACACCACCATGATCAGATGTGAGGAGAAATGACAGATGAGGTTAGATGAACAACAGAGTGTTAAAATTTGTATGCACTTACGCATGTGCTAGTTCTAAGTGTAATCCAAATGGGATGCACATGTGGGCCTCTGCAGCCCATTGGACACACACGGACCATATGGGCCTGTGTGGATGTCACAGATTTGGGGAAACTGGCCTCAAAACGTGTGCAACAGGCCTATTGGTACACAGGCCCTAACGGGCCCGGTGGGGTATATGGGCAAATACAGCCAGATGGGCTTGTATGGGCATAATTGGGCTCAAGGTTTATTTTGGAAATACTTGGCCAGATGGGCTGGCCCGCCAAAGTATGGTTTACTCAGTTTTTGGGCTTGGGGCCGCCGCCCGTGTTGCAGCCTGGTTAGGGCTGCCACCCATGTTGCATCCCGCTTGGGGCCGCTGTTTTTGCCTACAGCCCGTTTACGGGGCCCAATGGCCCACGCGGGGCCATTGTAGGGGGAAGCAGGGCTGCCCTGCGGGGTGGCAGCCGGCTGTTGGAGCTGTGGGGCTGGGGCCAATGGCCCTGGCTCTTCCCCCTCCCCTTGCTTGCCATTGCGAGGGGGAGGAAGAAGGCTGGCTGGGTTGAACCAGCCAGCAACCGGTCACAAGGTGTGACCGGTCAGGGTGGGGGGGATTTCATCACCCTCCCACCCAGGAGGAATGACAAGGTGGCTGGCCGCAACAAAGCAACCAGCGGTGGGGGGGACCTGACCACCCCTCCACCATCAAATCAAAGGGCAACAAAGGGGCACTCTCCCCCCCCCTTTACCAAGGGGGAGGAGCGACGGGCTGGAGGGGATTTGACCACCCCTCAGCCCACCTTACCTTGACAACACCCTGGGGGTATCAACCCCCAGGGCCCCTGGTAGGGGTATTTGACCGCCCCCTCCAGGGATCTGTGAGAAGGAGGGGGGGGACAGCATGTCCGCTGGTCACACACCCCCCCCCCCCATGTGAGTATGAGATTGGACCCAGGTGTGTCCTGGGTCCCACCTGGCCACTTGTATGGCCAGGGGCTGGTTGCATGATGCAACCAGCCAGCCTGTGAGGTGGCAGCCAACCAGGGATTCAACATCAAAGGGGCTGGTTCAGCCCCGTAACAGCGGAAAAACCAGAAAGGACAAGAATAGGCTGATTGTATGGGTACAGGGACTGACACCATGCGGGCTGATGTAGTCCAAACCAAGTAACAAGGCCTGTAGAGACTGTAGAGCTATTTTGAGGCGGAAAATTTGCCTTTTGGTTTGTTGTATCATGGGCTCACAAGAGGCCAATATTTTTGTACTTAAGGAGCTCTTCTCCCTGCTGTTTTCCTTTATCAATTCAACATCCAATTGAATTCATCACCAATATCATCCAACATATTGCCCCATTGTGAGAGCCCATCAGCAATTATTGACACAAGGTGTCCAGCATTTATTTTGCTTTAAATACTGCTCATTTGCCTAAGCTAATTGTTGGCCATAATTATAACACAGAGCTCCTCAGGGAAGCTTTATTCAAGGAGTCTGGCATCATTGTGTTGGATGGGACCATATGGGTGATGAGCCAGTGATTTGTCTTTTGTTCTCTGAGACACTTTATCTGATTATTAATGTTTTTCAGTCCTCCGTGATGAGATTACTGATTGAACAAATTTTTTAGCACTTTATTTTTTGATGAACAAGGCATGAGTGAGTTTGAGTGAGAGATTCATCTTTTGCAGAAGTTGGGTAAGCCAAATATTTTCTTGTGTTGCAAGCACCAAGGCCTTGAGCTTGCCTTTTTTGGAAGAGAGAGAGATCTGGGGTTATAACTTTCTGTTCCAGGAGACCGGAAATACATATAGAAGGATTACATAGAAAGTGTGACTTCTTCTGGATTCAGGATTTTTTCCTCTTTCAGATTTGCTATAAACCTTGATTTTGTATTGTAAATTTGATTTTTGGAGTCTCAAAGCTAGGTTCTTTAAAGTGTTTAGGTATTGCAATGCTTTTTTGGCCTCAGTCCAGTGGGATAGTCCAGGTTCATTATTAAAGCAGGATAGATAAGAGATTGTGTAGGAAATGTTGGGTTGAGTCCTACTGACTATTAAATTGAGTAATCCTGTTGAGGATCAATAGTTGATACCAATTTTTAAAAAGGCTTGATGATTGGTGTTGGTGGTGGAGATTAGCTTGATTTTTGGGGTGATTGGAGTGTTGATAGGCTTACATTCAGTTAGGCAAAGCTTGTAGAGTCCAGTCTCAATGTGGTTTTTTTGATGCAAGCCAAGGCCATCTTTTTTCTGCATAAGTTGATTTCTAAGGATCTTGCTCAAGGATTCATCAAGGGAAATATTGAGAAAAATGAATAGATGAGATCAAAATTTGGAGTAGAAATGATTTGGTGATCCAGGGTGTTTCTCACATCTGATTGAATATAGGCTGTGAGAGTTTGACAGGAGTGAGTGAGACATTGGTTGAGCATTCTTGGGATATTTTGAGGGAGATTTTGGTCTGGTGACCTTGATTGATGGTGTTTGTTGTAGGTGAGTATGAATGAATTCGGAAGAAAGGAGTGGGACTGAAATGATGATGAAGGAAGCTTATGGTGACATTGGAGGATAGCAGGAAAGTGGGAAGCGTATCAAGCAGATGGATGAAATAAGGATGAGAATTAAAAGGTTGAGCAGGGAAGTAATGGAGCATGGAGGGAAGTGATGAATGCAAAGGAAGGAAGGAAGAAAGTAGAACAAATAAACAAATGAATGTAGAAAAAATAAACAAATGAACGTAGAACAAATAAACAAATGAACTGAGGAGAGGTTTGGGGGAGTGGATGAGGAGGAGAGGCAAAGGATTGAATTTTGTGATCAGATGGTTTTTGAGATGCAAGTTGAATAGGTGCGCAATAATGATAACACCAATATCATAAATCAGGAGAAAAAGTAAGACTCAAAGGCCAAAGGGAGATCAATCCTGAATTTTTTTGTCTTTTCCAAAGCTTCAAACAGAGAAAGAGTATACAAGGAATTCCTCTGGATCACCTTTAATCAAAAAAAAAAAAATCCAGAAATTTATCACCCAGATTTAGAAATCAATAAACCAGCTGTAAAAGCTAGGCATCTCTATTCCTGAAGATATCCTAGTATATAAGATCCTAAAGAAACTACCTCAAAGCCTAGACAATATCAGTCAACAGATCACCCACTCTGGTGGACCTATCAATCCAGAGCTGTTCCTTGATAGCTTAAGAAGATTACTAAACAATATAACAACAATTATTCTGATCAAAACCAAAACAAACCTGCTCCAAAACCCCAAGTCAAGTGCAGTCAGATAAAAAAAACTGAAAAAAAACCTTCTAGCCAAATATTCAATCTCTAAATGGTGGGGCCTTCATCCCAATATTTAACCAAATAGACAAAAAACTGGAGAAACCCACATTACTTTCAGCTGCCTTCATTAAATTCTAGAAAACTTCCTAACCCTTTATTCCAGTTCCACTTCTCAACTGATCTCATACTCCAGCATCTTCAAGAATTTATCAACAGAAGAACAAGGATCTGTAAAGAAAGTATGCTGAAACCATCTAATGTACAGCAAAGGATATGAAACTGTATTTCTGAAGAGCAAAGATGGCTCCAACCTGTGGCTAAAGAATTTTATATATTTCACTTATTTTTCTTCCAACCTCCTATCTGTCCTTTGTCTTCTTCTGGATTAATATCAATTCACTTTTGAAATGAATAAATTCTCTGCATCCAAAAACAGTAGGGTTTTCCTCAAAGGGAATTATCAGAACAAACTGCCAGTTATACCCCTAAGCAAAACTTCTGGAAAGCCCTTGTTCCACAATTCTCAAATCCTACACAAGTACCTGGGGCATGCCAGCTACCACATAATCATAAAAAAGCTGAAAATACCCATTAAACCGGATACCATTTGCAAGTCCTGTGCAGTTGGAAATATGAACAAGGCCTTCTTCAAAATAAAGCACAGCCCATAATTAGGCTCTTTGAGGAATTAAATCTAGACATAATTGGGCCTATCAATCCATCCTTGATAAAAATTCATTGGAACATCCTCACTGTGGTTGATAGCCACTCCAGATATTTCTCTGGAATCCATCTCAAATACCAAAGCAAAAAATTTGAAACTCTTTCTCAAATACTAGATCTAGAAGCCAAGAGATTTGGATACTATCCCAGTTTCCTAAACTCTGAAGGAGGAAAATTCAAAAATGACAACTTCAATGAGTATTTCAAACAGAATCTGATCAAGACCAAATATTCTTAACCTTATAATCCTCAAAAAAATGGCTTGGCCAAGAGACACATCAGAACCATAATTTTGTCACTCAGAGCCATTTTTCACAAATCATGCCTAAATAAAAACCTACGGAAATTTTTACTCAAGGCCTGTAATCTTACACTAAACCAGATACCTAGCCACAAGACCAAAAAATATCCTTAATCTCTCTCTCTTTAGAAATAAAAGCCTTCCCCTAGATCATTTCCATCCCATTAAAAATCCTGTCTCCTTTCTAACTCTACCAAAGAATCCTTCATCCAAGCTTGACTGCAAAGGCAAAAAAGGCATCCTGATAGGCTTCAAAAATTATCTCAGATCATAGCATATTCTATGGAATTCTGGAAGAATTTTCAAAACCAAATACATCAGATTCCTCATATTTATTCCCAGAAAAAAAACAAAAAAAACTATATCTCAAACTCAATAACACAGACTAATTTTATTCCTACATGAAACTCAGGGATAAAACATACTTCTCACAATCATACACCACAAGTGAAGCCTTGTGTGGCAAAATCCTACAAAAACTCAGGGAAGGATTTGTTGCAGAAAACAGTGATAGAATATTTTCAAACCAATAATCAGAGCAAGAAAGTCCCAAGAATTCTCCAACTCCAGAGAGACATCCCATTCCTTCCAGATACAATCTCAGAGAAAGATCCTCAATAGTCAAACAGGTCAGATGCACATACCTCAGCACCCCTGACAAATTCTCCAATGCTATCAAAACCCAATTTGATTCCATTCAAAGGATGGAGGTATGGGAAGATGCAAACATAATACTAGACTCCTATCTGAAGAAAAAGGCTGCCACAGCCTCTTCTTCAGAAAAGAAAAAGGCCATACTCTGTACCCAAGGATTCAAACAAGTTCCATGGATTGATTATGAAAATACCTTCTCTCCCCATGGAAAATTCACCACTCCTGACACTTCTTATCCTATCCATTTCCAGAAAACTTCCTCTCAGAAATTTTGATGTCAAGGAAGCCTTCCTGTACGCCCCTCTGAGGGAAAAAATATACATCAAAAATCAATTGGGCTTCCAAAGGACTGCCCCCTTCCTCAAACTCAAAAAATGTGTTTATGGTCTCAAATAAGCCCCAGCTAAATGGTACAGAACCCTCACTGAATGGCTCAAAAAGATCAGATACATTCCATCCAAATCTGATCCTTGCCTCTATCTCCATCAAGACCACAATTCCTTTCTATTCTTTTAAATAGAAAACCTCATTGTGCCTTGAAGAACCCAAGAATTTGAAACCCTTTTCCTCAAATTGTTTTCCTAACTCCTCAGCCCATAGTACACACACTCTCCTAAGAATGGAATTGACAATCTCAGATTGCAATATATCCCTCCCACAGGAAAAAATTGTTAAAAAAGGAATTTAAATTCTTGGAATTCAAAACTGTAAAACCTTTCTAACTCATCGCAATACAAGCATCCAACTTCTGAAGGCAACTGAAGAAGAAATAGAGCATTTCAGAAGGCTCAAGATTAATTATAGAACCTACACCTGGATTCTAAACTACCTTTCCTGTAACAATTAACCAGATATAGCTCCACAAGTGTCCATACTGTAACAGTTAAACAATAAGCCAGGAATGAACCACTGGAAAGAATTTCTCCATTTCCGGAAATACCTGTCTGGAACCATTTTGAATTCTCCCTCCCTTTCTCATTCATTCTTCTACTCTTCCTCTAGAATCAAATACCTCAGTGATTATAATTGGGCTGAAAACCTTGATACAAGAAAATCTAGAAGCAGCTATATCTGCTTTTGGAATAATTTCCCCATCTCCTGGAAAATCTGGATGCAGAAAAAAATCATGGTGTCATCCACCAAATCCAAATTCAACTTCATCACCAAATTTGACTAATTAATTCTATGAATATCAGAGATGATCCAAAAAATTTGGCACATCTATTCCCTCACTCAAATCTTTAATTTTGATAACAAAGGAATCACTGAAAAAAATCAGGCACATTGGCTCAAACTCAAGGACCAAGCATTTCAACATCAAAATCAAGTAACTCAGATATCTGTACAAAGATAAGAATGTTGAAGTCCATTTGATTCCCTCCAAAGACATGGTTTCTGATGCTCTTGCCAAGGCCTGAATTTTAACCTCTTTCACTAAACTCAATAGCAGGCTCTTCCTTTCAATGCACAGGGGTGTTGAAATCTTAACAAAAATAATAATTTTATCAATCTTTTTGGAAGTTGCACTTGCAAAACTACATTACTCAACCAAATAGGAGTTATCCAAATTGGGATAGCTGACTTTGGTTGCAACATTTGATGATTTGCAACAGCCACAGTCAAATTTTTCCCAACCAGGATAACTGGGCATAGTATTTTGGAGCAGATTCTGGAGCAACTACTAACTCAATCCAATCATCATCACCCACCTGCTTCCTCCTCTGAAGGCTTTATCAACCAAACCTCATAAAATAAACTTTGATCAACCATCCACAAGAACAGAAAAAATGGCTGGCTTCAAACAAAAAAAGATACCTATTCCATCCAATCAAAAAAACAAAGAACCACCTCTGCCACTAGCTCCTCTATCAACCCTACAAAAAAGAGAGAAGCCAGGGAATGAGTCAAAATTTCAGTTCAGGGATTTGAACACGCAGTTTGGTAGAAGATAGATAAAAAAAGACTTCCCACTGCTGCTTAGACCACAGGGCTGATATCAAAAAGACTCTGATTACAATATAAGGCCCGTTCAGATCCAGTCAGACCTAGCATTCATTTTCTTTCCTTGTACCTTGAACTGAAGACATATGTTCTGTTACTGATTATCATCTCAAAAATCTTCCAACTCATTTATTTTCCACAAATTTGACTCAAAAATGTCTACGTAGAATAGTTTCTGATTTTAAGAAAAGATTAATAAAAGAAAAATATGAGGATCAGGAGCCATATTTTATAAAATTCTGCCTTCAAATCAAAATTTCTGAGGGGAATTTTCTGTCAATCGATAGGAAAAGGAGCGCCAAGAGAGTGGTAAATTTTACAGTAGGAGAGAAGGTTTCATCATATGAAATGCCCAGAATATTTGGCAATCCTTGTATTCAGATTCTGGCCTTTTCATTTTCTGGGGATGAGGCTGTGACAGGTTTGGTCTTGAGTACCATGAAAGTCTTGAGGTAGGAGTCTGGAATTATGTTAGCATCTTCCCATAACTCCATCATTTCAATGGGATTTAGTTTTACTTGATGGCCTCAGACAAATTGTCTGGGGTGCTAATTAGGTATGTGTATCTCAATATTTTGACCCTTGAGTATCTTTCTCTGAGATTATATCTGGGAGGACTGAGCTGTATTTCCGTATTTGGAGATTTCTTGGGACTGTGTTGTTCTGATTCTTGGTTTTGACAATATGCTCTCATAATTTTCTGCAATTGATCCTTCACTGGGTTCATCTTTGATATTGCCATACAAAGCTTTACCTTTGGTTTCTGACTCTGGGGAATGTTTTCTGTCTCTAAGATTTTTGGTGGTATTTAACTTTTCTATGTTATCAAGTTCAATATCTAGTAATTTGTTTTATTTTTTCTGGGAATGAAGTTCAGAAAATTGATTTTTTGGGCTTTGAAAATTCTCTCAGAATCTGATAGAATATGGTGGGACCTGTTTTTTTGATTGAAAAATCTCAGGATTCTGGTTTTCCCCTTGGGTTTGAGCTTGGAGAAGGATTTCTTGGGTAGATTTAGGAATGAGGCAGGATTTCTGATGGGATGAAAGTAGTCTAGCAGGAATAGTTTTATTTTAGAAGAGAGAGTATGGGGATTTTTTGGTTTTGTGACTGGGTATCTGATTTAGTGTAAGGGTGCTGGCCTTGAGTAACAAGTTCCATAGATTCTTGTTTAAACATGAGTTGTGAAAAATTTTTCTGAGTGACTGAAGTATGGTTCTGTTATTTATCTCAGCCAAACCATTTTTTTTTGAGTATTATAAGGGTTGGGATACCTTTTCCTGATTGGATTTTTTACAGTACTCCTTGAAGCTGTCATTTTTTAATTTGCTTCCTGTAGAGTGTAGATCACACCAAGGAGAATGGGACCACAGGTGCTCTCACCACTGTGGATGCTTCAACTCCAATTAATTCACTTGGTTGTCTTCACGGCTCTCATTGTCTCTGGCAAGATCAGGGGTTCATGTCTTGTTCATCTCCTTCTTACAATTGTCAATCTGTTTGCTATTCCTCTTTTCCTTTTTCTTCATGTATATTTCTTTCTTTTCAGTCCCCTTCCTCTCACCAAGGTTTTATAATAGACGCACCAACTATCAACTCTACAAACTCACCATTAACACTCAAAACCACAATTGAACATCAACCACAAACAAACACAACCAACTTTTCCTCAATCTTCAAGTGAACCATCATCACAAATCATCCATAACTGGTGAGATCACTCTTGAATAACAACTGTCTGAAGGTTTCTCAATATAGAACCATGCTACATGTTAGCACCATCATGTTTCTTCCTTTCCCATTTTTATTGTCTTAGGCCATTGTCATGGGCTATCTGGGTAATCTCCTCACTGTGTAGGTATGCCTACTCACAATTCTGTGCCATCCAAGCTGTTGTTTCTTCATGTTGTCTGATCTTTGTTAGTTTTTCCTCATCGTAGCTTGCTGGTTAAATTCACTATTCATCAATCCAAGTTATACTTCCTCTGTCAGAATGTAGAATTCTGGGGTAGTACCCAAATCTCTTGGCTTCCAGGTCTAGGAAGTGAGAGAGTGTCTCAAGTTTTTTTCTTTAATATTTAAGAGGAATACCTGAGTAGTATCTGGAGTGACTATCAACCACAGTGAGAATATAACTATGGAATTTGATTGAGGATGGAGTAATTGGAAAAATTATTTCCAGTTGAAGCTATTAAAAGGGCCTTGATAATGGGCTTTTATTTCTTCCAAAGGAGGCCATGGTTATATTTCCAATGGAACAAGACTCACATATGGTACCTGGTCTAATGGGTATGTCCAGATTTTTTTTTGATTCTGTGGTAGCTGAAATGCCCCAGAGAATTGTGTAGGAGTTTTGTGCTGGAGAGGAAGGACCTTTTGCCTGGTTACTCAGAGGTATGACTTTTAATTTTTTCTTAGAATTTCCTTTGAGGGACACCCTTCCATCTTTTGACACAGAAACTTTATTCATTTAAAAAGTTACTTTAGATTTATCCTGAAGAAGGTAATTGATGGATAGGAGGTTGTTCAGCAAATCAGGGACATATAAAACATTCTCCAACCACAGATTAGAACCATCTTCATGCTTCAGGAAATAGTTCCAGATCCTTTTATGTTCAGTAGATGGGTTCTTGATACAGTCTTTACAGATCCTTGTTCTTCTGTTGAGAATTGTTCAAAGATAATATATTTTGAGACCATGTGAGAGGTAGAGCCAGGATCAAGTATTAAAAAATTGTCTTGGATTAAATGAGAATGATGAAGGCATCTGACTGTGATGTGTTTTTCTCCAGTTTTTGTTCTAGTTTGTTTGAGTTTGGGATTAAGGGTCCAGCATTTGGAGATTGCATTTTGGGCTAAGGGGTTGTGTTTCCCTTTTTTAAATCCAACTATGCTTTAATTGGTAGTATGGATAATACCTGTATTGGTTTTGACTGGCCTTATTTTATTTCTTTCAATCAAGAATATTATTAAGTGATCAATTACCAACTCTGGATTGATAAGGCTGTCAGAGACATGAGTGATCTTTTGGCTGATTTTGTGTAAGTTTAGAGGCTGTTTATCCAGGATTCTATACCCTAGAATATCTTCAGAAAAGGAGATTCCTGCTTCATGCATCTGGTTTCTTGATCTCTTAATCTGGGTGATGAATTTTTGAATTTTTTTTTGGTTAAAGTTAATAAAAGGAATTCCATGTAGACCATGGCTCTGTTTGATGCTTCATGCAAGGTGAAAAACTTCAGAATTGGTCTCCAAATGGCCTTTCAATCTTACTTGTTATTTTGGTTGATTATATTGGCATGTATTGAGGGGTCTAGCTCAGGTATTAAAATGGTTCTGATACTGAGATTGTTGACAACAGAAAAATTCTGACACTGTGGGTTGAGTATATCCTTGAGCCCTTGCAGTTCCAAGAATTTTTCCATCCTTTCCTTCCAGAGAGAAATGTTATCCGTGTTCAAGCATGGGATGCTTTCAATGGAGGTTTTGAGGAGGCTTGGGTCATTGATTCCAACATGTCTATTGCTTTTCTGTTTCTGTTTCTAAGAATGCGCCTTATTTATTTGATTTATCAAGGATTATTCCTTAAAGAAGTGCTTCAGTACTTGTTCCAAAACCACATATTATAGTGTGGCTTGGTGTAATTAAAATGGAGGGAAAAATAGGGAACATGAAGATAAAAACATTTTTGGGTCAGTGTAAAAATAGGGAACATGAAGATGAAAACATTTTAGGGTCAGTGTGGTGGCATGGGAATCAGATTTTAAGTTCAAGGTAGTTATAATTATACAAAAGTATTCTGACCAGCAGGTCTGGAAGGGGTTCTTTAACCTTCATAATCCTTTGTCTCAGTCTTCCTTGGGGCCTTTCTGGAAGTCTTGGTTTCTCTAGCTGATCTCTGTATTGGATTGTTCTTGGTCTTCTCTCAGTTAGCCAGTCTCCTATGTTATGGTTTGATGAGGTTTTGAGCTTGCCTTGTTGGTTAGCTGTCTTGAAGTTGGTCCAGCAATTTTATTTTGGGCTCAGTGGTCTGGAACTGGGTCATTTTTTGGTTGTTTCTTGCTAGTGGCCAATTGATTGTTTTTTTTTTTTGGTTGGGGGGTTGTTGGTTCAGGATTGGAATTTTTGGAGGAATGGTTCAAGGATTGAGGGAAAGGTTGGCTTGGAGTGTCGTTTGATGGGAATCTGGCCCACAAAACTGCTCAGAGTTATCCTGATTGGGATAACTCCAGGCTGCAGCAGTTTCTGGAGGCAACTGCTTGCAACTACAGCAAGTTATCCCAATTGTGATAACTCCTAGGTGGAATGTAAATTCTCAATGCAACTATCAAAAAATTTACTACATTGTTTTTTTATAAGATTTCAAAACAATTATTATTTACTAGAAAAGGTAATATAATGTGTACTTCCTGTAGATATGGCCATATATTTTTCACAATGGGAAGTAGGTTTTGAATCAAAATCATCCCCCTCCAGGGTGAGAGGATCATTGGCTTTTTCCAAGCTTGGAATCAAAAAATTCAAATAGGAAAGTGTTGGATACAAAAAGTTATTTGAATGTATTATTCATTCTGATTTGGACCAAATTGCACTTTGCCTTGTTTTAATATCTTCCTGGGATTTGGATTCTGGCCACTCCAAGGATTCTATTATAAAGGTTGATTCCTTGTTAAAGGGTTAATCACAATCACCATCACTTGGCTGAGCATTGGCTAAGTACTATTTTTAGAGAGAAAAATTGGTCAGAGGTGTGATATTCTACTCCCCTTAACACTTTTCATTTGTTTGAGTATAGAAAAGAAAGATTGAGCCCAATTCATCAATCACAAAATTAACACCTTTGAATTCATTGGAATCAGTGAGATCAAATCCCATTAATATTGATATCATTGGGGTTTTTTGTGCTTTTCCATATAGTTATTGAATCTCCCTTGATTTGTTTAAGATAAAAAGCCTACCTTGTGTTTTATTCTTCAGATCACTGGCCATCAGATGATAAAAATTGACCATAGAAGATGCAGGTTGGCCAATTTGATGTTCATTTAAATGAAAAAGTAAGAAATAGTTTTGGTGTGATTTTTGAGCCATTAAACAAGGATCAGATGGTCTCCTTTATATAAAAAAAAAAAATTGATGTTCTTTAGGGCTGTAATAAATTCACAACCCTAAACAACCCGTACACAACTCAAAATGGGTTGTGTAACACAGTTCACAATCCTTTCAAGTTGTGTGGGGCCCCCTGCAACCTGCAGAGTTGTGAATGGTCATTCACTACTTGGATGAGTTGTGAGCCCTGCAGCAAACCATTTGGAGTTGTGGCATGCCATTCACAAATTTTTCATGACTCCAGGTTTGTGAGCAAAAAATAAAAAAAAATTGATTAAATTAAAATAAAGATTGAAATTAAAATTAAATGAAATAAAAATAAATAAAAAATTGAACAGAAAAACCATAGCAAAACAAATACATCAAAAAAGTAAATAAAATAAAATAAAATAAATTGTTAAAATTTCCCAGATCCAGGGCCATGAATGCACATTCATTGCCCTATGAATAAATAAAAATAAACAATCAAAAATTCTAAAAAAAATCAAAAAATTGTGCCCAAAACAATAAAAAGGAAAAATATACATACAATACAGAAATGAAATGAAATAAAGTAAAAACCAAACATTTCATTGTATATTAAAAAGGAAATTGAATTGAATCAAAACAAAATTCAACTAAATTAAATTTAAAAAAATAAATTTAATTCATATGATTCCATTTTATCATTTCATAAAGTCAACCAATCACCCAAAAAAGAAGAATTTAAGTCAACCTCAATGGAATAGCCCTAAAGTAAAAACACCAAGAAAAAACAATTTCAACTTGTGTTAAGCTGGTCCAATCATAAGAAGTAAAAAGACTCCTTATGATGGGATCAGACCAACACCAGTTGAACTTATTTCATTGGACTAGGGCAAAAATAAATCAACCCCCCCAAAAAATAGGGCTAGTTCATTCAGGGGGAATTGATACAATTCCACCTCAATGGACTGGCGCTATATCAAAAACACCAAAAAAAAACAAGTTCAACTGGTGTTCAGCTGACCCCATAATAAGAAGTAAAAATACTACTTATGATTGGACCAGCCCAACACAATTTGAACTGACATAACAATAAATTCTCATTCAAAATAATCAAAATAATGATGTTAACTCAAAACACTCAACATAGTGATTTTCAAAATTTGATAACCCTCCATATTAATAGAAGTACAAGATTAGCATCAGAAGTACATGTTAGACCAAACCCAAGTGATGAAACAATATGATTTCTATAAATTTGAATACAAATCCCAATGATCTTTGAGATGATCAACCCAACCAGAAGCCTTTTTTGAATTCAAAGAAGAAGGTTTTGATACAATAGGCAGGATTGGAATCATATCTCCCTCAAATAATAAATGAACCCAGTGGTTATTGTTAACAAAGGGAATGAAGATGGCAGATGATGTTTCTTTTACAACCATTTTCATAGGAGTATAAGTACAACATGAATCAAATGAAATGAATAAAAGTGGCCTTGCATAAGTATTGGCTATTATTTGAAAAATTGATGATAAATTCACAACTCCAGTTGTGTGGGTGTTGTGTAGGGCCCCTCAACTCACGGGGGCCCATACACTACTCCACAGGGTTGTTCCAAACATGTGCAACCCCTGGGGGGGCATATACCCCCCATAATGGGCATTTTTGATTTTTGTACCCCTGTACACAACCATTTAGAACTGTGTATGGGGGTATACAATACCCCTGGGGTTTTTCAAGAATTTACTTATTTTTATTTTATTTTATATTTTTGTTTTTTTAAACCAAAAAATCAACATTTTTTGATTTTTTGGTTGATTTCTGTTTTTTTTTATTAAGTTTATTTTAGTTTTCTTTAAGCCTGCAATTCTTTTAGTTGTGTGGCACAGAAAACAACTAGATTTGAGTTATGTACAACCCTACACAATCCATTTGAGCTGTGTAGCATGCCACACAGCCCATTTGAGTTGTGTAGCATGCCACACGGCCCATTTGAGTTGTGTAGCATGCCACACGGCCCATTTGAGTTGTGTAGCATGCCACACGGCCCATTTGAGTTGTGTAGCATGCCACATGGCCCATTTGAGTCATTTAGCATGCCACGCAGCCCATTTGAGTTGTGTACACAACTCAAAGAGTTGTGAATTTAACATTACCCTATTTGAACCACATCCTACTTTGAAACAAAGTGTAGCCATGCATGGATGCCCATTTTTGGCAAAAATATTTGGCTTCTTCCCTACTAGGCAAGGATCTCACTGGAGGTGGGTCAAGGGGTTCTGGCATCTCATAGTTACATAGTTACATCTACCATAGTTACATTAGTTTCCATCAAATCAAACCAATCAAATTGCACACAGAATTTTGCACACCACCACCAGTCAATTACAGTTGTGAACCAGATTTTTCCTGAATTGTAACCCTAGATGAGGATGCAATTGGGGTTTCCAATGTTTTATTTCCAAAATCCCTAGCTTCTGGCCACAGCTTTGTTAATGGCACTTTCAACAAGTCCTTCAATGCAGCCATGTTGAAACCAGGGGGACCTGGGCTTGCCACTGTTCCCATAATCCAAAAAAATCCCAAGATAATTCATTATTCAATCCAACTGTTTCAACAACTTCACAGTGCACTCACTTTTGGGTTGAGAAAAATAAAACAATCTGATGGGTGATTATTGTGTATGTTCTTTGCTCTTTGCCAATAGGCAGAATGTTTGATTCAGTTCTTTTTGTGGTTCAATAGTCCCACAATGTATGCAACACCCCCAAATTTGGGTTGACAGCACTCAAATGTGGTCCAGGGGTGCCTAGGCACCCCTAATTACCCCTTAAAATGACCCATTTGGTGCTATTTAGCCCCAAATGAGTTGTTCACAACATGCACAACCCCCAGGGGGTTGCAAACTACTTGTTGGCAACCTATTTGGGTTGCAAACAAGTAGTACACCACCCAAACGGGTTGCAAACAAGTAGTTTGAAACCCCCCAGGGGTTGCACAAGTCCTGAACAGTTTTTTATGCAACTCTTTGAGTTGTGAACCTCCATTCACAACTCAAATGGGTTGTGTATTTTTCACTGCCCTTAGAGTATACTTCCATAATATAGCAACAGAAGATGCTTGAAATATATGATTGTAATTGTGCATGATATTAATCTTCAATGGATTCACCTGTCCATCGTCAAATGATGAGGCAGTTATTTCATGAAGCAGTTGTTTGCGTCCCAGATTCTGGACAGGAAGGCAAAGAAGCCTGAAACTTGCAACTTCTCTTCACGTCAGCTTGGTGAACTTTTCCGGCGCCACACCAAGTACTAATCAAATTGACTTCGGAACAAATGCTGTCACAAATTCAAAACGAGCAATCAATGTAACATTGTGCCCTTTGTCGTTCAAGGAAGGATATTTTAATGGATATAAGCTACTGTGGCAGTTGCGTATCAGGGTGGCAGAGGAGAGTAGACACGCAATGAAAAAAGTCCTCAGAGAAACGAAAAAATGATGCACATCGAAGCAAACGACACACATGGTTATTTGATCACCATCACGAAACACAAGGCGAGAAAATTAGGAATAAGGTTCGGATCGCCATATCAAACCGGTCGGACATAAGAGGACGGAAACATTCCGATGGGGCCGTTATCGATCTGCCCATTCCACCAGTCATCCGAAACTAAACACAGCATCCAATGTTTTTAGATGGTCATCAAGAGTTTGTATATTGGAAATTGAGGAGTTGATGGAGGAGGATTTGTGATTTTCGTTGGTTGATGTGACACCGGAAAAGAAAAAGCAGAATTCGGGTTAGTCGCGAGTCCGATCGGGAAAGGTTTGAGGAGAAGGACGAGACGATGAAGGAGGAGACAAAACTATGCTCGGTGACTCTGATAACTTGATGTTCTTTGAATGATAAATCCTCAGGGCTGGTGGAGTCGTAATCGTACATAGCTTCGACCAATTCTTCCTCACGGTGTGATTTAGATTGAGTCGATGGGGGTGGTGGTGGTGTTGGTGCCGATTGCACCTGTGATGTTACCGTAGATGAAGAAGGTACACGACGAGTTGGTGGTGGTGCAAACGAATGCTGGTTGTTACTCGCCGGCGTTGTCGGGGCTGCCAACCCGTTGGAATCAATCAGGTTCGATGGATGAAAACATCATGACGATTTCCAGACCGAGGAATTAAAACAGGGCACAAATCAAACATGAGCAAGAACTAATTAACCGATCTTGAGCAAAACACTGGCAAAAAAAAAAAAAAAAGAACCCCCAGCACAAGATAATCATGGTGAGAGACAGGCAGGAAAACACTGACCAATAAATTTAGGTTTGGATGATGCACTGGGAGGAGTGGGCTGATCTGAGGCTGAATTTGTATTCGAAAAGTGATTGTTGAATTTCCCGGATAGTTGTCCAACCTTACTGGTGATGCCATTTAAGTGCTTAGAAGCAGAAGAGGCAGCCGATACGTTCGATGGTTTCGCTAATGACGGCGGCGCACCAGCGGCTTTCAGTGCTGAGGCAGTCAGGGTGGGGTTAGAGCTGGCGAGGTTAGTAAGAGCACTAAGATTGTTACTGTTGCTTCCATTGGATTGAGGCTGGAATAGATGGGGTCTCGATTCAAAGTACTAGGGGACCAATCAGTCAAAAGTTGAGGATTATTGCGTTATTTCCAACGTTGATTCAAAATTCATTTGAACCGAATGAAATGATAAATGAATTCAGGCCTAACTTCATCAAGGATGGAATAAAACGCTTGCTTTTTTTTTTTTTTTTTTTTTGCAATGCAACAAAGAAAAACAGGAAGATATGAATTGTGAGCGCGCCGATTGATGTATGCGGTGAGCGAATTAGATTTGTAGGATGAATGCTTTCGATCAAGATTGGAACTCAACTTTATCAACCGACGATAGGTTCGACCAACTTGAAGACATGACAGATGAATCGAATGGGTTATATGTAACTTGAGAGATCGATTCGAACCGAGTGAGAATGGAAATCCAACCAGACGCCAAGTGTAGCTAGAGCTGACTGTAGTATCGATGCCCCCCGTCCCCGGTCAGCCGGGCGCACCGACGGTAACAACCCAGCGCAGAGGCTGCACCACACTGACCCCGCCCATGCACCGCCATCACCCTAGATCGCTACTACCTTTCACCCAGGTGTCAACGGCTGATCATCAGAAACCAGGCAGGCTCTGATCAACAAATCCCTGGCAAGATCACATATATTGGTGTATCCAGTGAGTTTGGTCAGGTGTTCAACTCCCGCTTGTCATGCAACAAGCCGTGGTTGATGGCTGGACCAAATTGGTTGATGGGACAATAGCCAAGGGGGCCTCATCTTGTTGGGTCATCAACCCAACTTTGCCATTGATCAACTCAGAGCAACAAGGAACAAGTTGGCTGCTGTTGTGATCCTCATGACCACTATGACCAATAGGATGGCTTCCCATCAATTCCAAACTCTTGCGGCTTCAGTTGAAAGCTGCCATGGCCAAGTTGAAGGCACACCCCCATTTATTGACCACCTGACAAGCGGTGGTTGATTGACCACCATGTGGCTTTGAGCACCCACCAACCCTGGTTTAAAAAAAAAACCACTGAGTTGAAAACCTGACCAAAATCAGTGGACACACCATATCTTTTGATGACATTTGTGGAGATACAGTCAAACTAGCCAAAGCTATGTCACATACCATATCACAGAAAATGTGAAAAGATTTATACTCCAAGCTGCAGGGACATTGAAATATATTCAGAGCAGACCTATGATTCTAATATTTCCAACAGGCTAAAGGCCAGCTCTGGGAAATGTTTAATTCCACCACAACAAGGACCACCATCAAGATCAGTAGTTTATATTGTAAATATATATTAAGACATATCAGTGTTAGAAACTCCACCATTAAAAACTCATTTTTTTTTGGAAGAACCTGCCATCTTTGATGGCAGGTTTCTGAAATACACATAGCCCTTAACTGGTGTATTTAAAAATGGAAGGTTTCATGGGAAGTGTGTGTTTGAAGCATCAAATCTTCCATTTAGGAATATTCATCCATAAACATGCATAAAAAATGCCTACCCCTCCACATCATCAAATCACTCAACATAAGCATCAGCCATCAAAACCAACATCATCACTCCATCACTTCAAGTCACACATACAGCCATCTACTTCTATAAAAAGATTGAAAAATTTCCAACACCTCACCTGGCAGTGATGTCCTTGGGTTTGTGTTCATTGACCAACGTTGTTATGCAACTCTTGAATTGACACTGGGAAAGTTCAATACTGCACCAGTAAAAGCCCATACCACACTGGGAAAATGCCATGCCTCCCCAAATTTGGGGGCATATATTAATAATGCATAAAAATTCTCACTCTCAGAATTTCCAAACCAACCTCCAGATAGCTAGTTGAGAATTCAATTGAGATAGCTGGAATATTTTTACTATTCAAGTCTGATTCAGACTCAAAATTGAAATTCAACTGGCTATCCTTGAATTTTCTATTGGAAAGGCAATAATTTAATCCCTCAAGTAAAAAAACATGCAAAATCAAATGCATTAAAGCCAAAAGATCCATATCCTTTCCAACTTAAGCTTCAACCAACTTTGCTGAAATGATTTTGGGTCATTCATACAATTCTTGGAGATTATTGAAAACCATCATGTCTTCCAGAATGAACCAAAGAATGATAAAAAAAAGATCCTATTTTAATGGCAGCTTCTCTCTGTAGATTGGGTTCAAATGGGAATGCAGTTGCTATTAATTATCTATAAATATATTTAAAATCTGCTATGGAAAATTCCACTGATATACACAAATATTTAGCACTTCTTTCTGATGTTTTTCAACCTCAGTAATTTTTGAGTCAAATAAGGAATGGTGGAAGAAGATGTCTCTGGTTATGGATACAGAAGGAGTCCCAGGTTTTATTGGATTTTTTGATGGTACCACCATCCACTTGATTCAAAAAACCAAAATTGATGGAAACCATTATTTCAATTGTAAGAAAAGACAATTCACACTTTTTTTCAAAAATAAATTTCATGAGATAGTGAAAAACCATGTTTCCTTTTTTTCAATGAGATAAACTTTTCATTTTCAAATATTTTGAGAGAGCAGAAATAATCTCATTTCTCCAGAAAAGAATCTAGTTGTATTTAATTTCATTCAATTATCTCATCACCATGGGTGATTTCATGGATCAGAAGATCATTCATTCATTTTCACACTCACACTCACACTTCATCCACCAATAACTCCATGTAAAACAGCGCTGAAACAGGGTTTTCCAATTCATTTCCCACCACTTCTCAAATATATCACCATTATCATCCAGGTCTTAAAAATATACAACCTGATTGGTTCTATCAAATACCCACTTTTTTTAAATAAAATCCAAACTGATCCAAGATTCCAATAGAAGATTTCAGTTCCATGAAACCATACAGTATTAGATCATCAATAAATGTATCAGTTCACCATCACCCTGAATCCCAAACCCACCTTTTAATTCCAAATGAAATTATACAAAATCTCATTCATCCAAGGAACTGTCATCAATCCATCAGGAATTTCTTGATACTTATTATCAACTTAAACTTGATCAAATTTGCATTCTCCACTCAAAAATGAACTCAATTCCACAAAAGTATGATGGCAACATCCAATTCAATCTCCAGTTTTGACATAAGAAGGAAAACTTACAACTTAATCTTCAAAAAAAATCCTTGTATTTTCTAATCTGTTAAAAAAATATTCTTTAAAATCAGATAAACTGTTAATGGACCAAAGAATTGAACCTTCTCAATCAAAAAAATTCTCAATCAAACCCACCATCCACCCTTACCAGTCCCATCAAAGATGTATCCTTGAGTTTGTCTGACTTTCAATATTTGAACAAATGATGTGGATTGAGAAAGTGACTCCAAAATAAATTCAGGAATTTTTATCAAGAGATTAAAAGCCACCATCTACTCCCAGGATAAATCAATGCTTTCAAGATTACAATACCAATTCTTTTTTTAAAAAAAAAGAAAGAAGAAAAGACCAAGACCAAGACATGGGCATAGTAATTATTTTACTAAATTCATTCCTCTGGGTGTTTTTTATAACACCAGGGGTGTATGTGAGCCTTGAAGTTAAAATTACTGTCTGGCCTGGGAAGAAATACCTTTTTAGGAGGTTTTCAGGCCTTTTCAATTTTTAAAGGACTGACTGGGGTTTGAAAACAAAAAATTTGAGGATTTTTTAGGCTGAAGGAGGTCCTTAAACATTGATTTAGATCTTTTGTAGGGGAAATAAGGCCTCCTGAACCCTTATAGAGTTGTTATACTTGGGCATGCATGTGTGAGGAGGGCATAAGTTTCCTTCTTTTGATTCTCAAAAAAGCCCTCATCTTTACTGTGGTTTCAGGGTCATTGGTATTCATTTCAAGCTTGGGTATGATGTTCTTGAGTCTTTGTTTCATTATCCTAGTTCTTTCCTTTCCGAAATAAAATTTTAGTTTCTGATTTTAATTCTACTAATAATTAATGGTTTGAGAAATTATTTTATCAAAATTAACATTCAAAAGTGCACTTCACTTGCATTTCCACCAGAAGGACCAAAAGGAACCACAGTCAATTTCAAAAAACCAGAAAACCAACATGACCAACTCTCTTAATGCAACCATACTCAAGACAACCATTGAGGCTATTCTGTTGCTCACATTAGACAAATTCTTGATATGGTGCAATAGAGCTGTAAACATGTTGGACCTCCAAGAGGAACTCTATGAAAAACTCACATAGAGAAGGAAAAATTCAAGGGGAAATTTGATTTGGCTTAATCACCTGGAGAATGTACAAATCCAAAAAATTCTAAAATCTAAACTTGAAAAAACTGTGCAAGCTAATATTATCATTCCCAAGAAAAACAAGCACACTCATCAGATCTGGGCTGGCACAAAGAAATAGTTTGCCTCAAATCATGCCTCCAATCAAGCCAGAAAATTTAATAAGTTCCTCCAAACCCCTTTCTCTCACTCTAATATATCTGGTTTCATATCACAAATAAAAAATGCAATTCCTTCCTTGCATGAATTTGGTAATGACCTTCCCACCAACATCATTTCTTATCTGATAACAGAAAAACTCACATCCAATATGGAAACTGTAGTTCAACAAATCACACACCCAGGAAAAAATATCACCCAAGACCAAGTTCTGGATCACCTTTGAATGATCAACAGCAACAGATTATTTAATAATGGGTCTGCTTATGATTAAAAGGAAGAAACCTCCAGCTTGGTATCCTTTCTCAGCTCCATAATCAAGCTCTGCTATAACAACTGGCACAATCCAAAGGCACCTCAACCAAAAGGAATATTTTGGAAAATGTACCCTCATCTTAGACCATCCTTTCCCAAGAAATAGAAAGCAGGATCCTCTGAGTCCAGTGGAGACATAAAATTGGTTAGCTCCTTTAACACAAGCCCCCTTTTTTCAACTGAAACTTTTTTGGTAGAATCAGGTTCTTCAAGACACATAGTGTCTAACCCCAAGCTCTTCTATTACCTAGACTGATCAGTGACCACACTCATTTCAACAAGCTTGGATGCAAACTCTGTTGTCAAACGCTTTCTTTCTTCACTGACACGCGCAAGAGAAATTCACTTTGTTTCTCACTATTTCTTCTCACCCGTTTTGTCCTTCTTCATTCAATCCTCACTCATCCCCTTCTTCCTGATCTCTTTGTCTCCTCCGCTTCCATCGCTCTCTTTCCGTTTCTTCCTTATTCCTCTCTCTATCTCTCTCAATCCTATTCTCCATCATCTGTCCCAAGTTTCCACCTCCATCAATCAATCTCCACCATTTCCACCTCAAGTTCCGACTCACCCTACTCTGTTCACTTTGATCATCGTATTGCCTTGCCATATTCGCCTTCAAGACCCCTCTCAAGTTTCGATCAGTTTGTCTAGCTGTGAGACAACATCTTTCTGAATCTATGTTTCTACTGTTTCTGATTTTTTTTTCTAGCCTGTTTCTCCTTGTTCTTTTCTTGTCCTTGCCCTACTGTCTCAGTCCTATCTAGTCGTCAGCCTCTCACTACCATTGTGCCATCCATCTGGTAAGATTCTCCTCAAGACCTCAAGTCTTCTTGTCTTGTCTCTTTTATTTACTCTCATGCCTTGTTACCAGAATCAGCTGGTCCTACCTTGAAATACAAATCATCGGATTTCACGGTTAAAAGCCAAATGCTCTACCAACTGAGCTAACCGGGCAACTCATCATGACTTCCCCTGGACCAGCGGATTCAAACAATTCTCTTCTGAAGGCACTCACCGATTCCATTCCTAATCTCAATGAATCGAATTTCTCACTCTGGCGATCTAAGATACTCACCATCTTTTCCCTTAAAGGCATCGCCCACTGGCTGAACAACCCTGAACCAGACAAATGTCCCGTCGAAACAAATCTGGAAATCGTTGGCTATATCTTGGCCAAACTGGACAATAGGACGTATATCAATTGTGTAAAGGAACACCATCTGAACAATGGAATTGATCTTTGGAAATCCATCAACGAATTTTATGCCTCCTCACAAACCGCAAACAGATCTCAAGTTTTCTTTAATTTTCTCAATCTCCAATTCAACCCCAGACAAGTGGAAAAGTTCATCACCAAAGTGAGAGCATGTTTGCTTCAAATTTCCAAGATAGGCATTTGTATGGACAACGATATAATAGCTTATTTAATATTGTATAAATTTCCTATCAAGCTAGAACATCTGAAGACCACCATCACCCACTCTCTTGGCGAAACTCGTATCAATGGTGATCTCGTGCTTAGACATCTGAATCAGATCAAAAACAAGGTGGTAACTGGCACATACGCATTGGCATTGGTCAGTAAGACCGAAATACTTTGCTGTAAATCTAATTGGCATAATCCTTGAGCAAATCATCACAAGAACAACTGTTGGCAATTGTTCCCTCATCTTTGGCCCAACAAGGATCTATCCCAGAACAACAGCGAAACTAACAACACTCCAACAGGCAGTGGTCCATCAGCCCATCTAACTTACACGTTCGCCATGACTCACTCCCATGCCCTGGACCGACATTGAATTCTCCTCGATTTGGGAGCTTCAAACAACATGTTCAACAATCCCGACTTCTTTGAGAACCTCTTTCCTGATGACTCTGAGATACACACTGGGAAACCTGATGCTTCCGTTTTGTCTTTTGGAATCGGAATTGCTAAGCTGAATACTCTCCACGCTTCTCTGAAACTAAGGAACTCACTTTTTGTTCCCGACCTTGCCATTAATCTAGTTTCTCTGGGACAACTGATCAGTCAAGGTTGCTCCTTAACGCTCATGGACACTGGAAAATTTGGGGTATCATTCAGAGGAAGGCCTATTCTCAGCAGCACTATTGAGGACAACCTAATGTTTATTCACGAGAACACCTCCAACTTGCCCGAAGTAGCCTACTCTTTTCTCTCTCTCTCCTCACTTCATCGACGCTTTGGACACCCACATGCAGATCAGACCAAGTTAATGTCAAAGGAGTTCCCAAATATCCGATGGGATCAAATCAACTGTGTGTCGTGTGCAAAAGGAAAGATCCATCAATTACCATTCAATAAACATCTTCCCAAAAGTCAAGAAGTCTTTGAACTCATACACGCTGATGTCTGCGGACCCATCAATCCCATTTCTCAATCCGGATTCAGATATTTTCTCCTTCTCACTGATGATTTCTCTAAATTCAAGATCTGTATTCCCATAAAACTCAAGTCTGATGTCGCTGATGAAGTAATCAAATTTGTTAAACTCCATGCAAATCAATTAGGTTTTATGCTGAAGAAGTTTCACTCTGAAAACGGCGGAGAATTCCTCAATCACAAGCTCTCCACTTTCTTTAATGAAAATGGCGTTGCCCATTCAACCTCTGAACCCTATACGCCACAACACAACCCGGTGGCCAAAAGGGGAAATTGTACCTTGCTAGAATCTGCCAGGACCTCAATGATCAACATGAATATTCCACTCAAACTCTGGGATGAGATCCTGGTAAGCACGTGTACCATACTAAATTTTCTTCCCTCTATCAAGACTAAACTGTCTCCATTTGAACTCTGGTCTGGTCAGAAACCCAAACTCAATCTCATAAAGACCCTGGGCTCAAAAACGATTGTCTTAAATCAAACCTTCAATTGCTTGAAATTGGAGGAAAAAGGGATCGAAGGAATTTTGGTTGGTTTTGATACCCAATTGAATTCCTATAGAGTCTATTGTCCCTCCACTAAACATGTTATACGCTCAAAGCATGTAAAATTTTTTGAAAATTTCAAATCTGATGATCCCACACTTCTATCCAAATCACCATTCAACTCACTTCTCAAGGAAAACGATCTACTTACAGATCTTTTAACCTTAACCAACAATTCCTCTGTCCCTTCCAATAACAACGCTTCCTGTTCCGAATCTAATCACTCTAAAAATGAAGTTACACGTTTCTCAAACTCTTCTGACTCCTCCTCCTCCTCTTCATCCAAATCTCAAGACCATTCACTGATTGAACAACAACTTATTGAATCCGCTCCTCCCAAAATGTCCACACTCCGTGACCAGTTGATCATTCAGAAACCCCAACAATATGGCTTCATCACGAGAGTTGTCTCCAAGAATTATCCGGATGTGTTAAAATCCCCTGACAAGGATCACTGGATCGATTCCATGAAGAGAGAGACAAATGGTATCAAACTCCTGAAAGTCTGGGAAGGCTGCTCAACTTTGCCCAAAGGCAAAGAGGCACTTACTACCGTATGGGTCTATAGAATCAAGGATAATCCTGACGACGACAGCATTCAATTTAAGTCCAGACTTTGTGTACAGGGTTTCAAACAAATTGAATTCTTCGAATACGGTGAAACCTACGCTCCTACTGGCTCTATAGTCACTCTCCGAGCTCTCTTAATCTTTGCACTTCATCACAAACTCTCTTTACAACAAATGGACATTAAGTCTGCTTTTCTTCATGCCCCTCTCGAAGAGGAAATCTATATCAACACTCCTGAAGGCTACAACTGCTCATTTCCCTACCTCAAACTGAATAAGGCACTCTACGGTCTAAAGCAAGCTCCAAAGAGCTGGTACGACACCCTGAAAGGGTGGTTAATCAAAGATGGGTTCAGCGTGTCCTCTGCTGATCCATGCCTGTACATCAACCACTCTCAGTCCCTCTATGTGTTTGTATATGTTGATGATCTATTGATAATCGGCAATTCATCAAAATTTTCCTCTAGAATCAAGCAGAAGTTCAGCATTTCTCACGAGGCTCCCCTTTCCAAAATATTAGGCAACCATTTCATTCAAACCAAATCCGGATCCCCCCTGTTGCATCAACCCAACCACATCAGCACCGCCTTAGAAGAACTTGGATTGACAGAATCTAAGCCTATCAGCACCCCTCTAACACCAAACATTAAATTCAAACCTGCCTCCGATGAAGATCATCAAAAGTTTCTCAATCTGAACATAAACTTTTGCACCTCTACCGGTTTCCTTAACTATATTGCTAGTAGAACTCGCCCTGATCTCTCTTATTCCGTCTCTTGTCTTTCTCATTTTAATAACAAGCCAGGTTTATCCCATTGGAATGAAGCCAAGCGTGTGTGGAGATACATCAATGCCACCAAAGATTTAGCTCTGAAACTTCACTTCTCATCCTTTGCTTTCGACATTGAATGCTACAGTGATTCCAACGGTGGCAATGATCCAACAACTCGACGAAGTCATTCTGGTTATCTTCTACTACTCTATGGTTGTCCCGTTTCCTGGCATAGCAAACTTCAAACCACTGTATCCCTCTCGTCCACTGAAGGAGAACTCAAGGCTCTGGTCCTTGCAACTCAAGAAAAACTTTGGCTCCTCAATCTCATCAAAGAACTCAATCCCAATCTTCAACTCACTCACTGTTTGTACATTGACAACAAAGCTCTAAATGATTTAGTCACCTTAGATTCCCACCATGGAGCTCTCAAACATATCAACACTCAAATCAAATGGCTCCGAGAACAACACAACAAGAATCTTCTCATAACTCAATTAATACCGTCAGGCCACATGCTAGCCAACGCCCTTACCAAACCAGCCATCAAACCTTCAGTTGAACTCCTCACTTCATCTCTAATTTCATCTCACAACTAGACACGGCGGAGGGTTGTCAAACGCTTTCTTTCTTCACTGACACGCGCAAGAGTGCGAATACTTCAAATTCACTTTGTTTCTCACTATTTCTTCTCACCCGTTTTGTCCTTCTTCATTCAATCCTCACTCATCCCCTTCTTCCTGATCTCTTTGTCTCCTCCGCTTCCATTGCTCTCTTTCTGTTTCTTCCTTATTCCTCTCTCTATCTCTCTCAATCCTATTCTCCATCATCTGTCCCAAGTTTCCACCTCCATCAATCAATCTCCACCATTTCCACCTCAAGTTCCGACTCACCCTACTATGTTCACTTTGATCATTGTATCGCCTTGCCATATTCGCCTTCAAGACCCCTCTCAAGTTTTGATCAGTTTGTCTAGCTGTGAGACGACATCTTTCTGAATCTATGTTTCTACTGTTTCTGATTTTTTTGTCTAGCCTGTTTCTCCTTGTTCTTTTCTTGTCCTTGCCCTACTGTCTCAGTCCTATCTAGTCGTCAGCCTCTCACTACCATTGTGCCATCCATCCGGTAAGATTCTCCTCAAGACCTCAAGTCTTCTCGTCTTTCCTCTTTTATTTACTCTCATGCCTTGTTAACAGAATCAGCTGGTCCTACCTTGAAATACAAATCATTGAATTTCAAACTCACTTGTGTAAAAAGGGATGGGAAAAATAAAGTTGAGGGATGATATTGGTCTTGAGGTCTTTTTTTCTAATGCCCTTTATTCTCCAAGATCCACTAAAAATCTTCTGTCAATGCACAGTCTTTTTCTAGATGGGTTTGTTGTTTAATTGTGAAAAGATAACATTGTTTCCAAAAGGGATGACTGAAAAAAGGGAGGATTCTATGAGTGTAATATCCCCATTCTTTGATTAATTGATGGAATGCACACAAATCAAGTCTCATTTCTGACTCAGGATGAAATAATCCACAAGTCTCTGGGCCATGCAAGTTAAATCAGGATTAGACAAAAACTGGGTCCTCAGATAAAAAAGCAATCAAACTGCCAGGAATGTGCTATTAGCAAAATTTCCAGAACTCTATTCAATAAAAAAAACTTTTGGGATAAGAGACCCTCCCAAGAATTAAATTGAAACCTAGTGGGACCTATCACACCCCTGAGATCTAATGGTGATTCCTACTTTAGAACTGTGCTCAACGGTTGCACCAGATTTTATACTGTTATTCCAATCAAAAGCAAGAGAAATGCAGCTAGAAAGTTAAAGTTACTCATCAAGGTTGAATAAAAAAGGTTCACTTTTACTCCAATGATCCTTCACTCTGACCATGGGACAGAGTCCTGGAATGCCACCCTGTCTATTTATTGCAGAGAGAACAACATCAGAAAAACATTTCCCAATGCCTACTCACTGCAACAGAATGGACTTCAATGCAACAGAATGGACTGGAAAAATGGTTTCATTGAATTATTCTTGAATTTATACAGACTGCCCTCTTTGATTTCCAGCTTCAAAAATACTTTTGGAACACCATAATCAAGTTGTGCGCCCTGGTGCTGAACCAGATACACTCTTGTAAGTTGAAAAAATCACCATATGAACTCTTCAAAGGAATAAAAGATGAATGTTGACTATTTTCTCCTAATGGGGAGTCCGTTCAGCTGAATTCTCAAGAAAACACAGCCATTTTCAAAACTGAAAGCTTGGGGACTAGTGGTTAGATTGATTGTTTACAACACACTTTTTGTCATACAAGGTGTTGACAGGTGAAAGCCATATTATTGAAGCCAAACATGTTACCTTGCTCAAATTTCACAGAAATCTCACAAGATTTTAAAAAAATATACATTTTGGCAACTGTTGTGAGGGGGGAGCCTCAATGAACTCTTGAGAAATAAATAATATTGAGACTTTCAATCCAATTCAATGTCTCACAAATTGCATTTGCAACTCCTGTATGAAAGCCATCTGCAAGGCAGCTCTCTCTCCAGCAGGGGAGATCACTGAGGAAGAAACTCCTGAACAAGTCTCTGATACACCCCCTAGATACAACCTACATGAAAGACTCCCCAATTTTAAACCTCAGAAGTACTCCTACATCTTACTCAGCAAAAAGGGTGGGCTTGACTGGTTGGTTGAGCAAAAAGTCAAGTTAGACAAGATAGAGTCCCAAGAGGTTTGGGAGGATGCAAAATTTGAACTGGATTGGTTTCTAAGAATAATGTGGGTGGATAAAGTCAAACAAGCTACAAAATTCTCTCTGGAGAAATACAAATCTCCACTCTGCATCATGGGGAACTTTAAAACACCCAGAATTGATTTTGGCAATACCTATGCACCCATGTGAAAATTTACAACAATCATTTTTATTCTGTTGAGTGCCTTAGACCTCAAAATCCCCTTAAGGCAGTTTGATGTTAAGGCTGAATTCTTGCTTGCACCTCTGGAATATGAAATTTATATCCTCAAGCCAAAGGAAAGTTTGCATTCCTCAAAGTTTCTCAAATTGAAAAAAATCCCTCTATGGGCTTTGTCAAGCCCCATCTAACTGGTATAAGACACTCATGGGATGGTTGGAAGAAATTGTTTATGTGAAATCCACTGCCAACACCTGTCTCTATATTTAATCAACTCAACAGTTGTACCTATTTTTTCACATGGATTACCTGATTTCAGCCGGGGAGGTAAATGGTTTGAGGAAAAGTTTCTACTCAAGTTTCTGTACTCCAAAGCACACCTGCCAGATAAAATCCTTGGAATGGATTTTTCTCAAACTGATGACACCATCTCTCTGAATCAGAGAAAACTGATCCAGAAGGTACTTAAAGAGCTGAACTTATCAGAGTTCAGACCAGTCCTGACCCCCCTGATGTCTGGAATCCAACTAGTCTCAGCCCCTCAAGACAAGCAGGATGAATTTGTCAAGCCTTTAAAGAAATTCAGGAAATATACAGGTTTGCTTAATTAACTCTCCTGCCATAATCAACTGGATATCTTGGCAGCAGCCTCCATTCTGTCTCAGTTCAATAAGAACCCTTGTCTTTCCCACCGGAAAGAAGTGATTCAAGCTTGGAAATATCTTTCAAGAACCTTGTCTCTCTCTCTGAATTGATTTCCAGATAAGATGGATGGGGAGCCCTTGAGGGTATACACAAACTCAAGTTGGGTAGATAATCCCCACACTCATAAGTCTCAAACCAGTTATATTATCTTCTGGAAGTCTTCCCCAATAGCATGGAAGAGTTGCAAACAAAGCAATATTGCACTCTGATCCACAGAGGTGGAGCTGAAAGCAATAAAAGATGGTGCCCAGGAATCTCTCCGGATTGAGTCCATCATATGTGACTTGTGGGGTAAACCAAGTGTCCAATGTACCAATTTCCTGGTTGAAAACAAGGGGCTGGTTGAAAAGATCCTGAATTTTCCACCAGGGAAAAATTGGGGTCTCTGGCTGAACAGTGACATGAAGTCACTATATTTGGCCAATCCTGTCTCAAATAAGTATCAAAAATTTCACCATGAAAACACAATGATGGATTCTCTGATTCACAATAAGATACAAAGGGTTGATTGTGGATTTCACCTTGATGGGAAATAAAATTCAACTGGTTTTCACCTTGATTAAAAATAAAATTCATTCTAGTTTCACCTTTGGGGAAAATGAAAGTCAAACTGATTTACCCAATGATCAACTTTGATTTCAGTATCATATCACTGGAAAAAAAGTAATAAGCTTGAATATGTTCAAAATTGTACCACTTTTTTTTAATTGAATGTGCAGTTGTTTTTGTGCAGTTTTTTTCAATTTTTTTTTCCATTTAATCATAAATTAATGTCACCCAAGCAAAAAAATACTGGATGTTTCACAGGGTGAAATTTTAACATTCACCCAGCTGTTTCTATTTGGAACTTAGTTTCACAGGATAATAATGTGATTTGAGCGTAGTTTTCACTTGGTTTTATTTATTTAATCAATATAATGATGATTTTGGTATGCCTATAAATATATCAAAATGATTTTTAAAATTCCAAATCTGTTGAGTGGAGCCAACCTAATATAGACAGGCCATCTTGTTCAGACAGTGCAGCATGACAATCAATACCACCACAAGTTATTATCTGCCAATTATTGGTTTCTCTCACTTGAAAAACATTCAGATGTTCTCAACTGGAAAGGAATGTTGCATTTTTTTCAAAAAAATTGATAAAAATATAAAAATCAGGGAAATCATGAACAGGATCAACAATATTGATGATTTTTGTAATCTTGCCAAAATGTGGAGTATTTTCTAGATAAAAAAACAATGCTATTTCCCATATTTTTATTGTGTGTGGTGAAGGTTAAATTCTTCCAGTTAAGATGATGGTGGTATCTCCGCCATGGGAACAAAATGATGTTCCAAGAGTCACATGAATTATTTGGAAAATTATGATCAATCCAGTTAATTTGTGGTTTTACCTTCCTCAAATCATCAAGGAAATCAGTGTAATCTTTCCTCTCTTCCAGATTTGGATTTGAATTAATCTGATTTTCATTCACATCTTTGATTTTTAAATGTGATGTGATAATTCTCAGTTCTGGGTGGGCTTCAGGGTTTTTCAAAATGTTTTTCAAGTTTCTAGATTGGGAGAATCTCTGCCAAAGAGTCCAGGGTATATTTTCTGCAATCAGAAATTAATGAAAATTAGTTTTTCATGATGAATATGATTCAAAATTTGAGCTAATCTTGTACCTGTTGAACTGTTATGGTTAATACAGGAAAAAAGCCCATTTATTCTTTCATATGCCCATGTGGAAGAACAAGGAGCAGGACCCCATTGCATTATGAGCTCAGATATATGTTTGGAAAGGTGATGGTTTGGTTTGTATTTTCATTCAGGAAAAAGCTTCTGACAACTATTTTGGTATTTTGTCCAGGGCCAATGTTGAATTTGCAACCTCAGGGTTGCAAACGGCAAATCACGGCCCAACAAGGAGCAAGAAAAGCTGCTTGCAACTTGCGCATCCCCCAGGGGGTTGCAAAAACCCTGTTTGAAATCCATTTTGAGTCTCAATCAGTGAGTGGAAACCTTTTTTTTGTTACAACCAAGGGTTTGCCACCCCCCAGGGGATGCGCAAGTTGCAAGCGGGGGTTGAACGTGTTTTCCTGGCCCATTTGGGCTACTCCCCCCCACAATGGGCCATTTGAGGGGGGTTTTGGGTACCTAGGCACCCCTGGAGCACATGTGAGTTCTGTAAAACCAAATTTGGGGATCTGGCATACTATGTGGGACTATTGGACCACAAAAAGAAACTTGGAAATCAAAAATTCTGCCTATTGGCAAAAACTCTTGACACAAACCATGTACACATGCCTGTTGCATAAATTAATTATTCTCAAAATTAAGTTTTATCAACCCAAAAGTGAGCAAAATTTAGGAGTTATTGGATTTAAAATTGCATTGAATACTAAATTTCCATTGAATTTTGTTGGTTTATTCAAACAGTGGCAAGCCCAAGCCCTCCCAGACTAAAAAAAAAGGCTATGTTGAAGGACTTAATTTAAAGTGAAATTAACAAAGTTTTTGTGGAATCTAGGGATTTGGGTAGGGATATGGAAAAGAAAACGTTGGAAGCCACAATTGCATCCTCATCTAGAGTTAAAATTGAGGAACAAGATGTTTCTTCACAACTGGAACAAGATTTTCCATCAAAACTTGAATTGAATAAAGGTGGTGGGTCACATTTCATATGTCATTGGACTGAGAAAGATTTGGCTTGAAAAATACTAATGTAGATAAGGGGTGCCAGAACCGCTTTACCATCCTCCTGTGTGAGCCTTTGCTAGTAGGAAAGAAGCCAAGATTTATTGTCAGAAATGGGAAGCCATGCATGGCTACGCATTTAGAACTTTCAATTCAAGGAAAGAGAAATATGTGGATCTAGCATGTGACAGATTTGAGGTTTATGAAGGGCAATGCCTCACCAAAGGTCAAGGTTGGGTGTCAATTAACAATCCATGAAAGTAGGAAAGTAGCAGATCCCACGTGGCATCTCTCCATTAGAAATGGCCTACACAATCATCAACCATCTGAAAGTCCTTCAGTGCATCCTTGACTGAGGAGAATCTCTTGTCAAGCATTAGATTTAATTAGGGAAGGAATGAGTGATGGGCTCAATACGGTGCAACTTGAAAGTAAATTGAGGAAGATTGATTGTGGAGAATAAATTGAAAATAGAACAATCTATAACACTAAGTGAAAGTTAAATCTTGCAGAAATGGATGGGAAAAGTTTTATGGACCTTCTATTCAAAATGCTCCAGAAATCCCAGTGGGTTTCCAGGCAAAATTTTGTGGAGAGGTTCACTTAAAGGCCCTTTTCTTGGCTCATCCTGAGTCTGTAAAACTTTGCAAAAAACTACATCCTATTGCATTGTTAGATTGTATCTATTAAACAGATAGGTACAAAATACCTCCAAATTTGCTACCAAGTATAAACCAGTTGCTAGAAAGGTCCAAGCAGTCAACCAGCCTGTGCCTCTCAACCTTAATCCTCCTCTTATGCGTCCTCCCTTATCTTGTGATCCCTACTGTGGTCTATCTCAATATCTTACTGGTCCCTTTATGTTCAATTTTTTTGTCACTGAAGAACTTCTGAAGATGGTCAAATTTGGTACAGATGGATTGCTTCTTCCTGATGAGTTAAATTTGATCAAAAATTTCTTATCTCTAAGGGAAAAATCTATTGCTTTCTGAGAAGAAGAGAGGGGTCTCTTAAAAGAATCCTATGGCCTCCCCTATATCACCCCTTTAGTTGAACATGATCCTTGGCAAAAGAAAAAGATCCCAATCCCTGCTGCTAAATTCAACAAATTTATCAAGTTGGTCCGCAAACAAGTTTTTAATGGTCTATATGAACGGTCAAACTCTAGTTATTCCAGCCCTGTCTTCTGTGTCCTCAAGATTAATGGTAAACTTAGAATATTTCATGATCTCCCACCATTTCATATAGTTATTATTAAAGGCTCTGGTATCCCTCCTGCTACTGAAGAATTTGTTGAATCTTTCTCTGGGAGAGCTTGCTAGGGTCTAGGGTACATTATTGGTGGGTATGAAAAACAATCCTTACATCCTATTTCTCACCCTCTCACTACTTTTGATGCTCCTCTTGGTTTATTCCAAATTACTTGATTGCCTCAAGGAGCCACCAATTTTTTTGCAGCCTATCAGGCTCAGATGATGTGGATCCTCCAGGAAAAAATACCTGATAATGCTTGTATCTTTATTGAAAATGAAGGAATTAAAGGTCCAGTTTCTGACTATGATCATGAGCTCTTATCTTGGCACTCAGGAATTTGTCATTTTATCTGGGAATATACTACTATGTTGGAAAGTATTCTGTTTTGAATCATAGAGTCTGGTCTTACTGTCTCTGGATCCTAATTGGCCACTTGTGTCCCTTCTCTGGAAATTGTTGGTCATGTGGTCTGCAAGGAAGGAAGAAGGATGGAACCAGAAAAGGTCAACCAGATAATCTGCTAGCCCACTCCAATCAATCCTACTGAAGTTAGAGGTTTTCTAGGTGTTGTGACTTATGTTAGAATCTTTATCCCATTTTTATCCAAAATCTGTTCACCCTTGCATTGGCTAACCAGGAAAGATACTGAATGGATTTGGACCCAAGATTGTGAAAATTCTTTTCAGTTTCTCAAAATGATTTTAGGCAAGGACATAGTTTTGAAAAAGATCTCTTATGGACCTGGAGCTGGCAAGATCAAGCTGTCTGTTGATTCTAGTTATTAATCTGTTGGGGCCATCCTTACTCAAGAGGATGAAAATGGTTGAAACCATTGTGCTCTTTATGAATATTTGCTATTTTCAGATGTAGAATCCAGATACTCTCAGCAAAAACTGGAACTCTGTGGTGTGGCTTGAATGATGAAGAAACTGCAGACCTACCTATGGGGTCAACATTTAAAACTACAGGTTGATGCTTGATCCATCATTGAAATGATCAATGCTCCAAGCCTTCCCAATTCTCCCAGCCTTCCCAATGCTCCCAGCCTTCCCAATGCTCCTATGACTTGTTGGGTGTCCTTTATCCATCTTTTCTCTTTTGATATTTTTCAGAGGCCTGTAAAGTCTTTCACCATGCCTGACCGTTTATCTGGAAATCCTCTTGGAGATGAAAAATCCAATTTTGGAGTGGATTTCTATGAGGAAGAACCTTTAATCCATCCTGTCTTCTCCTTCTCCTCCAAAGATTATTCTGGCTTTCAGCAAGGGTTCTGGCTCAAACTAGAGCAGTACCTTTTAACTCTTCAAAAAACTCCTGATCTCTCTGCTAAAGAATTTCAATCTATCAAGAGAAAGTCCTCTAATTTCTTAGTACAAGGCTCTAGGCTCATGAAAAGAGGAAATCCTTGTGCTCTTATTGTTGTTACTATCCCTTCCAAACAAGATTATATCCTTGAAAGTCTCCATGAAGGTCTTGGTCATTGTGGGGAAAACAAAACTTATCAGCAATTATCCAAACAATTCTGGGGGCCATCTCTGAAGAAATCTGTCTCTCAATGGTGCAATATTTGTGAAGTTTGTCAGAAAAATGATCTTGGGCGTCCAGAGGAAATTTGTTATCCTACTGGGGAGTCCAATGTCTTTGGAAGGATTGCTATGGATTTGTTTCATATTAAGGCAGGTGGTGCTAAGTACCTCATTGTGGCTAGAGATGATTTTTCTGGATGGTTTGAAGCAAAATTTCTTAAGAATGTTAGCTCTTAATAAGTGGAAGCTTTTCTTTATGAGACTTGGAAAATGTGTTATGGCTTGGATCAATCTTAATCTACTGATGGAGGCTCTGAATTTGGTGGGAAATTTGCTGAAATGATCCAATCTATCCCTGGAAAACATAGATTCACTACTCCTTATTATCCTGTAGGCCAGGGCATGGTGGAAAAAGGCCATGCTCCTTTGAAGGCTGTACTTGTTAATATTGCTGGTGAAAGTGGCAAGAATTGTTTCAAATTCCTTCCTCTTGTTCTTTTCCCTGATCAAATATTAACCAAACAGACCACTGGCTACTCAACTTATGAAATCATTTTGGTCAAAGAGCAGTTCTTCCTTTGGATCTGGAAATGTAATCTTTCTTGGGTATCTCTTGGGAAGAGGTGTCCTCAACTACTGATCTATTAGTTGCTAGATCCAAGCAATTGGAGCAAAGTGAAGATGTTAGTGATGAAGCTCATCAGAAGATGATGGAATCAAGAGAAAAATTGGTTCAGTATTGGGAAGATAAGCACTTAAATCAAATCAGGGATCCCTTAAGTCCTGGTGACCTAGTTTCAGCTTAAATTGATCTTTGGAAACCCAATGGGGTAAGATTTTCTCAAACCGCTGGAACAGTCCTCATTGGGTGGTTTGTCAAGTTAGAGGTGGATCTTATGTTTTGGAGGAGCTGGATGGTACTCAGTTGGCCAGAAGGTTCTCTTCTGATCAATTCAAGAAGTTTAATTGTTGTGGAGGCAACTTATCTCAGAAGTAAGTCCTCCCAATTTTGCACCACCAGGGTCATTTGCTGCATTTTTGTTGTGAAACTTCTGTATGCCACATATGTGAGCACCTGGGACGCCTTCTTTTTTTTATCTCAGCCATTCTAGGTCTATTTTGGATGGAGCAAGATATTTTTGAACTCTTCAATCACTCTCAAGATCAAGGAATGGCCATTCTTCTGTCTCAATTTCCTTGTATTCCTTCTTTTCTTAATATATTCAAATTTGAGATGCAGACTAGGGACAGTCTGTAAGTTGAGGAGAGATGTGGTGGCCAATTTGAGGCACCATGTAAAAGCGGAAATTTTTAAATTTTTTGATCCAACTTTGATCAAAAAAAAAATTGTGTCTCTATGGCAACCCCTCCATTTTCTGTTCTCTCACCTCCTCATTGTCCTAGTGGTCTAGTTATGCCTCTCCGGGGCTTTCAAATCCCCAGATAGACTGTTCAAATCCTCCTCCCTGCACACGCCCTCAGCCCAATTTTTTGTTAAACGCGCATGGGCAGCCATCCTCATCCTCATCACATTGTCATCCACCTCCAACCTCATCATACTTATCCTGGGTATATCTTTTGATTTCCCCTTGATCCTTTGAGCCTCAATAATCAATCCCTTGATCCTTCCTCTGTGACAAAATTCTTATCACCAACCAATAGCCTTTCTGGTTGAAGAAGAATTCATTGGGTTGAATTCTTGAGTGTTTTAAGCCACTCTGTTGATCCCTTTTTCCAACTGCTTTGGTCCTGATCATTCAATTCATTGTCTTTCCAGAACAAGTCACATTTGGCTGAGGGTTTTCTTTAATTTTGAAACCTGGTGTGTTAAACCTCCCTTTATGTTCTTAAAGTTGAATTCCGCCATGCTATTCTTGAGTCCCTTGAGGAGTTTTGGGTCATTCTTGTTTGAATTTGTTACTGCTTTTCTTCTAGAACTTCATAGAACAAATTTCTTTTTTTTTCACAGCCACCCACAGTTATCTGGTACCCTTCAATTGCTTGATTGCCAAGAGTTGGGAAGGTTGATTGAGAACCTGGAGGTTGGTCGGGATTGATTTTATCTTTCCTAATCTTCTGCTGATGACCAGAGTTATTAGCTTGTGGGTGTTGTTACTTACAACTGCCTTGTTCTATTGAAATCTGAACAAACTCTGAACTTATTTGTTCAATTCTTTTTCCGCACAATCTTGCCTCAGATAGTGTTGTCTTCCATTGATACCAAATACTTCCAAAATCGTCCCTTCCATTTATTCCTCATTCCTAAGTTTCTGGACCTTGATTCTGGTTACATTTAAATATTTTCGTAACTCTTAGGATGGCAGCCTAAACAGAAACTTTCCCTTTCCACAGAAATGCCTCCGGATCAGCACCGTTTGGAGTCTTAAACTGTCCCACTCCTGCTTTTTGAAACTAGGAATATTCAAGAACTTGGCTTGATAAGCTTTGTTTCTTGGTCCATTTACCCAGAGCAGATCAAATACCTGCCACATCTGATTCTGATCCTGCTTTGCACCTAAAGATGAGTGCGCAGAATGAAAAAAAGTTCCTAATCCCATGGCTGTATAATTCCACTGCACTAATTCTGGTGCAAGCACCAGCTGCTAGTCCACCCACACCTGAAAGCTCTCAGATCCTCAACTGGAAGCAGCTCTCCTAGTGAGCAAGAAAAGAGATTGCATGAAGGACCTGATGATCTACTTGAATTGGATGGCAGCACCATTGTGCGGCCCACCACCCTACATGGTGGAAGGGTTGAAGCCCCCTAACACTTTCTTTACTTGTGTTTGTTACTACTGTGGTGAAAATTGGCCCTGGAGCTCAGGGTTTGATGATCTGAAAAATACTTGAATGTGGGATTGGTTTTCTGATGGGGTAGGTTTCATGTTACCAACAGGCAACCAGATTTGGCTGGAATTGGGCTAGCCCAACCGCATGCAGTAAGTGCAGGAGCGCGTTCAAGAGACAATGGACACTGCACAAGTTTTGCTTGGCATTTTAACAGTGCCTGGTTCATGTAATAATCTGCAATTGGAAGCAAAATTTAAGAGGTCTGGCAACAGACAAAAGGGTTTTTGCAGGTAAAATGGACATTGCTGCAAAGGAATGGCGGCTGCCTTTGGCCCCAAGGTTTGTTGTGCGCAGCCCGGTTTCTGCGGGGAAACCAATGAATTTTGTGGGGAAACAGAAGCCTGCAGATAGTGTGAAGAGGTTGATGGGCAAAAAACTCTGATAAAATTGACCTTACGGGAATTGGCAATGGTTTTGCTGGTTGTTATCAACAAAATGGTCCAGGTTCTGAAGGATTGCACTCAGGGGTGGATCACCTCAATAGTGCAGTGGGTGAATGTGGCCCAGTCAAAGGTGGATTTCAAGTTGTACCATTCAAAGTCAGTTTTGATTCCTCTTGTTCATTTCTTGATGAGGATTGCAGGAAGGAAGTTTTGGGAAATGGTGGATAGTAGGTCAATGGTGAACTTGCTTCCATCAAAGTGGTTGGATGATTTGGTTTTGTTTCAGCAGAGGTGAGCAATGGGGCTCTGGGTGCTGAATGGGGGGGAATTTTGCGTTGAAAGGGTTTTTGAGGAGGAGAAATTTGAGGTTGTAAAGTTCCTGAAACCCCTTTCCTTCCTCTTGGTGGAGTGTGGCAATGTTATTTTGGGACGGCTTTTCATGTTCAGGTTCTGAGCTCAAATGGTCTTCAATTCAGAGGCATTGAAAGTGGAAGACTTTTCTAGTGGGGATTTTTAGACCACAATTTGTGATCATGGGAATGAGAAATGAGTGCAGGGGCAAGGGGCTGGAAACCAAGGTGATTCTTACAGAGTGTCACACGGTGGTATGTGACACCATAATAACTGCAAAGCGGCCTGGCTTTAATCCAGTCTCATAGCCTTTTGGTTAGGCCTTGCCTCTCAGTTGGTTCACAGTTGTGCATGGTATGACAGTAGACTGGATGACCCTGTTGCGGGTTCAATTTGCAATCAGGACAAGTTTTGGGAACGGCTTGCTCCTGTGACAATTGTTGGGTTTTCCGCCTGTCAACAGCAAGACTCCCAAGTCTTGGTGGCTCCTTATGGCGTTCAGGAGTGTGTCTGAGTATGGCTCCATGTTGCAAGGTCATGGGTTAGTGCCACCAGCAATACACACTTTGGGACAAAGTGCCCTTGAACCCGGGGGTACTGTCACACGGTGGTATGTGACACCATAATAACTGTGAAGCGGACTGGCTTTCATCCAGTCTCATAGCCTTTTGGTTAGGCCTTGCCTCTCAGTTGGTTTTCAGTTGTGCAAGGTATGACACAGAGGGGCTGATTGTGAATTTCAGCCCATGGATTATTTTTCTTAGTTGGCCAAGGAAACTGCTTAGGAAAAGCTCTGGCTTTGGGCAGACAGTTGAGTAGCAAGGAGAAGGTGGAAAGTGGCATGCAAAGGGAACATGAGGCAGAAGTAAATTACTTCCCTCAGTTTGCATCTCCAGGAGGGAGTGCGTTTCAAAAACCTTATGGTTTTGCAACACTTGTGAGCAAGGGCAAAGGCTGTGTTTTGGTAATATCTAGGACTTATGATGTGGAATGAATGCAGATTGCAAGGTGAAACACTGGGCTGTACAAACCAGTGGCATAGAAGTTCTTGCCTTGGAACAAGCCAATTCTGCAAGGGTTAAACAGACCTCTTCAAATGATCACTTGGTCTTTGTACCCCTGGGAAAAGCCATTTAAAACATTGGGGTGGGTGACTCAATTGGTGCGGATAACAGATGACTGGATTTTGGCTCTCAAATTTGTGCCACTGGGTTAGTTAAGCACAGAGGAGAAAGACTTGTTGGCATCAGTGATTGTGCTCTTCCAGAAGGCCCCAAGAGCAGTGACTGCTGAAGGGTGTGATATGTGATCCCTATGTGATTCCAATGTTTCTGCACAATCCTTGGAATATTTGATGAATTCCAATACCACAGATGGTCCAGGAGCTAAAGACAGGGCTCTACAAGCAGTCAAGGCCAAGGTATTCTACCCCAATAACTATGGTTTTTGAGAAGGATGGTAAGTTTTGGAGTATTATTAATAATCTAAAGTGGCTCAATTTGTTTAAAATCCACAATGTGTGACTTCCCCTGTGCTGCAACAAGTTCTTGGAGTCAATTGCCAGGTGAGTGTGTTACTGGTTGGTGGATGTAATTGGTGGGTACAAACAGTGGGAAATTCACCACAAGTTGCAACCACTAACCACTTTTGAGACTGGGATTGGAAGTATGCAGTTGAAAAAGCTACCCCCATGCGCAACTAACTCAGTGGAGGTCCACCAGGCCCAGATGACTTGGATTTTGAGGGAAAATCTGTTGAGATATACAATTCAAATTTCAATTCCTGTATTTCATTTCAAATTTTCATACATCAATTAATTTTTAAGAGTAATGATACTTGCAAAATACCTACCCTAACCAAAATATTTTCTTTCTATAAAATAATGGGTTATTGTAGTTCCAGATTGATTTATCTTCTTTCCATAATTTTTTTCCTCATTTGCATTCTTACCTCTATTTCTGTACTCTCTTTTCAAAGGTTTGTGTGTTTTCCAAACTGCTGGTTTCCTATTAGAATTGATCTAAAAGGCCCCTAATTTGATAAAACTAGGTTTGTCAACTATTTTCCCATTTTCCCATTTGATCTCTTCTTTCATCTTTCTTATTTTCTCCTCATTTTCTTTATTACCTCTATTGCTGTAATCTCTTGTCAAATTTTGGTGTGTTTTCAAAACTTCTGGTTTCCTATTAGAATTGATCTAAAAGAACCTTAATTTTATCCAAATAGTTTTGTGTGTTGTTCAAACTGCTGGTGTCCTCTTAGAATTAATCTAAAATGCCCCTAATTTGATCTAACTAGGATTTTTTGTTAAATTATTTATGAGCCCAGAGCTGCCAATCTGCAATCAACATTAAAAAAAATGCTGGTAGATAAGGCCTCCAGTAGCATTCCAGAACTCTCCAATTTCAAGTATGCTGAATGGAAAAGCCAAGTTAGTGCCCACATCATGGAGAGAGGATTAGCAGAATTCATTGGAGACATGATACCTGTAATTTACAATCTGCCCATCACTGATCCTGGGGAACTTTGAATCCATAAATCTATAAGAACCCAAGCCACCAATATCATTGTACAATATATGGGACAGTTAAATATCAATAGATTAGTCACAGAGGAAAAAAGAAAGGACCCACTTATGCTTTGGAACAAAATTGAAATTCTTTTTCAGTCAACCTCAATTGAAAAACAAGCAAAAGTCTTTCAGGACTTTCTGAAACTCATCTTCAAAGACAAAATCAAAGAATTCCTTAAAAATCTAGCTCATAACCAAGGGGCAATGAGATCAGTAGGCATTAAAATTGAAATGCCAAAGGACTTTCATCTGCATGAAAACCTTTGAGCAGTAGTCATAGTGAATAAAATTTTGAAGTGTCTTGGAGACATCAAAGACCAGCTTGAAAGTCAGTGACCTTTGACTCTAGACACCACCAAAAAATCATTAGAAAAAAAATCTAGAGAAACTGTAGTAACAGGAATAAATCACACAATCAAACAAGAATCTGCTCTAATATCAAGAGGCAAAAAAGAGTGTAAGAACAGCAAACACAATCCCAATGCATGGCATCATATTCACAGATGCTGAAAACTCCATCAAGTATTAATAAGGAACACAAAAGAATGCTTGGATGATCCAAAATCCAAAAAGAAAGAAAAAGGCCCCACAGCAAAAAAAGTTAGCAAAGAAACACCAAAAAACAAGAAAATAAGGAACACAAAACTTCTATGGCTTCCAGATTCCATTGTTTTGACATGGCCTTAGCTCACCTCAAGGAAGGAAAAATTTTCCCTATCTTGATAGTGGTGCTTCCCATTGCATGATTTCCAACAGGAGTGCTTTCTTCAATTATTTAAGCAAGAAATCCAGAATAAAACTAGCCAATGGCAAATACATGGCCTGCAAAGGACATGGAAAGGTTAGTCAAAGCCTATTCTGGGAAACACAAAGAATTAAAATTCCTTCATGTCCCCAACCTGTTTGGAACTTTAATCAGTAATGGCTTTCTATATAAAGAAGGGTATTACGTGACACCCCCCAACAGCAAACTTAATTTCAACATCAAGAACAACAAAATCTTGTTAGGTGATGATAAATTTGCAACCCAAAGTCGTGTGGGAGTTGTGCAGGTCCCTACATAGCCCAATCAACATGTGGAGGCACATACACACGTCTAAACATGTCCAAAGTGTTGTTCCAAACACTTGCAACCCCCAGGGGGTTGTATAAACCCCCATAAACAGCATTTTTGGGTTGTTTACCCCCTTTCACAAAGATTTCCATGTGTGCAGGGGGGTATAGAGCCCCCCGGGGTTGCGCCAGAATTTTTGGGACCCCCTGGACCACATTTGGGTTGCATCAACCCAAATTTGGGATCAACACATACTATGGGGGACTATTGGACCACACCTAGCAATCATAAAGTGAACCCTAGAGTTAAAATTAAAATGCAATCATTGCCTTTGGAAAACAAAATCTGTGAAATTTTCCCTTTCCCAAAAAGTACACTCTCAACTTTCTTGATGGAAAATGGAAAAGTAAATTTTTACCGCCTGTTGATTGGATTGATATTTCTCAACTCAAAAGTGAGCAAACTTGGTAGTTGTTAAATTGAAATTTGGATTGAATACAGAATTACCATTGCATTTTTTTTGCATTATGGGAACATTGGAAAGCCCTCCTGTTTATTACATGGCTGCTTTGAAGGACTACATTGATAGTGCCATTAAAAAAGCTGCGGAAAAAAGGTATTTGGGTAATGAAACATTGGAAGCCTCAATTGCATCCTCATCTAGGCTTACAATTGAGGAACAAAATTTTTCACAAATAGATATGATCTTGGGTGATGATTAAAATTTTATGTCACTCTGGCCTTTTCCAGATTCAATTTGATGTAAAATGACTTTGTAAATATGATATAAACATTGAATTGGTGCTAGATCCACTTGACCCACCTCCTGTGAGAGCCTTTCCTACTAGGGAAGAGTCAAAAAACTATTTTCAAACATGGGAAATGAAGCATGGTTACGCTTTGACAATTTTCAACTCAAAGCATGATAAATATGTGGATTTAGCCTGTGATAGACATGGTTCTTACTCTGAGAAATTGATCAACAAATGGTCAAGGCAAACTCTCACAAGGTAGTTTGGGTGCAAGGTGTTAATCTTTGAAAGTTGCACAAAGGCAGACCCCTTCTGGCAAATCTCCTACAGACATGATCAACATTACCATCAGCCATCTCCACACACCTCAGTGCATCCTCAACTCAGGAGAAAAGCTGGGGTGGCCTTAGTGAATTTAAAAGAAGGCATGAATTATGGGCTCAATACTATTCAACTGAAAAGAAAATTGAGCAAGATTGATGGGGGAGGGAGTATGTTGATGAACAAAGCATCTATAAAACTAAGCATAAGTTAAAGGTTTCAGAACTCAAGGGAAAAAGTGTTATGGAGGTCCTCTATGAACAACTTGGTGATTCAGGTTGGGTTCATTTGTCAAATTCAATGGAGAGGGACACTTGGAGGCCCTATTCTTGGCGCAACTTGAGGCATTAAATCTTTGAAAACAATTACATCATATTTCTATGTTGTATTGTAATTATAAAACAAATAAGTACATGACATCTCCCTATTGCATGTTGTAGGAATTACAGCCAACCAAAAAAGTTTCACAAAAGCTCTTGTTTTTATAAAAATAGAAATGTTTGATTTCTACAGTTGGTCCGTAAATTCACTAAAAGAGCTGGATTATGATCCTGAGAGACTTCCCAAAGTCTTTATGAAAGACCGTGAAAAAGCTCTGATTTTTGCTATAGAACAGAGTTTCCCTGAGTCAACAAGACAGTTTTGTCTCTGGCACTTTTCTAAAAACATACAAGCAAACAGTAAAGTTTGCTTTAATAATGATGTTGGAGGATGTAAAAGCTTTATGTCTCCGTGGGGGAAGTATTGGGCCTCTAAAAATAAGGAGGAGGGGGAGGTTGATGATGCAGAACTCAGATTAAGGGCCAACTCACTGCCTCTATTGTTAATATTCCTAGTTTTGGGCACTGGCATTATGAATTTTATAAAGTATTTCTTGGAAGACCATGGGGATTTTCTAAATTATATGGATAATAAAATCTCTGGTATCAAAGAGAAATTTTTAACGGCTTTGACTTGCAAAAACCCTAACTTTGGAAATAAAACCAGGTCTTGGGTTGAAGGGGCCCATGCTAATCTTAAAAAAATTCCTTGAAAATTCTTTTGGAAAAATTTTGGATTTTTGGAAACACCTAGATGTAAAATTTTCAAATCAAATTAAATTGGTTTGAGCGGCCCTGTACAACTCTCAAATAAAGTTATGAATAGTTATTCCTATCAAACTGTTACCACTGGGATACAATTTGTATTAGATGCAGTTAAACTCATTGGGGAACAATTGAAGAATTTAAAGCACAATTATGATGGCAAGGTGTGCACCAAGTCATACTCCAAGACTATGGGTTTTCCCTGTTCCCACCAGATAGGTGACCTACAAGAATCAAGAGGATCTGTTGTGCATTCATCCTCAGTGGAGGTTGGATTATTACCCTTGCACTTCCATTTCTGTAATTTTGTTTAAGTTGGATTGTTCAAATCACTTTGTAATTAAAGCTTTTGGATGGATGATTCCTACTTTAATAATGTTTGATTCTATTGAATTTTGAAAGTTAAATGTTGATGAAATGCTCAAAAATTTTCATTTATATGAGAATCTCAATGAAATGATATTGAGAAAGCCTGAACAAGATTATTGCAAGCTTTTGAATTACCTTATTTGAAAGACCATAAATTATCAATCAAAGCCAATACATGAACCAAAAGTCTTGCAATCAAGCATAGGTTGGCCAAAATTGAAAGATACCCAGGGAGATACTTCTTGATTTGAAAATTTTTGAAAAGAAACTTAAGTTGGAAAATCAAATTAGACGGGCACCAAATAAGAAAAGAAAGATGATTGTAAGTCTTTTCTTTTGCAAAATGTTCATTTTTTTGTTTAATGAACTGATAATGATATGATGATAATTGTTAGTAAAAGTTCACAGGATCAGAATCTGAATTTCATAGTTGAGAGGAAGATAATGAAAGTGAATTTTCTTCACTTCATTTGTAATTGGAATCCTCTTCAGAGGAACAATACGTGCATAAAGGGTCAACCAGAAGCTCATCTTTTGTGCATGTTGTTTCCTTGAATGAGATTGGAATTTTGACTAATTAATTAATGAGATTAGAATTTTTCTAACTAATTGTTGATTGTGGGAAATAAAACTGAATTAACTCAATCAAATACCTTAAAACTTGCATAAGTTCTTAGGGGAGGTTTGGCATCCAGTTGGTGATGGAAGTTGTGGATTTAGATTCATTTCTAAATCACTTGGGTATGATGAGCATGGATGATTTAAAGTTCAAAAAGAAATGATTGAAAAATTGATTAAAAATAGGATGTGCTATTCTTAGATCCTTGGAAGCATTAAATATGTTGAGAAGATAGAAAAATGACTTGATTTTAATGACATCAATCAAAAGATTTCATCTTCAAAATGGCTTTCAAAGTTGGATATGGGTCAAATAATATCAGATACTTATGGAAGACCAATATGTTTCATTTCAATGGATTCATGTTGTACTTATATTCCTATGAAAATGGGTGTAAAAGAAGCATCAGAACCAATACTCATTGCATTTTTTTAATAATAACCATTGGGTTCAGCTTTTACTTAAGGGAGATGTGATTCCAATCATTCCCATAGTTTCCAAACCATTTTCCATGATTTCCAAAAAGGCCTCTGGTTTGATTGATCACCTCTAAGATCAAATTTAGTTTTCTTCTAATTTATAGACATCATTTTAATTTCATCATTTTAGTTTGGGTTCTGATGCTGATCTTGTAATTCTATCAATATAAAGGGTTATCACATTTTGAGAATAATTATGTTGAGTGTTTTGATTTAACATCGTCATGTAGATTGTTTTCAATGAGATTTTACTGGTAAGTCATTTCAACTTGTGTTGGGCTGATCCCATCACAAGGATTATTTTTATTTCTTGTGATGGGATCAGCTTAACACAAGTTGAATTTTTTTTTGGTGTTTTTACTTTAGGGCTAGTCAAGTTTAACTTGTATTTTTTGGTTTTTTTAATTTAGGGCTAGTGAAGTTGAACTTTTATCTTTTGGTGCTCTTATTTTACTTTAGGGCTAGTGAAGTTGAACTTGTATTTTTTGGCACTTATAATTTAGGGCTCCTCCATAGACCCTCTCATTGTTTAATTTTTTTTTGTCTTCAGTTATTTTTATTTTTATTTTTTATTTTTACTTATTTTTACTTATTTTTATTTTTTTTTATTTTTTTATTTTTTTTTGACCAAAACATCAACATTTTTTGATTTTTTGGTTGATTTCTGTTTTTTTGAATTTTTGTTTAGTTTATTTTAGTTTTTTAATTGGTTGATGATAAATTCACAACTCCCAGTTTTTTGGGAGTTTTATAGGGCCCTACATGGTCCAATTGACGCAGGGGGGCTCATACACTCATCAAAGGGGTTGTTCCAAACACCATTTATTTATTTATTTATTTATTTATTTATTTATTTATTTATTTATTTATTTATTTATTTATTTATTTATTTATTTATTTATTTATTTATTTATTTATTTATTTATTTATTTATTTATTTATTTATTTATTTATTTATTTATTTATTTATTTATTTATTTATTTATTTATTTATTTATTTATTTATTTATTTATTTATTTATTTATTTATTTATTTATTTATTTATTTATTTATTTATTTATTTATTTATTTATTTATTTATTTATTTATTTATTTATTTATTTATTTATTTATTTATTTATTTATTTATTTATTTATTAATTTATTTATTCATAAATTCATTTATTTATTCAGTTATTTATTTATTGATTTATTCATTCATTAATTAATTCCTTGATTTATTAATTAATTAATTATTTTATTTATTTCAAAACAAATCACCATTTTTTGATTTTTGGCTGATTTCCGTTTTTTTATTCAATTTATTTTAGTTTTTCATTTTTTTTGGCCCACAACACCTGTTGTTGTGTGGCACAAAACACGACTAAATTTGAGTCGTGTAAAACCCCACACAACTCAAATGTACTTGTGTAGGGTGCCGCACAACACAGTACTGTTGTGTGGGGTCTAATTGACTACATTCAAGTTTTTTAGAGTCTAAACAACTCAATTTTTGTTGTATAGCCTGCCAAAAGGCCCATTTGAGTTGTGTAAAACCCCACACAACTCAAATGTACTTGTGTAGGGTGCCACACAACTCAAATGTACTTGTGTAGGGTGCCGCACAACACAGTACTGTTGTGTGGGGTCTAATTGACTACATTCAAGTTTTTTAGAGTCTAAACAACTCAATTTTTGTTGTATAGCCTGCCAAAAGGCCCATTTGAGTTGTTTAAACAACTCATTTGAGTCATAAATGTATCATTACTATTTTTATTTTATGTTTTTGGCCCACAACGCTTGTAGTCGTGTGGAACCACACATGACTTCATTCAACCTGTGTACAACCTCACACAACTAAAATGTAATGGTTTGTGGTGCCACAGGGCACCAAACTGTTGTGTGAGGGCTACAAAACTCATTTGAGTTGTGTATTTATCATCAACCTCTCTTGTTTGATGTATTTCTCAAAGGCAATGTCTTTGTGATCAAATTTGAGATCATTCAAAGTGAGTTAGGACAAACATTGCATCTCTCAACATCCAAAATGGCAACAAATTCTAATGTCAATCTGCTCCATTGTAAGGACAGGCATCCAAGTAATGAATCTCTGGAAAAACAGTTTGGTGTCCCAAATGTCTCACTAAATTTTGAACCTTGTTGCCTATCCAAATCAACTCATCTCCCATTCTCTTCCTCTCTAGCCTCTCCAAATGAAACCTTAGAATATGTTCACATGGATCTAAGCAGTCAAATTAATCCTGCAAAAAAAGACAAAGAATTCTGATTCAAGCTTACCAATTCTCTTACATTGAACAAAGTGGTATGTATATTCCAAAAAAATTCAGATGATGTTAAATACTTTAAAATTCTTCATCCAATGGCAACCAATATTCACTCTAAAAACATCAAGAACCTTTTTATCAATGGTGGGGGATAATCTAACTTTTTTGAGTTCAAAACATTCTTGGAAGAGAATGGAATCAGTATGCATGTGTCAGCTCATTATACCCTGCAACAAAATACAGTGGTGGAAAGAGGAAACAGGACCACCACAAAAAAGTTAAGGGCCCTCCTGAAAACAGCCATATTCCCTCATAAATTGTGGAAAAAGGCAGTCATGAAAGCTTTCTTTTTAAAAAAAATAATACCCACTAGAAATAATAAGTGGAAAACAACCCACAACTTATTGTTTGGCAGGGAATTCAAGCTGTTCTTACTTAACATGTTTGGTTTTCAAGCCTACATTCACATCTTAAAAGGAAATTGCAAGTCTAAATTTGGAAACATGGAAAAAATGAAATTATTCTGGGTTATCAGTCTGGTATGCACAATTGGAGGTTACTGACCAATAGCGGCTCCATTGCATACAGCCACAATGTAACCTTCAATGACTAACCTTCAATGACTCCTTGTTTCCTGGTATTCCAAACCCAACCTACAAAGTTGCTTTTGCAGATATGGAAGAAGATGTGTTCAAACAAATCCTTCCCTGTTACTATCACACCACTGTCTATTCTCCCTGCTTGCATGAAAAAGAGAAAATGCCTAGACCCACTTCCACTGGAATGGAAACTATAGGTGATCAACCTGATGATCCTATCACTAATCAGCCACCCAACCCCAGAAAACCTGGATGTGATATCAGGCTAGAATGGGTAGACCAGCCCGCACCTAGAAACATTTATTTTTCAATTGGAGTGCAAAACATCATACAAGGACCAAGGCGCAGAGCACATGTCTCACTATTGGACTCCTGTGATGTATTGTCACCTACCTCCCCTTGTCTTCATGGCAGGCGCCCAATACTTTGAAGAATCCATGGGTGTGCCCAGATCATTCTCTCAAGCTTGTAAATCAAGCAAATGGGGGATTTGGTGGAGGGCTATTCAGCTTTAGCTTGATGCAATGGATGCAAGAAAAGTATGGGAGATTGTCAAGATCCCAAATGGAGCAAATATTCTGGAAACTGTGTGGGTTTTTCAAAAGAAATTCAACCAGAATGGCGTCCTATAAAATATCAAGGCTTGTCTCTGTGAAGCAGGAAAATTTCAAGAAGAAGGGATAGACTACAAAAGAAATTACGCACCTACTGGATTTCCAGCAGCCCTTAAAACAGTTCTTGCAATGGAAGTACAAGAAGGGTTTGAAATCCATCAGATGGATTTAAAAAACACATTTCTGAATGGGGATCTTGAAGAAGAAATCTACTTAAATCTATCGGTGATAGCGATGACAGTCGGTAGATAAGTTTAATTGTATTTTGATTGATTCAATAAATGGATGAGTTTCGATGATGTGTGAATGAATGTGAAATGGATCAAAGGGAAATACAGCTTAGTAGAGGGGGTCTTTTATAGACAAGATCTCCCTCACCGTTATGACTATATACAAGCTGAGAGGGAAATAATTGAGAAATGCTTTTTTCCTTGGTTTCTTTGTTTTACCATGGAGTGCGATGAACATGAAATGTTCATTTACTCTGATAGTCCTTGCTATTCTTATCTGCATAGGACATTTCAGGATTAAATACATAAGTGTTTCTTTTAATTGTTTTATTTATACATTTCACACTATCTCTTCTTTTCTTTATTAGTATGATGTACCCGGTTACTGGGCTATGTTGATATTCTTGTAACATACTTGTCTTTTATTTGACAAGTATTGGATCTTTGATAACTTCATCATTAGTCATCATATTTAGATGATTCTTTTTTCTAACATGGTCCAAATTATCTTATCCTTCAATTGGAAATAAGATCAATTTGTTATAGAAAGTATTATTCCCTCAACAGGGGTTACAATCTCAACACCCCCCCTTAATCCTGTAGGGGGAAGAAACTTTAAATCTTTACTGTTTCTGTTCTAAAGAGCAGTGACTTCCTCAACTTCTGATTCTGAAAATTTATCACTGTTCATGTTGGCAAAATATGTCTGGGGACGTTTTTCTGGATATTTTTTCCAACAATATGCTTCAACATGATTCCTTCCTTTTCAATAATTGCAAATCTTATTTCTGTTTTTATTTAGAAATAAAGATTCTGGCTTTTCATTTTCAGATGAGATTTTAAATTGAACATGATCTTGTTCAAGCTTCTTCAATACATAATCAATAGAATTGATTTCATTTTGATGAGATATAATCCTAACAAAGGATTCCAATTCTCTAGGTAATTTTCTCAAGATCATAATGATCAGGGCTTTTTCTTCTAACTTGAAACCAACAAGTCTTAATTTACTAACAGCAGCTCTAATATCTGCAATGAAACTGATTGTTTCTTGAAATTCAACTTTACTAAACTTAGCAAATGCTAATGTTTGACTGGAAATATCATTTGCCATATACTTCTCTTGTAAGAGCTTCCAAAGTGCTTGACCATTCCTCTTCAGTGATGGATCAAGTGTACTAGACACATAAGCAAGGTTTGATTTACTCAAGTGTCTGACTATAAGGCTGTATGCATTCCTATTCAATTGTTCCTTAATTTCAGGTCTACTAGTATCATTGCCAAGTATGAGATCCAAGGCTCCGATGACATCAAGTTCGGACTCCATCATGGTAGTCCATGTGAAATAATTCTCCTCTGTGAGGAGTAATCTGCTATTGGTCCGTGTATTTTCCATTTTTTTTTTTTTTTTTTTTTTTTGATATTGTTATTATTATTAACAATAGTACTAAGTAACGTCGGCAAGCGATAGGCAGGGTCCAGAGATACAAGCAGCAACGGACAACCACAAGCGGTAACAAGCGACGGTGAGCGGCGATGGACAACGGCGAGTGGTGGCAATCGGGACGAGAGAGACAAGCAATACAATATGTAAATACGAGCGAGGTGATTGAGGCGACGAGATTGGCAAGCCGACGAGTATTTGAAAGAATCAATAAGCAATAACAAGTGCAAATAAGATGGCCAATAAGACCGAATCAAGAGATGCCCGAGTAAGACGGCCTATCAAGACCGAATGCGGCAAGGGAAACCGCCAATAATAACAATAACGACAAACAACGCGGCCACTAAAGAGCTGAATATGGCAATACTAGCCACCAAGACCAAATAACGAGCAAGAAGGTCAATACGACCAAATCAAATCAAATACGAGATTGAATATGGCCTTTAGCCAACGAGACGAAAAAAAACAAGTAAGACGGCTGATGCGGCCGAATCGAGACGACGACAATAAATATGGCGCTTAGCCAACAAGACAACAACGATGACGAGTTATAAGACAGCCTATGGCTGAATGTGACGATGAGTGTCACCAAGAGCGATAACGATGAAGACCAAATAAGACGGTGACTAAGATAACTAAACCAATGGGGTGCTAGTGGTACTGATAATGTATTGGTGATAGCGATGACAGTCGGTAGATAAGTTTAATTGTATTTTGATTGATTCAATAAATGGATGAGTTTCAATGATGTGTGAATGAATGTGAAATGGATTAAAGGGAAATACAACTTAGTAGAGGGGGTCTTTTATAGACAAGATCTCCCTCACCGTTATGACTATATACAAGCTGAGAGGGAAATAATTGAGAAATGCTTTTTTCCTTGGTTTCTTTGTTTTACCATGGAGTGCGATGAACATGAAATGTTCATTTACTCTGATAGTCCTTGCTATTCTTATCTGCATAGGACATTTCAGGATTAAATACATAAGTGTTTCTTTTAATTGTTTTATTTATACATTTCACACTATCTCTTCTTTTCTTTATTAGTATGATGTACCCGGTTACTGGGCTATGTTGATATTCTTGTAACATACTTGTCTTTTATTTGACAAGTATTGGATCTTTGATAACTTCATCATTAGTCATCATATTTAGATGATTCTTTTTTCTAACATGGTCCAAATTATCTTATCCTTCAATTTGAAATAAGATCAATTTGTTATATAAAGTATTATTCCCTCAACAGGGGTTACAATCTCAACAAAATCCTCCTTCAGGAATGTCACTCCTGGAGGGATAATTTTCATGGCTCAAGAAATCCATCTATGGCCTTAAGCAAGCTACCCAAGTTTGGTACAGTTCCCTCAAAATTTCCATCACATCAATCTTGTTTTCCCCTTCTCTTGCCAATCCCTGCTTGTTTATCTCACAAGTCCCTGGTTGGGAATGCTGGGTGCATGTTTTTGTTTACAATCTGGTGATAGCAAGATATCAAGTTGACAGGTTCAAAGAAATCATCAAGAAGCACTTTCTCATGGAAGACCTTTTTCTGTTGAACCATCTAATTGGTATTCAAATAACTCATATTTCAAATGGGTTGCACATCAACCAGGACACTTACGCCTCCAAAGTCCTTGGCAATTTTTGAATGGATGACTCTAGGTTGGTTTCAACACCTATGGTACCTAACACAAGGCTTATCAAGGCTAGAAAAAAATAGATAGCTGCGTTTTCTGCATTGGATATCAACTATAGGAGAGAAAATTGGCTTTATAATTGCCTCTCAGTTTGCACTTGCCCTGATATTGCCTTTAACATTTCTCAAATCTCTCAGCATCTTAAGTGTCCTGTAATTTTGCACTGGAAGGACTGTATTCATCTTCTTTGCTACATATGAGGGACCCTACTTAATGGCATTACCTTTTGGAGGTGTTCCTGCAATCTTGCTATCTACACTGACCCCAACTTTTCTAAATGCCCCAACACAAGAGGCTCCTGAACTGGCTATATTCTTTGGATTGTTACTGCAGTTTTATCATGGAAATCTTTGAAGGAACCCACAGTGTTGTAATTGACAACTGAGGCAGATTAAGAGGCTCTGTATGAAGGAATTCAAGAGGAAACCTGGTTATTTATTCTTTTCTCCCCCATGGGGTGGCTGGCAAAGCGCTATTTGCCTGTGTTCTGTGACAAACAAGCAACATTGGCCTTTCCAAGAACCCAATGTATCAGCGGTGGAGCAAGAATTTTGACACAGTCTACCAATGGATCTGGGAGAAGATCATGGATGGGACTGTTTCTGTTTCCTATATGCCCACCTCCTTTATGCAGGCAGACCTGCTGACCAAATCCCTTCCTAGGGTGTAGCACAAAGCATGCATGCAGGAACTGAACATGCAAATGGAAAAATAAGGGGGGGTGTTGAGCTAGAAAATTCAATTTTCATTTCAAATTGTCATACAGCAATCACTTTCTAAGAGAAATGATACTCACAAAACACCTACCATAACCACAATCACCATGAAAAAAATGGTGGCACCTGCTTGCAGGTGTAGAACCTGAATATTTTTTTGTTTTTTTTTGGAATCTCAGAAAACTATGTTTCTAACTTGAGTTGGAACCTGAGAAAAGTTGTTTGTATCAGTTCTTGATGATTCCAAGTAATTTGAGTGCATGCATGGAATACAGAAGATTTGGAATTATGGGGAAATTAAATTTTATGTAAATTGTCATAGAGGATTGAAGCAGTGGGGTTTCACACCTGACACATACAAGTCATTACCTGGATTTGATAAGTCAAGATTTTGATGCTTTTTTTCTTTCTATTTCTAATTAGATCATTACAAGAGGTTTGAGGGTGCTTTTTTTTTAACTTTGTGGTTGAAAAAATTGTATTTTTTGAAAGGATCAAACTCAGTCTTTAATATCTTCTTTTTCTTTTTGTGAAATTTAATATATCTTAATTTTATGTAGGAAATTTAAATGTCAATCTAAATTTGAACTGTAGATTCAAAAATCTGCTCAGAAATTTTTGAAATATTGTACCACATAGAAATTGAGTTCAATTATATATTTCAAATAAATCAATTTGATATTGAAATGATTTGGGAGGTTCAAATTTTCTTTTACAAAATGAATGAAGTTATAAAAAGCAAACCATTGCCTTTAATTATTTTATTTCTCTAATATCTTTTGGCAGAAACTTTGTTGTAAACATTTCATAAAATATTGGAAGCTCAAAAGAAGTACTCTAGTGATATTTCTTAAAATACATATGCACTTATGCGTGTGCTACGTATGAGTGTAATCCAAATTGGATGCACATGTGGGCCTCTGCGGCCCATTGGAAACACACACGGACCATACGTGCCTGTGTGGATGTCACGGATTTGGGGAAACTGGCCTCAAAACAGGTGAAACAGGCCTATTGGTACATGGGCCCTAATGGGCCCGGTGGGGAATACGGGAAAATACAGCCAGATGGGCTTGTATGGGCATAATTGGGCTCAAGGTTTATTTTGGACCTACTTGGCCAGACGGGCTGGCCTGCCAAAGTATGTTAAACTCACTTGTTGGGCTTGAGGGCAGCCCATTGGGGCCACCGCCTGTGCCGCAGCCCATTTGGGGCTGCCGCCTGTGTTGCAGCCCACTTGGGGCCGCTGTTTTCACTTAAAACCTGTTTATGGGGCCCAACGGCCCGCGCAGGGTTGTTGTAAGAGGCAGGGGGACTCAAAATGGAGTCCCCCCACCCCAGTTGCGGCTGCCCGCTGGGTGGCGGCCGCAGGGCTGAGGCCAATGGCCCAAGCTCCTCCCCCTCCCCTTGCTTGCCATTGCAAGGAGGAGGAGGAGAGCTGGCTGGGTTGAACCAGCCAGCGACCGGTCAGGGTGGGGGGGACCTTATCACCCCCCCACCAAGTGTGGTGGTTAGGCTGGTCACAGCAAGGTGAACGGCGGTGGGGGGGAATTGACTACCCCCCCACCATCAAAGGGGTGTTCTACCCCCCCCCCCCCCTTTACCAAGGGGGAGGAGCGATGGGCTGGAGGGGATCTGACCACCCCCCAGCCCACCTACCATGACAATGCCCTGGGGGCATTGACCTCCAGGGCCCCTGGTAGGGGGATTTGACTGCCCCCTCCAGGGATTTGAGAGAAACAGGGGGGGGGGGTGGCATGTCCGCCAGTTACACCCCCCCCCATATGTGTCTGAGACCAGACCCAGGTGTGTCCTGGGTCCCACCTGGCCATTTTTATGGCCAGGGGCTGGTTGAATGAGGCAACCAGCCAGCATGTGAGGTAACAGGCTGGTTGTAATAGACAACTGGCCAGGGGTTTGAACAGCTAAGGGGCTGGTTCAGCCCCATTAAGGTGCAAACACCAGAAATGACCAGAATAGGCTGGTTGTAAGGGTACAGGGACTGATGCAATGCGGGCTGATGTAGCCCAAACCAAGTAACAAGGCCTGTAGATCCTGTAGAGCTCTTTTGGAGCGGAAAATTTGCCTTTTGGCTTGTTATATCATGGGCTCACAAGAGGCCAATCTTTTGTACTTGAGGAGCTCTTCTCCCTGCTGTTTTCCATCATCCATTCATCATCCAATCAAATTCATCACCAATATCATCCAACCTATTTCCCCATTGTGAGAGCCCATTATCAATTATTGACACAAGTTGTCCAGCATTTCTTTTGCTTTAAATACTGCTCATTTGCCTAAGCTAATTGCTGGCCATGATTATAACAATATTGAACAGTTTTATTTTTCAAGAATGAGTTAATAAATGAAAATGTTCTAAAATTTAGAGCTTTTGATTTTCTTTTTGGGGTGACAACAGAGGAAATATAAAAATACTTGGAAAAATATTTATTCAAACCAATGTGGTGTTTCAAGTGATTTTGCTAATCTTGATCATTTATCCTCTATTGGCTTCATCTCCAAAACCAATTTTTCTGTCCAAATTAATGTGGCAAGAAATAGAGGGAAGTAAAAATTAATAGGGAGGGCTTCACATGGTTCCATCTGATAATTTGGGGCTATTTTTTCATAATTTCTTCCATATTGTACTTTTGTTTTGGCTTGAAGTTCACCTTTCATCTCAGGTAATGTTTTTGAGTGTTTTTATCAAGATTATGAAGAAATTGTGAATAAATTTTTCTTCTCCAGTACACTTGGACAGATTGATTTTTCCTCACATTGTCTTCTTCTGTATCTGGGAAGCATTCCACACTAGGGAGAAGGCTTTTTGCCAAATCCTTTCCCATATGGTTCTCTGAAGTGGCCAAGCAGTTTCTGTATATCTTTCATATTGAAGATCAAAATTTCAGCTAACAGGATTTAGAAAATGGAGAGAAATCTTAAGCTTAATCTGTGTTTAACTCTAGACCTAGGATTCTTTTTAAGTGTCTTATGATTCATTTAATTGTACTTCTGTTCACAAAGCCAACTTTCAAGTAGGCCAAAGAGTATTTCTTTCTTGAAAAACTCAATATCAAGTGTATAATTTGTAAATGCATCATTGTTATTAGAATTTAACCAATGTTTTATTATCACTTCTGACAATATTTGGTCCCACTTTGTTTAATTATGATGGTCCCATTGGAAAGTTGGAACATGTATGCCATAGCTTTCTAATTCTTTCTGGAATTTCTCTTTGAACTTTCCATGAATGCTCTTCTTCCCTTTATAGAGGTTTTTATTGGTTGTTTCTGATAATTTGAGACTTCAAAGTTTAATGGATTTCAAACTAAGACCAATGGAACTGGGAGACATAACAAGGTGTCAACATACAATGTGAAAAGAAGTGGGATGAAACTGAAGTGAATGTGATGGAAATTCTTACCCAGGAATTTCTCTGATACCATAAAGACAATAATAATTCAAAAGAGGAGGGACAATATGGTAAGATTATTGAGAGAAAAAGCACAGTCAAATGAGAACATAAGTTTTAATGAGAAAATCAATATGAATACATTAGTTGATTATCACATATGATCAAATATAGATATGTATGTCTTGATATATTCTGAGTGTTCAAGCTGGATCAAGGATGTTGAATGTGAGGTTGAGTTTTCAAGCTGGATTGAGGATATTGAATGTGGAGATAGGGATAGGTGGATGTTGATGGTGGATGGTGATATGAAGGGTGGTTTGAGAGAGGGGAAAAGTTTGGTGAGATTTGAGGATGAGTTGGAATGGTGAGACTGGGAAGCAGGGTGATAGGGACGAGTTTGGTGAGATTCAAGGATGAGCCAAGGATGAGTGGGAATGAGACTGGGAAGTGGGGTGATACTGGGAGGAGTCAAAGGGGAGAGAGAGTGAAGCAAGGGGAGCAGAATAATTGGAGGATTGAGGAAAAATGGGAGGAAGATGATGATGAACAAAAGTGGGAGGAAGGGGATAATGATCAGGGAAAAATCAAAAGCCAAGAGAATCCAACCAGATTTGGAGGAGTCAAAGTGTGGTCATTGGAGGATTCAAGGAGTCAAGTTGAAGCCGGGTTCCCCTGGGGATTGGACAGGTGCAGCAGTAGAATGAAGTGGAGTGCGGATCTTGAAGAGTTCAGTGATGACAGTTTCCAAGTCAAAAAAGTTTTTGTTTGGGTCAATTGTATTGATGCTTTTTGAGTTTGAAACTTGTACTTTATCTTCAGTGGGCAAGGTAGGAACCCTGTCTCATCAAGATTTCATGTTTAAAATAGTATTTACATAGTCACGTAGGCATAGACTCATGGGTTCATTGGAATTTTGCAAATGTTCTGCTACTTCCTTGTTTAATGTTCCAGTTTTGATAGATTTTGAACTATGAGCAGGTCTAGAATCCATATTATAATATAGGGAAGTCTCCAAGTAGCGCTTGAAGAGGTTTTGGGGTTGTTTGAAGTGTAGATTTCATGGAGGGAAGGAATTTGTAGAAAATTGAATCTGAAGTTATCAGATTTTGAATATGATGAATTTTGAGAGATTGTAAAGGGTTAATTTACAATTAAAATATCTCAAATTGTTTATTCATCTACTCCATAATTCATTTCAAATATTTGAGCCAAATTCTACATTGTGCAATGAAAAAAAATATTTTCAGAAGGAAGAAATGTTTGGGAACTACCACTTGGATTTTGATAAAAATGACCACACTCTGTATTCATTTTTGGCTTTACCATGGACCTTGATTTAGATGATGATTTTTTATCATTTGAAATGTTGTGGGGAATAATAGTTATTCTGTTCCCTTGACAGGGAAAAAGAATTAATCAATAAAATAGATGGAAAATTATCATTAAATTTGACAGTTGTAATAATTTTAGAGATTTTACAATGAAATTCAAAAGCTTCCTGTTGCAAAAAAAGTATTTCCTTGGTACATTTATTTAAAATCAAGAAGAAACCTATCATTAAAAATGAAATTTCTCTCAAATTACTGGGATGAGCAATTAAGTAGTTTCAAATTTCACCTCCATTTTTAAATCCAAAGTATGATCAAGATGATCAATTTTACCCAGGTTTAGTATTTAACTTAATGAAATGCTTCTATCATTTTTTACATTGGGAGTCAAATTTGAATTTTGAATTGGTAGGAAAATGCTTGAAAAAATATTATTCCTCTAATGCAATTAAGAGGTGCAATTTTGATCCAACTTGCAGTAAAATCTGATTGTGAATCTGTTTTGGTATCTGCCACAGGTAAAGAAAATATTAAAAGGTTTCTTATTAACTGAATATTTCTGGTGTTGAATGGAAATTTATAAAGATTCATCTGAAATCTTGAGTGCTGAAATTCTTCCTAATTGAAAAAAGGGCCAAGTTAGTATTCTTAAAAAAAATTGTATGAAAAATTCATTTCTTGATCATTTACAACATTTTAGATGAATTTTTTGCTAGAATCCAAAATTTAGTTGTGCAATATGGGATTTGACCCATGACCTCAACATTCATGAGTGATGCTTTAGCCACTAAGCTAAGTGAATCATTGCCAGATGGGCCATTGTGCCTATCCACTCAACAAGGGTTTGCTTAGTTTTACCTTTAAAGACCTAATTTTTGTTTGAAAATGCTATTCAGGCTTTCAGTACCAAGACTTAGAATCCTTGATTGGCAGTCTGTATAAGAGAAGACTTTACTCCAACAGTTTTTGCAATTGAAATTAGATAGAATGTAATTTTTTGATAAAAATCATTTTCTTAATTCCTTTCATGTATTGAAAAAATTTCATCTTATTTGGTTAAAAATGACTTTGGAAGATTCAACTGAGATCTCTTGAGACATATAAAACCTCAATATATAAATAAAAGCCAATCTTACCACCTTTCCACTTGTTTTTACCTTCATGGGTGGGTTGGAGTTTGTGAGAGGAAAATATTTCACAAAAAGAGTTTGAGTTACTTGCAACACACATCAAGCTTTCTTTTTTCAATTTTTATGTTTATTTTAATCCAAATATGATTGAATTTCTTTAAAAATGGAGCAGCATATGAAAAATTAGCTCTTTCATTTAAAGTCATAGTGTATCTTTCAAGCTTTTTTTGAGATTAAAATAAGGTGATCTCATCAAAAAAAAATTTTGATTTGATACCTTTGAGGTAGCAAACCCCATTGGAAAAATGCGTGGATTTTATTAGGATGAGATAATTAATTTTATAATTAAACCAATGGACAATAACTCTTATTTCATTTGGCCAAATATTAAAATATTTATGGGACTTGAAAATTTAAATATTATCAAAAGGTCAGAGACTCCATAGTTGACAAATTTCAATGCATTATTAGATTTTTATGAAACAAAGATAAGGTTTTCTTTCCTCATTGCATAAAAATCCTTTTTCTAGCATTGAATTTGAGATAAGGCACTTTCTATTCTCTTTTCTCATCAAACCTTGTGTTATAATTGAAAAGAGGTGGAATCTTCATGAAAGATCAAGTAGAGAAACCAACAATTGGGAATATTTCAAGTAATAATCTATGAGAAACATTCACAATTCCATTTGGATTGAAATTCCATTCACCACAAGTGGAACAGCTGTAAAATTATTAGTAATTGATCAGAAATTGTACATATGCTTTTTGAAAAATATATTAACTCGCACCTTCCAAGAAATTCAAGCCTCTTCATCCAAAGGTCCCAGAAATTTGGAATCAATTTCTCTGGAAAAAAAATTCTAAGGCCTCCCTTTCAATTATTCTCTGCATCCTGCATACCCAAACTCTTGAATTCTGCGCTTCATGCATCAACCTTTCACTTTGTGTCCAAATTTCAGGAAATGGGTCAATTTTTTCCTTGATATCATGATCAATATGTTTGTGTGTTTCTTCCAACCATGTTTTTTGTTCTTTGGACAATTGGAACATTTTTTTTGCTTGATTTTTGAGGGTTATTGGGAGGGATTGGTGGATTGGATATTTGTTTTTTTGTGAAATATGAGTTGGGTTGAAAAATTTGGTAAGAAGCAATTTTGGGGTTGATATTTATAGGAAATCAAAGGAAGTATACTATTACATGAGTTAAAATTGAATATTGGATATATAAAAAACCTAAAAATAAATTTTACCAATATTTTCATGGGTGCTTAGCATTATATGCATGAAATATAGTAATTGAAGAGTATTAAATACTATATACCTTTGAGAAAGATGTGGCTGATTTTTAAGAAATTCATGTGGCATTTTGAAGCAGGAATCTTGAATATTATTGGATCTATGGGTTTGAAGATGATATAAAAATTTGAATTAAGTTTCCTTGGATGATTCATTTATTAAGAAATGAATTATTTGTTGATGAATGAAGGGATTGTGAATCACTTATTTTGATAACCAAACACAAATCACAGATAAACTAAAATTTAGGATAGAGAGATATCTGCATTGATTTGGAGTTTTTTAATTTATTTATTTAATATTATGTACACTAAAAACAGCCATGATATGATCACTTGCTATGTTTTGATTGCTTTAAAAAACCAAACATAATATTGAGCTGTTATAATTATTGCCAGAAATTAGCTTAGGAAAATGAGCAGTATTTAAAGCAAAAGAAATGCTGGACACCTTGTGTCAATAATTGCTGATGGGCTCTCACAATGTGGAAAAACGTTGGATAATATTGGCGATGAATTCAATTGGATGATGAATCAATGATGGAAAACAGCAGGGAGAAGAGCTTCTTAAGTACAAAAGATTGGCCTCTTGTGAGCCAATGATACAACAAGCCAAAAGGCAAATTTTCCGCCCCAAAAGAGCTCTACAGGCTCTATAGGCCTTGTTACTTGGTTTGGACTACATCAGCCCGCATGGTGTCAGTCCCTGTACCCTTACAACCAGCCAATTCTGGTTATTTCTGGTGTTTCCACCTCAATGGGGCTGAGCCAGCCCATTAGCTGTTAAAAACCCTGGCCGGTTGTCTATTAAAACCGGCCTGTTACCTCACATGCTGGCTGGTTGCCTCATGCAACCAGCCCCTGGCCATACAAATGGCCTGGAGGGACCCAGGACACACCTGGGTCCTGTCTCAGACACACATGGGGGGGGGGGGGGTGTGACCAGTGGACATGCTGTCCCTCCCCCTCCTTCTCACAGATTGCTGGAGGGGGTGGTCAAATCCCCCTACCAGGGGCCCTGGGGGTCAATACCCCCAGGGCGTTGTCAAGGTAAGGTGGGCTGGGGGGTGGCCAGGTCCCCTCCAGCCTGTCGCTTCTTCCCCTTATTAAAGGGGGGGGGGGGAGAACACCCCTTTGATGGTGGGGGGGGGGGGTGGTCAATTCCCCCCCACCCCCAGTCAACTCAATGCAACTGGCCTAGCCACCACTTTTGGTGGGGGGTGAGCAAGTCCCCCCCCACCATGACCAGTTGCCCCTAGCAACCCGTTGCTGGCTGGTTCCATCCAGCCAGCCCTCCCCCTTCTCCTTGCAATGGCAAGCAAGGGGAGGGGGAGGAGCCGGGGCCACCAGCTACATGGCCGCCACTCAGCACGGCAGCCGCAACAGGCTTAAAAGCCGCGACTGGGACGGGGGGGCTCCATTTTGAGTCCCCCTGCCCCCTACAACGGCCCCGCACGGGCCGTTGGGCCCAATAAACGGGCAATATGCAAAAACAGCCACCCCAAGCGGGCTGCGGCAATGGCCCCGTGCAGGCCTTCAGGCCCCATAGACGGGCCAAAGGAGAAAACAGCAGCCCCGAGTGGGCCATTGGGCCCCATAGATAGGCCAAAGGAGAAAACAGCGGCCCCAAGCGGGCTGCAACATGGGCGGCAGCCCCAACTGGGCTGCAACACGGGCGGCGGCCCCAAGCCCAAAAACTAAGTAAACCATACTTTGGTGGGCCAGCCCGTCTGGCCAAGTATGTCCAAAATAAACCTTGGGCCCAATTATTCCCATGAAAGCCCATCTGGCTGTATTTGCCCATATACCTCACCGGGCCCTTGAGGGCCCGTGTACCAATAGGCCTGTTTCACGCATTTTGAGGCTAGCTTCCCCAAATCCATGATCTCCACACAGGCCTGTATGGTCTGTGTGAGTTTCCAATGGGCCAGAGAGGCCCAAATTTGCATCCCATTTGGATTACACTTATATGTAGCACACACGTAAGTGCATATGTATTTTAACACACACCCTTAATCCAAAAGGGGTGACATCCGCAAGTTAGTCACAAATCCTTGATGCTTGTTCCTACCTAAAGCCTTAGTAAAGATATCCGCAATCATTGCTCCAGTGGCAATGTACCTCAACACAATCTCCTTGCATTTAACTGCCTTGCAAATATAGTTATAGTGAACATTGATATGTTTTGTTCTTGAATGGAAAACTTGGTTTTGCGCCAACGCAATGGCACTCTGGTTATAAGAATACAACAACACAAAACCTTGTGGCTTATGTGTATCCTCTAAGGATTTTCTAAACCATTTTGCTTCCTGTGAAGCTGCTAAGTAAGCTCTTTAATCAGCCTCTGTTGATGAAAGACTTATTGTCAATACCTTATTGGACATCCATGACACCAGATTCTTACCTAAGAAGAATACAAAAGCACTTTTTGATTCCCTAGTGTTGCCATCTTCCCAACTTGCATTGGAATAACCAACCAAATAAAAGTTTTCTGACTTTTTGAGCAACAGTCCCAGAATGTGCCTTCCTTTCAGATACCTCATAACTCTCTTAAACGCTGACCAATGCCTCATGCTTGGCTTCTCTAAGTGTTGCAACAAAACACCAATTGCAAAAGCAATATTGGGCCTTGTACACTGCCCCAAATACTTAAGAAATCCAATAGCTGACCTGTAGTCATTCTCAGATTGAACAAACTCCAGATACTCCTCATCTGTAGACTTCTCTAAACAAATTTTTGACTGCATGGCAGTAACAAACTCCTTTGCATCCTCTAAGCCATATTGCTTAAGAAGAGCTGCCATGTAATTGCTCTGGTCTAACTTAATACCATTCTTGCTCTTACTGACTTTCATTCCTAGAACCCGTTGCACCAGACCAAGATCTTTTATCTTGAATTCCTTTTTGAGTGTCTCCATGACTCTCTCTTTACCATTTCCAATAATGATAATTTCATCAACCCATACAAAAAAATTTGCATCCTTTCTCAAAAAAAACAAGGGTTGGCCTCAGAAGTCTTGAAACCAATCTGTATCAGTTCCTCACTCATGGTATTATACCACAACCTAGCTGCTTGCTTCAATCCATACAGGGATCTACACAGCATGAGGACATATTCACCTTTATCTGCTGAAAGAAAACTTCTAACACAGATTTTCTTTGTGCTTTCTGGTTAAGTCTCTACTATCCATTCAAAACATAATCAGGAATTGAGATATAAACAGTCTCCTCCTCTCCAATTTTTGCATTCAAGTATGCTGTTACAAAATCAGCTTGTCTGATTTCTTCACCCAACTCCACTTCCAGAGCAATGATGTACCTCAAGGTTGACAGCCTTCCAGTTGGTGAGAAAGTTTCTTGGTAATCAATACCCTCTCTCTGCTTGAAGCCCTGTGCAACAAATGTAGCCTTGAATCTTTTTAAAACTCCATTTGTGTCAAACTTCTTGTTTAACACCAATCTAGACCCCACAATGTTCTTTCCTTTTGGAGCAGAATCCCGCTTAACCACATCAAAGACACTATTATTTTCTAGAAAATCAAATTCCTCAAAAATATAACTCTTCCAGTTGGATCTCTCATTATAATTCATACCTTGGCCAAAGCTATTTGGGTTAACCCTGTTACCCATTTCTGAACTCAACTCCAGGACTTCATGAGCATACACTTTTCCTGAAATTTATCTTCCTAATATCCTGCGGCAGCATAATGGGACTTCCAAACCCCATACATATCAACAAGTACTCTAACCCTACCACTCCTTCTAACTGGAGGTGGAGGCTCATCAGGTTCAAAATTAACGGACTCCCCTGAAGCGGGCACTAAACCCTCTAGTGGCACGTCTGCAATCTCTTCATCTTCTGGAACCACATGATCTGCAGACTTTGCTGGTGAAATAGGTTCTAATTCTATTTCTTTCTGTTACTTATTCACAACAACATCCTCACTCCTTTTGAGTGGAAAGGTACTTTCATCAAATTTTACATCACTACTACAGATAACCTTTCTTGTCCCTGGAAAATAGATCCTATAAAATTTACTTATTAAATCATAGCCTACAAGTGCCCCTGTTCTGGCTCTAGGGTATAATTTTCCAACCATCTTATTATAATGGACACTATAATACACCAAGCAACCAATTGTTCTTAGGTGTGATGTTTTGGGGTACAACTTCCAAAAATGATAATGAGGACTCTTCCCATTAACACTTACAATGTTGTGCATCAGACAGACTGTACACATCAACTCACCCCATAAGAACTTTGGTAGATCAGATTGAGACATAATAATTCTGACCTTGTCCAGTAAAGTCCCATTTATTCTCTCCACTATTCCATTATTTTGTGGAGTACTTGCAGTAGTGACTATATGAATGATACCATAATCTTTCAATAACCTCTCAAACTCTTTACTTACAAATTCATCACCTCCATCAGTGATAACCCTCTTGATCTTATTCATTAGACCATTCTGTTTCCAGATTTTGAAGATTACAGAAACCTCATCTGCAATCTGATCCTTAGATCACATTGGTTTAAACCAAACATAAATAGTTGCCGTATAAACTAAATTGATGAATTATCTTGCCCCACCAAGGGACTTCAGTGTGAATTGCCCTGCCAAATCAATGGAAAATTACTCTCTAGGAACATCAGTGCGATCTCTACTCTTTGAGAACAAATTTCTAGTCTTAGCCCCCAAGGTACAACTCTCACAGTTGCTGTCCCTTACCTTGTGGCCACTGCTATTGTGAGCAACAGTTCTCAAACCTGAGATTTTGAACAAGCTTTCACACAGAAGCTTATTCCAAAACTGTCCACTAAGAACAGTTCTCCCATCCATATCAATAAAAAACATTTTTTCTTTAAGATAACAAATCTGGAAACCTTTTTTCCACAACACTCCAAGGGACACAAGGTTATAAGGCAACTCTGGTACATAGAAAACTTTCTTACAATAAATTTGGAAACCAAAGTGATTTTCAAGAATAAATTTTCCAATTCGTTTAATGTGAATTGTTCTGCCTTTCTGACCAATATTTACAACTCCATCATAATCACTAAGATTTAAAAATTAATTTGGTTCAAAGAACATGTGATCTGTAAAACCAGAATCAACCAAAACAAGAACATCCTCCTTCAATCCTCCTAATAGGAAAGAAGCTTTATCATTAACTGATAAGTTCTCATCTTTGAGGCTAGAATTACTCAATTCATAATCAATCAAGTCCATTTCTTGATCCTCATCAATTTTTGCCTTTTTGTTGGGTCCTTATTCCCCAACAAACATTTCCATTGGACCATCAAACGCCACCATTGCAATTTTTTCACTAGTGAGATTGACCTCCTTGTAATTCTCTTTGGACTTCTTCCTCTTCTTGGCCTCCTTCCAATCCTTAGCATAATGTCCCTTATTCTTAAAATTATAGAATAAGACCTTGGACAAATCCTTTTTTGCCTTCTTGCAAGATTTTCCAGTCTTTCTAAAAAAGGCTGTTCCAGAACCCCCCTTCATCTTGAACTGAAGATCATCTTTGCAATCCTTTTCAGCACATCCTCCTCCCCAGGAAGAGGATCCAATTGAGAAATAATTCTGACTAAAGAATCAAACTCCTTTGGTAGCTTCTGAAGGATTAAGAGTGAAAAACACTCAGGATCCATTTTAAGTCCTGATGACTTAAACTTGGCTTTGCTAGACCTAGCCTCGGCAACAAACTGTTTAAAATTTGAATATTGTAACTTGAACAGTTTTTTGAAAGCTATACCTTTCTGGTGAACAGAATCACCAGCATACTTGGACTTAAGCAACTTCCAAAGGATGCTGCCCCTCATTCTCTCATCTTCCCTAAGAGTATTGGCAACCCATGTCACATGATTCTCATCAAGATGCCTAAGGATGAGATGATAAGACTTTTTCTCCACTTCCGAACTGATCAAAGTGTCATCTGCATCCAATATCTCCCCACAACAGATGTTTTCCAGCTGACTATCAAGAAGGACAGCCCAAGCATTCTAATTCTGACTGTTCAGAACTATCTTGGTGGAGCTAACATCAGGGATATAGGACATCTTCTTGGAAAACTGGAGGTCTTTGAGGTTTTCCAGAGTGAGGTACAAGGGTCTAGATGGCTTGGAAGTAATGATGATGTTGGTACTGATAATGTGTTATAATTATGGCCAGCAATTAGCTTAGGCAAATGAGCAGTATTTAAATCAAAAGAAATGCTGGACACCTTGTGTCAATAATTGCTGATGGGCTCTCACAATGGGGCAAAACGTTGCACAATATCAGTGATGAATTTGATTGGATGATGAATCAATGATGGAAAACTGCAGGGAGAAGAGCTCCTTAAGTACAAAAGATTGGCCTCTTGTGAGCCTATGATACAACAAGCAAAAAGGCAAATTTTCCGCCCTGAAAGAGCTCTACAGGCTCTACAGGCCTTGTTACTTGATTTGGACTACATCAGCCCGCATGGCTTCAGTCCCTGTACCCTTACAACCAGCCTATTCCGGTTATTTCTGGTGTTTCCACCTCAATGGGGCTGAACCAGCCCATTAGCTGTTCAAAACCCTGGCTGGTTGTCCATTACAACCGGCCGGTTACCTCACATGCTGGCTGGTTTCCTCATGCAACCAGCCCCTGGCCAAACAAATGGCCAGGAGGGACCCAGGACACACCTGGGTCTGGTCTCAGACACACATGGGGGGGGGGGGTGACCAGTGGACATGCTGTCCCCCCCCCCCCTCCTTCTCTCAGATCCCTGGAGGGGGCCGTCAAATCCCCCTACCAGGGGCCCTGGGGGTCAATACCCCCAGGGTGTTGTCAAGGTAAGGTGGGCTGGGGGGTGGTCAGGTCCCCTCCAGCCTGTCACTTCTCCCCCTTGGTAAAGGGGGGGGGAGCGCCCCTTTGATGGTGGGTGGGGTGGTCAATTCCCCCCCACTGCCGGTTGCCTTGATGCAACCGGCCTAGCTGCCACTTTTGGTGGGGGGGTGATCAAGTCCCCCCAACCATGACCAGTCACTGGCTTGTTCCATACAGCCTGCCCTCCCCCTTCTCCTTGCAATGGTGAGCAAGAAGAGGGGGAGGAGCCGGGGCCACCAGCCCCGCCGCAGCCGCAACCGGGGTAGGGGGCCTCCATTTTGAGTCCCCCTGCCCCCTACAAAGGCCCTGCGCGGGCGTTTGGGCCGCATAAATGGGCTGTAAGCAAAAACAGCGGCCCCGTGCAGGCTGTGGCGACAGCCCCTTGCAGGCCTTTGGGCCCCATAGATGGGCAAAAGGAGAAAACAGCGGCCCCAAGCGGGCCGCGGAAACGGCCCCATAGACAGGCCAAAGGAGAAAACAGCGGCCCTGAGCAGGCTTCAACATGGGTGGCAGCCCCAACCGGGCTGCAAAATGGGCGGCGGCCCCAATGGGCCCCCCAAGCCCAAAAACTAAGTAAACCATACTTTGGCGGGCCAGCCCGTCTGGCCAAGTATGTCCAAAATAAACCTTGGGTTCAATTATGCCCATACAAGCCCATCTGGTTGTATATGCCCATATACCTCACTGGACCCTTTAGGGCCGGTGTACCAATAGGCCTGTTTCACGCGTTTTGAGGCCAGTTTCCCCAAATCCACAACATCCACACCGGCCTGTATGGTCCGTGTGAGTGTCCAATGGGCCAGAGAGGCCCATATGTGCATCCCATTTGGATTACACTTATATGTAGCACACACGTAAGTGCATACGTATTTTAACATGAACAGCAGTTTTTGGAGATATCCAGTAATTTTTAAGCAGGGCGCCGTGCCTACTTGCTTTGAGTTGCATTCAGTGACCTTTGTATGAGTGTTTCAGCAACACACTGCATCAATGCTGTTGAGGCAAAAAAAACATGATATTTTCATAGGGAAGGCCCAAAATATTGGATCAATTAAATTTTCCATGTGCAGTGTTTTGAATATGAAAAATACTTCAATTATTCTTTCAGTGTTCCTTGAATCCCATGAAATCACAATACCAGATTAATCCATTAACAAAAAATCAGCTATTCTTAAGTTAAAAAAGAAATTGTAAATATTTCTTCAGAATTTTTATTATTTGCAGCAGATGATAGAAAAAATTATTTAAAGAGCAAGAATCTTGTTATATTCCAAAGATGTAGGTTTTGGTTTAAATTTAAAGGCTCCACTTAATCTGTCTTCAATTTCACATCAGCAACTTAGTCAATAAATTTCATGGGAAGTATGGTCATGGAGCATTCAATTATACAAAAGAACCATGTTTCCAAGTCAAAAATTTGATTATCCCAACATCAGAAAAGAATTTGAAAACAAGAATTATCCATCCTGAAAAAATAATAGTCTAATTTCTCAAAAGGTCACCATAAATAACTATGGGAAGCTTGGGGTTCTGAGGTAACTTCAACTAAATTAGAAGAGGTAGTGTTTTCAACAGCGCAGACTGTATTAAAGTGGCTACCCAGATCATATTTAGTAACCAGCAAAAAATACTCCAGAAGTAACTCAGCAAATTTTTCATAAGAAAATCTTTCAGTAAAAATGCTAATTACATCTCTCCACTTGATTTTTTGGTTCTTAATAAAACCCATATCACTCAAGGCAGTGAGAATATATGCCCTTGTGTTACCAAGTTGCAGGCCCCAGAATGGATCGGCAGGTAAGCAAGCCTTCAAATGTGGCTCAAACACAAGACTGCCCTATTCAAGGAGCATGCCAGAATTCTACTTTGGAATGACTCTTAAATTTTCTGGACATACTCATATAGCAGCAGGACCAAAAACTAACATGTGTGAAACACATGCTAGAGAATTGGTCCCCCATTGATTCTTCTTCTTTGCCAAGTCCATTGACATAAAAGGCTTCCAATGGACTTCTTTTCCATCAAGAAATAATTTTATGAGCCCATTGACTAGAGAGAAATAATATTCAAAAAAAATTATTAAGGCCACCCCTTCCAGAATTCATCTTAGCGTCCTGGTTAGCACCTGACCTCTTGTGTTGAGCAATGGTGGAATCATTGATTGCAGCTGCTTTCAGGTTGAAAAAGTAGCTTTGTTCTTTGATTAAAGCTTCATCTGAAGTCCTTTCAATACCTTTCATCAAGAGAAGCACATTTCTTGAGATTTTGTGTGAGACTTCACCTATGATGTCATTAAATGTGTGCTTCAGTTTCATTTATGCCCCACGTATTGGCTCTCTGGTATGAGTTAGTATCTTAGAGAGGGGATGCATATTTATCTGGACTTTCTTCCTGGAGAAAGAGAGGGATTTTGTGTTGATGAAGTTGCTTCCAACTAAAAAATCATCATCTTTTCTGGGCAAGATTTTTTCTGATAAATCAAAAATTGAGAATAAGTTTATTTTCACAGAAGTGGAAGACATCATCATAAAAATTGAGCATATTTTCACCATTTCAAACAGAGGTCCAAAAACTATAAGATTGTTAATGATTTGCGGGGGTTGACAGGATCCTTTTTCCAAGAAGGTTAAGGGTGTTGTTAATTAAGAACTGGGTAGTGCTGATAATTTTGGTATAAGTTGAAGGGGTTCCATTGTCCTTTAATTCTTCCCAGTATGAAAACCTCAAAGGGTCTTCCTTAGTCAAGCCAATAAAACATTCTAGGAAATGAAATAGAATTAGCTGCCATAATTTTCATTTAATCACAAAATGATTCCATTGACCTGGCTGATTTGAGCCAGGATTTTATTTTGGCTCAATGGTTTGGGCCTGGGTTTCATTTTGGAAACTAGCATGGCCTTCAGGCTGAGATGACTCTGTCAATGAAGGGTCCTCAATCCTTGGCCCTGAAGTTCTCTTTTCCATATCCCTATTGATTAGTCCAGCATTAGATGCATTCAGTTTTTGGGGTATTCAGGATTGCACACTCTGATTCAGAAAGGGAAGATTAATTTGGAAGTCAATTTTGGGTTGATTATCCAGCATAGCCTTCAAAATAGTAAATCTCAGGGGATTTTGGGAGTAGGGTGGGTGGATTTCTTGGTGATGTTTTAATAATCAAGACTTCTGGTTGCTCTGGTTGTGCATCACTTGATAAATTTAATTTTGTTTTGGAATCAGAGGATTCAGATGATGCTTGAGAGCTAAAGGGTGGCCTTGATCTTGATTTTCTAGCTGCTTGTCAATGAGCTTGGGCAGCCAGCTGGGCAGATGCCCTGGTTCCTGGAACAATCTGGGTTTCTTCAGCTGTGGTTTCCGGTTTCAGCACTGGTGTATTGTCAGAGGCCTGGACAGTGGCACAATCAAGGTAAAAAACCCCAGCTTTCTGAACTTGATCCTCCACAGGCACAGCTACAGTGGATATTTTGGGTTCACCTGGCAATATGGGAATGTATCAGCTTTGCATACTTGGATAATTTTTGATAAATCCTTTGTTGCATCAAATGATTCTTTCAACTCACTGGGTTGGTTGTTGAGGTGCTCTACTGGGTTAACTGTTAGCTGGGGGGAAGGCAGATCTTTAGAAGTTTCTTTTTCATCATCCACTCATGGTATCTTGTGAGTTGATTGGACATCTGAACTATCAGCTATTGTTGGCTGCTGTTGTTCTTCAGTTGAAGTCTCAAGCAGACCAAGATCTTTTGCGTTTTTTAACCTGAACTTTTCCACCTTTGAATTTTACTTTTTCTGATAGAAATAAAGCATTGACTGCAATACTTGTTTATGGGATCTTTCAACATATTCCTCACAAAGGAGTGCATTCAATTGATTAAGAGCTTGTTGTTCTAAAAATTGATCATACAAGTTCAAAAAAGTATTAGACCATAAGGGACCCAGAAAATTGGAACAATTAACAGGGAAATACTCCATGGTGTATTCAAGGTAGTTATCAAGGTGAAGAATCTGGAGATGATGCAGTTGAAATCTGATGGGGACAATATTGGTAAGATCAGAACAAAACCAGACTTCTTGGTGAAGAAGCTGTGGCTTATATACCCTAAAAAACCTAGTCACTTGTTACATTTTTGTGTAATATGAACAACAGCTGCTCATTGGTTAGAATCTAAATAGCTCATTTGTGTATATACCTTCTGTATTCCCAAAGTTCTCACTTTCCTGCATATAACATTTACATATATATTTCATTTCAAGGGATGTGGAAAACTTATGATAAGTCATCCACCTACGTGCACATGAAACACATGATGTGGGAAAATCATGTGTTCAAGCTGGGAGGTGGACAAATTTTTCTAAGTTTTCCACTTACCCTCAAACACATGGTAGCTTGATTTTGAATATTCCAAATGATTGATGATTGCTGGGAAAGTGGATAACTTAGCATAAGTTGTCCACCTCCACAGCTTCTCCACAAGGATTTCCCATGTCATGTGATTCCTGTGTGCCCACAAGTTCAGGGAGGTGGAAAACTTTTCTCATAAGTCTTCCACCTCCCTTGAAATTCCCTATACAAGCACTATGCTGTAGAGCTACATCTAATTTGATGGGAATGTGGAAAAATTGTTAAAATTTATTAGCACTTACGCGTGTGCTACGTATGAGTGTAATCCAAATGGGATGTAAATGAGGGCCTCTGCAGCCCATTGGACACACACACGGGCCAAAGGTGCCTGTGTGGATGTAACAGATTTGGGGAAAAAGGCCTCAAAACGCGTGAAACAGGGCTATTGGTACATGGGCCCTAACAGGCCCGGTGGGGTATATGGGTAAATACAGCCAGATGGGCTTGTATGGGCATAATTGGGCACAAGGTTTATTTTGGACATACTTGGCCAGACAGGCTGGCCTGCCAAAGTATGTTAAACTCACTTTTTGGGCTTGGGGGTGGCCCATTTGGACCCCCGCCCGTGTCACAGCCCATTTGGGGCTGCCGCCCATGTTGCGGCCCCCTCAGGGCCGCTGTTTTTGTTAAAAGTCCGTTTATTGGGCCGCACAGCCCGCCCGGGGCCATTGTAGGGGGCAGGGGGACTTAAAATGGAGCCCCCCCACCCCAGTTGCGACAGCCGTGCTGGGTGGCGTCCGCGGGGCTGGGGCTGATGGCCCCAGCTCCTCCCCCTCCCCTTGCTTGCCATTGCAAGGAGGAGGGGGAGGGCTGGCTGGATGGGACCAGCCAGCGACCGGTTGCAATGGTCAACAAGTCATGGTGGGGGGGACTTTATCACCCCCCCACAGAGTGTGGTGGCTAGGCTGGTTGCATTGAGGCCACCAGCGCTGGGGGGGAATTGACCACCCCCCACCATCAAAGGGTGCTCTCCCCCCCCCCCCCCTTTACCAAGGGGGAGGAGCAACGGGCTGGAGGGGACCTCACCACCCCCCAGCCCACCTGCCATAAAGAGGCCCTGGGGGCATCAACCCCAAGGGCCCCTGGTAGGGGGATTTGACCGCCCCCTCCAGGGATTTGAGAGAAAGAAGGGGGGTGGCATGTCCGCCGGTTACACCCCCCACCATGTGTGTCTGAGACCGGACCCAGGGGTGTCCTGGGTCCCTCCTGCCCATTTTAATGGCCAGTGGCTGGTTGCATGAGGCAACCAGCCAGCATGTGAGGTAAAAGGCCGGTTGTAATAGACAACCCGCCAGGAGTTTTGACCAGCTAAGGGGCTGGTTCAGACCCATTGAGGTGGAAACACCAGAATGAAACGGAATAGGTTGGTTGTAAGGGTACAGTGACTGATGTCATGCAGGCTGATATAGCCCAAACCAAGTAACAAGGCCTGTAGAGCCTGTAGAGCTCTTTTGGAGCGAAAAATTTGCCTTTTGGCTTGTTGTATCATGGGCTCACAAGAGGCCAATCTTTTGTACTTAAGGAGCTCTTCTCCCTTCTGTTTTCCATTATCCATTCATCATCCAATCAAATTCATCACCTATATCATCCAACGTATTTCCCCATTGTGAGAGCCCATAAGCAATTATTGACACAAGGTGTCCAGCATTTATTTTGCTTTAAATACTGCTCATTTGCCTAAGCTAATTGCTGGCCATAATTATAACACATTATCAGTACCAACATCATCATTACTTCCAAGCCATCTAGACCCTTGTACCTCACTCTGGAAAACCTCAATGACCTCAAGTTTTTCAAAAGATGTCCTATATCCCTGATGTTAGCTCCACCAAGATAGTTCTGAACAGTCAGAATTATAATGCTTTGGCTGTCCTTATTGATACTGAGCTGGACAACATCTTTTGTGGGGAGATAATGGATGCAGATGACACTTTGATCAGTTCATAAGTGGAGAAAAAGTCTTATTATCTCATCCTTAGGCATCTTGATGAGAATCATGTGACATGGGTTGCCAATACTCTTAGGGAAGATGAGAGAAAGAGGGGCAGCATTGTTTGGAAGTTGCTTAATTCCAAGTATGCTGTTGATTCTGTTCACCAGAAGGGTATAGCTTTCAAAAAACTGTTCAAGTTACAATATTCAAATTGTAAACAGTTTGTTGCAGAGGCTAGGTATAGCAAAGCAAAGTTTAAGTCATCAGGACTTAAAATGAATCCTGAATATTTTCCACTCTTAATCCTTCAGAAGCTACCAAAGGGGGTTTATTCTTTAGTCAGAATTATTTCTCAATTGGATCCTCTTCCTGGGGAGGAGGATGTGCTGAAAAGGATTGAAAAGATGATCTTCAGCTCAAGATGAAGGGGGGTTCTGGAACAGCCTTTGTTGGAAATACTGGAAAATCTTGAAAGAAGGAAAAAAAGGATTTTTCCAAGGCCTATGCTATAATTTTCAGAATATGGGGCATTATGCTAAGGATTGCAAGGAGGCCAAGAAGAGGAAGAAGTCCAAAGAGAATGACAAGGAGTTTAATCTCACTACTGAAAAGGTTGCAATGGTGGCGTTTGATGGTCCAATGGAAATGGTTGTTGGGGAATAAGGTCCCAACAAAAAGGCCAAAATTGATGAGGATTAAGAAATGGACGTGATTGATTATGGAGTGAGTAATCTTAACCTCAATGATGAGAGCTTATCATTTACTGATAAAGCTTCTTTCCTATTAGGAGGATTGAAGGAGGATGTTCTTTTTTTGATTGATTCTGGTTGTACAGATCACATGTTCTTTGAACCAAATTTATTTTCAAATATTAGTTACTATGATCGAGTTGTAAATATTTGTCAGAAAGGCAGAACAATTCAGATTAATGGAATTGGAAAATTTATTCTTGCACATCACTTGGGTTTCAAAATTTCTTTTGAGAAAGTGTTCTATGTACCAGAGTTGCCTTATACCCTTGTGTCTCTTGGAGTGTTGTGGAAAAAAGGTTTCCAGATTTGTTATCTTAGAGAAGATAGGTTTTTTATTGATATGGATGGGAGGACTGTTCTTAGTGGACAAGTTTGGAATAAACTTTATTTTGCAAGCTTGTTCAAAATAGCAGCTCTGAGCACTGTTGCTCACAATAGAAGTGGCCATAAGGTAAAGGACAGCAACTGTGAGAGTTGTTTCTTGGGGGCTAAGCCTAGAAATGTGTCCTCAAAGAGTAGAGATCGCACTGATGTTCCTAGAGAGTAATTTTCCATTGATGTGGAAGGGCCATTCACACTGGAGTCCCTTGTTGGAGGAAGATACTTCACCAATTCAGTTGATACCGCAACTAATTATGTTTGGGTTAAACCAATTCAATCTAAGGATCAGACCACAGAGGAGGTTTCTGTAATCTTCAAAATCTAGAAACAGAATGGTCTAATGAAGGAGATCAAGAGAGTTGATACCAATGGAGGTGGTGAATTTGTGAGTAAAGAGTTTGAGAGGTTATTGAAAGATTACGGTATCATTCATATAGTCACTACTGCAAGTACTCCACAAAATAATGGAATAGTTGAGAGAATGAATAGTAATTTACTAGACAAGGTCAGAACTATTATGTCTCAATCTGGTCTACCAAAGTTCTTATGGGGTGAGTTGATGTGTACAGTCTGTCTGTTGCACAACATTGTAAGTGTTAATGGGAAGAGTCCTCATTATCAGTTTTGGAAGTTGTACCCCAAAAAATCACACCTAAGAACAATTGGTTGCTTGGTGTATTATAGTGTCCACCATAATGAGATGGTTGGAAAATTAGACCCTAGAGCCAGAACAGGGGCACTTGTAGTCTATGATTTAATAAGTAAATTGTATAGGATCTATTGTCCAGGGACAAGAAAGGTTATCCATAGTAGGGATGTAAAATTTGATGAAAGTACCTTTCCACTCAAAAGGAGTGAAGATGTTGTTGTGAATAAGCCACAGCAAGAAATAAAATTAGCAACTATTTCGCCAGCAAAGGCTGAGGACCATGTGGTTCCAGAAGATGAAGAAATGGCAGACATGCCACCAGAGGGTTTAGTACCCCCTTCAGGGGAGTCCGTTAATCCAGAACCTGATGAGCCTCCACCTCCAGTTAGGAGGAGTGGAAGGTTTAGAGTGCCAGTTGATAGGTAAGGGGAATGGAAGTCCCATTATGCTTCCGCAGGATATGAGGAAGATAAATTTCAGGAAAAGTGTATGCTCAATTAAGTCCTGGAGTTGGGTTCAGAAATGGGTCACAGGGTTAACCCAAATAGCTTTGGCAAAGCTATGAATTCTGATGAGAGAGCCAACTGGAAGAGTTCTGTTTTTGAGGAATTTGATTTTCTGGAGAATAATAGTGTCTTTGGAGTGGTTAAGAGGGATTCTTTTTGAAAAGGAAAGACCATTGTGGGGTCTATATTGGTGTTAAACAAGAAGTTTGACACAAATGGAGTTTTGAAGAGGTTCAAAGCTAGATGCGTTGCACAGGACTTCAAGCAGAGAGGGGTTATTTATTACCAAGAAACTTTCTCACCAACTGGAAGGCTGTCCACCTTCAGGTAAATCATTGCTCTGGCAGTGGAGTTGGGTGAAGAAATCAGACAAGCTGATTTTGTAACAGCATACTTGAATGCAAAACTTGGAGAGGAGGAGACTGTTTATATGTCAATTTCTGATAGTTTTTGTGAATGGTTGGTAGAGAATAAACCGGAAACCATGAAGAAAATCTGTGTTAAAAGTTTTCTTTCAGCAGATAAAGGGGAATATGTCTTCAAGCTGTGTAGATCCCTGTATGGATTGAAGCAAGCCGCCAGGTTGTGGTATAATACCATGAGTGAGAAACTGATACAGATTGGTTTCAAGAATTATGAGGCTTACCCTTGTCCCTTTGTAAGAAAGGATGCAATTTTGTTTTTATTGGTCAATGAAATTATCATCATTGGAAATGGTAAAGAGAGAGTCATGGAGACACTCAAAAAGGAATTGAAGATAAAAGATCTTGGTCTGGCGCAACAGGTGCTAGGAATGAAAGTCAGTAAGAGAAAGAATGGTATTAAGTTAGACCAGAGATACTATGTAGAAGCTCTTCTTAAGCAATATGGCTTAGACGATGCAAAGGAGTTTGGTACTCCCATGCATTCAAAAATTTGTTTAGAGAAGTCTACAGATGAGGAGTATCTGGAGTTTGTTCAATCTGGGAACAACTACAGGTCAGCTATTAGATTGCTTAATTATTTGTGGCAGTGTACAAGGCCTGATACTTCCTTTGGAATTGGTTTCTTTTTGCAACACTTAGAGAAGCCAAGCATGAGGCATTTGTCAGCGTTTAAGAGTGTTATGAGGTATCTTAAAGGAATTCACAGTCTGGGACTGTTGTTTACAAAGTCAGGAAACTTTTATTTGGTTTGTTATTCCAATGCAAGTTGGGCAGATGGTAACACTAAGGAATCAAAAAGTGTTTTTGTATTCTTCTTAGGTAAGAATCTGGTGTTGTGGATGTCAAAGAAGGTATCAGCAATAAGTCTTTCATCAACAGAGGCTGAGTATAGAGCTTACTTAGCAGCTTCACAGGATGCAAAATGGTTGAGGAAAGTCTTAGAGGATACACATAATCCACCAGGGTTTTCATTTTTGGATTCTGATAACCAGAGTGCCATTTTGTTGGCGCAAAACCAAGTGGTCCATTCAAGAACAAAACATATCAATGTTCACTATAACTATATTTGGGATGCGGTTAACTGCAAGGAGATTGTGTTGAGGTACATGCCTACTGGAGCAATGATTGCAGATATCTTGACTAAGGCTTTAGATAGGAGCAATCATTAAGTCTTTTTGACTAATATGCAAATGTCACCCCTTTTGGATTAAGGGGGTGTGTTAAAATATGTTAGCACTTACGCATGTGCTACGTATGAGTGTAATCCAAATGGGATGTACATGAGGGCCTCTGCGGCCCATTGGAAACACACATGGACCATACGTGCCTGTGTGAATGTCACGGATTTGGGGAAACTGGCCTCAAAAAACGTGAAACAGCCCTATTGGTAGAAGGGCCCTAACGGGCCTGGTGGGGTATATGGGCAAATACTGCCAGATGGGCTTTGATGGACATAATTGAACCCAAGGTTTATTTTGGACATACTTGGCCAGACGGGCTGGCCCACCAAAGTATGTTAAACTCACTTTTTGGGCTTGGGGGCGGCCCATTGGGGCCCCCTGTGTCTCAGTTCTGCTGTTTTTTCTTATGGCCCATTTATGGGGCCCAACGGCCCGCGTGGGGCCGTTGTAGGGGGCAGGGGGACTAAAAATGGAGCCCTCCAACCCCGGTTGCAGCTGCCGCGCTGGGTGGCGGCTGCAGGGCTGGGGCCAATGGCGCCGGCTCCTCCCCTTCCCCTTGCTTGCCATTGCAAGGAGGAGGGGGAGTGCTGGATGGATGGAACTAGCCAGCAACTGGTCGCAATGGGCAACCGGTCATGGTGGGGGGGGACTTGATCACCCCCCCACAGAGTGTGGTGGCTAGGCCAGTTGCATTGAGGCAACCAGCGGTGGGGGGGAATTGACCACCCCCCCCCCCACCATCAAAGGGGTGCTCTCCCCCCCCTTTACCAAGGGGGAGGAGCAACGGGCTGGAGGGGACCTGACCACCCCCCAGCCCACCTACCATGAAGACGCCCTGGGGGCATCAACCCCCACGGCCCCTGGTAGGGGGATTTGACAGGCCCCTCCAGGGATTTGAGAGAAAGAGGGGGGGGCGGCATGTCTGCCGGTTACACCCCCCCCCCCCCACATGTGTCTGAGACCGGAGGCAGGTGTGTCCTGGGTCCCTCCTGGCAATTTGTATGGCCAGGGGCTGGTTGCATGAGGCAAACAGCCAGCATGTGAGGTAACAGGCTGGTTGTAATAGACAACTGGCCAGGAGTTTTGAACAGCTAAGTGGCTGGTTCAGCCCCATTGAGGTGGAAAAACCAGAAATAACCGGAATAGGTTGGTTGCAAGGGTACAGGGACTGATTCCATGCGGGCTGATGTAGCCCAAACCAAGTAACAATGCCTGTAGAGCCTGTAGAGATCTTTTGGAGCGCAAAATTTGCCTTTTGGCTTGTTGTATCATGGGCTCACAAGAGGCCAATCTTTTGTGCTTAAGGAGCTCTTCTCCCTGCTTTTTTCCATTATCCATTCATCATCCAATCAAATTTGTCACCAATTTCATCCAACCTATTGCCCCATTGTGAGAGCCCATCAGAAATTATTGACACAAGGTTTCCAGCATTTCTTTTGCTTTAAATACTGCTCATTTGTCTAAGCTAATTGCTGGCCATAATTATAACACAACTTAGCATAAGTCATCCATCAATCTAATGTCATCCCATCTTACATTCCAAACAGTAAAAAGTTTGTACCACTCAGGCACACTTTGAAATCATTTCATGAAATAACTGTTAAGCATTTTGGCACAAAGATGTGATGTTTGAATTATATACATTGAAGAAAATGTTTAACCATTTCTGGCTTTCTTTCCATTAACTCTAGTTACAATTTTAGAAGGAGAACAATTTTGAAGTTTAAGAGAAGCCTTTGCTACTTTTTTTTTAATTTGGAAGAAGAAACCAAAATTTGTATGATTTTCAGTTGTTTGAAGGCTGGGTGGAGGAAACGTAGTTTGATGAGGAAAATCAGAATTTTTCCATAAAATTTATACCATTCCCCCAGCTTTTGCATAATAAATATGAAACCAAGATTTGGGAAGGAGAGACCATGGCCTGTTTCTTTAGGGGGAGGAGGGATTTTTTTTTTCCAGTAGGTTTTTCAATATAAGAGAAAAAACCATTAGTATAACCATTCAAGTCATCCTGATCTGTATGAGGAACATTGTAAAAGTCATCACAAGTGAAAATGACATTAGAAGCATGAAGAAAAGAATCCCTTTGGTCATTCAACTCTGGAGATGTCCAGTTTAGAATTTTGAACTCCTATGATACTTCCTTGTTCTTGAAATGAGCAGTGTTGGATAAAACTTGGATTCTATTGAAAATCAGTTGGTTATGTACTGGAATCTTAGACTATAAAATATCATGAGTTGCTATTTGTTCTGTGTTCATATCCTTTCTCCTTGCATATATTCCTATTTTTAAATATATTTTGATGGCAATCAGTGAACAAAGACATGATTAGAAATTTTTTATTGATTCCCAATTATCTGCGGAATATCCTTGGTAAGTGCCCTGACAAAAGCCAATTCCACCAATAGATCCAGTTTTAGTGTCTCTATTGGTGTTTTTCAGGTTCTGTTGATTGTTTGCAATCACATATAGATCTTGTACCATCTGAGAAAATTGAGTTTCCAACAATGTGTACATTGCTTGCTGCAATTAATGGTACTTGAGCACCATATAGGGTTGGTACTTTCTGTTTCAAACCACTTGTAGATTTACTTGGATTACTACATTTGTACTACTACTTGGCATGGACTTAGACCCTTCTTCAGGTTGATGAAGTAAATTGACTCAGATACACACTCCTTCTTCTAATAATCACACTCAGCTTTACAATGCTTTTTGTGTGCTATAGATAAGGATGGTATGGATGGAATTGAGGGTTGTGGTGGTGCCCTTAGAACAGAAGAATCTTGGATTGATTCCTGATGATTCTTTACATTCAAGGGCTCATACTCACTAAAAAAGTTGTCTCAAAAGCACCAAAAGGAATAAAATTGAAAAGGATTGTGATAAAAGCAAAAGGTTAAAGTCAATAATATGAAAACCTTGATGATGATTGAAATACATACATGTGGCTAAGTTTAACCACTTTTGAAGACACATCCTCATTATTGTTTTTCAATGGAAACAGGTGATCTCAAGAGAGGGTGAATACATTGGAGTTGACCCAATCCATGGTATACTATCACACTCTATGATTATCAATTGATTCATGTTTCAAAAAGGGGTTCAATTAAAAGAAGGAATGAATCAAGGATCAGTGGATGATAGGTTGATTTCTTCATTTCTGCTTACTGTAAAGATGAATACAAGGATAGATCGTGTTGATGCTGATATGTTACGATCAAAGTTGAGTTGATTTGGTGAAGACAGAAGCTATGATCGGAAGAAGAAGAAAAAGGAATGGGGAGGAAGAGGAAGAGTGAAGTCAGTGTTGGATTGATGAGGATTAAGGATTCAAGAGATGGAAATAGGTGCATGAGTTCTTACCCTTGAAATGCAGTGATTATGAGTCAGAGGTGGAAGAGATGGCTTTCAGTCAATGGGTAATAGAAAGAGTTTTATGGAGTGTTTTTTTTGATGATGAGGTTGCTTCAAGGGTGGTTTGATGATAGGAATCTTGAGAGCTGATTGAAAGATTGGTGATACCAGTAGAGCACAAAAATAAACAGTATACATGTTCAGATGTTCAAACAATGAATAATTGGTTTGAGACTTACCTGGATGGACCTGCTGGAGTCCTTTGGAGATGCTGGAGTCTCCCTGCTTCTGGGATCATTTTCAGGTGCCACTGAAAAGCTTGTTAATTTGCAAGCACTTGTTGTTTTGCTTGCAAATCTTCAAGCAAGGCTTGCACCAGCAAATGCATCAGCAAGTTTTCAATGGCTTTTATATGCAATTTCAAAATTGCTGTCTGTTGCTGGCCTTCTCCAGAAATGAGCAGGGGTCCAGGGCCCTTCTGGGTGCACAGACCTCTCCAAGGGCCTTTCTGGGTGCACAGACCTCTCCCAGGGCGCTGGAAACCTGAAAGAACCCAACAGGGTCGCTTTTGGCAACCTGTTACTATATAAGCGCAAATTGGCTGCTTGCTTTGCTCAGGAGCATAGCAAACAACCAAAGAAAAGGGAATTTGGGCTCCAGGCCCAATTGTGGCTCCCCCAGGGCCTGGAGCACTTGGCGCCCATGAGCACCATTTCCATGGGGATCCCAGGGCAAGTGACTGTGGGTGTTGGCCTTATTGGAAGGCCAAAACCATCCATGAGCTTGAGTTTGGTTGATAAAAAAAACAATTGGCATGGGTATACCATGCCATGAGTTTCTTTTTGGTGGGGGTTATGATTCAAGCCAAAAATCAGGGGCATGTCTTGCATGACTTTGTATTCATGAGGATAATGTGAGATGAGCCAATCCAGATCATATTTTGGAATTTGAATGAGATTCTTTTGAGTATTTCAAAATGGTAATTTTATATTATTTTAGTAGAATTACTGATTATAGAAAAGAAGTGGAGCAATGGCTTTCATGTTTGATAATTGAGGTTTTCTATATATTTCCCCTTTTTTCCAATTCTGAAAAGGTTCAAAATGATAATTTCAAATTTGAAGGAGATATATAATGAAACCAAAATTTGCTGTTTCTCTCAAAATAATGGTTAAAGTAAGAAATAATTTTTGTATTGAGGTGCATTCCTGTAAAAATTGATTTATAATCATGATTTTTTTCACTACAGAAAAGGTGTGTTTTAAATATTCTTTTCTAAAGAAAATGTTTTCCAAAGGTTATTCTACTGTTTTCAAGCTCCAAATGAATAACTGGAACTAGTTTCCAAAATTTGATGATTGGAATATTTCAATAAACCCTGTATTTTGAATTTTTTTCCTCCAAATTTTCAGAATAAAACATACAAGAAATGTTTCATAATTTTTGGTGCCTGTGCATCTTCCTGATTAGAATATTCATAAATAGTTATGTCATTGCTCAATTTACCATTAAATTTGGGAAATGGGTCTATTGATCAGGGTGGGGTTGTAATGTATGGAAAAAAAAATTCAAATTGTTTTAGAATTCATTCAATTGCCCTGAGCATAAAAATTTTGGTACTCAAAATACATTTTATGGTTTATATGCATTGAAATAACTGGGGAAACGCTTCTATTGCATGATAGTGATTTATGCCCATGTCCCTTCAGACAACCAGTTGGTGGTGGTTGTAGGTCACCATAAACCTTCATGACATGGTGGCCATTATTGAGCCTGCTTGCCCTCATTCTGGAAAACTTTGTTTCTAAGTATAGACATAGTCACTTCCCACTGTGACCAGATGGATGTAATTTATCAAAAATTACCAAAATATCTTGGACCTTTGGGACATGAGAAGTATGGAATATTTTGTTTTATGGGAAGTTTCTTCAACCAATGAGCAGGATGAATAAAATATATTCAGGGGCATTCAAGAATCACAAAATCATTCACCTCTAACAAATTTCCTTTTAATATTTCCATGTTATTTATTTTCTTTGGATGAAAGGTATTTGCCAACATGGGCATTTCAGTAACAACTAGTTCCTGGAACAAACATGGTGGAAACTTTATGCTAACTCTTCCACTTTGCCATACCAATGACTAAGAGCCAAATAATTTTGGGAAATTGGAAAATTTTGACTGGGGAGGTGGACCACTTAGGCTTATTTGTCCACATCCCTGAGCAATCTCACACTTTATAATTTAAAAATTGATGTTATTTTTTTCATGTCTGATTTTTGCAGAAAATGAGCATGTGTGTGATTCTGCAGGTTGAAAAAAATCAATTTCACTGTGTTATTTTCCAACCTACTGATTCATTCATGTGTCAACCAAGACTTCCCCTGTGACAAGAAATCAATTTTTCATTAAACAATATTTACCATTCATTAATTTAGGTTCTTTTTACATCCATATAACAAGGAACTCTCAAAATGTATAATTGATAATCCAGAATACCCAATTATCCCCAAGATATTGGCCTGAGCCAGAAATATTTCACTGTTTTTCCACTGAAAAATATTGTTCACCACATTGAATTCTTGGAGCCTTGTTCCTACCACCATTTTTTTAGGCTGGGTTCAATGATTGAGCAAGGTGAAGAAAATATTTTCAGGTACATGCAAGGATCAGAAAAACCTGTACCTCTACCAAATTTCTTTTTAATTTGGCCATGTTTTGATTCATCTTCTTGGATTAAATATATGTTCCAGCATGGGAATTTCAGTACCAGAATTTTTTTTCCTGAAACAAAAATTCTGGAATAGTTATGCCAAGTTGTCCACTTCCCCACACTTTGAACTAAGACCCAGCTAATTTGGGTAAATTGGGAAATTTTCATGGGGAGGTGGACAACTTAGGCTAAGTTGTCCACCTCCCTGGTCCACAATCCACTTGATGATATGGATATTGAATTTTCTTTGGTGCATTGCATTTGGTTGTTTCAGAAAATAATAATATGTGGTAATCTGTAGTTTGAAAACCAATCATTTCTGTAATTCATTATTTTATCTAGTGAATCTTCCATAACTCAAAAAAACCATGGAATTTATAATCACCCTCATAATTTACCTCCACCCCCGCTTGGTATTTTCTGAATTTCCTAGGTACAGCACTGGATGATAGTAATGTTACTCCACCAGAAGCTGCTGAGAATGTCAAACTGGACTGTCTCTCACCACAAAACAAAAGATATTCTCATGCTTATCAGTTGAGAATGGCTACAAAAAAATATTCAATCCAAACCATATTAAGTTAACTTATGTATAATTTCAAACCAGGCAGGTCATAAGCACTTTCAGAAATCCACAACTTGAGCAGGAGAAGATAATTTTCAGGCACTAGCAGAGACTCAAAAAATTTGGATTCAGCCACAGCACTTGCACCTTTTTAGAGGTTCATTATTTCTGTACTCCATTACCCAAACTCTTGTGGGTTGTTTTGAGCTCTTGATTGGAACATGACCAATGATTTTTGGTGCAAATCTTATTCATCTGTCATCCAAAACCTGTTTTTTGTTTTTAATTTATCTACAAAATTCATTCATTCTTATCATCTCATTTACTTGAAACCCCCCATTACAACCTCAAAAATTTTTACAACCACAAAAAGCTGCAAATCCATGGTTTTTTGGAACCATTTGAATAAGCCATCCTGATTTATGTTTATTTCAAAGGTTTTTAAAAGCTCAAATTTCCCCTTGATGGCTTGAAGCACAGTCAAATCAAAGCACAAGGCCCTAGAATATTTGGAAAACTTTATGAAAAAGCCTAACAAAGATTTTGGGGGGACCAAATTCTGGTTCAACTTTTAACAAGAGTGGAAATGTTTTTCCCACTTTCTGTATCAATTTTCTTGATTCAGGGAAATTCATAGCCCCAAACCAATGATTTTATTGAAGGTGGAAGGATGATGAAACTGAATTAAATTTCAAATTTATATCAATTTTTCATTTGCACGCACAGATACATCAATTTAGTTTGCTAATTAAGCATATGATATTCTTCAAGGGTTTGTACATTTGAATCAATTTGAGATTCCAGAATAATCACTTAAAGTTCTACAACCCAATTTTTGAAAGCAGGCACCAAGTGGGCCAGAAACAATCAGATAATATAGCCAAAAAATTGATAAGGGTCACAGGTGGAAATCATTGGGGCAATGGAGATTTGGCTCATTACCAGAGATTTGTTCTCAGAACAGGATTGAGACTGCCATGGCACGGGATTGATTTAAACTGATCATTCAATAATTCAATTGAAATAAAGTGAATGATTATGTATAATGATTCTTCCAAAGCTTTTGGTTTACAACCCTTGTTTTTGAATTTTTGTCAAATTACAGTGCAATACATCCTGTTTGGAGCCCTTTTTATTTTAGAGACCCACAAATTTTCTGGAGCATGACCAATGGCCAAAATTTACTAAGTTGAGAGGTTATCAATATGATGAGAAACTGGGTACAAAATTATTTGTTTGGAAAGTGGCATTACACTTTGGAATCATTGAATTTTATCTAAAAAAATACTCATGTTCTGAGAAAAATCCAGAAAATATCAAGTATTTCTTGCACATGAAAGTCAGTTGCAATGCTACTCAATATAAATTTCCTGGAAGTTAAAAATCTTCAAAATTTAATTGTTCCTCAAGCATGAATGAGAAAGAAATCTTATTTTATAGCTTAATAATGATTTCTAAATTTTTTAATAGAATGGCAGAGTTAGACTAAGTGACTTACCATGACACCAATTTTGAAATTTTGATAGAGGCAGGGAGGGAAAAGGTTGAAATCATTTGAATGAAAAAAATTCACAGAAAGATCTTCAGAAGTTCAATGGCCAGTACTTGAAAAAAAAATCATCATTTAAAGCAATTATCCAACAATGCTCTCCAGTTTTTCCTTGTACGGTGGTCCACTTGAGATAAGTGCACCACCTCAGCAGGAGGAACCACCCCAAAATTGCAGATCTAAAAGCACTTGGGAGCCTCAAGTTTTCAATCAGGGTGATCTTGTTTTTCAAATCCAACTACTTTCCCTCCAGTGGCTCTCCAATCAAAATAACAACCTACTAGTTTTTTCTGCTCATCCCCCCCCCAAAAAAATGGCAGCCAATGCCTCTCTCAAACTCCAAAATTGCGCTGCTTTTGAAATTTTTACTAGATTCAATGGGAAAAAATCCAGATATGTTTAAACATGTGCTTCAATGTATATAATTCAAAGATGACCTTTTTGTGCCAAAATGCTTACCAGTTATTTCATGAAACAATGTCAAAGTGTGCATGATTTGTACAACCTTTGTATTGGTTGGAATGTAAGATGGGATGACTTTGGATTGATGGACAACTTATTCTAAGTTTTCCACCTTCCCATTGGATTAGATGTAGCTTTTCTGCATAGTACATTTATAGGTAATGTCAAGGGAGGTGGACAACTTATGATAAGTTGTCCACCTCCCCGGACTTGTGTGCATAAAGTAATCACATTAAATGGGAAAACCTTGTGGATAGCCTGGGGAGGTGGAGGACTTATGCTAAGTTGTCCACTGTCCCAGCAATTATCAATAATTTGGTATATTCAAAATCAAGCTACCACATGGTTGGGGGCAATTGGAAAACTTAGCACAAGTTGTCCACCTCCCCAGCCTGCCCACATGATGTTCCCTTGAAATTCAATTCCTGCATACCCATGGTCCTGGAGTGGTGGATGAATTATCATACAATGTTCAGCTTCCTGCACATGAATCATATTTATTTTGTGTGGTGAAGCAGAAAATTTGGTGATACACACCTGCCTATTCCATCAACTAGGCAAATCCTGCATAATTTAATCTCTCCATGATATTATGCACCCCTGTCAATTTTTTCTTTATTCTTTTGAGCTAAGTGATCCAGGAATGTTGAATTCTCATATATTATTTTGAAATAATGATTCAGAAATGTTAATTATGTCATTGATCCTAATTACTGGTGTATGACCAGCCATTAATTAGAAATCACTCTTCCTTCTTTACAAGAATTAGCAAGAATTCATATCACACCATTTTCAAAAGAATGAAATTGAAGAACATGCATTTTTATTCTTGCGCTTTATTATTCATCCAATATGATCTGAGGAGATTTAGTCAAAATAAATTCAGGAAAGAGGAAAATTATAATCCTCATTTCCAAGAATTAGCACCATGAAAAATCCGATACCTGATTCATCATATATCTCTATCATTCACTTTCCAAAATTGAACTCTAAACAATCAATTCCCACTGAATATCAATCCGTGCAATAAACCTGCATCTGTGTGGTACCCAGAATTTCATTTTTGACCAATTGCATATTCAAACAATATTATAATAAAAACACAGAAATGCAACAAGCTATTGGACCTGTGTCAGTATTATCCATATCTAATTGATATACTATTCAATTAGAACTCAAATCAAATCAATAAGATTGGCAAGGAGTAGTCTAAATTCCATATTATGTAAAATTGGATCTTTATATATTTCAACTCCAGCTCTTCCTCATGGTGGCTGGAATTCTTGAGCCCATTTTCTCATGCAATAATTATTAGTCAATTCCATAAATATGAGAATGAGGAAGTTTTTGGAAATACGTAATGGTCAAGAATGCTTTCTGTGGAAATATTTTGTGATAATAAAAATCATGAAATGCAATAGGAAGCTCTTCATATCTATTATCTGAGGAAATACCTGGAATAAATAACACAAATTTTACTGAATGATCCCTATATATTTTTATGAATCATGCATAAGTGCCACAAAAAAAAATTATCACACTCTTTGGGGAATATGGCAGCCAAACAACTCTCTCAATCCCACCAACACAAAAAGAAGAAAAAATTTTTGGCCCAAGAACAATATTATCTCTCTTGTCATGCACGCAATCTTGGAATCCCTTCTTCTTCAAGCAGTATTTCCAAGTCCTTGCTTGATTGGAAAAAATCAATTCTTGGAATGGATTCCAACAACAATTAACTTCCTAATCCTCCAACTGTTGATGAACTAGCATCCCTCAAAAATTCAATTGCAAAGAAGAAGGCATCCATTAATGATGCCATAGCATCAAAAACTGGCGCGCCAAGCCAGTACAGCTCCAATTCTAAAATGCAAGAAAAGGAGCTGAATTTGTGAAGAAGGATTCCTTGCGCCAATTACAACAAAATATTACTTCAACATCTTGATCCCTGGAGACCACTGCTTTGATCCAAATGCAGTCTCATGATGAGACATGGATAGCCCATGCCCGTGCCTTGATCCAATATTCTGGTATTCCCACATGCACCCATCACTGGGAACAGAATGCAAAATCTTGCTGGAATTCCTCTCTAACTTCAATAATCATCAGAGCATGGGAGATGTGCCACAAAGGCGGGGGACTGCTTCCTATTCAATAAATGAGAGTTAAAAAACCCCAGCCAACAGGTTTTCCATAATCAGTTGTTGGCTTGTCTCAAAGAAGGCTATTTGGAAGGAGGATTAAAAGGCAGAAGGAGGCTCCAGAAGCAGAAAATCTAATTTTTCAGCATCTCAAATTCTCAACAAGAAGAAAGTGTATCAAATCAATCTTTTTTAATTTTCTCTTCATGATCAATGACTAACTGCTTATCTTGTTTTAAAATACAAAATAACAAGAAGGAAATTCAAAAGAGCACAGAAGCTGAGCTAGAAATGATGGAAATGTTCCCAGAAACTTCTGCTCTTTTCTTGGACAGTGGATTCATATCAGATGTCAAGGGTGAAGATGAGGAATTATTCAATCATGAAAATGTTTTGAGGGCTCAACATGTAGCCAAAATATATCACTACCTGGATGAAGCATACAAAAAAGAGCCTTGGATTTAATTCCAGGAGTTGATCTCACAGAGGCAGTTTCATATCTCAGAAACCAAGTTTCCAAGCCCTCTAGCTTATTGGAAACCCCACAAACAATGTAAAAATATTCCAAATAGTTTAATTTTTATATCATTACTTTAAAAAATATGGAGGAGTATGTTTGGATGCAAAATTGGCTTTGGTGAAATTTTTCTGCAGTACTACATGTATTTTTATTTTCATCCCATTCTTGTTTTTTCAACCATAAACTTGTAAATATATTTAAAGCTAGATTAACTGAATGTAAAAAATCCAATGATTTGGGGTCACCCTGACTTGAAGAGGTTAAAAATTTAGGTTAAACTCCTAAACTCTTGAAGTTTTCAAATAAATATATCTCTAAAAAGTTAATACATCCAAAAAGGAATTGAAGTAAGAGTGGGAAAAACCAACATCCAAAGGTGCACAGAATACACAATCTCATTGAAAAATTCTGAGTAAATTATATTTGATGCACCACCTTTTGGATAGCTACATGAAAACTTTTTTCAATCATAACATCCTCAATACATTTTTTTCACTGTGCAGAAGTCATGTTGAGATCACCCACTTGTTAACCATTCCCAAATATCTTTTTATAAAAGAAATATATATAAAATACACATTCCAAGATGTGAATTGTGTAATTTGAGAAAAGCCCACTAACTCTAGGCATTGGGATTTTCCTTTCCAAATGGTGCATCATTAACATTTTGCAAAACCAAAAGTTATTTCAAGCCATGGTTTTGAAATAAGATAATCACTTTTAAGATAGAATATGTGATGTTCCATCAATTAAATTGAACTTGCATTTTAATTCAAACACCTTGGGATTGACTAAGTATTTTAGGTGGGCTAACCATGAGCAGTTTATATGATGAATTGGTTTGAAACCTAATTCAAAATACACAATCTACTGCTCAATTCCTTTCCCATTGAAGTGAATATTAATATTCAAAATAGAAGCTTTTTTTTGAATAATTAAGATCACCATGAGGTATGAGATCAAATCAAAAATTCCATTTAGATTCATTCACATTTACCTTTGAAATAATTAATCTCAGACAACCTGCAAAACTCTGAATTACTAAAACATCCAAATCAATTAAAACTATGGATAACACTACCAGAGTTGGAAAAATTTGGATATGCCAATGTCCAAAATGTTCTCAAAGGACTTTTGAACACTGAAGGAATCTATAAAATGGTCTTGGAAGGTCCAAAAAAGCAGATCAAACCCATATAATGCAATCAAATGATTCTACAAATGTATTTTACTGAATTTTTCCTGCATTTGATCAATATTAAAAAAGTCAATTATGAATTTATATTGTTGCAAAACATAAAAAACAAATACACAAAACATTTTCCAATCCACTACCAGAAGAAACCCCACCAGGGAACAACTACAAGCAAACAGCTCAGGGCTGTAAGTGAAAATCTTGCACAAGAGTACATTCCTTGATGTATAATTCAATTGGTGGGCAATTTCTTATTTTCTCCTATAATTTTTCACATTTAAGCCATCAATTGAAGATTCCAATGCACATTAAAACCCTGAAAGAGATCCTTGCTATGGTTAAATACCACAATACTCCCCACCAGCAAATATGGAAATTTAAAATTCATCTGAGATGAAACCTCTTCAGTTTCTCTATCAAAATCCAAGTTCCCTGATCTCATGACTTCAAATCCTTCACCAAATTATTGAGGAACACATTTTTGACCATGCATGTCAGAAATACATAAAGATGGAACATGAGAAAATCTGCATGAACTCAATTCTCCGTGGCCATCCCAACTATTCAGCATAAATACCCAAAAGTCTTGCAACATTGAAAAAAAGATTTTCAATTACAAATTATCTAGTGGAAAATGTCTGTTGTGAAAATTGTTACAAACTTTATCCGTTGAATAAATTACTTTGTTCTTCAGAAACCCTACCTGGTGAAGAAATTCAACAAAACAGGCATTATCCACCATGCTATAATATAGTTAATTCAATAGCTGGGGAGCCTGTTACATGTGGATCCAACCTTTGGAAACAAGACAAGAAAAAATTTAAATTTTATCCTCTGAATCAGTTTGGGTACCAATTCCTCAAAAAGTGGATTGCCAGGAAATTACTGCTCCTTTGTTTTGAGGGATTACTCAGTGCACCTCAAGAGCATCAAGCCAGCAATCCTACTAAAGTTGGTGATATTTGGGATGGAACTATGTGGAGAGAATTCAAAGATTAAACCAATCAGATTTACACAGCAGAACCAGGGAAAATTGTATTTGGAATTTAAATTTATTGCATTAATCCCCATGGAATCAAGAGCAGTGGGAAAAGCATCTCTCTTGGGGTTTTATTCTTAATATTTTTTTAATCTTCCACCTAGTGTGTGTTACAAGCCACACAATATTTTTGTGTATGGCTTCACACAAACACCCAATGAATGCACCGCATTCCAACTGAATAATTGACTCAATCCTCTTTTTGTCTGAGATACTGGATCTTTGGAAAGGATTATTCTTCACAAAAACTAACAAATATCCAGACAGAAGATTAATACATGCTGTCATATTACCACTTATTGGTGATACACCTGCCTTATGTAAAATGGGTGGATTTGCATCCCACTCAGAAACAATCTTCTGTTCCCACTGTAACATAAAGCTGAATGATATCTGGTGTAAGACTCCAAAAAGTGCTGAGCCAGAGGCAGTTCTGTGGAGGGGAAAGGTGCTGTTCAGGCTTCCCTCCTAAGAGTTACAAAAAAAAAATTAAATGTAACCAGAATTGAGGTCCAGTAAATTTTAAATAAGGAATCAATGGAGGGTATGAGTTTGGAATTATTTGGTAGCAATGGAGAACAACACTATCTGAGGAAAGATGGTGCGGGAAAAGACTTGAACAAATAAGTCAAAGTATGTTCAGAGTTCAATGGAACAAGGCAGTTGTAAGTAACAATGCCCACAAGCTAATAACTCTGGTTGTCAGCAGAAAATTAGGAAAGATTAAATCAATCCCAACCAACCTCCAGGTTCTCAATTAACCCGCCCAACTCTCCAAAATCAAGCGCTTGAAGGGTACCAGATAACTGTGGGTGGCTGTACAAAACAAGGCAATGTGTTTTATGAAGCTCTAGAAGCAAAGCAGTAACAAATTTGGGAAAGAATGATCCAACACTTCCCAAGGAACTCAAAAATAGTGTGGCAGAGTTCAACTTTAAGGAAATAAAGGGAGGTTTAACACTCCAGGTTTCAAACTTAAAGAAACCTCTCATCAAAACGTGACTGGTTCCGGAAAGAAAATCAAATGAATGATCAGGACCAAAGTGCTAGGAGAAAGGGATCAACAGAGTGGCTTAACACAATCAAGAATTTGGCCCAATGAATTCTTCTTCAACCAGAAAGGCTATTGGTTGGTTATAAGGATTGTTTCTCAGAGGATGTATCAAAGGATTGAGTATGGAGGCTGAGGTGATCAAGGGGCAATCAAAAGATCTACCCATGAAAAGGATGCTCAGACAAGGGGAAGGGCCCCCACGGATTGGTTATTTGGATGATGATGATAGGATGGATTATTCAATGATAGCCAATCATTTGGGCAAAAAAGGCAGTGGAGAGCCCCTCCTTTTATGGAAAAGAGCCCTGTAGACTACTTACAAGAGATACTAAAAATGGGTGCAGAATTTTTTTTTAATTATAGATGACAACAATCAAAAATAGTGACAAGATGGAGTGTGACATAAAAAAAATGGAAAAGGAAACCAGACCATGGGCAGCCAATGATCATCCACATGAAAGCTGATGAGAGGTTGCGGCGGCAGATGGTAGTAGCTTGCAGATGACAGCAAACCGCGCAGGCAATGGTGAAGCGCAGTGAAAACTGCTGTGGAAAGAATAAGGGTTTTCCCCCTATAATTGTCCCAAGGTTTGGAAGTTAACGGTTCCCTGCGTCTGAAAGAAGATGAGGGTTCCCAAAGTTGCACTTAAATGAGAAATAGAAATAAGGAGATAAAGAGATAAAGAAAAATAGAGAGAGAGTGAAATCGCCAATCCTTCAATCCTAAGAACTTTCCACCTGGATGTGTATCCTGTATGAGTTCCTTTAATCTCTTGGTGAGATGATTGATCCAATCCAATGATATGATGGTCTGCTTCCATGCCCCCCCCCTCCTAACCCGGAGTTGAGAGTGAGGATAAGTCCTCCCTCTCAACCCTAACCTAAGTACAAGCACAAATAACAGTATGAAAAAGAAACAGAAAACAATCCCAAAACAGAAACCCTAGCCTCCTCTCCCCACCTCCGTACCAAACTTCCCCCAATGTCCGTACGCCGTTCCGTCCATCCGGTTTGTCCTTCTCATGACGCTGTCCTTGCACCGCGCCCTCCTTGGAGCCCCCCGCGCCTGTCCGTATCCGTTTGTCCTCGCCCATTGTGGATGTCTGGTATTATCCGGCGTGATCCGCGCGCTCCATTTGTTCCTTTATAGCCCGCGGATTGCTCCACTCCTACGTATCCAAAATGGCGCGCCCGCGAACCTAGTTGAGCGCACTACCTTCCAAATCCGATCTCCGGCGCAGATCGCCGCCCACGCCGCATTTGATGCTGAGCCCAACCCGTCCACTAGGTGCGGAGCCAAACAGCGGCTGCTGCTGATCCAGCAGCTGCCACTGCTGAGCACTCCGCATACCTTAATGCTGAGCCTGCTTGCCTCCAATGCTGAGCGCGCAGCAGCAAAGCAGTTCCCAATCCGTGTCTATAAATTGACACCACATCCCCCCCCCAACTTGAGTTCTGTCCCCAGAAGTCTTCCATTGCTTCACCACACTACCACCACCGCTACTTTGGTCCCGGCGTCCTCCCCCTTGCCAGCCCCCTCACTGGAGAGGGTGGTTATCTCTTCCTCACCTCCCCCTGCGCCACCTGCCCCTGGTGGGACGTCTCCCAAGGTCCCGGAGATTCCGATTGGCTGCATGCTACCCAAGTTTTGATTCGATTGGTTCGCAGATGACTCAGTCGACCTACTTCGTGGCTTCCTCTCAATCCCAAGGGCCCACAGAACAGATTCCTGGCGCAAAGTATTGGCGCAATTCCGGGCGCTCCTGGCGGACGCAAGGAATGGAATGGTCCGGGCAATGGAGGCAGATTAGGCAGGGCCCCTCTTTCCTTTCCTTCACACTCTCATTGTACCTTTTCTTCTCATCATTCCGCGCTTGAAATCAATTACCCATTGCGCGTACCGCTGTGGTGTCGTATTTATAACCCCGGATTGAGAGCTGCGTCGCGGGCTGCGCGCTCAGCAGTTGGGTAGGTCGGGCTCAGCATCTGGCGTGCGCGCGGTCTCAGCAGTGCCTGCTGCGGGCTCAGCAGCAGCCGCTGCGGGCTCAGCAGTAGGGGCTGCGGGGCTCAGCACCAGGTATGGGTTGGGCCTACCTTAGGTGGCGCCGGGCCACGACCCACCCAGAAGAAGCAGACCAAGTGATGGAGCCGGCCCGACAAAGCTTGCGGGTGGCTAGTCCGGAAGGCGAGGGCGGGGCGATCATGGGCTATACGCGCTGGGGAGGCCCGCGTGGGCATAAGCGTGGGCCGACCCGCGGATCGCGGGATCCGCAGACGGCTCGGACGGAAACACGGGGGGCTCCAAGTAGGGCGCGGAAGAGGGCCGCGTCATGAGAAGGACGAACCGGGCAACGTTAATACCAAAAGGCGCGGTTAATGGCAAGGGATGGGGGGATAAGGTTGGGCTAGGGTTCTGCGGCTTAGGGTTGTATTTCATCACTTGTTCTTGTTGTTTGTGGTTGTACTTAGGCTAGGGTTGAGGGGGAGGACTCAAGACCTCACCCTCAACTCCGGGTTGGGGAGGATCATCATCACCTTATGAGAGGAGAAGGAAGGAAAAAGGAAGATTAGGAAGGAATTTCATCATATCATCACTCTATCTTCTTAAAACTCATCGCGCCCAATCATCTTACAGACGCTAGACCAATAACTTTTGGAACTCAGGACAACTTGCAAAGGTGACCCTTCTTAAGTTGCCACATCTGGGGATCTGGCCGGGAAATCACCTTTTGTCTCAGTCTCTCAAAGATAGCGTACGCGATGTTGCCAACAACTACTCCAGGATCAACCAATCCGCCCTCATTTCCCCCCCGGGCGGGAGTTGGCGGACCAACACCTCCCCCACCTCCAACCACTTGGAACGGCGGCTTTGCCCCCCCTCAGTCGGAGCCTTCAGAGGCGGCTGAGGCCCCACGGCGGGTATGGCTTAGGCCGCAGAAATTTTCCCATCTCCGGTTCAACACTGCCAATATTGGGCGTTTTCTTGCGAGTTTTGAGGATATTGCGGACTCCGAAAACGCGACAGGCGAGGACAAGGTCCGCACCGTTTTTCTCTTCATCACGGACAAAAGTAAGCTGCGGGATGTGGAGGATATGGCCGGTTACAAAGCTCGGGACTGGACTAGGCTCCGGGGCGAGATGATGGCAAGGTGGGGAAAGCGAGAACCCCTCTTCCAGGAAACAGATTTTGAGCGGGCGGCGGCGGATGCGATCTTGCAAGGTGGGGTGCGGATGCGGAATGATTTGTCCAAGTACAAATCTCTGTTTGACCGTATCTATAGTTATTTAGCGAAGAACCAGGTGGTGGCGGGTCAGACGGGAGCAATGAAACGGGCGTTCTTGGGCGGGCTTGCGCCACAACTTCGCGCGTGGGTTCAGCGGCACCTCTTTGAGCACGGGATGGTATTGCGGTTGGTGGACCAGAGTGTCATCCTTCTCCCGGACCTGAGGGTGATCAACGGGGTGGTAGAGAGCGAGATCAATCTGGAGGAACTGATCAAGGACACGGCTAGGGCGTTCCTGTCAGCCTCAAAGAGACCAGCGGCTTCCTCAGCCCTGCCTCCGACGCAGGAACTACACGCGGGCCCATCCACAACGAGTTGGCCGGGTACAATGGAGGTACCGGTGAATCAGATGACGGACATGTTGAAGTATCTGCGGATACTCCTCAATCAGGTAACGGGGCAGCCCGCGGCACAGCCCACAGCCCAGCCAACAATCCAGTCAACGGCTCCGCCCCCGCCTCCTTGGCGCGATGAGCCGCCCCACGTGGTGGGGGGTCCTTGGTCTGGTAGCGGACCCTCAGGAGGGTTCCCGGCCCAAATCTGCACATATTGTGGTGACAGGAGACATTGGAGGTTGGGTTGCGCAGAGTTGACAAGGGATATGGACAAGGGATTGGTCCGCGCGTCCGGATTGACTTTCATATTTCCAACGGGTGAGCCGGTAAGTTTTGGGCCCAACCACCCGTCCCCATTGTACCAGGTCAGGGCGAGAGCGCAGTCTTCAGGGGCCGCTCGGGTGTCGCTTGGAATATTCACCGGGCCCGGCACATGGCAAGCTCCACGAGTGGAGGCGGAGGTTAGGGCGTTGGAGGCGGACAAGCAAATCTTGTCAGAGAAGATGGAGGTAGATGTGAAGGAGCGGCTGACGACTCAAGCCCCAAAGACTGGTGCGCAAGGACCGTTGGGCGACACGCCGTCGGCCGGCTCCAGAGGGAGAAGGAAGGCCGCGGAAGTGGTGCGGCGGGTGATGGGGAGCGAGATGCCGGTCCCTCTCACGCTACAGGAGCTGGCCGCGGTCTCTCCGGTGGTCGTCAAAGAGATGGTGCAGGCGTTAGGGGAGTACGGGCGCGGCAGGGTTCCGACAACGGTGCAGCGCGTGAACGCGGCGGAGGAAGGGGGGGATTGCAAGTTGTGCCCACCCAAGGCCGTGTTGGTCCCGCTTGCCTACGTCTCGATGAAGATCATGGATTTGAAGGTGTGGGCAATGGTGGACAGCGGGTCAATGGTTAACTTGCTCCCGTCAAGATTGGTGGATGAGTTGGGGTTGGTCCGGAGGAAGTGCGCCATGGGATTGCGGGCGCTCAACGGTGGTGAGTGTTGGGTGGACGGGGTGGTGGAAGGAGAGGAGGTGGAGGTTGCAAAGGTCCGGAAGCCGCTGTCATTCCTTTTGGTTGAGTGCGGCAACGTGATCCTGGGTTGACCGTTTATGTTTGGGTTCCGGGCCCGGATGGCGTTCAACAAGGAAGAAGGGACGGAGGCGCTGACGGTAGAAGAAGCGTCTGGGGCCAGGTTTGAGACGAAGATCTCCGACCACGGGAAAGGGAAGTGGGTGCGGTTGGCGGTGGCTGGTGAGGAGACAGAATCCGACGGGGGGAACGGCTGCGAGGGCCGCCTCACGGGGGATTTTGCCTAGTCAACCGCGCGGGACAGGCTCTGGTCTCGCGCGGGCGGACAACTAGGGAGGAGCAAGGGGGGGAGGGAAGCGCGCGGAGGGTGCGGGCGGCAGAAGTAAGTTCTTTTACTTGGTATGTGTCACCGGGAGGTACCGCGTTTCAAAAACCCTACCATAGTGCCACGCTCGTGAGCAAAGGCAAAAGCCGCAGGTTGATTGTTGCCAGGATCCACGACGACAACAACGGACGCGTGCGGATGGTTAGGTGTAATGGGGGGCGGTATAAGCCTGTGGCGCAAAAGGTCCGGCCTCGGAACGAACCAATGCCGCAGGGGCTGAATGGGCCCCTGAGACCGATCATCTGGTCTCGGGATCCCTGGGTAAGTCCATTGAAGACGTCGGGGTGGGTAACCCGGTTGGCGCAGATCACGGATGAAAGGATCAAGGCGCTTAACTTTGGGCCGGCGGGGTGGTTGAGTGCGGAGGAGAAGGATTTGCTGGCATTGGTATTGGTGCTTTGCAAGAAGGCCCTTGCCTTTGGGCCGGACAAGCGCGTATTGTTGAAAAGAGAGATCGGCGACCCCTACGTAATCCCCACGGTGCCGCACAAACCCTGGCAAATCAAGCCGATTCCGATCCCTCGGACCGTACGGGAGCCCTTTCTGGAGCTGGTCCGGGAGCGCGTTAGAACTGGTTTGTACGAGCAGTCCACATTGAGCTACTCTAGCCCAATCTTCGCGGTTTTTAAACAGGACGGGAAGTCGCTGAGGATTGTCCATGACCTGCAGCGGCTGAATTCATTCACCATCCGGGACGCAGGATTGCCGCCGCGGGTGGACGAGTTCTTGGAATCAATGGCGGGGCGCGCGTGTTACGGACTGGTCGATGTGATGGGGGGGTACAATCAGCGGGAGCTCCACCCCAATTTGCGGCCGTTGACCGGGTTTGAAACAGGGCTGGGAAGAATGCAGTTGACGCGGCTGCCGCAGGGCGCGACAAACTCGGTGGCAGTTTACCAGGCTCAGATGACGTGGATACTACGGGAAGACATCCCAGAGGGGGCTCTGATCTTCATTGACAATGCGGGGATCAAGGGGCCAAAGATGGACTACGGGGGCGCGGTGTTGGAGGAAGCCCCAAGGATTTGCCGCTTTGTCTGGGAATACGCGAGGACGTTGGAGCGGATCTTGTTCCGGATTGAGGAGGCGGGGCTTACGGTGTTGGGGAGTAAGTTGGCGGTTTGCGTTCCGGCGCTGGAGGTGCTGGGACATGTGGTGGGCGCCAACGGCCGGAGGATTGCGGAGAAGAAACGGAACAAAGTCCTCGAATGGCCAACTCCACGGACACCTTTGCATATCCTCCAGTTTTTGGGGCTGTGCAGCTATGTCCGCATGTTCATTGAGCGGTTTGCGGAGGTGGCGAGTCCGCTGCAGGCACTGACGCGTAAGGGTGCGGCATGGGAGTGGACGGCGGGGTGTGACGCTGCCTTTGCAAAGCTCAAGGAGATTGTGGGGAGCGACATTGTCCTCCGGGACCTTGACTATGATTTGGGAGGGATCTGCCTGGCCGTCAACTCTAGCGAACTCGGCGCGGGAGGCGTTCTGACGCAGGAGGAGGATGGTAAGGATAGGCCGGTTCTTTATGAATCCGTAACCTTCACCGCGACGGAGAGTTGGTATTTGCAACCAAAGTTGGAACTGTGCGGGGTCACCAAGATTGTGCGGAGGCTGCAGCATTTGCTTTGGGGGGTGAATTTCGAACTCTTGGTGGACGCGGAGGCTCTGGCGCGGATGATCAATTTGCCGACGCTGCCAAACGCCCCTATGACTAGGTGGGTTGCGTTCCTTCAGCTCTTTGCCTTTAGTGTGGTTCATGTTCCAGGGAAGGCGTTCACAATGCCCGACGCGCTGTCGCAGTACCCGCGCTAGGATCTGTATGAAGGAGCGGAACACTTGGACGTGGAATCTCCGGTTATCCGGGTGGGCATGATGGAGACAGAGGTTGCCCTTCCGCTGCAGCAGTCCGGGCGTCACGCGACGTTGTGCTTCTTTCTGTGGGGTCTCCAATTTCCGGAAGGTACGTCGGAAACGGTAATTTGGTGGGCAAAACGGCGGACGACCAACTTCTATTTGCAGGAGGGGCAACTGTGGCAGCGGTGCACCCCTGTGCCCCTGGTGGTTGCAACATTGAGGAGGGACCAGGAGGTGATTCTGCGGTGTCTTCACAATGACCTTGGGCATCAGGGCAAGATCAAAACGCGGCGGCGGGTGAAAGCAAGGTTCTGGTGGCCAGGGGTGGTAAGCGCGGTGCGCAAGTGGGTGAAGTCATGCAAGGCTTGTCAGAAGCGGAGTTCTAGGCTCCCGAGGGAGGTGGGTCACCCTACGGGGGAGGACGCCTTGTTCGGACGGGTCTCCCTTGACGTGGTTCACATCAAAGCGGGGAAGTTTGCGTACCTGCTGGTCGCGGGGGACTATTTGTTGGGTTGGGTCGAGGCGCGTCGGCTGGTCAAGCTGTCGGCAGAAAGGGTTGCCCAGTTTTTGGAGGAAGATTGGTTTGTGCGGTATGGTTTTCTCCGACTGGTCACCCTCGACGGGGGCGCGGAGTTCCAAGGCCACTTGATGGGGTTGGTTCAGAGCTGCGGGGCTAAGTTAGGGCGGTTCACGGAGTACTACCCCAAGGGTGCAGGGATGATTGAACGCGGTCACCAGCCAATCAAGGACGCCCTGCTGAAGATGTGTGGCCAGGACAGGAAGCAGTGGCAGGAGACCCTTCCGGTGGTCCTCTTCGCGGACAGGATATTGGTCAAGCGCTTGACGGGCTACTTGCCTTATGAACTCCTCTACGGACAGCGCCCGGTCCTTCCGGTGGACATTGAGCTGGAGACTTTCTTGGGGATTGATTGGTGGAAGGTGAAGACCTCCGCGGAGCTTGTGGAGGCGCGCGCCAAACAGCTTCTCTGGCGGGACAAGACCCTGGCAAAGGCCGCGGATAGGTTGCAAAAGAACAGGACGGCATTGGTCCGCTACTGGGACAAGCGCTGTTCCCATTGTCTCCGGGATCCGTTGCGGAAGGGGGACTTAGTGTTGCTGTACAACCGTAGTTTGGAGTCACAGTGGGGTAAGCTTTTTGCCAACCGATGGAACGGCCCCTTCCGCGTGGCATCCAAGTTCAAAGGCGGGAGTTATTAACTTGAGGAATTGGATGGGGCGCCGCTCAAGCGGAAGGCCGCGGCTTCGCACGTGAAGCGCTTCTTTGCACGCGGCTCCACCTCCTTTGACAAGACAGCTGGCAATGGCGCGGATGCGCGGGACAAAGCCGAGGGTCCAGAATTGATGGGCGGGTTGGGTTTTTTGGTTGAGGAGGAGCCTGCGCTTGACGCGCCGCCCCGGAGGAGTGAAAGGCTACGAGTTGCTGGGGACAGTCGTCAAGTCGGGGGGGGCGCAAGTAGGGAAAAAACCTGATTTGGTGAGGGGGTGTTCTAGCCGGTTCACAGCCAGGATGACTAGACACCCCAGAATGTCCGTTTTCCTATTTCTTGTATAAATTGGTTTTGCAAATTGGTACTGGTGTCGGCTATGTTTGGTTTTTAGGGACGCGGGCGCGGCGCAAGCCGGGTCCGTAAACGCGAGGACAAGCCCCGCGGATGGGCATGCGGGACGAGGAGCGGAGGCCCAATCATAAAAAAATATATATATATATATATATATATATATATAGTAATCTTTTTCTTTAAGGTTTGGATCTTTTCTCTGTTTTTCTCTTGACCTGTTGTCTTGTGTATGAATCAATGGGTGCGGATTATGGGTGGAACAAGCGCAGGACAAGTCTGATTTGGTAAGGGGGTGTCCTAGCCGGTTCACAGCCGGAACAGCTAGACACCCCAGAGTGTTTGTTTCCCTTATGTCCTCTTTCTCTCTCTTGGATAACTGTGTGCGCGCGCTGTTGTAGGGTTGTTTTGTTTATTTCAGGGTGGGTACGGGGAACTGTGTGGCAGTTCGGCTGGGGCAGACCAGGTACCTTTCGGAAAACTTTGTTGGCTCAGTGCACGGGCGGGGCGCGGATCTCAATTTTGTCTCATTCTCAACCTCGCTCTCATTCTCAATCTCACTCTCACTCATAACGCGCGTACGCGGAACTCTCTCAAGGCTCTCACAAGATGGCGCGGCAAAAGTCTGTTTCTTTGCAAAAGGGCGCGGAATAAGAACCATGGAAAAAAAATAGGAAAAGAGGGGGGGCGATCCATCTAAGTCAAGCGGGTCCTCATCATATCCTCCGCGTCCGCGCAAGCCGCCGCGACCAGGGTTCGGAAGGCCTCCAAGAGTTCCCGACGGTCATCAGTGGTGTGGGCTCAAGGGACCACCAGGAATCGCCGGAGTAGCCCGTCTGCGTCGTCTGCCATTGCATCAAAACTTGCAAGCGGGAGAGCCGGGAGGATAGGAATGTCCGGAATCTCAGGCGGGTTGGGGGGAGGCGGGACCGGGGAGGAGGCAGCCTCTGGGGGACCATCTGGACTGCTCGGACTGACAGGAGGCAACAACGGGATAATGATGGGTGACGCGGGTGGTTGAGGGGTGCCTCGCGGGGTCAGAGGCCTCTTGTCCGAGTCCAACGAGTGATGGGAGACCGGAGGAGGGGTCGGGCTTGGAGCCGGGGCTGGAGGAGCCGGAGCTGGAGGAGGAGCGGGAGCTGGAGGAGGACCAGGGGCACGACGCTGGAGAATCTCATCAAGGCGTGGGCCCCTCGTGCCTTGCTTCACTTGAACCCAGTCCACCCAGAATTGCATGGCCGCCCGGTACGCCGCAAATTTTGGGTAATTCTCCTTGCAGGGAGGTCCAGCGCGACGGTATGGAGAGGTGGAGTCGCAGTCCAAGCTTGGGGAGGGACGGCCAGGGGGCGATCCAGGAGGAGTCCACAAGTACTCCAAGACCGAGTCATTGTCCAAAACCACAAACGAGTCCGGACGGGCCCTCTTGCGCGGCCAGGGACGAGAGCCGGATGAGGGTGGAGGGCATGGCATACCCTCCCCCAGCAAGCAGCGGCGGTGACCGCGACGGCAGGAACCGCAGGCACGTCGACCAGGGGCAATTGTGCAGACTAGCCCATTCCCAGCACAGAAATTGCAGAGGATCATGGCGAAGGCGGGGAGCGGAGGAGGAGCGTGGCTAAGACAGCTAGGGTTGGACTGGGGGTGGGGGTGGAAGCGGTTTGGTAGGTGCGGCAGGGGCGAGGTGATGATGGAAGGACCTCTGGGGACAGAACTCAACTTGGGGGGGATGTGGTGTCGTATTTATAACCCCGGATTGAGAGCTGCGTCGCGGGCTGCGCGCTCAGCAGTTGGGTAGGTCGGGCTCAGCATCTGGCGTGCGCGCGGTCTCAGCAGTGCCTGCTGCGGGCTCAGCAGCAGCCGCTGCGGGCTCAGCAGTAGGGGCTGCGGGGCTCAGCACCAGGTATGGGTCGGGCCTACCTTAGGCGGCGCCGGGCTGCGACCCACCCAGAAGAAGCTGACCAAGTGATGGAGCCGGCCCAACCAAGCTTGCGGGTGGCTAGTCCGGAAGGCAAGGGCGGGGCTATCATGGGCTATAGGCGCTGGGGAGGCCCGCGCGGGCATAAGCATGGGCCAACCCGCGGATCGCGGGATCCCCAGACGGCGTGGACGGAAACACGGGGGGCTCCGAGTAGGGCGCGGAGGAAGGCCGCGCCATGAGAAGGACAAACCGGGCAACGTTAATACCAAAAGGCGCGGTTAATGGCAAGGGATGGGGGGATAAGGTTGGGCTAGGGTTCTGCGGCTTAGGGTTGTATTTCATCACTTGTTCTTGTTGTTTGTGGTTGTACTTAGGCTAGGGTTGAGGGGGAGGACTCAAGACCTCACCCTCAACTCCGGGTTGGGGAGGATCATCATCACCTTATGAGAGGGGAAGGAAGGAAAAAGGAAGATTAGGAAGGAATTTCATCATATCATCACTCTCTCTTCTTAAAACTCATCGCGCCCAATCATCTGACAGACGCTAGACCAATAACTTCTGGAACTCAGGACAACTTGCAAAGGTGACCCTTCTTAAGTTTCCACACTGCTTTCAAGTGAGCCAGTGAGCGGCCTAAGTAAAAGTAAGAGACCCCGCAAGTAAAAATTGAGAAAAATCTAAGTCGAGAAAAGAGAGGGCGGAGCCGGAGTAGGTCCGCGCATTCCGCAAAGTCGCCTTCCGGTGCTCTGCAAAGATACCTTGACAGCCCCAGACAGACTGCCACACAGTTCCCCGTACCCCTCCTGTAACAAACACAACAAGCAAACACCAGCGCGCGCCACCGTAAGGGAAGAGAGAGAGAGAGAGTAAGAGAACAGACATTCTGGGGTGCCTAGTTGTCCTGGCTGTGAACCGGCTAGAGCACCCCCTCACCAAATCAATCCTATTCCCATACCAACCACCCATCCTTGAGATATCCTGAGAGAAAAGAAAAAGAGAAAAAGAAACCAAAAGAGAAGAAAAATTGAAAAGAACACATATTTTTTTTTTTGTGCAATGCCCGTAGACCGCCCGCAAATTGCTCTTTGTCCCGCTTCCCCCATCCGCGGGATTGTCCTCCCTTCCCGGTTCCACAGGGCTTGTCCTCGCATTCACGGACCCGGCTTTGTGCCACGCCTGCGTTTCCTGCAAAAACCCCAAGCCAGCAAAGACCCCACAATCCAGATAAGAAAGAAACATAGAGAAACAAACATTCTGTGGTGTCTAGTTGTTCCAGCTGTGAACCGGCTAGAGCACCCCCTCACCAAATCAAAACTTATCCCCTACCCCCACCACCTCCCCCCCCCAACTTGGCCACTGTCCCCAGCTGTTCGCAACCGCCTACTCCGTTGCAACGGCACGTTTTCCGCTTCTCTGCCCAAACTTCACCTTCCACCAGTCAACCCCCAGGAACGTCTCCAACTCAATGTCCACCAGAAGCACGGGGCGCTGTCCAAAAAGTAACTCGTACGGCAAGTAGCCTGTTGACTGCTTCACCAAAATCTGATCCGCAAACAGAACCATTGGAAGGCTCTCCTGCCAGCGCTTACCATCCTCCCCGCACATCTTGACCAGGGCTTCCTTGATTGGTTGATGCCCGCATTTGATCATGCCGGCCCCCTTGGGATAATACTCCGTTACTCGGCCAAACTTGGCTCCGCAACTCTTCGCCAACTCAACCAAAAGGCCGCAAACCTCAGCCCCTCTGTCCACTGCAACCAGACAAAGCAACACGTACCGCGTGAACCAATCTTCCTCCAGAAACAGAGCAACTTTTTCCGCCGAGAGCTTGACCAACGGACGCGCTTCTGCCCAACCCGACAGGTCTTCCCGCGCAACAAGAAGATAGGCAAACTTACCGGCCTTGATGTGGACAACATCAAGCAAGACTCGACCAAAGAGGGCGTCTTTCCCTGTGGGGTTTCCAACTTCCTTAGGCAATCTCGCGCTCCGCCGTTGACAGGATTTGCAGGACACCAACCATTCCAGTACAGCATGCACTACCTCCGGCCACCAGAACCACTCTTTCACCTGCCTCTGCATTTCGACCTCCCCTTGATGGCCAAGATTGTTGTGAAGGCTTCGGAGGATAGCTCCCTGATCCGCCCTTGAAGTGGTAACCACAAGAGGAACCGGAGTCTTCCGCCTCCAAAGCTGCCCCTCCTGTACATAGAAGTTTCCCGCTTGCCGCCTTGCCCATTGCATGTGCTTGTCTGTAATTCCGTCGGGAAAACAAAGGTCCTGCAAGTAATCACAAAGAATCGCATACCGCCCAGTCTGCTGGAGCGGCAGCTGAACGCCCGCCTCCACAACCCCTACCTTTACAACCGGGGTCTCCACATTGAGCAGTTCCGCGTCCTCAAACGGGTTGTCCCTCAGATACCGCAACAACGCGTTGGGCATAGTGAACGCTTTCCCTGGAACATGAACAACAGCAAAGGAAAAAAGTTGAAGAAATGCCACCCACCTGGTCATGGGAGCATTGGGCAACGCCGGAGAATTGATCATCCGCGCCAGCACCTCTGCATCCACCACAAGCTCAAAGTGAACCCCCCACAAAAAATACTGAAGCCGCCGCACAATCTTGGTGACCCCGCACAACTCCAACTTTGGATGAGAGTACCGTCTTTCCTTCCGAGTGAAGGTGACCAACTTGTAAAGCACCGGCCTATCCTTACCGTTGTCCTCTTGAGTGAGAACCCCCCCACCCCCCCGCGCCAAATTTGCTGGAATCAACTGCTAGCCTAATTTCTCCTGCATTGTAGTTGAGATCGCGGAGCACAATGTCACGTCCCACGATCTCCTTGAGCTTCCAGAACGCGCTATTGCACTCTTCTTTCCAATTCCACTCCGCGCCTTTCCGCGTTAGTGATTGGAGCGGGCTTGCCACCTCTGCAAACCTCTCGATGAACATGCGGAAATAGCTACATAATCCCAAGAACTGAAGGATATGCAACACCGTCCGCGGGGTTGGCCATTCAAGGACCTTGTTCCGCTTTTTCTCTGCAATGCGCCGGCTGTTGGAAGCAACAACATGGCCAAGGACTTTGAGCGCCGGAACACAAACCTCCAACTTCTTCCCCGACACCATAAGTCCTGCCTCCTTGATGCAAAACAGGATGTGTTCCAACGTCTGCGCGTATTCCTACACAAAATGTTTGACGCCGGGAACTTCAACCAGCTCTGCTCCTCTGTAATTGGATTTTGGACCTTTGATGCCCGCATCGTCAATGAAGATTTGGACTCCCTCCTGAAGATTATATTTCAGGATCGAAGCCATTTGCGCCTGGTACACCGCCATAGAATTGGTCGCGCCCTGCGGTAGCCAAGTCAGCTGCATTCTTCCCAACCCAGTCTCAAATGCCGTTAGAGGCCGCAAGCAAGGATCCAACTTGTGCTGGTTGTATCCCCCCATCACATCCAATAAACCGTAGCAAGCGCGCCCCGCCATTGACTCAAGGAACTTGTCAACGCGAGGGGGCCATCCTGCGTCCCATATCGTAAAGGAGTTGAGCCGCTGCAGATCATGGACAATCCTCAACAACTTTCTGTCCTGCTTAACTACCGCAAAGATCGGACTGGAGTAACTAGACGTTGACTGTTTGTAAAGGCCAGTCTTCACCTGTTCCCGCACCAAATCCAGAAACTGCTCCCGGACTGCCTGCGGTATTGGATTGGCTTGATCTGCCACGGCTCATGATTGACAGTGGGGATGACATAGGGGTTGCCAATATTGTTTTTCAGAAGCCCCCGCTCTTCAGGTCCGAACGCGAGCACTCTTTCCTGAAGAACCAGAACCAATACCAGCAACTCATGCTCCTCCATACTCAACCATCCCGTTGGGCCATAATTGAAAGCTGCAATCCGCGCCAAACTAGTAACCCACCCCAAAGCCTTAATTGGCGTGAACCAAGGTTCCTGCGACCAAGCAATTGGTTGAAGTGGTCCGTTCAATTCCTGGGGCATTTGCTCATTCCTCGGTTGGACCTTCCGCGACACTGGCTTGTACTTACCAGCGTTGCACCGCATCATCTGCACGCATCCTTTGCCATAGGTCCTGCACAGAACAGAACCATGGCTTTTGCCTTTGCTCATGAGTGTGGCACAATGATAGGGTTTTCAAAGCGTAGTACCCTTGGGCAATGCATACTGAGAAAAGGGACTTACTTCTGCAACGTGCGCGCCCTGCACTTTCCTTCCTTCCCCTCCCTGCTCCTCATTAGTCAACTGCCCGCACAAAACCGGAGCTTGTTCCGTGTGGTCTCTTTGGTCGAAAAGGAAAAATCCTCCGAGGGTTGCCCGTTGCAGACCAACTCCGCGTCCGGTTCCTCCTCATACTTCAACACTCTCCTCCGCTTTCCTTGCCCGTGATTGCAGATAGTTGTCTCAAACCTTCCGCCGGATGAATCCTCCACCGTAAACGCCTCCGTTCCCGCCTCCGGATCAAAAACCATTTGTGCTTGGAACCTGAACATGAACGGCCTTCCCAAAATCACATCCCAACAATCCACCAAAAGAAAAGAAAGAGGCCTACAGACCCTTGCAACCTTGACCTCCTCCTCCTCAACTACCCCATCCACACAACACTCCCCTCCGTTAAGCGCGCGGAGACCCATTGCACATTTCCGCCAAACCAACCCCAAATCATCCACCATCCGCAATGGCAGCAGGTTCACCATTAAACCGCTGTCCACCATAGCCCACACCTTCCTCCCTGCTATGACCATTGGAACGTAAGCGAGCGGAGTCAAAACCAATTTCAACTCACACTCCTCGCGCCCCTCCTCCTTCCGCGCCACATGAACCCGCTTCACCGTCTGAGGTACCCGGCCCTGACCGCAATCCCGCAACGCCTGCACCATCTTGTCTACCACCACGGGAGACACAGCCGCCAGTTCCTGCAAGGTCAGCGGAACCGGAGTCTTGTTCCCCATCACCCTACGCACAATGTCCGCTGCTTTCTTCTTCCCTACAGGATTTGCTGCCGGCGCCTCAATTCCGGGAACGCGTGCGGCCGGTTCGGGAACAGTCAACAGGGGTCGCTCCTTTGCATCCACCTCCATCTTATCTGAGACCGCCACCTTCTCTTCCGTTGCCACTACCCTTACCTCAGCTTCCACCTGAGGTGGTTGCCACAATCCGGGACCGGTAACAATGCCTAGTGACGCTTGCGCCGTTGTTCCTGCCTCCTGACCCCGCGTGCGCACCTGCTGCATTGCGGTTGGCTGGCTTGGCTCCATTGGAATCTGTTCGCCCGTTGGAAAAATGTACCCCATCCCCGCCAGTCAAACCAATCCCGCGTTGAGATCCTTTGTAAGCTCCTTGCACGCCGATCGCCAATGACTGTTTGCCCCGCAGTACAAGCACCCCCTCAGCACAAAGGTACCTGGGGGCCAAAACCCTTCCACCATGTGAGGTGGAGGCCCTTGCGGCTGCTGCTGGCCCATAGGGCTCATGCAGATCTTCAAATCCTTCATCAATTCTGTCAATTCACTTACCGGAGGGGCAGGCGCGGGTTGAGGAACCGGAACAGGCGTGGAAGTAGGTGGAACCAGAGCCAAAACCTGGGGGGCGGATTTCTTTGGTCCCGCTGGGAAGGACTTAGCCGTATCCTCAATAAGCTCTTCTAAGTCAAGCTCACTCTCCACAGCCTGGCAAATGACAGCCAACTCCGGAAGGAGCGCAATGCTCCCTTCCAATGACCGCTTTACCAAGTTGTGATTGTAAAGATGCCGCTGCACCCTTGCCCAGAGTTGAGAGCCTAAACCGCCCAGAAACGCGCGTTTCATGGCCCCCGTCTGTCCCGCCACCACCTTGTTCTTTGACAAGTACCAATAGATCCAATCAAATGTCGAGGTGTAATCCGCCAGCTCCACCCCAGTTCTGACTCCTCCGCGTGCGCTTGCCTCCGAGGCCACGCGGTTGAAATAGCTTCCTGGAATCAAGTTTCGCGCCTACCTCACCGCGTTAGCATCTCCGCCTTCAGTTTTGGCCAATCCTGATTCTTGTAGCCTTCTATCTCCTCCACATCCCGGAGCTTCTCTTCGTCCATAATGAACAGGAAGAAAAGCCAGGCCTTATCGGCTTCTGAAGCACCTTCCGCATCTGCAATACCTTTGTATCTCAAGATGAATTGCTCCACATCCGCAGTGTTGAATCGGATGTGAGGGTAGTTGCGCGGCCTGATGCAAACGGGATGAGTGGGTTCATGGTCACTGGAGACCAATGGGGGAACGGCGTAGCTTGACCTGGGTCAAGCGGAGGGAGGGGGAGGAGGAGGGATGGAAGACGCGAGTGGGGTCGTTGTAGTGGACCCGGAAACAGAAGGAGAAGAAGAAGAAGAAGAGGAAGCGACTGTAGGGAGGTATGAATAGGACATCGCGCCCAGTTACCTTCAAAAGACAAGAAACGGTGTAAGACTCCAAACGGTGCTAAGCCGTGGCAGTTCTGTGGAGGGGAAAGGTGCTGTTTAGGCTGCCCTCCTAGGAGTTACAATAATATTTAAATGTAACCGGAATCAAGGTCCAGAACCTTATGGATGAGAAATCAAAGTAAGGGAAGAGGATAAGAGTTGTCGGTAGCGATGGAAACAACACTATCTGAGGCAAGATGGTGCAGGTAAAGACTTGAACAAATAAGTCAAGGTTTGTTCAGAGTTCAATAGAACAAGGCAGTTATAAGTAACAACGCCCACAAGCTAATAACTCTGGTTGTCAGCAGCTGATTAGGAAAGATAAACTCAATCCCAACCAACCTCCAGGTTCTCAATGAACCTGCCCAACTCTCCGCAATCAAGCGCTTGAAGGGTACCAGATAACTGTGGGAGGCTGAACAAAACAAAAGCAATTTGTTTATGAAGTTCTAGAAGCAAATCAATAACAAATTCGAGCAAGAATATCCCAACACTTCTCAAGAGACTCAAGAATAGCGTGGCAAAATTCAACCTTAAAGAAGAAGGGAGGTATAACACTCCAGGTTTTAAGCTTAATAAAACCTCTTCAATCAAACGTGATTGGCTCCAGAAAGATGATCAAGGAGAGATCAAGACCAGTATGGTCGGAAAAACAGATCAGAGTGGTATAACACACCCAAGTATTCAGACAGGAATTCTTCTTCAACCAGCAAGGCTATTGGTTGGTGATAAGGATCAAGGTCACAAGGGACAGAGTTTGAGTACAGAGGCTCAAAGGATCAAGGGGAAATCATGGATATACCCAGATAAGTTGCTCAGATAAGTGGGGAAGGATGCCCACGGATAAGTTGATTATGAAGATGGGGGAAACATTTGAGATGAGATGATATGATGATGGTCTCATGGGATCCTGGGCCAAAAGGCAGGGGAGAGCCCCTCCTTTTATAGACATGAGGCCCTGTATACTATGTACAAGAGATACTACAAATAGGTGCGGAAAAATGAAAACATAAAAAAAAATGACATGAGAGGGAAAAAAAGAAATGTTGCCCGCGTCAAGAATGACCGCGGGCAACCAGATGGGCACCCGCGACAGCGGTCGCGGCTGTTGACAATGGCTGTCGTCGCCCGATCGGCGGCAACAGCGGGGTGAAAGTTCCGGCGGCCGCGAGCGGTCGCTCGCGGTTGTTGGTTGGATCAGATGATGGGCGAGGAGGGCGTGAGTGAGAACGATGAATGGTAAGTGGGTTTGGAGATCAAGTCGTGTGGGGGTTGCTTGCTGCGATGGTAGATTGGGTTGGATACTTGACGATGAGCTTTGATCATCTGCGCTCGATTGTGGGGACGTTGGGGGGAGTTAGTAATTGGGCTGAGCCTAGCATCAATTGGATCGATTGTTGCGGATGAGCGTTGGAAGACAGGACAACCACGACCTGGGAATCGATGATCCGGTTCTAATAGTTCAGAGAGTCCACTAAGTTGATTGAGATTGGTCAATTGAGCCAAAGCTGGTTGAGATTTGAGATGAGGATGGATGATGGGAGATATTGATGGGCTGGGATCATGCTTGGTCATTGTCGCCAGGTTTAAGGGGCAATGGTCGACCGAAGATCTGAGATCAGGGTTGTGGGCGGTATCCTCGAGATGATCGTCGAGAGGATGATTGGGTTTGTCATTGTTGTGTTTGAGGATGGCGGGTGCGGAGGATTTGGAGGTTCGAGGGGATGAGAGGATGAGTTGGGAGGAGGAGAAGGGATTGTTGAAGGTGGTTCGACGATTGCTTGCGTTGCCAAAAGTCAGGGCCGCAAGCGCGAAAAGTGGGAGTTGAACATAGGAAGAGGGGATTGAAGCGGAGAGACAGGCAAGAGGCCTGTCCTAGACCGCTAGGACAGGGAGAAGTTGAGAGATGGGGGGAAATGAAGGTACCCATAGGGGTACAACCAAAAAAAATTTTTTTTTTCTTTTTACCGTGGTGTCCCGGATTGGTCACCACAACGGAAGGTTACTTCCCAGCCAGACCCCCAGATGTGGAAAGAATAAGGGTTTTCCTCCTATAATTGTCCCAAGTTTTGGAAGTTAACGGTTCCCTGCGTCTGAAAGGAGATGAGGGTGCCCAAAGTTGCACTTAAATGAGAAATAGAAATAAGGAGATAAAGAGATAAAGAAAAATAGAGAGAGAGTGAAATCGCCAATCCTTCAATCCCAAGAACTTTCCACCTGGATGTGTATCCAGTATGAGTTCCTTTAATCTCTTTGTGAGATGATTGATCCAATCCAATGATATGATGGTCTGATTCCATGCCCCCCCCTCCTAACCCGGAGTTGAGAGTGAGGATAAGTCCTCCCTATCAACCCTAACCTAAGTACAAGCGCAAATAACAGTATGACAAAGAAACAGAAAACAATCCCAAAACAGAAACCCTAGCCTCCTCTCCCCACCTCCGTACCAAACTTCCCCCAACGTCCGTACGCCATTCCGTCCATCCGGTTTGTCCTTCTCATGACGTGGTCCTTGCACCGCGCCCTACTTGGAGCCCCCCGCGCCTGTCCTTATCCGTTTGTTTGTGCCCGTCATGGATTTCCGGTATTATCCAGCGTGATCCGCGCGCTTGCACGCGCGCTCCATCCGTTCCTTTATAGCCTGCGGATTGCTCCACTCCTACGTATCCAAACCGGCATGCCCGCGAACCTAGTCAAGCGCACTACCTTCTGAATCCAATCTCCTGCGCGGATCCCCGCCCACACCGCATTTGATGCTGAGCCCAACCCATCCACTAGGTGCAGAGCCAAACAGCCGCTGCTGCTGAGCACTCCGCATACTCTAATGCTGAGACCGCTTGCCTCCAATGCTGAGCGCGCAGCCGCGAAGCAGTTCCCAATCCGTGTCTATAAATTCACACCACACCGCCAGAGTGGATACAGGATAGGTGGATGTTTGGGAACAGGAGTGAGTTGCAAGGCGGGCTGTGAGAGCTCTGATGGAAGCAAGTGACAGCTTGCAGTTTTTCAGAGTGAAAAGTTCAATGAGGGGGACGATTGGTTGGCGGCGTTTGGATGAAGCAGAGATTGGAGGGTGACAGGTGATCACACCAACAGCTGCAAGCAATGGCTTTGCTGGTCTATTGGGTGTGAAAATCAGCACGGGCGCACCGTTGGAAATCAGGATTGGATTGGTGTTGGCAATTCTAACAGTCTTTGTCAACCAGCCAATAAAAAGAGGGTTTGATGGATGATGGGCAAGTGAGGCTGGTTGGCTAGTCAGTTGCCAACGGGCATCAGCAAGTGGCCAGGCAACCAACCTTGCCAATGGCTGCCAGAAATGATGGGAAGGGGTCATTGGCGTGGTTTGCAGACACCATGATCTGGTGGCCTGCCTGGCACTTGGAATGGCCAAATGGAAAAAGAGGATTGGATGAAGATGTGATGAGGATTAGGATGGCCGTCCGCACATATTTGACCAAAGATTGGGATGAGGGTGCGTGCAGGTAGGAGGAGTTGAACAGTGTATCTGGGGATTTGAAAGCCTCCACAGAGGCCTACCTAGACCACTAGGAAAATGAGGAGATGAGAGAGCAGAAAATGGAGGGGTTGCCATAGAGACACAAAAAGTTTTTTTTTATGGAATTTGGATGAAAGAATGTAAATCAAAAAATTTTAAAAAAAATTCCCCTTTTACATGGTGTCCCAATTTGTCACCACACCGGAAAACCAAAAAGGAGACTTTTCAATTAAAAAATAATCAATATTGCATCAAATGGGCAGAGAATTGGAATAATGCTCAATAATTCAATGAGAAAACCAACATTCTCAAGCTAAATGGTGCCTGCTACACAAATTTCCAAACTCTACCATACTGGGAACCAAAAAACATGAAAAAAATCAATGCAATTCATACCTTTATCTTTGGAAGGCTACGAGATAAGGACTGCTACAAGATTACAGCATCACCTACCTTTAAATAATCATGGCTGGCCAAATTCTTCAAAATTTGGAAAGAAGGAAAAACACTCACCCAAGAATTGTAATAATTAGCCAATTCAAAAGCCTCAAATCTGGATTGAAAAAAAGCGCTATTTATTGCCAGAAAATACCCAAAGAGTCACCGGGAGGAGAGTTCAAAAATTTCTAGATAACTGCTCAAAAAAACCTGGAAGATATTGCTCCTAATCCAATTGAAAAGGTTAAAAATTGCAAAAATCAGCAGCAAGAAGGCTCATCAAATATGCAGCATAGAAATTCTGTAACAATTTTTGTAGTCCAGAAAATCCCAGGGCTCCGTCCTCCCAGCTCCTCAAGAAGTTGGGAAAATTCTGCGTCTGAACTCCTTCAACCAACTTTAAGACATTCTTCAAGGCTTCTTGAGAATGAATCCACAAGAAGCTCATGCAAATCTGGGCCTCAATCAAAGGACAAAGTAAAGCAAAAAGATACCTCACCAGGAACAAATACAATTATATCTATTGGAAGAAAATCAGGAAGCCAAAATTAATCTGGGAAGAGCAAGCAAATCTCCATTCAGGAAAGATCTTACTGCTCTTTTGAAGATAAAATTAATCCACATCAAGCAGTTTCATTGATAGAAGAGAGAAGTATTGCATCAAATGAATTTTTCATTACTACTCAAAAGCTCAGAAGTCTTCAAGAGGGTACAAATTCATTCAAATCTCCATATTGAATTACTAGTTTTCCCAGAAACATAAGTTTGCCTGCTGCTGGTACTCCTAAGGCTGCTGAATGTTTGATTTTTTACACCATTCATTTATTGCTTGTTTTGATTCCAAGATCAAATTAAAACTCAGCCAACAGCTTGCAGGAGCAAAAGATTACCTCCACTACTTCAAAAATTATTCGTATCATCAACTTGTTAATGTCTCATCAACTTACAGATTACCAGTTGTGTCAATTGGATTAATTAATTCTGGCTTACTGGGAGGAATTATTGCTTCATTAAGGATCTGAAATCAAACCCCCAAGCCAACAATACATTTTGCTCAGCATATGACTAAGATGATCAAGCTGTATGGTCCTCCCTCAATATTTTCATGTTTTTCAGGAGAAAGGCTGAATCACATCTTGACCTTGGTTGAAAAAAATAAAAATACATGTAGGTAACACAGATTTCTCAAAAGTAGATTCTTGGTGGAACACTTTGAATTTATTTTTGTTTAATTTTAATGTTTCCTTGATAATTCCCCCTTGAATAGATTCCTTGAAAGGGCCAAACTTCAAGACTTTGTTGACCAAATTGGATCCAACTGGAATGTTTTGGGATAAAGTCTGACCAATTCCCAGATCTGCAAAGTTTGTTCTAATCTTCAAAGATAGGTGATTTTTCAAGGGCTAAAAAGGAGATGAATCTTTTTCAAGAAGAAAAATTAAAAAAAATCATTGAAAATAACTCAAAATACAATGTCTTGCCTTGGGACCAGCTGAAGTTGTTGCCTTGAAAATCAATTCTCTTCCATGGTCATCACATAACCCCCCATTGCCACAATAAAATTAATTCTCAGATTTCCTTTTCATCCACATCAAATCAAGGCCCTTGTGAGATGGGGAATTTATTGTCCATCTTTCATGAAAAAAACTGTGCACACTATTTCCTCATTGTTGAAACCTTTTATAATTTTGAAAAAATTGATACTTCAAGAAATCCCTGCCTTGGCATAAATTATCTCAATGCTCAAAGGCTTTATCAAGAAGGTGGATCAATATCTGTGATAAATCAAAGGAAAATATTAAGTTTTCTGGAAATCATGGCTCATGAAGCCAAAAAACACAAACTTCCAAGGATGTTTATTGTGTTGTGGCAATTAACTCTTTGGTAGGTTGATATCAAAAATACTGATTTCTGAAGAACTGTCATTATTTATTTTTCTGACTGGTGATTCCTTCCAAAACCGGAGGAAATATAAAAAGACACATGGACTAATTTGTTTTTGTACCAGATATTAGTAAAAGATGAAATCAGAGGATTTGTTGTTGTGTCAAATATCTATCTAAAACAAATTCATAAGGTAAATAATTCAAAAATATAAATTTTATTTAATCTCAGAAAGCAGAAGTATTAATCCTAACAGAAAATTGGAAATCTGTTTTTGCACCGTTTATTTGGAATGATTATTATCTAAAAATTTGATTATTATCATTTTGGAACTTTTTACCAGTTTAAATCATGGCCCATGATGTACAATTCCATTCATAACCAGTGCAAAGTTGTTCAATCAAAGCATGGTCTTACAGTTAAATAAAGAATTTGCAATCCTTCCTTTTATTTAATGAATTTCAATTCAATCTATGCATTGCATAAATATTCTGCATGAATCTTCTGATTTCATTCAGGAATAAATTTTATTTTTGACTCCAAAACCTCAAAAAATTCAAAACAGATTTCAATCACAAACCCAGGTGCTACACCTGCCAGAAGCTGAAGCCTTTTTTTCTCATGGTGAATATTTTCTTTCTATCAAATACTTGGTTATCATAGTTCCAGATTGATTCTCTTCTTTCAATCATCTTTTTTTTGTGTTCCTCATTTTTTTTCTTACCTCTGTTGCTGTACTCCCTTGCAAAATTTTTTGTGTGTTTTCCAAACTGCTGGTGTCCTATGAGACTTGATCTAAAAGGCCCCTTATTTGATCCAATTAAGTTTGTCAACTATTTTCCCATTTTGCCCTTCACTCTCTTCTTTCATCTTTGTTTTTGTTGCTCATTTTTGTTCTTACCTCTATTGCTTTACTCTCTTTTCAAAGTTTTTTGTGTTTTCCAAACTTCTGGTGTCCTATTATACTTGATATAAAAAGACCCTAATTTTATCCAACTACATTTGTGTGTTGTCCAAACTGCTGTTTTCCCATTAGACTTGATCTAAAAGGCCCCTCATTTAATCCAACTAGTCTTTTTTATTAAATTGACTCTTCTGCAGGGGGTTCAGATTATCATTGAAAATGCATGCATCAAAGGCCCAAGGATGGATTATTGGGATGTGGCCTTGGTCAAGGCTCCCACTGTCTGTTGGTTTTTCTTTGAATATTCAAAGAGGCTGAGATGGATCCTGTTCCAGATCAAGGAGGCAGGCCTTAAAGTTTCAGGGGAAAACTTGACAGTTTGCATCCCTGCGCTTGATGTCCTGGCGCACTTGGTGGCTTTTGGATGCAGGAAGATTGCTGGAAGGAAACAGAAAAAGGTTCTCAAGTGGCTAAACCCACAAACATTGTTGCACATCCTTAAGTTTTTAGGGTTGTGCCTCTACGTCTGCATGTTTATTGAAATTTTTCAGAATTGGCAAGTCTGCTCCAGACACTGATGTGGAAGTGAGAACAATTGAACTGGTCTTCCAAGTCCAAATTTGTGTTCCAAAAGGTTAGCAAGGTTGTGGGTTGAAACATTGTGATCCAGGATCTCACCTATGAAGCCTGAGGGATACTCTTGGCAGTCAACTCTAGAAATTTTGGCGCCGGGGGTTTTTTAATGCAGGAAGAGCATGGGCAGGACCAGCCAGTTCTCTATGATTCTGTCACCTTCACTGCAATGTAGAGCCACTGCTTGAAGAAAAATTTTCACACTCCAAGGTTAAGGGTTATTGTCTCCCCCACTTTTACATATCCTTTTCCTCAGTACCATCTACCTCAGTCCATGAAGTGTGACACAAATAAAGCACACCATCAATGGTGCCTTCTGCTTACTACCTCTGGCTTGCTTAAAAACCTTCCAATCTTGGCAACTGACTCAGTATATACTTGCAAATCATGCAGTTAACTCTAATACGGGTCAACCATCCATTCAAGCTTTGCTCTTCTACCCTGTGTATCATCAACCCTTGGACTTCCATTCTTGGTCATGCACTCACACTAGCTTGAACTAATGCCTAGTTAGCCAAATGAACTGTATAGTTTGCAAATAGACTAGTCCCTTACCCTGCATAAGCTACATCTTCACATTCACATTTTTCTCAACTCATATTCCATTGTCTTTCAACTAGGCTACAAATTCAGAAACAAATGTACTTTTATTTCATTTTCCCATTCTGTTGCTTTAATTCAGTGCCTGATTGCTCTCTAGCTGCAGTTGACTATCCATTGGGTTGAATCTAGTAACCTTCAGATTACCTTATAAAGACTGTGTCGCCTGCCTGAAGATTTTCTCCTCAGTTAGTTCATTTCATACATTCTTGCATTTTGCTAAATCAATTCATGACATTGGGCTTGGCTTTAGTTCCTTTCCATTGGAAAAATTCCTTCCTCTTGCTGTTTTTTTAGCCACCAAATCCTAAGTTTGCACTTTGCAGGTAGCCTTGCTACCTTGCATTTTCCCTGGAACTCAGCCTCTCCCTTTGGGCTCACAGTCATCTAAGATTACCCCATAGTACGTGGGGTGGTTGTGTGACAAAACTCTGGAATTGTGTGGGGTCACCAAAATTGTGCAGAGGCTTTAAAACCTCCTTTGGGGGTCCGTTTTTAGCTTCTGGTGGACACAGAGGTTTTTGCTTGAATGATCAACTTTCCAGCACTGCCAAACACTCCCATGACCAGTTTGGTAGTTTTCCTTCAGATCTTTTCTTTTTTTGTGGTGCATATTCCAGTGAAGGCATTCACAATTCCCAGCAAATTTTTGTGGCACCCTGGAAAGGATCCATTCAAAGGCAAAGAGCCTCTTGAAATTGAATCCCCAGTTATTTTAGTAGGGTTCTTTGAAATGGAAGTGCTCTGGCAATCTGGGAATTATGCAGTACTTTTCTCCTACCTATGGGATCTCTGGTTTCTGGACAGTATGGCAAGCCTGGTGGTTCTGTGGGTGAGACATTGAGCATGGAAAAATTTACCTCCAAGAGGGTCAGCTGTGGTTGCAGAGCACTCCTGTGCCCCTTGTGGTTGCCACATTGAGGATGGATCAGGAAGTGATCCTGAGATGTCTCCATGACAATCTTGGCCATGGGGGAAAGATTGAAAAAGAGAGGAGGGTGAAGGAAAGGTTCCGGTGGCTGGGGATGGTATGCGCGGTGAAGGACTGGGTGAAATCATGCAAAGCTTGTCAATGGCATAGCTTTAGGTTACCTTGGGAGGTTTTTAATCCTACTGGCAAAGACACACTGTTTGGATGGGTATCCCTTGATGTGGTTCACTTCAAGGCTGGAAAATTGGAGTACCTTCTTTTTGCAGGGGAACATCTGTCTGGATGGTTCAAGGTGCATCCTCTGGTGAATCTTTTTGCCAAGAAGTTTGCTTATTTCCTGGAGGAAGATTGGTTTGTGTGGTAGGGTCACTTTGCTTGGTGACAGTGGACAGAGGTGCAGAGTTCTGGGTTGTTTGATGAAGTTGGTTCAGAGATGCAGGTAAAAGTTTGGGCAAGTGACAGAGTACTATCCAGAAGGTGCTGGGATTATTTAGCGCAGCCATCAAAAAACAGTAGAATCCAAACAATTTCCTTGAGGAAAATTCTCCTTCTTCAACTGTTTCTACTGCCAATTGTTCCAAGTCCACTTCCCTAAACCTCTGCTTCCCTTTTCCCCTTTTCCACAATTTCCTCCTTCTCCTGGTATCCCTCCATATCCTTGAAGCACTGAAGATAAATCATTTGCCACCCCTCTCAGATTTAAATCCTTGCAAGTGAGAACCATTGCAGTTACCCAGCAAGTGACTGATTAAATGAGTAAGTTATCTTTTCTCTGCTCTGGCTATTGTTCTAAAATAGCCCAGCCATACCACCCTATCATTAGGTAATACTCCCTTATTTTTAAGTCACAACTTCCCACTTTTCCCAGGTACAAGATAATAAAATAATCCCCTGGATAAGAGGTTTTAAATACCCCCAGTCTGTATAAAATGTGGCACCTCTTTAAAATTCATTATATTCAAACTCAAAACCATTAAAAAAACTACCAAAAATTGCGACTTCATCAATTATAAACATCCTTTTGGATATTTTTTGTTCTTTATTTTTGAGAATATACTTATTTTCCTCTTGATCACTTCCAGTAGCTAAAATATTGAAAGGTTCTGGGCATCTGGAAGCTTACAAGGGTTTTTTAAAAAAAACCCTTGTTTACCCAACCCACCTCAATATTCTGTGGGTGCAGTTATGGTTTGGGAAGTACTTTTATATGGTGGTTTGACCCATGGGTACCTACCAGGAGCTAGCTTGGTCTTTTTTTTAAAAAAAAAATTGCCATGAGTTGTTGAAGGGTAATGTCAAATTTTATGGGTTGTAATTTGTGGTAAACCATACTGTGTGCGGTGCAGGTTGGAGTGCAGAGGAGGTGGATGTCCAACACTTCCTCTTCCCAAGACCAACCCGGGGCTGGAACTGGTTTTTCTTGTTCAGGTAGCATTTTTCAATGTAAGACAGGAAAACAAGGCTAGCCTTTGGTTGGCCAAGGGTGAGGCCAAGCCATTTGGGATGTATTTTCTCACATGCAAACCATGGTGGCCACTGGTTGGTGACTCTGATATTTGATTTGGAACTTGGAGGTCCTTTCAAACTCAAAACTTCAAATATTTAACTAATATTGCAAATAAAGCACTTTCAAAGGTGAATTCTTTATTCTTAAGCCAGAAACAACTTGAAGTTTCACATATTGGAAATACAATACAAAGCTGCAGATGGAATATATGACCTCTCAGATGCTGCCCTTTCCCAGAATCAGTCATCTAGATTTGCAGCCAAGTATCTATTGAGCTCACCATTTCCATTACTATCATAAAAAAAGCACAAATTAGCTAGCAATGTCTGAGATCATTGTTTTTGGGATGGAACCAGTCAGTCTACCTTCCTTTCTCTTCTATTTTTGTTTTGTGGTTCAATTCTTTTTTTTATTCTAGATTAAAATATTAAAGCACTTTTTAAATATTAAAGTCATCTCTTTTAGTAAAAAGCAAGTCAGTTCCCTAAACTTTGTGACACCATATCAAGCAATGTTGTAGATCTTCTCCCAGCTTTGAAGGAAAATTAAAAAAAAAAAAACATTATGATACAATCAAAATTTACAAAAAAACTTGAAAATTTTAAATTAAAGGATGGTGATAAATTCACCGCTCCAAAAATTTGGCAGTTGGTCAGGGCTCTACATGGTCCATTGGAGCTATGGGGGGGCATAGAAGACTACAAAGGGCCATTCCAAACATGTGCAACCCCCTGGGGGTTGTATAGGATCTATTTACCCCCGGAAACAGCAATTTTGAGTCATGTACCTCTGTACATGGCTTGAATCCGCTGTTTTTGGGGGTTTGGGACGCCCCCCCGGAAGTTGTGCCAGAATTTTGGGCACCCCCTGGACCACACTTGGGTTCCCTCAACGCAAATTTGGGATCAATGTATACTATGTGGGACAGTTGGATCACACCTAGCAATACCAAAGCAAAATTAAAGTGAAATCAAAGTGAAATCAAAGTGAAATCAATTGAAGTATCCTAGATATTAAATTGAAATTTGAAACATCTTTATTAACTCAAAAGTGAGCAAACTTTGCAGTTGCTCATTTTAAAGTTGGACTGAATACTGAAGTAGCATTGCAATTTTTTTCATTATGGGAACAGTGGCAAGCCCTCCTTGTGACATGGCTTTTTTGAAGGACTACATCAATAGTGCCGTTAACAAAGCTTTTGAAAAAAATGATTTGGGTAATAAAACATTGGAACAACCATTTGCATTCTCATCTAGGGTGACAATTGAGGAACAAAATGTTTCACTGTTGGATTTGACCTCTGGTTGTGGGTAAAATTGTTTTTTACGGAGGTCTTTTCCCAATTTAATTTGATTAAAACTAATTGAGGGATTGTAACTATGATACCTATGAAACTATGACAATAACCAATGAATGTTTAATAGATTCACTTGAACCACCTCCCGTGAGAGCCTTTCATACTAGGGAAGAGGCACAAAACTATTGTAAAACATGGGCTATGAAGCATGGTTACGCTCTGACCGGTTTTAAATCAAGGAAGGATAAATATGTGGATTTGGCCTGTGATCAACATGGTTCCTACTTGGGGAAACTCCTTACCAAACAGTATCAGCAAACTCACACAAGGAAGGTTGGGTGAAATTTTTTAATCCATGCAAGTTGCATGAAGGCAGACCCCTTGTGGAAACTCTTCTACAAAGAAACTCAACATAACCATCAAACATCAGAGCATCCCTCTGTGCATCCTCAACTGTGGAGAATCTCTGGGGTAGCCTTAGAAAATCTAATAGAAGGAATGAATGATGGTCTGAATACGTTACAACTTTAGAGAAAATTGATCAATATTGATGGCGGCGATTATGTTGATGAACAAACAATCTATAAAACTAAGCGTAAGCTAGCACTTGAAGAACTGAAGGGGAAAAGTTTTATGGACATACTCTAAAAACAGCTTGAAGAATCAAGTTTGATTCATTGGTCAAAATTCAGTGGAGAGGGTCACTTGGAGGCACTATTCTTGGCCCACCCAGAGTCATTAAAGCTTTCCAAACAATTCCATCATATTGCTATTTTGGATTGTACTTATAAAACAAATAAGTACAAAATCCTGCTATTGCATGTTTTAGGAATGACAGCCAACTGGAAAAATTTCACAAAAGCTCTTTTTTTCATAACAAAAGAAACTTTTGAGTTCTACAGTTGTTCTGTAAATGCATTAAAGTATTTGGCTTATGATTGTGAGAGACTTCCAAAATTCTTTGTGAAAGACTGTGAAAAAGCTTTGATTTGTGAAATTGAATTTAGTTTCCCAGAGTCATCAAGATAATGTTTCACTTGGCACTTGTCTAAAAACATAAAAGCAAACTTTAAAGGGCACTTTGTTAATGAAGTTGAAGGTTGGAAAAGCTTTATGACTCTATGGGCAAAGTACGGGCCCTCAAAGACCAAGCACGAGGCGGAGGCCAATGATGTGAAGCTCAGAGTAGGTCCAAATCACTGCTTCTTATTCTTCCTAGTTTTTATTTCTGAACTGTTGACTTTTATAGTGTTTCTTGAAAGACTATGAGGATGTGCATGAGTATATGGAAAATAACATTTTCCCTATCAAAGAGACGTTTGTAACGGCGTAGACTTGTATAAACCCATATTTTGGAAACAGAACAACTTCTTGGGTTGAAGGGGCCCATGCCACTCTCAAAAAATTCCTTTCAAAATCTTAGGGAAACATGTTGGATTTTTGGAAAAACCTTGACGTAACAGTTTTGAATCAAATCAAATTGGTTCATGCATTGCTACACAACTCTTGAATCAAGTTAGGTACAGTTCTGCCACCTGAACTTTTACCATTGGGATACAAATTTTCTTTAGAGGCAATTCAGCTTATTATGGAACAATTTGAGAATTTGAAACGTGATCATGATGGAAAATTGTGCACCAAGTCATACTCCAAGACTTTGGGTTTGCCCTGTTCCCACCAAATAGGTGACCGTCTAGCATTCAGAGGATCTGTGGTACCCAAAAATGTTCATCCTCAGTGGAGGTTGGACTATGAACCTTGAAGTTCTAGTTATGTAAGTGGGCTTAAGTTGGATTGTTCAAATCACTATGTGATTAATGCTTTTTGATTAATTATTCCTAATTCACTAATGGTTTATCCTTTTGAATTTTTGAAGTGCAACATGGAAAAAATGTTGAGCATTCCTCAGTTAAGTGAAAAAGTGAATGCAATGATCTTGGAATCTCCAGATCATGAGCAAGGTAGCCAATTGAAGTATATCATTTGGAAGATCACAAAATATTGATCAAAGCCAAGACTTTAACCTAAAGTCTTACAATCAAGTAGGGGCCAGCCAAAATTGACAGATACACAGAGATAACCATCTTGGTTTGAGCATGTTGAAAAACAACTCAAGCGGGAAAATAGGACTGGAAGGGTGAAAAATAAGAAAAGAAGAAATATTTTAAGTCTTTTTTTTTGAAAATCTTCATTTTTTGGGTTTCATGAACTAACTAACTGATGGTGAATTGTTAGTCAAAGTTGGAAGGATCAGAATCAAAATTTCATGGTTCAGAGGAAGAGACTGAAAGTGAATTGGGATAACTTAATTTGGAATTGGGATCCTCTTCAGAGGAAGACAAAATGCAGCAAAAAGCTCAACCAGAAGCTCATCTTTGGTGAGTATTCATTCAATTGATTTGATTAAATAAATGAATACTAAGTTATTTTTCATGATAGGAACCAAATTTGAAATACCTCAATCAAATACCCAAGAAGTTCCATAAGTTCTTGGGTGAGGTTTGGGATCCAATTGGAGATGGGAATTGTGGATTTAGAGTCATTGCTGAATTTCTTGGTTAAAATGAACATGGATGGTTTAAAGTGAGAAAGGAAAGGATTTAAATATTAGAGAAACATAAAGCATGCTACATTAAGATGCTTGGTGGTGCAAAAGAGGTAGAAAAGATTAAAAAAAGTCTTGATGTTGAAGACATCAATCAAAATATTCCCTCTTCAAAAAAGTTGGCTAAACTAGATATGGGACAAATATTAGCAGAAAAATATGCCAGAACTATATGTTTCATTTCATTTTAGTCATTTTTTTCTTATACTCCAATGAAAAATGGTGTTACAGATCAATCAGGCACTATTTATATTTCCTTTGTAAACAATAACCACTGGGTTCTATTCACCATGAAAAAAATTGCAGCACCTGCCGGCAGTTGTAGCACCTGGGTTTGTGATTGAAACCTGTTTTGACTTTGTTGAGGTTTTGGAGTCGAACATCAAATTGATTTCTGGATGAACTCAGAAGATTCATGCAGATTATTTATGCAATGCATAGATTGAATTGAAATCCATTACATAAAAGGAAGGATTGAGAATTCTTCATTTAACTGTAAGACCATACTTTGATTGAACAACTTTTCAGCGGTTATGATTGGAATTGTACATCATGGGCCACGATTTCCTATAGTAGAAAGTTCCAAAATGAGAAGAATCAAATTTTTAGATAATGATCATTTCAAATAAGTGTTGCAAACAGAGATTTCCAATTTTCTGTTAGGATTGAAGCTTCAGTTTTCTGAGATTAAATCTCATTCCTATTTTTGAATTCTGTACCTTATACATGTGTTTTAGATAGAAATGTGACACAATACCAATTCCTCTGATCTCATCTTCTACCAATATCTAGTACAATAAAAAATGAGTGCATGTATCTTTTTATATTTCCTCCTGTTTTGTAAGGAAATACCAGTCAGAAAAATCAATAATGACAGTTCTCCAGAAATTAGTATTTTTGATATCAACTTACCAAAGAGTCAATTGCCACAACACAATAAACATCCTTGGAAGTTTGTGCTTTTTTTGCTTCATAAGCCATGCTTGCCACAAAACCTAATATGTTATCTTGATGTATCACAGATATTGATCCATCTTCTTGCAAAACCATTTGAGAATTGAGATACTTGAGGCCAAGGTAGGGATTTCTTGAAGTATCAATTTGTTCCAAAGGGGAAAAGGTTTCAACAATGAGGAAATATTGTGCACAGTTTTTTTCATGAAAGATGGACAATACCTTCCCCATCTCACAAGGGCCTTGATTTGATGGGGATGAAAAGGAAATCTGAGAATTACTTTTGTTGTAGCAATGGGGTGTTATGTGATGACCATGGAAGAGCATTGATTTGCAAGGCAACCACTCCAGTTGGTCCCATGGCAAGACATTGTATGTTGAGTTATTTTCAATGAATTTTTTTAATTTTTCTTCTTCCAAAAAATTCATCTCCTTTTTAGCCCTTGAAACATCACCTGTCTTGGAAGAGGAGAACAGACTTTCCAGATCTGGGAGTTGGTCAGAATTGATCCCCAAAACATTCCAGTTGGATCCAATTTGTTCAACCAAGCCTTGAAGTTTGGCCCTTTCAAGGAATCCATTCAAGAGGGACTTATCAAGGAAACCTTAAAATTAAAAAAACAATCAGTTCAAAGTGTGCCATCAAGAATCTACTTTTGAGAAATCTGTGTTACCTATGTGTATTTTTATTTTTTTTAACCAAGGTCAAGATGTGATTTAGCCTTTCTCCTGACCAACATGAAAATATTGAGGGAGGACCATAGAGCTTGATCATCTTAGTCATATGCTGAGAGAAATGAATTGTTGGCTTGGGTTTAATTTCAGTTCCCCAATGTAGCAATAATTCCTCCCGGTAAGCCAAAATTAATTCATCCAATTGGGCCAACTGGGCATCTGTAAGTTGATGTGACATGACCAAGTTGATAATACCAACTAGTTTGGAGGTAGTTGAGATAAGATTTTCCTCCCGTGAGCCATTGGTTGTGATCCACTTCCACCTTGGGATCAAAACAAGAACTACATGAATGGTGTACAAAACCAACCATTCAGCAGCCTTAGGAGTACCAGCTGCAGGTAAACCTATGTTTTGGGGCAACCTAGTAATCCAAGAAGGAAATTTAATTGAATTGGTACCATCTTGAAGACTTTTGAGTTCATCAGGAGCAATGCACAATTGATTTGATGTAATACTTGTTTCTTCTATTAATGAACCTGCAAGATGTGGATTGCTTTGATCTTCAGCAGAGAGGTAGGAGCTTTCTTGCATGGAACTTTGAATGCTCTTCCCAGATTTATTTTGACTTCCTGATTTAATTTCAATAGATCTAAATGTATTTCTTTCTGGTGAGATATATTTTTTCTTTCCTTTCTCCTTGAATTTGGCCAGGGATTCATGTGAGCTGTTTGTTGATGTATTCCCAAGAAGCCTTGGAGACCGGCAAACAGTTGGTTGAAGGAGTTGAGATTCAGAATATTCCCAACTTCTTGAGGAGCTGGGAGGATAAAGCCCTGGGATTTTCTGGACTACAACAATTGGTACTGAAGTTCTTTGTTGCATACTTGACGGGCCTTATTGCTTCTTATTTTCCCAATTCTGAACCTTTTCAATTGGATTGGGAGGAGAATCTTCCAGGTGTGCTTGAGAACTATCTAAAAATGTTTGAATTCTTTTTTGGGTTACTCTTTGGGAATTTTCTGGTGACAAAGTGCGCTTTTGTTTGGATCCAGATTTGAGGCTGCTAACATGAGTGATTGTTACACTTCTTGGGTGAGCAGTTTGCCTTCTTTCCAATTTTTGAATAATTTTTCCAGCCTGGATTATTCCAAGGTAGGTAATGCTGTAATCCCGTAGCATTCCCAAGATAAATGTATGCATTGAGTCAATTTTTGTCATATTTTTTGGTTCCCAGTAAGGCAGAGTTTGGAAAATTGTGTAGCGGGCACCATGTAGCTTGAGAATTTTGGTTTTGTCATTCAATGATTGAGCATTATTCCAATTCTCTGCCCATTTGATGTGATCTTGATTATCTTTCACTGGCCAGGTCTCCTTTTTGGTATTCCGGATGTCATTCAGCTTGAGGTTGCAGTGGGAGCAGAAGATTGTTGCTGAATGCAAAGCAAATCCACCCATTTTACGCAAGGCAGGTGTATCACCAATCAGAGGCAATATCACAGCATGTATTACTCTTCCATTAGGGTATTGATTGGTTTTTGTGTAGTATACTCCTTTCCAAAGATCCAGTAGTTCACAAAAAAGAGGCTGGAGTAGATTGTTCAGTTGGAATGAAGTACATTCCTTGGGGGTTGGTGTGAATCCATACACAAAAAGATTGTGTGGCTTGTAGCGGACACTGGGTGGAAGGTTGAAACATATTAAGAATATTACACCAAGAGAGATGCTTTTTCCACTGGTCTTTATTCCATGGGGATTCATCCAATCAATGTAAATTCCAAAAACCAGGTTACCTGCTTCAGCTGTATAAATATGATTGTTTTGATCCTTGAATTCTTTCCACATAGTTCCATCCCAAATATCAGAAAGTTTAGAGGGATTACTGCCTTGATGCTTTTGCGGTGCCTGTAGTAATTCTTCAAAGCAGGGGAGCATTAATTGCCTAGAAATCCACTTCTTGAGCAATTGGTGTCCAAACTGCTTCAGAGGATAAAATTTATCTTTGTTCTTGTCTTGATGCCATAGTTTGGATCCACATGCAACAGGCTCTCCAGCTATTGAGTTAAAAATATTGTGGCATTTTGGATGATGCCTGGTTTCTTGATTTTCTTCACTAGAATGGTTTTCTGAAGGTGCAGGTGCTTCATCCAAGGGATAGAGTTTTTAACAATTTTCACAACAGACATTTTCAACTAGATCATTTGTACTTGAAAATCTTTTTTTCAATGTTGCAAGACTTTTAGGTATTTCACCTGAATAGTTGGGCTGGCCAGTGATAATTGAGTTAAGGCAAATTTTCTCATGCTCCATCTTGATGTATTGCTGACATACATGATCACAAATGTTTTCCTCAATACTTTGGTGAAGGATTTGTAGTGATGAGATGAGGGCACTGGGAGTGTGATAGAGAAATTAAGGAGGTGTCATTCCAGATGTATTGTAAGTTTCCATATTTTCTGGTGGAGACTGTTGTATTTCATGACAGGGAAAATCTCTTCCAGGGTTTGACTGTGCATGGCCATCTTCAATTGATGGCTTTGTTGTAAAAATTCATAGGAAAAATGAGAAAATGTACACTAATTCAAGTACAAATGAAGGAATATATTTTGAAGAAGATTTTCACTCACAGTCCTGATGTTTGCTTGTAGTGGTTCCCTTGTTGGAATTATTGTGGTAGTGAATTGGGTAATGTTTTCTTTCTTTTGTGTTTAAGTTGGGAATCCATGAGACCTTATCATTTATTCTTCTCATATTGATAAATGCATGAGAAAATCAGTCACATACATTGTTACAATCATTTGATTGCAATATATGAGTTTGATGTGCTCTTCTAGACCTCCCAACACCATGGTATAGATTCCTTCCATGTTCAAATGTCCTTTGAGAACATCTGGGACATTGGCATATCCAAAGGTTTCCAACTCTGGTAGTGTGCGCCATTGCTCTAATAATTGTTGTATTTTGGGATAAGTCAGGTCTTAGAGGATGTCTGAAATTTATTAATTCAAAGGGAAATGAATATGAATCTTGATAAAATTTTTAAATCAATCCTATACCTCCTGGTTTGTTTAAGTATTCAAAAATGACAAATTTTCTACTGCATCCATTTTGAATATTCATATTCTGAGCAGGGGGAAGGACTTTAAGGGAATATTTTCTATTTTGGAGAAGATTTTGAATCAATGTACCATATTAACTGCTCATGGTTTGCCCATGTAAAATAAATGGGCCGTCCTCGAGTGTTTGACTCTTAATTCAAAGTAAAATCTCTTTATGGAACATCCTGCATCTCATCTTAAAATTGATTATATTCATACAAACCCATGATTTGAATTCAAATTGGGGTATTGAAGGATGATAATTTTGCAATTTTTGATGAGGGAATTTCTAAAGCCTAGAGTTAGTGTGGTTTTCCAAATTATAGAATTCACATGAAACAATATGTATTTTGGATAAATTTCCTTCTTAAAAAGATATTTGAGCATGTTGAACCAATGATTTATTTCAACATGACAGCAGTTCATTGAGAAAATGCTTTTTGGGTGTTATGATTCCAAAAAATGTTTATGTAGCTGTCCCAAAGAAGGTGTATCAAATGCCAAGTATTCAGAGTTTTTCAATGGGATTTGTCATGCTGTACACACTTGGATTTTGGTTTTTCCCACTCTTAATTTAATTTCTGTCTGCATTTGAAAAGTTGCTACAAATTGATTTATTTGGAAATTTCAAGTGGTTGAATGTGGCATTCATTTTTATTACTCAAGAAACTTAGGCAGAACCCACATCATTTATTCTCCTAGATCCAGTTAATCTAGCAATACATATGATTACTAGTTTCAAGTTAAAAATACAAGGATTGAATGGGCAGAGACACATTCACTACTGAATAAAACTATCAAATAGGCTAATTTCTAATCCAAATATTTTCCTAAATTTTGTTTAGAGCAGACATACAGACAATACACTTTTCTAAATACTCTCAAGATGTTTGGGTGGTTTCCATTAATCTTGAGGGCTTGGAAACTTGAGTTCTAAGAAAAGAAACTGCCTCTGTGAGATCAACTTCTGGAGGTAAACTCAAGGCTCTTTTTTCAACTGGAGTTATATCCTGCAGGGCTTCTTCACTAATCCAATTTTGAGGTATTGAGGTAGGAAAGGAAGGTGGGTCCTCAACTCCTGTTGAATTGTTGGGTTTGGCAAGACTACTAATTTTTGATCTTCTTTCCCTCTTGATGCGTGGGTTTTTTCCTAGTTGGATGTATGCTTCATCAAGGTAGTAATAAATTTGGGATATATTTTGAGCCCTCCAAACATGGGCATAGTTGAATAATTCTTCATCTTCACCCTCAACATCAGAGATGAAACCACTATCCAAAAACAGAGCAGAAGTCTTGGGGAAAGAGTTCATCATTTCCAACTCTACAGCAGTTTTCTTCCTTATTTCCTTCTTGGTATTCTGTATTTGAAAAGATCATGAGCAGTTAGTCATTGTACAAAGAGAAAAAATTCCTAATAATTGATTTGGCCCACTTTCTTCTTGTTTAAGCTTTGAGATTCAGAAAACTGTGATTTCCTGCTCCTGGAGCCCCCTTCTGCCTTGTTTTCCTTCTTCCAAAGAGCCTTCTTTGATACAAGCCAACAATTGATTATGGCAACCCTGTTGGCTGGGGTGTTGTCATTTTCTTTTATTGAATAAGAAGCAGTGCCCCCACGTTCATGGCACATCTCCCATGCTCTGATGATTATTGCAGTCAGGGAGGAGTTTCAGCTAGATGATGGATTCTGTTCCCAGTGGTAGGTACATCTAGAAATGCCAGAATTAAGGATTAGGGCACGGGCATGGGCTATCCATGTCTCATCATGAGAGTGAATTTGGCTCATGGAAGTGGTTTCTAAGGGTTGAGGGGTTGAAGAAATCTTTTGTTGTAATTGGCGCAACGCATCCTTTTTGACAAGTTTGAGCTCCTTTTCCTGTAGTTCTGGATTGGAGTTGTATTGATTTGGTTGACCAGTGTTTGATGATATAGCATCATTAATGGATGCCTTCTTCCTTTCCATATGATTTTTCAGAGATGCCAGTTCGCCACCAGTTGGAGGATTTGGAAGCTTGTTGTTGTTGGAATCCATTCCAATAATTGCTTTTGTCCAATCAAGTAAGGATTTGGAAATACCACTTGAAGATGGGGGGATCCCAAGATTACGTGCATGTCAAGATATTGAATATTGTTCTTGAGCCAAACGTTTTTTATTCTTCTGGTGTTGATGGGATTGGGAAATTTGTTGTGCAATCATAAAGTAGGATGGAGCAGCAGAGTTGTCAAATTCATCCTCTTCCTCAACAGCTGCCATGTTGAATTCGTCATCTGGAAGAGGGACATTTGATGCCTCAGCATATGATGGTTCTGGGTTGACTGAGATTTCTTTATTTTTTTTCATATGAAATGTAAACCAGGATTCAGTCTTGGGTTTGTATCATTGTGAGGTAGATCATAGACTGCAGGGATAGTTCTTACCAGGTTCCATGTCTAATTTTCCAATTTGGTACCAAGATTAAAATTTTTCTGATTTGGTGGTTTTGTATCAATTTTCAACAAAATGATAAATAGGAAGTCAGAATTTCTTTCTTTGACCGTCTGAAAATTTTCAGAAATTGAGGTATTATATATTGTGATTCCCCGTTGTTCCCAAATTTTTCTTCCCAGTGGGCAAAGGGTATGGACATAAGTATGTGGGTAGATGGAAGGAAGGCTTTAACCAGGGCACAGCTCAATGATTAATCACAATTCATCATGAAATAGGAAAAGAGACCCTGTGGCTTCCATCTGGCTCAAAAGGTTTTGTTGTTGTTTCTTGCATTCATGCATGATGAACACAAAAATACTGGTATAATGCAGTAAAATTTGAGTTATTTAATTTTTTGGATTGCTGAGGATATATATGAAGGTAACACTATTGATTTTCATGTTCTGAACTTCCAAAATTTAAGTCCATAAAAAACATCCTTGAGAATTATGTGGCTCAGAAAAGATTTTCATTCCCGTATCCATGGAATTGACCAAAAATATTTGAATGAGAATCAACAAACAAGAAAAAAACTCAATTGGAGAATAGCTGCAGTTAGAATATATTGAGATGCATTTTTTTGTATTATAGACTCAAAATTACTCCCTTCCATTTTCATTTATTTGGATGGATTAAAAACTGAATGTTATCTCAAGTAAAGATGGATGGGACAGGAACAACTTGAAAACGTTCATATATTCTTGCCTTTGTTTTGTAGGATGATTTGAATTGTATTGTACTCAGAAAGATGACTCTGGAAACCACACTTAGCCAATTTTAGAACCGGAATTCACATTGGTCTGGATTCCTTTTTTGGAAGGTAGATTTTGGGAATCTGAATGATGAGTTAATGTAATGATCAAGCTTCCATTCCAGATTCTGAATGGTTCAAATTCTAGTGCATAAGAAATTTCAATTTTCCCCTCATTTTCAGAACTGATCAAAACTACATATGCTCAGATCATATGACACCATTGAAAACAGCAATGGAAGGAAATGCATTTATTTCAATTTCAAATTAGTGAAAATGCATTAGTTGAATTCTGGAGATTTATAGGAAAGAAGCAATGGGACTTCTTGCTTACTGATTGGTTGTACCCTATTACTAGAAATAAAATAAATACCTTGGATTTTTCAATCATTTTCCCAAACAGTTATATTGGCACTTTAACCACAGGATTCCTTATCTCATAGTTTACAAAATTGCAGATTTGTGAAATTTCTATGCATCAGAGTAAAATGTGGGTAAGCTGTATAAACTTCGATATATTGGGAAAAGTCTTGAACAACCAAAGGTGAAGGATCATGATAAAGCTACCCAGATTCTGGGCTTCAAATTACAAGAAAATCATTGCAGAAAGTCATAAAAGATTTGTATTTCTTGTATTTCTCAAGATAAGATTAACACACAATGTTTATTTTATATAAATACTTTCCAGTCTCAATGATTTAATCTGTCATAGAAATCAAGAAAGATCCAATGCCCTTGCTATCACTAGACCAAAATTCCTACATTTTCTCTTTGGAAATTAGGAATTTGGATTTTTAGGAATCAGCAAGTTATAATTTTCAGTCAATTGCTGTATAAGATATGTGATAAGAGCCTTTGATGGTTACAAAAATAATATTTTACTTTCTGGCCAAATCATGTCAAGAACTTGATATATTCCTAGGACTCACGTACCTCCATACAGTGACTTTTGAATCAATCAGTCAAAGCCTTTTGGTGCGTAAGGATCACTCAGCCCTTGATGCATTATGAAATTTTCTGTATGCATGATTTTCAACTAGAAAATTTTGTCTTTGATGTGTATAATTCAAGAATCCCCTGTATCATTCACCTTAGCATGAATCAATTTCTTTTCTATTTTTCCAAATAAAAGGGCCTTTCTAAAACATTATATCTTTTATTGATTTCCTTCAAATTAGTCAATGATCACAAGATGAAATATTTATTGCCAGTCAATTTTTGAATTGCAGATGATTATACATGATTTTAACATTGTGTGTGGAGAATATGCACACATATATCCAAATGAAAATAACAGTGATTAGAATCAGTTGCATCAAAAATTTTCTTGGATCTTGAATGGGCCGTTGCTTTTTCCTGGTAGGATGGTGCACTTGCCTTAAGTGCACCATCCCCCCAGAAATTGCATGAAGGGATTTTTTATTAATTTCTTTAATTTTTGTATTTCTTTCCTAGTCCTGGTGAAAATATTTCTAAAGAAACCACATGGAGGTTGGTGCATGCAAGATAGTGCTTAGTGCCCCCCACCCCTCAATCAATATTACAAAATTTGGGGTAGGATGGTGCACTTATGCTAACTGCACTATTGTCCCACAAGAGTTACATTTATTTCTTAATTCAAAGAAATACATTCATTCAAAATTATGCTTCATCAAAAAGGAAAGTGTTTGAACTTCCTAGAAATTTGGTATTAAGCACAATCAAATGAAACTTGAGTACACATACATGATTTGGTTGGATGTTTTCTGATACTTACTCAAATAATAAACAATATTTTCTGATTAATTAAAATGATTCAAAATTCTAATACCACATTTTGGTTATTCTTACAAATTTTGAAATTATTCATAATGTTAATGATTTTTGGCAGAGCCATATCCTCTGCATTTTTTCCTCCAAAAACAATTACCAGTATCAAAACAGAGGGTTTTTGCCCCCAAAACACTCTTGTTTGCTACCTCTTGTTTGAAGAAAAAAAAAAGTTGCCTTGTCCACCCAAAGATCACAAAAAACCATCTGATATATTCACATTGTCATTATCAATCTAATTAGGCACACATTTGTTTCAATAATTCCCACACCATTGAGATGTCAATCCTGGTCTCATAAATCATCTATGTGAGATCAGTTTAATGTCCATTGTTTCAATTTTATCTTCACTTTTCCCCCTCATCCTGTTGTGGGATGAATTATCTTTCAATTCTCCTGGCTCAATTTGTGCTTTCTTCAAGAAATTGGGCTTGGGATGTTCCAGTTACTTCATTCAGGGCTCAACTGTCATCAAGTCCAAAAATACTTGCATTATAATGTACTCTGAGTTATCAATGCAAGTAGATATACATGAATGTGCATTTTTAACAATCATGGATAATAATTTGGACAATAAGTCTCATAGTGCTTGCATATACAATTAATTTACATCTTTTTCTAAATTAATTGCTACAAATGATGAACTTATTACAGGAAGGTGGAAGGACTAAACCACTCTAAATAAATTACCAAATAACCATATGGCTTGACCAAAAAAAAAAAAGCTTGTTTATGAAGTTGTTTAAAGATTCTGGGTCCTTGAGCTTTCTTTTGTTTGTCCTGAAAGCCATCAAGAGGGAATTTATACTAGTAGGAAACTTGAAAATAAAGTTGCCTACAAGGGGGGTGATTAAAATTGTTTAAAAAGATGATTCCTTTGTGTGGTTGTTTGTGGAAAATATGATTATTTTAGCATGCACATTTTGAATTAAATGAACTTGTAATGATAGAATTAATTTTATACTAAAAAACCAATTAGATTAATCCTTTTTTGAGGCAAGAACTTGATTTGAAACACATCAGTGATGTCCCAATCAACAGCATCAAACATTGCACCAAAGGTGAGCCCTCTGCACAGAATATTAATGTACCTCTGATCAATTAGAAATGGAGGGACAAAGTCAGATTAGATTTTTCGAATTTAACTTGAGGTGTTCCCTCTGGGCTAAGAGGAACATTGCTGGGGGGGTTCTGAAAAGCTTGGGTATCCATAATAAACACAAGGCCTTGATCATGTTTGGATTGGCTTTTTTTTGGAAAAAAATCCTTGACTGAAGAGGATAAGGAGAATTTTGAGAGGGATGGTAGGGCTTTGGTATGGTCCACATCTTTCAGCTTCTTCCAGATAGATATCATTATAATCCAATTTCCAGGGAGATGAGCAATTTGAAGATTTTTGAGGAAGGCTGGTTCACAGAGTGGATGATATCAATATCCTGGGTTTTGGTTGCCATTTGATGGAGTGGCGTTGTTCAAAAATTGAACCCATGAACAGGTATACATGATTATGATTATTTCTAAATTGGTTTGATACCTGAAAAAATTTGACAATGTCCACAAACAGAGATTTGCTCTTGGGAAAATTGTGCTGGATTTTTGGGGAGGTGGACGACTTAGCCTAAGTCGTCCACCTCCCCAACCCCCCTGCATGATTTCCTCATGGGGAGTTTTTTGGACATTCCCATGGTCTGGGTAGGTGGACAACTTATTGTAAGTTTTCCACCTCCCTATAGATGGTGTATTGTGATGATTTACACCAGGCTGAAAAGTTTGGTGATACACTGGCTGATTCCCTCAAATTGAGTATTCCATTCCAACTCAATGTACATCTGTCAGAATCTTGTGATCCTTGACTGGCATTGATGAAAATCATTCAAGCTGAATTAATTAGTGCAACCTCACACCTTTAGGATATTGGGAAAAATTGTCAAAAAATTTGATGAGAAGAATACTTTTCATTTGGAAGAGTGTGACCTAGTTTAGGTTCAATCCTATTATAGTTATTACAAGTGAATATGCACCCTTCTTAAATATAAGTAAATGCATCGTTTCTGTAATGGTTCAAAATTTCTTCTGAATGCTGAACCTAATGACTATTTGAATTGAAAAATTCTCCTTCCTTAAAAATTTTGATTTCAAGCTGGAAGTTATTAGCAGTTTCCAAATAAGTCAATTTGAAATTTTGTGAAGTCTGATGGAAGATCATAACATCCATGTTTTGGTTGATTTTAGGTGGAATTTAATTTTTCATTGAAACCATTAATAAGTATATGTGATCATTGTTATTTCTCACTTTGTTCAATACCTTGAAAAATTTGACAATATCTACAAAAAGGGATTTGCTCTTACAAAAATCAATCTGAAGGGTTGGGGAGGTGGACGACTTAGGCTAAGTCGCCCACCTCCCTAAACCCTCCCCCGGCCTGATGTCCTTTGGGGGAGGTTTCTTTACCCATTCCTAAAGTCTGGGGAGGTGGACGACTTAGCCTAAGTCGTCCACCTCCCTATACATGGTGTATTTTGATATTATGCACAAGGCTGGAAACTTCATATTAAATGGGATGAATATTAAAATGTAAGCAAGTCTGTAGATTCCAAATGCAATCACCAAATATTCTGTGACACAAGATATACCCATTCTGTCATTGCCAAATGTTGCAATGAACATTGCTCATTGTTAACAAATTATGATAAACTTGTCCCATTTCAATGGTCCCATTTCTATAATTTAACATGGAGTTTTTCAGCAAGAGTCCAAAGGTGCTTAAAGCTGGCCACAATTTGAAGGTGGTTTCAGGTCAGCCACACCCAACACCAAATCACGGTCCCCAGGGACATGGTGCACTTAGGCTAAATGCACCATGCCCCCAAAGATCTATGCAATTAATTCACCATCATGAAATAGCGGAAAACAAGACAATATCTCACCAAATGTATACTATAACAGCAATTCTGGACAGATAAAGTTTGATCCCCAATATTAAAGCATTTTATTTTCAAGAAATATGATATCATGGTCTTATGAATCCCCACCACGCTTAGATCTAGTGACATCCTGGCCAATTTGCATTCACAATCCAGGCAATGTCTCTTTCTTTTTTGGATATCCTTGTTATCCAATATTTTCCCACAGATCAACAACATTCATAATTTTGATGTTCCTCTTTGTCTCAATTTTGAGGATCAACATATTTCAGGTTTCCAGGTATATTTGAAAATTCCATTCTCAAAATTTTGAAAAACAGTCCCAGGTTTTGATGGTAAGTTTGCAATTGGTGAAGGAAATATTGGGAAAATGATTTTGCCATTGCAAGTTATAATCCACTTTTATTGAAGTGCAACAAAATTCACCCTGACACATTGATTTGGCAAGGTATGCAACCAAATATAATACTTATTCATTAATGGGACCATTACTCTTTCAGCCACAGGAATAGTTATTTTGATAATTTATCTAATTCAAATTTGAAAATATCATTTGGAACCTTTGCAGAAGTGAGATTGCAATAGGATTTTACCTAGATACTATTCAATTTTTAAACCTCAAACTCATTTCCCAATTCATTTATTATGCCTTGAAACTATACCATAATTTGCATCAAATATTCTTAAGGACATACTCAAAAAGTTATTATTTAATTTTCTTAATGTGGACTGCAATTGCCAATCACAATTCACATTTTCAATGTGATTCATTAATTTCAACCAAACTGAATTTATGACTAATCATCAGACAAATAATATGTATTTTCAAATTTGATTGAACCATGGTATGTATTGATTGTTCTTGCATGGTCTAGTCATTCCAAATTAGGTATGTAATGGGTCATTGATAATGACCCAACCCCCTCCCCTCAAACAAGCCTTATTATCATTCCACCATGCTCCACAAATGGAACTGAACATTGATGGAAAACCTTGCAACTTTTGGCGGTGCAGGCCCAACGCCTTTGTTGCGACGATGCTGCCAACGCGACTCAAATTGCGTTCGCACCTTCGCTGCCGCAGCGAAAGGCGCCATTCGCTGCCGAGCTCATCACCAGAGCTTGGTCGCCGACGTGGCCATCTGCCAGGACCCTTCCAAAGGTCTGTGCGCGACCAGGGTCCTGGCTGTATTGCGCACAGCCTCCGCAATTGGCGGACCAATTCCAAGGCAAGTCCTGGGCGTCGCAAGTGCTTCGCTTCCTTTGCAAAATTGCTTGCTTGTCCCCAGGAACAACCAACAAAGCAACGGCCCCTCAAGCGAGCAACATAGGCTGTTTTTTGGCCATGACCCCATTGGAACCCAATGCCTTCCAGGTGGTAAGTCCTTTCCTTTTTTTCATTTGTTTTGATCATTCGGCTTTTTTTAACGCTTGCAAAGCGTTGCTTTGAGGCTAACTCTTTTTCTTCATCTCTACCTATCCCACTCGCACCACATCCTTTAAAACATTTCCCCAATCCTCCCCAGTCATCACCAACAACCTTCCACTCCAGATTCAACCAACTCCAACACTACATCACATTTTAACCCTCTTCCAGTCATCATCATCCCAGTAAGAACCCATCAACCTCTCATGTCCATCGTTACCATGTTTTTTTCATCTCCAACTGATGTTTGATTGATCATTTACTGACTTGAATCTGTCTCTTCCTTACCATTTATGTTTGCCTTCTTCCATTACAGCCAAATCTTGCAACAAAACGTGGAAAGATTCATCATTGTCCTTATCGCCATTGAACCTTGGCTTGTCATGCTTGTATCCATCTTGATTGTAGGCTGAATCATCCACCATCCAAACACCTTGCATCCTCCTATCCCGGTGAAGATCATTGGTTAACAAATCCATGTACAATCATGAAACATTTCTTTTTCAAACTTTTTAAGGTTAAAAATGGATCAAGCTAATGTTAAAGCTTCCACTACATCTAATCCTCACACATCCATAACCCTGAAGAGAAACTACAAGTTGCAATCCTTGGAAACAGTTGGAGGCTCTAGAATGTATGAATTTCATTGAATATAAACACATTATAGCGCCTCATTTGACTAACTTTAACCATTTGATTTTCTTACCATGTTTGAAACTTGAAAACCTGGTGTTGTTTCTGAAACACCATTTGTAGTGATGATGAGCTTGTGAATCAGAAGCAGCATCAGGATTCAAAAACAGACCCAACTGTTCCTAGAGGACCAGCATCACGTATGATCCAAACCAAGCCATCTGCATCCAGAGCTTATAAGAAGCATAATAAAGCAAAACGTGATTATTCATTTAAGGAATCAACTTCCGAATCAATTTATTTTGTTACTTTGAAGAAAAACCTCAGTCCCTGTCAGGTAGTGGTACTAAACATGAGCCTACCAATCAATCTACATGTTGTCTCTGATTGAAAATATCAACCATATGTTGTCCTTAAGTATCATTCTCTTACTCAACAACCATACACATTCCTTGTAAGTCAGTTCTCTGAAATGATCCAAGATCTTTACATCATGGCAAACAATTGGCAAAACCTGAATAAAACCAATTGTAATACCAAAACTGGATATATGTTTTGAATTGGATATTTTCAAGGCACTGACCGGAGATATTCTGCAGGTATTTGTTCCTCAATTCCAAATTGATGATCATGGGTTTGCTTAGTGATTTATGTTACAAATGATGACCTAATAGGAATATATGCTAGAAGGTGGGATTTAAACAAAGAAGAAATTGATCTTGATGATCTCTTGTGGAGTAAGCTTCCAGTCCATAATGAATTTGTCTTCAATCAAATCAAAGCTCTCTCCAACACGGCTCATGTCAAGAACAGAACAGTATCAGAAGACTTCAAAATTCCAAACTGGACATCTCCAGAGTGGACTGATCAAAGAGACTCATTTCTTCATGCATCCAACGTCATTGTGACTTGTGATGACTTTTCAAATGTTCTTCATACAGATCAGGATGACCTCAATGGTTATACTTATGGATTGTTCTCTTATATTGAAAAGCCAACAGGAACACCAATCCCGCTGCCCTCCACAGAAACAGGTCACGGTCTCTCATTCCCCACCCTTGGATTCATTGTGGATTATGCAAAAGTTGGTGGTATTGTAGAAATTTTATGGAAAACATCTGTTTTTCCACATCATACCACTTTTCCTCCACCAAGTCTCCAATCAACAGAACATCATACCCATTTTGGTTGCTCATTTCAAATAAAAAAAAAGCTAGCAAATGCCTCTCTGAAACTTCATGGTTGTTCTCCCAAAAAAATTGTTTCTAAAGTATATGGAAAAAAACGTAGATATGGGTAAAAAATTTATTTGTATGAAATGAAAAAATCACTTGTTGCTCTTGAATTAACTTGATTTTTCCCAAAAGTCCATGGAGAGTGTGCATGCATGGTAAAATAGACGTACAAATTGGATTGAATGATAACAGATCAAATGATTGATGGACAACTTATGCTAAGTCGTCCACCTCCAAAACATCTCTAAAAGATTTGAACTAGTCATGCTTCCCCGCATGTCAATTGTCTGGGGAGGTGGACGACTTGTCATAAGTCGTCCACCTCCCCAGCCAAACACCACTATCAATATTATGCACATAGATGGAAAATCTGTTGATACACAATTCTATCTTGAGAAATAACCTCTGTACCACAGGGAGTCAACGATCTTTCAAATTCCCGGAAATCCCCCCATGGGGGTTCGGGGAGGTGGATGACTTGTGCTAAGTCGTCCACCTCCAAAAGGTTCCAACAAGATTTTAACCAGTCATGCTTTCACGCATGTCAAATGTCTGGGGAGGTGGACAACTTACAACAAGTTTTCCACCTCCCCAGCACAAGACACATATTCATATTATGCACTTAGACCAAAAATTTGCCGATACACCACTCTATCTCCAGAAATAAGCTATGTAGATTCCATACGTGATACATCTGTCCAACATATTACACACACCTGTTACATGTTATTGTTTGTTTGTATGGTATATAAGCCAGTCATCCTTCACCGAGAAGTCCTGCTGCATTCTAGTCTCAACCACATTATACCCAATGATTTTGACCAATCAATCTTGAATCATTCTTGACCTGACTACCTACCTTGAGTAAAAAATGGCTGATTTTCCCGGTAAGAGTTTACAAGTCCTTGGTCCTGTGTGGTGTACTAAAGATTTGCAATCATCCATGGATTCCTTAGAATGACGTACTCTCAATCAACTCAATGCCCTCCTGGGTGATGAGTATGTTGAACAAACGCATAAGAAAGTTCTCCAGGCAATGCACAATTTCTATCAGAAGAAATATGATGCAAAAGTGGAGCAGTTGAGGTCACAATCTGCCATAGCTCTTGGTCTTGTCAAATATTCAACTGAAGAAGAGGAAGAGCCAACGGAACCTGTGAATACAAATGTACCCCTATCGAATCAGGAAACTTCAAATCCTGGTTTGACAGCAACTACTTTGGATAAATTGGTTACCCAGACCACTGTATCCCTTGTGGATGACCAGGCTCAGCAAACCAGTGAGTTGAATTTATAATTTGATACACCAAAGTTTACATTGGAATTCATCCCAATAACCAAAACTAATACATTCCCAATGTAATCAGTTGAATCCAAAATACCAGCTGAAACTGGTGTAGCCAAAAACCACGTTCAAGACACTGAAATTTTTCCGGTTCATCCTGAAATTGTTGAGGCACCTGAGAATCCCTCATTGCAACCACAAGTTGATGCCAATGTTGCCCCAGTGATTGTTCCAGAAACTAAGGCATCTGCTAGGATTGCAGCCCAAGCTGCTCGGCATGCTGCCATAAGATCTTTGCACAGGCCACCCTCAAGCTCTCAAGCTTCATCTGACTCCTCTGATTCTATTACCAATCTTAGCAGCAAAAGTGAGGTGCAAAAAGAGCCCCAGGAAGTATTTGTGATTGAACCATCACCCAGGAGTCCCACCCCTGCACCAACCCTAGTTCCAACATTGCCTGATCAGGTCAGTTTCCCCTCTTACATGCTTTCCCTCATATCAAACCAAATATTAACTTCCAAATTTACAATTTTTATCTGGATCAGAATGTCTGTACCACCATTCCTCAAAAAAGGAATGCTTCTGATGCTGGAATAAGCACTGAGGATGTGGCACAAAGAAAATCAAGGCCAAGGATTGTGCAGCAACCAGTCAATCAGCAGCCCCAGCCTAGGGATGATGCTACTAGCCAAGGCACAACCGAGGCCCAAAACACAGGGCCAACATCAATTGCTGGTTCACATCCACAAGGTCAGTTGAAAGATTATCTGATACAATGAAAATCACGCAAACTAACTTGATTTCAATCCACAGGACTTTTCATTGGCTTAACAAAGGAAGATCTCTTGAGGTTGTCATACTGGGAAAAAATAAAGGACCTTGCAACCCCATCAACCTATTGCAAAATGATAAGCAGTACCCAGTTCCTAATATCAAACACTTTCAACCTTCTTGGTCAAAGAATCATGTCGAACCCTCCAGAGACATCTACTATCCTGAAGTCTTTGGAACTTTGTTTGACACGGTGCAGAGATGGTAAATCATGAGAATTCTGTATTCCACTATAATGCAAATCAGCTGATTCCCACTTTTTGAATTAACAGAAAAGATTTTACTAGGAAAGGATGATGATGTCTTTGTCGGAAACACCTTCATAAATACGAACTCTCTCTCCCGCTCTAGGAAGACAGTCCAGAACAATGTCCATCCCCTCTCTGAAATCCTGACTTATACAAGATAGCCAATACGTGGAGCCTATGCAAAGTTGAAGCACACATTGAACGACATCATAGGAGTTGTCTCCCATAAAATCTCAAGAAACGTGCTCCTCTCTATGGAAGGGATTGATGGAACTTCTGATGAAGCTTTGCTGCAAGCACAAAGCTACTTTTCCAACCTTCAAGCAGCTGTGATTGATGATTCAACCTTTTCTCCACACAAGAAGTCAAGTTCCCAGCAGGAGGCTGAGCTCAATGCTGGGAGAGGTGGTCTGAATACGGTTTCTGAATACGTTTTCTCTCTAGTCACCGGGCTGATCAACTTAAGACTTGATTCAAGGGAAGATAATCGACAGCCTTTTATGTCTAAGGACTCAGCTGAGAAGAAGAATCGATGGGGGATCAATTCTCTAGCATGTGTTTCACACATGTTGGTTTTTGGTCCCGCGGCAATATGGATATGTCCTGGAAATCAAAGAGTGATGCCCAAGTGGAAGTCCGGCATGCTTCTTGAGTTTGGTAGTCTTGTACTTGAATCAAAGTTGAAGGCTGGCTTATCTCCTGATCCAATCTGGGGTCAATTTAGTAACACAAGGGTATATATCCTGACTGCCTTGAGTGATATGGGATTTGATAAAGATAAACAAATTAATTGGAGAGATGTAATTAGAATTTTTACTGAAAGATTTTCTTATGAAAAATTGGCTGAGGTCCTTCTGGAGGATATTTTGCTGGTTACTGACTATGATATGGGTAGCCACTTTAATACTGTCTGGGCTGTTGAAAAAACTACCTCTTCTAATTTAGTTGAAATTACCTCAGAACCCCGAGCTTCCCACCGTTAATTCCGTTGACTTTTTAGGAAATTAGACTGTTAGTTTTCCCAATGGATAATTCTTGTTTTCAATTTTTTTTCTGATCTTGGGATAATCAAATTCTTTACTTGGAAACATGGTTCTTTTGGATGATTTAATGCTTCATGATCGTACTGCCCTTGAAACTTATTGACTAAGTTGCTGATTTTAAATTGAAAAAAGAATGAGTGTAGCCCTTTAATTTCAAACCAAACGCTACATTTTTGGAAAATAATGAGATTATTTGTTCATTACATAATTCTTTCCATCATCTGCTGCAAAGAATAACAATTGTGAAAAAGTCTTTAAAATTTTTCTTTAAATCAAGAATAGCTGAGTTTTTGTTTACAAATTAATTTGATATTGTGATTTTATGGGAGTCAACAACAACTCAATGAAGAATTGCATTATGTTGCATATTAAAAAAACCATCAATGGAACATTGAATTGATCCAATATTTTGGGCCTTCCATATTAAAATATCATGTTTGGTTTGCCCCAAAAGCATTGATGCTGTGTGTTTCTCAAACACTCATACAAAGGTGATGGAAGGCAACTCAAAGCAAGTAGTCATGGCACCCTGCTTAAAAATTACTGGATATCTCCAAAAACTGCTGTTCAATATTATTATTGGTTTCTTAAAGGAAATAAAACAAAGCAAGGGATCATATCATGGCTGGTTTGAGTGTACATAATATTAATCAAATAAATAAATATATCCAGATCCATGCAAATATCTCTCTTTCCTAATTTTAAGTTTAGCTGTGATTTTTGTTTGGTTATCAACATCAGTGATTCACAATACCTTCATTTATCAACAAATCATTCATTTCTTAAGAAATGAATCAACCAAGGAAACTTCATTCCAATTTCCATATGATCTCCAAACCTATAGATCCAATAATATTCAACATTTCTGCTTCAAAATGCCACAGGAATTTCTTAAAATCCGTCAAATCATTACCAAAGTAATACAGTATGTAATACTCTTCAATTACTGTATTTAATGCATATAATGCTAAGCACCAATGAAGATCTCCATACAATCTATGCATAGGTTTTTTATATATGCAATATTCAATTTGAAGGCATGCAATAGTATACTTCCTTTTCATTTCCTATAAATATCAAACCAAAATTGATTCGTACCCAACTTATCAAACCAACTCATACCTCACAGAAAACACATATCAAATCCACCAATTGCTCCCAATACCCCTGAAACCTCAAGCAAAGAAAATGGTTCTATTATCCCATGAACAAAAAGAATGGTTGGAAGAAACACACCAACATATTGATCATGAGCTCAAGGAAAAAATTGAGCCATGTCCTGAAATTTGGGCACCAAGTGAAATCTGGATGCATGAAGAGCAGAATGAAAGAGTTTGGGTTCGAAGACTTCAAAGAATAATTGACAGGGAAGCCTTAGAATTGCATATTCCAGAACAATTAATACCAAATGTCTGGCACCTTTGGATGGAGAGGCGTGAATTCCTTGGAAGGTGTAAGTACTTATGCTTCAAAAATCAAATCAGATTTATCATTAATTTCTATTTCTTTTACAGCTGTTCCATTGGTGGTCAATAGAAGTTCAATTCCAATGGACTTTTAGATGTTTGTCATCAATGATTACCAGTAATTTTCACAATTATTGGATTCTCTACTTGATCTTTCATGAAAATTCCACCTCTTTTCAATTATAAAATAAGGGTTGACGAGAACAGAGAATAATAAGTGCCTTATCTCAAAGTCAATGCTAGAAAAAGCCTTTTTATGCAATGAGAAAAGAAAAACTCATCTTTGTTTCATGAAAAAATCAATAATACATGGAAGTTTGTCTACTATGGAGTGTCTTACCTTTTGATAATCTTTAAATTTTCAAGTCCAATGCATTTATTTTTTTGATATGTGGCAAAATCCAATCAGATTTATTGTCCATTGGTTTCCTTATAAAATGAATTATTTCATCCTATGAAAATCCATGGATTTTTCCAATGAATGGGGTTTGCTCCCTCAAAGGTATCAAATCAAAGTATTTTTGGATGAGATCACCTGATTTCAATCTCAAAAGAATCTTCAAAAATTCACTATGACTTTAAATGAAAGAACCAATTTTTCATAAGCAGCTCTCTTTGTAAATAAATTCAATCATATTTGGCTTAAAACAAAAATAACAGTTGAAAAATAAAGCTTGATGTGTGTTGAAAGGAACTTGAACTCTTTTTGTGAAATATTGTCCTCTCATGAACTCCAACCCACCCATGAAGGTAAACACCAGTGGAAAGGTGGTAAGATTTGTGTTTATTTATGCAGTCAGGTTTGATACGTCTCAAGAGATTTCAGTTTAATCTTCCAAAGTCATGTTTAACCAAATAAGATGAAATGGTTTGAATGCATGAAAGGAAGTAAGAACATGATTTTTATCAAAAAATTAAATTCTATCTACTTTCAATTGCAAACATTTTATTAAAAATGTGGTAAATGATCAAGAAATGAAGTTTTCATACTATTTTTGATTTAAGAATATTACCTTGGCCCTCTTTTCAATTAGGGAGAATTTAAGCACTCAAAATTTCAGATGAATCCTTGTAAATTTGCATTCAAAACCAGAAATATTCAGTTATTAAGAAAACTTTTAATATTTTCTTTAACTGTAGCAGATATCAAAACAGATTCACAATCAGATTTTACTGCAAGTTGGACCAAAATTGCACCTCTCAATTGCATTAGAGGAAGCATTTTTTTTTCAAGCATTTTCATACCAATTCACAATTTAAATTTGACTCCCCATGTAAAAAATGATAAAAGCATTTCATCAATTTCAATACTAAACCTGGGTAAAATGGATCCTCTTGATCATGCCATGGATTTAAAAAATGGAGGTGAAATTTGCAACAACTTAAGTGCTCATCCCAGTAATTTGAGAAAAATTCTATTTTTAATAATAGGTTTCTTCTTGATTTTAAATAAATTTACCAAGGAAATACTTGGTTTGCAACAGCAAGCTTTTGAATTTCATTGTAAAATCTATAAAATTATTTCAACTGTAAAACTTAATAATAAGTCTCAATCTATTTTTGGATTAATTCTTTTCCCCTGTTAAGGGAACTGAATGATTATTATTCCTGACATCATTTAAAATGATAAAAAATAATCATCTCAATCAAGATCCATGGTACAGCAAAACATGAATAAAAAATATGGTCATTTTTATCAAAATCCAAGTTGTAGTTCCCAAACATTTCTTCCTTCTGACAATATTTTTTTTTCATTGCACAATGTAGAATTTGCCTCACATGCTTGAAATGAATTATAGAGTAGATGCATATCCAATTTGAGATATTCAATTTGTACATGAACCCTTTATAATCTCTCAAAATTCATCATATTCAATAGCCAATAACTTCAGATTCAATTGCCTGCAAATTCTCTCCCTCCATAAAATCTAAACTTGAAACAACCCTACAACCTTTTCAAGTGCTAGTTGAAGACTTCCCTATATTATAACATGAATTATAGACCTCCTCATAGTTCAAAATCCATCAAAACTCGCACATTAAACAAGGAAGTAGCAGAACATTTGCCAAATTCCAATGACCCCATAAGTCTATGCCTATGTGACTATGTAAAGACTATTTTAAACATGAAATCTTGAGGAGAAAGGGTTCTGCCCCCGCCCACTGAAGATCAAGTACAAGTTATAAACTCAAAAAGCATCAATACAATTGACCCAAACAACAACTTTTTCAACATGGAAACAACCAATGAAAACCTCTATGGAGGGAAGAAGAGCATTCCTGGAAAGTTCAAAGAGCAATGCCAGAAAGAATTAGAAAGCTATTGCATAAATGTTCCAACTTTCCAATGGGACCATCATAATTCAACAAAGTGGGACCAAATATTGTCAGAAGTGATAATAAAAAATTGGTTAAATGCTAAGGACAATGATGCATTTACAAATTATCCACTTGATATTGAGTTTTGCAAGAAGGACATACTCTTTGGCCTACTGGAACGTTGGCTACGTGGGCAGAAGGATAACTACATGAAGCCTAGGACACGTAACAAGAAGCCTAGGTCTAGAGTTAAACACAGAGTAAGCTTAAGATTTCTCTCCATTTTCTAAATCCTCTTAGCTAAAATTTTGGTCTTGAATCTGCAAGATATACAGAAACCGCTTGGCCACTGCAGAGCGCCATATGGGAAAGGATTTGGCAAAATGCCTTCTCCCTAGTAAGGAATGCTGCTCAGATACAGAAGAAGACAATGAGGGGAAATATCACTCTGTCCAAGTGTATTGGAGAAGCAAAATTTATTCACAATTTCTTCATAATATTGATAACAACACTCTCAACTATTTATCTGAGATGAAAGGTGAACTTCAAGCTAAAAAACAAGTAGAATATGGAAGAACTTATGATGAAATAGTCCCAAATTATCAGATGAAACCATGTGAATCCCTCCTTTCTAATTGTTACTTCCCTCTATTTCTTGCCACATTAAATTGGACAGAGAAATTGGTTTTGGAGATGAAGCCAGTAGAGGATAAACTAGAAAGATTAGCAAAATCACTTGAAACCCCACGTTGGTTTGAATAAATTTAATTCCAAGTAGTTCTATATTTCCTCTGTTGTCACCCAGAAAACAATATCAAAAGCTCTAAATTTTAGAACATTTTTATTTATTAATTAATTCGTGCTAAATAAAACAAATCAATATCACTAGATTAATTCTTTTGAGCTTCCAATATTATAAGAAATATTTAAAACAATGTTTCTGCAAAAAGACATTAGAGAAATAAAATCATTCAAGGCAATGGTTTTCTTTTTGTAAATTCATTCTTTTTGTAAAATAAAATGTGAAACTCCTCAATTATTTCAATTTCAAATTGATTTATTTGAAATGTATAACTGAACTCAATATCTATGTGGTACAATATTTCCAACATGTCTGAGTAGATTTTTGAAACTTCAGTTAAAATTTAGAGTGACATTTCAATTTCCTAAATCAAATTGAGATTTATTACATTTCGCAAGAAGAAAAAGAAGATATTAAAAACTGAATTTAATCCGTTCAAAAAATACAATTTTTTTCAACCACAAAGTAAAAAAAAAAAGGACCCTCAAACCTCTTGTAATGATCTAATAGGAAATAGAAAGAAAAAAAGCATCAAAATCTTGACTTATCCAACCCAGGTAGTAACTTTTATGTGTCAGGTGTGAAACCGCACTGCTTCACTCCTCTATCACTTTACATAAAATTGAATTTCCCCATAATTCCAAATCTTCTGTATTTCATGCATGCACTAGAATTACTTGGAATCCTCAAGAACTTATACAAACAACTTTTCTCAGGTTCCAACTCAAGTTAGAAACAGAGTTTTCTCAGAGTCAAAACAAAGTCAAAACAAGTTTCAGGTGCTACACCTGCCGGCAGGTGCAGCCTTTTTTTTCATGGTGATTGGTACTTGAGGGAGAAATGATTTCAATCCCGCCCATTGTAGCAAAAGCGTGTTCCTTGATTTGTAAAAAAGCCTCTGGTTGTGTTTATCATCTCAAAAATCAACTGAAAATTTATTCTAGATTATAGATATTATAGACTTTGACTTCATTTCATCATTGGGTTTCATATAAATTGTAATTCTAATGCAGCTAATGAGTTCTATTAATACAAAGGGTTATCACATTTTGAACATCATTATTTTGAGTGTTTTGAGTTAACTTCATTATATTGAGTGTTTTGAATGAGATTTTAATGGTAATTCAGTTCAACTTGTGTTGGGATGATTCCATCATAAGGAGTATTTTACTCCTTATTATTCAATCACCTTAACGCAAGTTGAACTGGTTTTTTTTGGTGTATTTAGTTTAGGGCTAGTCCAGTTACTTTTATTTTTTTGGGGCTTGTCAAGTTACTTGTATTTTTTTGGTGTTTTTATTTTAGGGCTAGTCCAGTTAATTGTCTTTTTTTGGTGTTTTTACTTTGGGTCTTATCAAGTTACTTGTCTTTTTTTGGTGTTTTTAGTTTAGGGCTAGTCCAGTTACCTGTGTTGTTTTTTGGGGGGTCTTTTTACTTGAGGGCTATTCCACTGGACAGTAGCAGTTTTTTTGTTATTTATTTATTTATTTATTTTTTTTGTTTTTCTTAAACAAAAAATGAAAATTTTTTATTTTTTGGTTTATTTCTGTTTTTTTGGAAGATTTATTTATTTTATGAGTTATGTTAGTACCCTTTCACTCCTTTTTGTTTTTTTTTCTTTGTTTTTTTGGCTCACCAGGGTCTGGTGGCATGTGTGATTCCACACAACTACATTCAAGCAGTGTGGAGTTCTACACGGCTGGAATGTAGTCTTGCAGCATCCCACACAAGCCCGGACTGTGGTGTGTGTACTGCGCGGTTCCTTGAGCTGTGTGGGCTGCGCTTTTCTTTGAGTTGTGTGGCATGCAACACGGCTTGAATGTGGTTGTATGGCGTGCCACACTGCTCATTTTGAGTTGTTTCCATGGCTCAATGGGCTGTGAATTTAACATTACCCCAAAGTAAATAATGATTTATTACAAGCTGAGCTGGAAAATTTAATAAAAATCTTGGAATACCCATTTTTTATGGTTGGAACCCATTTCTTATGGTTGTACACACCTCATTCATCAAATTTATCAATAAAATTCAACCCCTCATGAGACTCCCTTCAAGAACTACATTGAAAACAAATTTCATGGAGATTTATTGAAACCCCATATTAGATTTTGGGAAAAAAAATGATAATGTCTCAAAATTGGCTTTAACTACAGATTTTTGAACATAAGCTCAAAATGATGGTTACATGGTTTTCACTTTCCATTAAATAAATGAAGAGTTGAATATTGTCAAAAATATTTTTGAATTAAGCAACTCCCTTCCATCCATACTGGGTCAGAAATTTTGGAAAGCCCAATTCAAACCATGCAAGAATGGAAAATTGTTGATAATTTTGCCTTATTTTTCTTTGATAATCATATATTTGAATATTTATCATCTCAATGATGTTTTCTGAGTATATTTTTGATTTTTTTTTCAGGTATCTTTCATTAAATTGGAAAATTTCAGTTCCAATGATGGTATTTCTTTCCTCAAGAACATGTTTTTGGAACTTGCAAATCATTCACTTCTCAATCAAGGAAAAAATTTCCATGTTGGATGTGCACCCCAGGTTATACATCTGGTAGTGAAGGATCGAATGAAGAAATCATCATATGGTATTAATCAGCTTAGAAGTAGCATCAAGTACATCAATGCAAGCCAAACGTGTAAAAAATAATTGAGGAAGAAGTAGAATTATTAAATATTCATTGTAATAAGAGGCCCTCCCCTGATGTTCCAACCCACTGGAAATTCTTCTATAATATTATTTTATCTGCATTACCATACAATTCAGCATTTCAAAATCTTTCAATGATTGATTCAAAATATTGAAATTTCAGAACTGTATCTGACTGGATGGAGCTTAGTATAATGAAGGATTTCTTGAAAATAATTTACATTATAACAACTAAACTATCAGGCAAAAAGTATCCAACCTCCAACTTGTTCAATATTTTGATGAAGGAAATTGAATTGAAAATCAGGGAAGAAGCTGTTAATATATTTGAAAATAAGCACTAAATAACCTTGTCAAGCCCATGTCAAAAAAATTCAATAAGTGTGGGTATGGGATCTCCCAATTTCTTGAAATGGTTTTAGTAGTTGATCCATGCTACAAAATGGCCCACCCAGATTTCAGCATTCAACAATACTCAACCATTGTTAGCCCTCAAGCTGAAATATCATCCATTCATGATGCAATATACAAGCTTTAAAATAATTTCATGTCTAACAACATGCCAAGAGTGACAAAAGAACCTTCAAAGAATATAATCACAAACACATGAGATTCTAAAATTCAACCCAGCCAGAGCCTTCGTGCAATTTTCTGCAATTTTTTTGCCTCCTCCATTGCCACATTTGATTCTCATGTCCCTGCACTGAACTAGACCTCTACCTTCAAGATCAAATCATTGAATATGATGAACCAGATGATTTAGATTGAGATAAATTTAACATACTTGAATAGTGGAAAGTAAACCATTTAAGATTCCCTAACCTTCCTATAGTGGTGAAGACAATCTTGTTTCTTCCTATGACATCAGTTGAATCTGAATATGTAATTATTCACATTTTCATTGTAGGGGATCTTTAATTTTGTTTGGTTGAGTTTTTTGTGCTTTTTGAAGGCTTTCTCAACTGGCGGGTGTGTTCTGGATCAATTTTGCAGTAGCTTGGCACCTGAAACCATTGAAGGGCTTATATGTGCACAGTATTGGGGCAAACAATTTTTTAGCCTTCATGAAATCAATCTTTATCATTAATATTTGATATGAATGCCTTTGAAAATTTTTATTTTTCATATTTTTCTTTTGTCTATATTTTTCTTTTGTCTATATTTTCCTTTTGTATATATTTTTCTTTTGTATACATTTTTCTTTTGCATATATTTTTCTTTTGTGTATATTTTTCTTCAGTGTATATTTTTCTTTTGTGTACATTTTTCTTTTTTATATATTTTTTTTCCATATATATTTTTATTTCCTTTTACTTTCCTCCTTTATTATTTCAAGAAATATCTCTACTATATACTAAAAATATTAGGTTCTGCACCCTTGGCAAACACCGGCATTGTTTGCTTTGGTCCTGCATTCTCCATTCAACTTACCAAACTCAAGGATGCAAACTGTGCATCTTAATTTCAATTTTCTTTTTTCAATTTTTTTTTGAGTGTCCTCTTTTTTTTCCTCCATGTGAATGTAAATCTATCTGCTTTTTGAATGTAATGTTTTTTTTAAGGTGTCCCCTTTTTTCACTCAATGTGAATATATCTCAACTTTTTTTTTTTGAATGTAAATTATTTATTTACTTATTTTTTCTGATTTTCCACTTTTTTTCCCTCCATGTGAATATATGTTTAGGTATCTGCTTTTTTAATATATATTTATTTTTAAGGTGTCTGCTTTTTTTTCACTCCATGTCAGTATACATATTTTTGCATGTATGTACTTATACATAAGGTTGGGTCCACTTTGTAACAGGGGGATGTAACCAACAGGAACACCTTCAGTGTAAGATCAAGGAGGATCACCTTCAGTGTAACTTCTACATAAATACCACCTTCTATTACATTTCCTAATCTTGACACACCACAAGCTACATTTTTTATATCCTTGATTCCTCTGAAAAAAAAACCATGAGTTATTTTCCAAATCTACATAGAAGAAAATCTTCAGTTTCTTTTTTGGTGCTTCAAAATGAATCACACCACTCACATTCTCATGAAATTCTTCACAATTATCATTACCATCACTTGAGAAGTCCAACCACATATGATCATCCTGGTCTTAGTCATCAATTATTTCTCCACCCCCAAGTCATGAATTGTTATAGTTTGATCCCCATCCAGACACTATTCTGTTTCCAATCATGCTAAAAATAGAAGTTTGATACCCAATCACAGGTCCAAACATTCTCAGTAGTGGATCTATCATCCATCTCATCACTTAAATGGCCAACCTGTTCCATACAAAATCCAGATATATTAAAAGAGGTTTGAAAATCAAAACCCATGAATGGAATATATTGGATTGAAAATGGGAAGAAAAAATTTTATATTATTCCAGGAAGAGGTCTGCCTCATTCTCACATCTTGGTAATTCCTTACCATGATCACCAACCAAGAACATCTGAATAAATTGGCATGATTTTTTGTGCAGAGCTACCTGATCAATTCACACAGCCAAAAAAATTTCAAGCAATTTAAAGAAATGTGATAAATTTCCCATGTGGTACTTCAAAAATGAAAGAAGCATACATAAATGATGGCAAATGCAAGGAGAAATACCCCAAAGCCTTCTATCCTGAAACAACTTTGATTGAAAGCAGTTTTCCAATATATAGAAGATTCCAGAATGGATCTGCCATTTCACTGAGGAGGAATCATAAAAATTTCCTCATTGATAATTTGTGTAATGTTACTTGCTTACCTTTTAGCAAAATAAAAATTCCACATAAATGTGAAAATATGTGAAGGTATCTTGGCTGTTCAATACATCTACAAATACATTTTTAAGGTCCATGATTTTTTTAATGTTGATTTTGGCTAAGACTAGGATGAAAAAGACTATGCTAGGGATTAAAGATGGGAAGCTCCTCCAGAGGCATTTTGGAGATTCTTTTTTCATTCAAATTGTTTTCTATCCCACCTTCATTGTAATTAAAAACAGTTATTCCAAGTATAGAAGACACCAGAATGGACCAATTTTTTCACTGAGGAGGAATCATAAAAACTTTTTCATTTATGACTACTTTGGGGTTCCTCACAATTTTTAGATTTTTGCAAATAACCAATGCCAAATCAATGCAGAGATATACAAAGGAATCATGGCTTTTAAATACCTCTACAATAAAATTCATAAGAGCTATGTCATTCTTACTGTTGATTTTGATGCAAATTTGGCTTAAATATACTAATTTAGGTATACACAAGATGAGTACCTCCTCCAGAGACACTTATCAGGGTTTATAATTCAAATTTTTTTCTACTTTAACTTCTATTTCAAGGCTGGATATCCATCTTCCTGTCCAAAAAAAGGTTTTGTTTGAACCAGATGAATTCATGAATGAAGTTCTTCAAAGATCAACAGAAGTAAAAAATATTCTTACACAATAATTCAAAATAAATGAAATTGATAGTTTTGCAAGTACTATGGAATGTTTAGACTTTTCATCATACTTCACATTTCATCCAATCAGAAAAGATTTCAGGCACTGTCAGATTGGTTATTGAATCAGCAGAATTTATAAAACTCAGCCTGCGGAATCAGAAAGTTAGGTTCTCATATTTTTTTTGAATAATTCTGTTGGTGCTACTTCATTCAATAACCTAAAGCAAGTCAACAGAATGTTTCATTAAATTTTCAGAGATGAATCTTTGTCAAAGTTTTCACTTGAGCAAAATCATCATATAGAAGCAGAAATGCAAAATTCTGATGAGGGGATTCACCATCTCAAGCCATGAAAGTTGTTTGGAATGCTATTAGCACTTTTTCTTCTAGAAATATCACTTTTCCCAAGGAATTCATACTTTAATTTCATGGTGAAGTCTTTAACTCATTCTTGGATCACAGATCAAAGGGTCCTCAAAAACCAAAATATCAGATGAATAAACTAAATCATATTACAAAATAACAGAAAAAAATTGGAAACTCCTTTCCTGATTATCCAAAATTTAATGAAACAGTAGAGGTTATAAGAATAAACAGGAAATGAATTCATGACTAAAAAAATTTCTGCTATAAATGAATCAGATTTGCAAAAGATTCATCTTCTTAATCATAGAAAGAGGAATATATTTGAGCTCACATTAAATCCATGAAATTCATCTCAGCCCTCTTAATAATATAATGATATATTAAATCCATACAATTCATCTCAGCCCTCTCAATAATATATTGATCATCCTGGTGGGTGAGATGAAGAAACTATGACTCATAAGCATACTCCGGAGTTGGTTGACAGAATCATTCAAGCCCTAATGGATTGTGATTTACCTATTTGAGTCAAATTAATATTCCATGGTGGTGATTTTTGGAGAATTCTACCTGTTTCTCAAAGTTTAACACATCCTCAAATAGTTTATGAAAGTTTGGGAAATTCTACCATGGTTCTATTAAGTAAAACACTCAAAATTTACAACAAAAAGAGTCTCCTAATTCATTATTTCTTCCAAAGTTTTCTCCACATAACTAACAAATCAAAAGTTGAGAAAATTTAAAATATTAGTCTTTATCTTCAAGATAAAGCCTTCACCCATGGGCAGTTATATGTTGAATTTTTTTTTTAAGATCACGCTTTCACCCATTGTCAATTATATGTTGAATTTTCAAGGTTTTGATCCAGAATTTTAATTTGGGTAGTGGTTGAAACAAAAACTGAAGAACATATCTCATCTTAAACTGAAAAAATGGTTTACCATGAGGTTTTGAACACTATCCATAACTGAAATTGAATGTCAAGGTTTCCATTATATATCCTTTTCTTGAATTCCTTGAGCATTTAAATACTTGAAACATTTATAATTCATCATTTTTTTAATCCATCTCCCAAATTTTCCACTGGATTAAAATTATCTAAAATTTATCTTATTTTTCATGTCAATTTTTTTCATTTCATTCTTTTACCATGAGGCGTTGAATTCTATCCATCACTGAAATCACATACCAAGATTTCCATGTTATATAATTTGTTTTAAGTGCTTATTGGTTTAAATACTTGAAAAATTGTTCACATTGTTCTTTTTTTATCCATTCCCCTAATTTCCCACTTGATCAAAATTATTTATTATTTGGAAAATATCATATCTGTTCCAACCATGCTCAAAATAGAAGACTTAAATCTTTGATACAGAATCACAAATCCAAACATTCTCACTAGTGGACCCATCATCCATCTCTTAGTTAAATGCAAAAACTGCTCCATACAATATCCTGATATGGTAGAGCAGGTTTGCAAATCAAAACCCATTGATGAAATATTTGGATTGACAATGGGAATAACTCATTTTATATAATTCAAGAAGAGAGTTCTGCCTCATTCTCATATCTTGGTAATTCTTTAACATGATCACAAACCAAGAAAATCTGAAGAAATTGACTCTGAAGAAATTGGAATGATTTCTTTTGCAGAACATGGTCAATTCAAAGATAAAAACCTTTTTCAAGAAGTGAAACAAAACATGACACCTGGCCCATGTGGTACTTCAAAAATTTAAGCACCTTGCATGGATAATGGCCGATAGAGAAGAAATACCCCAAAGCCTTCTAACCCAATACAATTGTGGGTGAAAGCAGTTTTCCAAAATATACAAGTTTCCATAATGTACCTACTGTTTCACTGAGCAGGAATAATACAAATTTTCTCATTGATAATTCATGGATTGTTCCTTAAAATCCTTAAATTTTGGAAAAGAACCAATGCCACATAAGTGTGATCATATGTGAAGGTATCATGGCTGTTGAATACCTCTACAAATAAATTTATAAGGGCCATGATTGTTTTAGTGGTGATGGTGGGGCAGATTTGGATGAAATAGGCTATTTTAGGGATTCAAGAGGGTAAGCTCCTTCAGTGGCATTTTTGGGAGTTTTTTCATTCAATTTGTTTTCTATGCATCCTTCATTGTAATTAAAAACAGTTATTCCAAATATGGAAGACACCAGAATTGAACTACCACTTCACTGAGGAGGAATCATAAAAAAATTGAAATTGATAATTGTTGTGGGGTTCCTTACAATCCTTAATTTTGGAAAAGTAACAATTCCACTTCAATGCAGAGATATATGCAGGTATCTTGGTTTTTAGATACCTCCAAAAATAAATTTATAAGGTCTATGATATTTATACTGTTGATTTTGGTGCTTATTTGGGTTATGCTGACTAATATAGGGATTCAAGGTGGGTAGCTGTTACAGAGAAAGATTGAAGAGGTTTTTTTAAAATTTTTTGTTACTTCAACTTCTTTTTTAAAGATGTATATTCATCTTATTTTCCAAATACAGGTTTTTTTTGAACCAGATGAAGCCCTGCACAAAGTTTGTCAAATATACACACAAGGAAAAAATATTCTTACACAATATTCAAAAATAAATTCAATTGATAGTTTTTCAAGTACAATGAAATATTCAGACTTTAAATAATATTTCACATTCAATCCACTCAAAAAAGATTACAGGCACTTTAAGATTGGTTATTCAATAAGGAGCATTTATACTGTTCATCCTGCAGATTCAGAAACATAGTTTGTAATAATTTTGTTGAATAATTCTGTTTATACTACATTATTTAATAACCTAAATTAAGTAATGAAATTTATTATCAAAAATTCAGATTAATCTTTGTGCAAGTGTTTACTTGAGGAAGAAAATCATTTAGAAATGAAAGTTCAAGAAGCTGGTGGGTAGATTCACCCTTTTGAGCTAAGAAATTTGTTTGATATTGGCACTTTGTCAGCCAGAAATCCAACTTTTCCCATGTAATTCTTGCATCAATTTCATGGTGGAAGCTTTGATTAATTCTTGGATCACAGATCACAGGGTCCTCATTATATTTCAAAAGCATGGAATAGCAATTGGAAAAGCCTTTTCTGATTTTCTAAAATTTGATCAAACAGTAGAGATTACAAAAATAATCAGGAAATGGATTTTGGTTTAACATGAGGTGTTTAATTCTATCACCCACTGAAATCACATACCAAGATTTTCTTACCTGCTTTTGAGATACTTGAACAATTTTTTATTTCATTATTTTTTCTTAATCCATTGCCCTAATTTCACACTTGATTAAAATCATTTATTACTTAAAAAATATCAAATCTGTTCAAGATAATTCCTCTTCATTCAATCCATCCCCAAATTTGGGGGCAAAAGACTAGTCTATAAATATAAAAAGATTGGTTTTTTGAGGGTTGGAAAATACCGACGTTGGCCTCCTTGGGAGACTTCCCTGGAAAACCCATTGAGTAGCCGGCGTCGTTCTCCGCAAACTGGATGCGGGCCGTGCACCTCCAATTTGGGGGCAATTATATATCACTAGTAGAGTAGTACAAAATATTCAATGCCAACAATTTACAAAAGAAAAAAACAAAAAAAAACTGTGGGGCCCCATGACCCGCTGGCGGCCCGCAAATACCCGCAAGACCCGCCCAGGCAGCCCGTTACGGGCTTGGGCATAACTTGATGTCAGTCGACCCGACACACCAAGACCCACCCCTCCTGGTGGGTCGGGCATCAGCTACAAAACTCTTTTCACCGACCCGGCCCATGAGCACCCAGATTAAATACGCAAGATGGTAGCGAGCGACGCGACGGGCCTCTATGCATGGTGACTCATTATTCATTTCGGCGCTCGTGGTGCTTCATTCTCGACCGGCAAGTTTAGGGTTGGCAAAGGCTCAATGCGACCCGGAACGATGTCGGCGACATTGACTCAAGAAGCAAAGCACTCGGCATCAAGAATTTCTAAATTTAAGTCCTATACCACCCAGGATCACCCACTGGTGGTGAAGAAGAGACGTGGACGGAACGACCCAATAGGTGATCATGATAGTCTGGTGAGTTGATCGCTTCACGTTCTCGCTCAAGTTTGACGATCGAGTGTCATCCAGACCTCTGCTAATGTGTCGCAATCCCGGTGGTAAATTCCGCACTACGACCAAAAAAAAAAAAAAAAAAAACTGTCGCCCGATTAGTCCACCTTCATTCAAGACGCCCGAGGATCATCATCGATGGATCAATCAAACTTCAAGCCAGACCGCCCAAAATCAAAAAAGAATTCTGATAAATCTGTAGAAGAAGAGAGTTGCTCTAGAGTGCACTTGAATGACGAGAATGAGGATGAGGATCCGGAACTACCAGAAGATTCTGAGGTTGCGAGCCAACCGATTTCCCGCAAGGAGAGAAGGAAAAGGAGGAAATTGGAGATCAAGGAATCGATCACTGAAACCAATAATATGGACTCCAAGGAAGATCAACCTGAGTCTGAATTAAAAACCCCAAAGACAACCTCAGACGCAGGGAAAAATGAAGCCATTTTCACAAACCAGTCAAGATCTAAATATGGGATTTGGGTTGGAAACCTATCATACAAAACGACGGCCCAAGAACTTGCAAGATTCTTTGAACCGGTTGCAAAGGTGACGAGGCTGAATATGCCAAAGGGTAAAAGCCTCCAGGAAGAGAACAACGGCTTTGCATACGTCGATTTTGCGACAGAATCCGAACTTGAAAATGCTATCAACCGATCCGAATCGGTTTTCGGTGGTAGAAAGTTACTCATCAAGCGATCTACCGATTTCTCTGGTAGGCCTTTATCCGCGGCCAATTTAGAAACTTGTCATTCTTCGGTCTCCCAATCCACTTCCACTGTTAGTAAATCTGTCAGAAAGATCCTCGGTCGTCAAAAGCAATCTCCAGCTCCATGTCTTTACTTTGGCAACCTAGGGTTCGAGACAACCGTATGTGGATGCTTTCATCTGATTTGATTTGATTTGATTTGATTTTTTCTTTCTTTAAGAGAATGCTAAACGGAGGGTAATCTTCTTCGTCCGATCTCTATCGAACATGTACATGTATGATCGTCGGTCAATATTTGGTAAATAACGTCAAAATTTCAGAGCCAAAGCATCAGTTCAATGTTGCGAGCTCATCATGCTGCTCAACAGAACTGGAAACCAAAAATCGATCAACAAAATCCATCGTCGAAACTCGTTAGTGCTCCTCAAGAAGATGAAACAAGAATCAATAGTACTGCGGACTTATCAAAAAAACGTGCAGAATGCGCTTCAAATGAAGTGGGCATTCGTAAAGTGAGGATGGGGACATTTGAAGATTCGGGAAAGTGCAAAGGGTTAGTCTCTATTGCTTCCTTAACTTCCTGTGGGGTTTCTTGTTATCCAATACTCTTTAAATCAGTCAGGATTTGCTTCCCAAACAACCTCTATTTACTGCCCAAACCATACTTGGTTTTTGTCTTCACAGGTTTGCATTTGTAGATTTCGTGAGTACCGAGCATGCCACCAACGCATTGGCAAACTTGAAAAACCATCGATTGGATGGTAGGAATCTGCTTGTCGAGTATGCATCCGCGGAGGCCGTGAAACGGGGAGGTGGATCATTGAAAATGATTCAAAATAAACGACCTTTCAAGACCAAGACAGTGGATGGTAATGCCCAGCAGAGGAACGCAGAAAAAGCCAAACCAGCAGCCGATTCGGCTCACTTGGAGCAAACTGATGAGTGCGAACCCGCAGCAACCCAAAAGCTTTCGGATCCTTCTATGGAAGATTCTAAACTTATTCAGCAAGCAGATCAGTTGGTCAACGAGGGCCGTAAAACATCGCGAAAGACAGAGTATCAAGGTCGTCAGAAACCTGGGGCTGCTCTCGCAAATGCTCGCAGAGCACCGGTGGGCATCATCAAAAATCCCACTCAAACCGGTAAAAAGACTGTATTCGCGTAATGATTTGAAATATCCTCCCTGCCTCAGTTTGTTTCCAGCGCATGTATCTACTCCTTTTTGGTAGGTTTTGATATTGAGCTTATGGCTTGTCGGACCCGGTTTAACGAAAAGGGTTTTGTGACACCTGCCTTCCAAACCGGTTCGCATTCAGAAAGAGGAGCTGCGACAGGCTTTTCGCCCAAAGTGCTATAGTGCTATGTCCTTGACAAGCATGGAAATTTTTTCCCAGTTGCGGGGCAGTCCTCCCAAACCGGCGAATATTTTTGAGATCCTTTTCAAGTCAATCATGCAAAACAAATCGATCCCTCCACGCTTCTTCCTTAATTTTACCTTACCGACTGCTTCCGCTGAACGCGTGACTATCTAGCGCTTTTCTTTTACCGGAGAATTCTCTAGTCGCTTGACACAGATTGTGATGAAACGAGATTTTTCACCTGGGCTTGATCGGTTCACTATGGTATTTGAACAACCTCTACATCACCATCTTGATTTATTCTGACCCACTCACTTTCATCGACCGCGATAATCCAAAGGGTTACGCCCTGTTGATCACCATGGCGTGCCAATCTTAGCATAACAGTGATCATGGCTGAGAGTTTTTTTGTTAAGGTTGATCAAGCCAATGTTGAGCACCCTCTGGTTGCTCATTCATCATTGAATGTGATCTATAAGAGCTAATATATGCGCCTCTTAGATCACGGTCCAAGGGGACTACGCTATGGCTTGAATGATCGAAAACCTGAAGAGGGTTGGAAAGGAAACAGCAGTGACAAAGCTGCGTGAAATTGACAAAATCCAAAGGATGATGATTAAGAAGAGTGTAAACTCCGTGACAAGATTGAGTTTTAAGCATGACTTGACGATCAAGGGCCTATCAAAGTGATAAAATTTGAAAAATTTGAACGGCTGGTTTCAGGCATACCCCCCTCTTTTTTTTTTGAAAAAAAAGAAAGAAAGAAAAGCGCAGATTAAATCAGTGTTTGATTCTTGACTTTTTCACAAAAGAAAAAATGAAAAATGAAAAATTGACGGCTATGTTGAAATCAGCCCTTTGAGTTTTTTCAAAATTTTAACTTTGATAAAGCCTAATGCTATAAGGTATTATGAAAGGAAATGCAAGATAGAAATAATCAAGTTGTCAAAAGTACATACACTTGAATTTTGTCTCACTCTCCTTTCAGATTCATAGCACATTAAGAAACCACACACTATCTCTTAGGCATTTCAAAGTCTGAATGGTGGCATGCAATACAGTAAGTTTGGTGACATGCACAAAACACTTAAAATAGTGTGATTGAGATTATCAATTTCAATCCCAGTTTTGAACTAAGGCTCCTTTGTAATCCAAATCTAATTGCATTTTTGTTGACTCTTCCTAGTTTATCAAACGTATTGCTACTTCCATGCAGCTTTCTCAGGTTTGTGTTCACCTGATAGAGTTTGAATCCTTCTAGAATTGATCTAGAATTTTTTGAAAATAGTTTTAGTATCAATCTTTTGGTATTTACCATGCAATCCATTATCTTATTTTTTTTTTGTGGTCCCAACCAAATTTCATCACTTTGTTGCTAATATTATCAAAACTACTCAGTTTTTGCACTCATTCCACACTGTTTTTATTATTTTAGAAAATTTCTCAAATGTAAAAAGGTTGGTATTATTTAATGAAGCTTGAATGAATTCTTGATGTGAAATCAAAAATCAGCCCTTTTTGGAATTTTTCATTGGTTTTACTATACCCAATTCTTGTGAGCCAGTTGAAAATTTGAAGTATCTACAGCTGCTGAGTAAACCTGTAGTTTTTTCTGAGATTGATATTGAATTTTATCCCTGTACCACAGCTTATCATTTTTTTTATTTAGGGTATACACAGTTTCATCATTGTCTCTGCTAATTAACCATCCATCCCAGCTCCAATCTTCCCAGGTTCAACAGTGTCCTAGTACTAATGCACTCATGAATCACTCATCTGGCTTATTCCATCCTTTGCTGAATATTTAAATTAATAATTAATTATCATTAGCTATTTATATATCTTTGCGCAGCTTCTGCTTATATACCAGGTTTTCTATCATTGAATCAAGCTACTGCTGTCCTTCTAGTAGTCATTTATTCAGTTCAAGTCTATTTCTCATGCTTTCCTTCCATAAATAATTTCTCAAAATATTTTAAAGTCCATCCCCATTTTTGTTTTTCTTCTTATTTTTACAATCTTCTCAAAGAATTTTCAACTATTATCAAGCCAACCACTCTCAAAATTTATGCCTTCTTTCCTTTTCATGATATTCCTTGTGAATTTTTCATATATCAAGTCGGGTAATTTATTCAAGATCAATTTCTTTGGCCTGGTTTGCAGAGATTCAGGGCTCCAAAGTAGTGATTCAGGGCTCCAAAGTAGTGAATCTAGTTTTGAAAAAATAAATAAACAAATTCAATAGAAATGAATTTCTAAAAAGACAAAACTTTTTCAGGCTCAAAGCTTAAGGGAGTTTCTCATGAATAAAACAAGGGATTAAGTGAATGAGGAGAGTTACAAAGAAATATTTTTATCAAACAATATAAGAGATGACCAATTGATTAAATTTATCAATCCAAATATAATTTGGTGTCAGAGAGATCTTGAAAAAAAAGGAATGGTATAAAAACAAGAAAGGAGATGCCAAATAAAATTTCACCAAACCTGAAATCATTGAAAGAAGCTGTGTGATTGATTTGAGAAGTATTGGAAATTCTGGAATTAGACACCATCATTTTTATAGTAACCACATAAGATTGATACTGAAATCTAAATTTTTAGCTTTCAATTAAATCAGAGCCAGCTGAAATAGAAAAAAGGAATCATTTGATAAGATTATAAATAATTAAATCAAGAATTAGATATAAATTAATTGATTTAGAAACATATTTCTGGTTAAATTTCAATTGTATTTCACCACTGATAACACTTATACAAAATTAATACTTTGCTTTAAATTTCAAGATCCTTTGATTTATTTTTGAAAAAGCTCCTTCAAGTTTTCAATACAGGCATATGGCATAAAATCAAATTGGGATTGATTCTAAAATATTTTTCTTCACAGAGTTATGAAAAATTGCGTAATAATTTCTTTTTTTTTCAAACAAAATATTTTTAATGAGACACTAGAAACATGATGAACTTCCACCACATTGGTAGTGGCTTCATGAAGTTACAGAATGGTTATAGCATACAAGTCCCATATATTTTGAGATATATATTGGATGGATCATATTGAAGATTCCCAATGGGAATATTTATGAAACTATATCTAAAATATGAAAAGTTTAGATGTATATCAAAAATTATTTAACTTCAAATATGGGTTTCAAGTGTTAATTTGAAATCTATTGAATATTTTTGAACTTTAATCCTGATTTTGTAAGTTTCCCAACAACTCTGAGCAGAATTTTTATTGAATTTTAAAAGTGAATTTTGGCAATATTTTTAACAGTTCCTTTCATATTTTTCAGAATTATTCATCAAGTTGGTCTTATAACCAATCATGTTTCTGCAAATAAATAAATAAACAGAAAATCCTTTGATGGAGCCCTCTGTATTCATAAATAAATAAATGAATGAATATCAGTATGTATCTTTGATATTCTTTCTGTTCTTGATTCATATTATTAGTTCCCCAAAGCTGGTAGCTATGGAGTTACTAGAAAAGAATTTAACAGATGACAGGTATAAGTAAGTCAAATAATTATTTTTTGGAAATTCAAATGGAGAAAAAAAAATGAAACTTGTGGAAAGGGGAATGAAATCTCTCCCATCAATATAAAAGCAACAAGACAAGTATCTTCAACTGAATCCATAATCTATTTAGGTTCAAGATATTAGGCAGTTGTCAGTAATGACAGTTAATTATTAATATGCAATATTAGGCAGTTCTCAGTAATGACAGTTAATTATTAATATGCTTTGTAAAAATTTTATAAGTTACTTGCATTGTGTTTTTATCAATATCAAAAATGAGAAAATGTAATCAGCATTCAAGATTTCCACTTGATAGATCATGTTGTAATTTATTCATTTCATTTCCACCTCATTTTTTCTGTTCTGATTTTTTTAGCTTTGGTTCCCCAAAAGTTCTTACTCACTCCTATGGTTTTTCTCAGTTATATTTTTCACTCTCACCTCAAGTTTTTGTACCATTTTTTTTTAATTTTGAGTTTAATATTTTTTCTTTTATTCATTTTTAATCTTTCTTTAAAATTCTTGAAACCAATGTATTTTATAAAATTCTTGGAAGGATTTCACTTGCCACAGTTATGACTATTTATAGGTATAATAAAAAATTACACCACACCAGCCAAGGTTTTTTGCCAACAGTATCTGGACTTACAGGAGGAGACTTTGAGCCCCCCCCAAAAAGCATTGAGGATTCAATAATAGAGAAATTTAAATCAAACATTAAGTTCAAATGGGGCTCTTGGTGCTGCTTTGGAGGAGACACAGATGAATCAAATCATTTTTTAGGGATGCAGGAGAAAAGTCTGCTATTTTTCACAAAAACAGAAAAAAATGGTGTGGGATACTTAATTCAGGGAAAAAATAAAACATGTTAAAGTACCATAGATTTTATACTCAAAATTTCAGGACAGGCCCATGATCTGATTGGGAAGGTCATTTTTGGGTCAATTGGAAGTGTAAATTTGAGGATTCCAAATAAACTGGAAAGCTTGAGTGATAAAAATCATTGAAAAATCATCAACAAAAAATTTTGAAGAAGGCATTAGAGATGAAAAACTATAGTGATCACCCTTTGCAGAAAATTTAATTGCTTGAAATCGGAAATTAATCTTCACAAATTTTTTCAGAGGAAAATCAATTAAAGGTCACTCTTGTGCTCAATTTTTTTAATCAAGATGATGTTTTTTTGAAGGATGCAGCAGATTTGGGTAGAGTAGGTGGGTTTTGGTATCTTTCTTGTTTCTCTTTTTTCTCTTTTAAGTAATATTCAATGGAGGATATTCTTGTACATACAGGGTGATGGAAAATCAAAATAGAAGGATAAAATTATATTTAACCATGGAATTTTCAAATTAGACTATAATAGATCCAGATAAAGAAAAAAACATCCTTTTAATCTTTTATTAAATTTAGATTTTTATCATTCAAAGCAAGTGTTGATCTTACTGAATGAGCTCTAATTTTATTTTCTCTTTGATGAAATACTTGTTCATTACAGACCTAAACATAAATTTTGGTGTAAGATAGAACTGAAGGGAAAAAAAGGTAAGATATTTCCCAAGAGACATCATTGCAAAGAAGTATTTGGATGTAAAATAAAAAAAAGAAAAGAAAACTTGGGTTTATCCTAAAACAATTGCAGCTGAATCTGAAAATTCCTTTCAAATCCTGCTATATGGAAACACACTTCAAATAAAGATAAAGATAAATAATTGATGTACATAAAACCTTAGGGAAATTGGAAATTTGAAGGAGAAGAATAAAAGAGTTAGAAAAAAGATTTGGAGAAAGGATGATTCTTCTTGAGAATTAACTTGTAAAACAAACAATGCCAAGTTATCTTGATAGAGAAAGTAGGAGAAGAATTTAGGAATGAAAAAGAGGAGAAAGAGACGTGGTAGTGATGGATTTCATTTGTGGTCATATGAGTGGAATAAATGATGCACCATCTGAAGTTTAGAAGGGATTGTCTTTCAACTGTCTGGTATTTAAGTGGGGAAAATTGAGGGAGGCCATGATTTGGGTTGACCTTTTCTGGAGTTCCCAATGTTTAGTTCTGTGGAAGAAGAAATTTTCAGCTTCCATTTATTGAGAATTTTTCTTTTCTTAGAAAGTTTGGCTTCAAGCCCAGAAGTAAGAAGGGCTAAGAGCCAATGGGTTTGATGGCCCTAAAAAATGATAGAATAAAACCCTACATTCAATTTAAAAGGGTGCCTGGAGAGGAGTGAATTCAAATTTCTTAAGGTATTATGGGGAAAAAGTGGGAAAGTTCAACACTGATATGTGCAAAATTACCCTTGTTGAAAAGGGCAGTTTTTTGTTGGGCTTACAGCATCCACAATTGTTCTTTGATAAAATATTGTTAGCTAAGCCCTTGTTAGTGCAAAAAAAAAATAGCAAGCAAGGGATTGAGCAAGTGTGAGATGCAATCACACTCATTAAAACTGCATGCCAGCTAGATAATGAGGCTTGGAAAGCAATCAGCCACCTCTCCATAACCACTCAGTATATATGGAAAGGACAAATGGATATAGGGGGGGATGGATGATATGGAAGGATGAGAGAAGATAAGGGAGAGTTACCTTGATGGCTAAATAAAATGATTGATTTCATCAATGGATGAATTCTTTATGGTGGGTTTTGTGGAGTTATGGGAGGTATGGTAAATCCTACCAGGGTTTGATGCTAGCAAGCTCCATAAGATTTCATAAATTTGCCAATTTTTGATTGAACTTATGGATCTTGCTACGTAGAAAGGTCCTATTTAGGACACAATTGGAGATCCTGCTTGGTAGACTTAACTAACAAGTGGGTTTACCAAGACAATTTTGGATGCTCATATTTCACAACACCTGGGCCATATTTCAGAACAGCATACAAGGAATAAATCTGGAGTAGGATTGATTTTTTGATCTAAAACCAGATTTTCATGGTTTCACTTGAAAAAATTTATCATTAATGCTTTTTGGTGATTCCTCCATTCCTTACCTGTTTTATTCCACACTTCCATTTCCTTACTTTCATCCACAGGGAAAAATCTTGTTGAATTTCCCCATGAAATAGGTATCAAACTTATGTTTTAAATATTTCTTTCATGTAAATTTATGGCTTTAGATTGAAATTTATCTTTGAAGAACTTTGAAGCCTTCAATTTGGGGTGCAACCTGCAGGCTTGAATTTTGCATTCTTTTTTTATGTTGATATTATTAAATAAAAATTTCTGCTTTTCAAACACCAAGTTTCTTTCACCCCACCTTGCTCCTTTCAAAATCATGATCTGTCTTTTTTTTGTTTCATAAATATTTTTTGGCCACATTTGGCCCAGGAGGTATTCACACCTTCAGAATTACTAAATACATCCCCTCCTTCAAAGAAAGGTGTTATTTTAGAAATTTTCTTTGTAAAATCAGGCCTATTATGAAGAAATGTGTGGTTATAGTAATTTTTTACTAAATTCAAGGGGAGGTGTTAAATTTCCAACCAAGTACAACCTGTTCACAACCCAAAATGGGTCTTGGGGCACGGTTCACGGCCATTTGCAACCTGCAGAGTTTTGAATGGCCCTTCACAACTTAACATAGCTTGTGAGTGGCCATTTGGGACCCATCCAAGTGGTGAACAGCCATTCATAATCTGTTCATGAGTCCAGGTTTATAAGCGCCATGAGAAAAAAAAACTAGAATTAGAATAATTAAAATGAATTAAAATAAATGAAAAATTGAAAAAAAACAAACAAAAACAAAACAAAACAAAAACACCCAAAAAATTAAAAAAAAAATCAAAAAAAAAAAAATCAAAAAAATTAAAAACTTAAAAACAAATTAAAAAAAATTGTAAAAATTTCACAACTCCAGGGCCCTGAATTGAAATCCATGGCCCTATGAATAAATTAAGATAAAAAATTAAAAAGTCTAAAAAATCAACAAATTGTGTCCCAAAAAAAAAAGCCAAGATAAAAATGGTTAAATGAAAATTAAAATTAACAATGTACATAAAATAAATACCTGAAGAAATATAATATTTGAAGAAAATAAAATAAAAAACCCTCAACAGACCATTCCTAACTTTAAAACACCAAAACAAAAAAATTTTAACTTGTGTTAAGCAGATCCCATCATAAGAAGTAGAGGATGGAATAAGCCCAAAACAAGTTGAACTCATTTCATTGGACTGTTTCCAAACTAAATCAACCCTCCCCCCCACCAAATAAAATAGGACTATTCAATTAAGGTGGACTTCATCAAGTTACCTCATTGGACTAGCCCTGAATTAAAAACCCCCCAAAAAAACAAGTTCAAGTGATGTCAAGCTGATACCATCATAAGAAGTAAAAATACTCCTTTGATGGGATTGGCCCTGCACAATTTGAACTGAATTACCAATGAAATCTCATTCAAAACACTCAAAATAATGATGTTAACTCAAAACACTCAAAATAATGATGTTAACTCAAAACACTCAACATAATGATTCCTTAAAATGTGATAACCCTTGAAAATTAATAGAATTACAGGATCATCATCAGAATTAAATGTTAGACCAAACCCAAATGATGAAATGAAACCCCAAATGATGAAATTATATGATGTTTATAAATTAGAATACAAATCCAGTTGATCTTTGACATGATCAAACCAACCAGATGCTTTCTTTGAAGTCAAAGGAGAAGGTTTTGCTACAATGGGAGGTATTTCAATCACATCTCCCTCAATTATTAAATGAACCAACTGGTTATTGTTAACAAGGCAAATGAACATGGAATCTGAGGGTTCCTTTACAACAATTTTCATGAGTGTAAAAGTACAACATGAATCCAAATAAATGAAAAAAATCAGCCTTGAATAAGTTTCTGTTATGATTTGGCCCATATCTAACTTTGCAAGCTATTTTGAAGAGGGAAGATTTTAATTTATGTCTTTAAAATCAATTCTTTTTTGAATCTTTTCAAAGTCATTGATACTTCCAAGTACCTTAGCATAGCATGCCTTATGTTTCCTCTATGTTTCAATCATTATTGTCATTGAAGCTAAGTGATTTAGAAATGACTCCAAATCAGCAATTCCCATTGCCAAAAGTATCCCAAGCCTCACCCAAGAGCTTATGTTAGCTCTTAGGTATCTGATTGAGGTATTTCAATTTTTTTAATCACATTAATGAAAGCAAGGCTCACCAAAAATGAGCTTCTGGTTGACTTCTCTACTTCTTCTCCTTCCTCAGAAGAGGATTCTGATTAAAAATCAAAAAAGGCTAATTCACTTTCAGTCTATTCCTCTGAGCTATTAAATTCAGATTATGATACTAAGGACTTGTAATATAATCATCATTTCTCCATAATTTCATTAAATACAAAAACTTCTCAAAATAAAAGACTTAGTATTTTTGGTCTATTTGGTGCCCTTCTAACCCAATTTCCCTCTTATCAACATTCTCAAATCTTGAAATTTCAAAACAGATTTATTTAAATTTGGTTAAACCCTGGATGGACTGGAAGAATTTTGGATTGAGCCTTGGCTTAGCAACCAAATTGGTTGCATTCTTCACCAGTTTGTTTAAAAACTGCAATTTCATTTTTTCAGGTTTTCCCATAAGAATTGAACTATGCTTGTAAAACCATTGAGATGAGTCAAGCACTGGATCAGTTTCAAGCTTGAAAAAGCGAAAAAATCACTCATTATTAAACTAATTCAGTCATTGGTAAACCAAAAATGAATTGAAAGCATTCATCAAAAATCAATTCAAACAATCAAAAATTCCAAAATTACACTTAATAAACTGGAAGGGTTATAGTATAAACTCCACTGAGGATGAAAATCCTCAGGAAAAATGGATCCTCTAAATACTAGTACTTCTGCTAAGATGTGGGAACAGGGAAATACCATTGTGTTGGAATATTACTTTGAGTACACCTTGACATCATGCTTGCACTTTAAATTCTTGAATTATTCCCCAATGATTTTAATTGTGTCAATTTACAATTTGTAACCTAAAGCTAAAAGTTCTTTTAGAAGAATAGTTCATTACTTTATTTGAGATCTTTTCATCAAGAAATCCACTGATTTTATTTGGATATCCATGGTTTCTTCAAGGTGTTTCCAAACATCCTAAATGTTTCCCAAAGATCCTGCAAGTAATTTTTTTGAAGTAGCATGGACGTCTTATACCCAAGACATTGTTTTATTTTCAAAGTCAGGGTTGACTCAAGTCCACACCGTTACAGATTTCTCTTTGATAGGGAAAATTTTCTTTTCCATATACCCAAGCACATCCTCATGGTCTTTCAAGAAAAACTGTATACAAGTTTCAACATAAGCAATCACAGAAGAGCTGAACAGAAGAAGAAATAAATTGGCCTACTCTGAGTTCTGCATCATTGAATTCTGGTTTCCCATTGGTTTTAGAGTCTCCATACTTTGCCCAAAGAGACAAAAAACTTTGCCATCCTTCATTTTAATTGATGAAGCAATCTTTTCAATTTTCCTGAATATTTTGAGACAAGTTCCAAGAGCACAACTTTCTGGATTACTCAGTGAAACAATGTTCAATTGCACAAATCAGAGCTTTTTCAGGCTCCATCACCAAGAATTTGGGAAGCCTCTCTGAGTAATAAGCCAACTCCTTTAAGGCATTCAATTCCCAACTGTAGAGCTCATATGTTTCTTTTTTTATAACAACAAAAGCCTTTGTAAAAGGTTTCCTGTTGCCTTTCATTCCTACAACATTCAATAGAGGGATGTTGTACCTATTTTATTATAAGTATCATTCAAAAAAGCAATATGATGGAATTTTTTAAAAATTTTTATAGACTCAGGATGGGCCAAGAAAAGGGCCTCTAAGTGACTCTATCCACTGAATTTTTACCTGGAGACCCACTGCATTTCTTGGAGCATTTCAAATAGCACATCCATAACACTTTTCCCCTTGAGTTCTGCTTCTCTTATAACCTTGTGCTTAGTATTATATATTGTTCTATTTTCAATGTATTCTCCCACATTTATCTTGCTCAATTTAATTTTAATTTGAACTTTATTGAGCCCATATTTCATGCCTTACTTCAGTTTATCTAAGGCCACGCCAGAGATTCTCCTCAGTTGAGGATGCATGGAGGGGTTTGCAGATGGTTGATGATTGTTTTGGTAATTTTTAATGGAGAGGTGGCATGTGGGATCTGCTACTTTCCAACTTGCATGGATCATTAATTTACACCCAAACTTCCTTGTGTGAGTTTGCCTTTGCCTTTTGGTGAGAAAAAGCAAATTGTATACTCCACATCTGTCACAGGCAGGTTCAACATGTTTATCCATTTTTGATTTCAATGTTGTCAATGCTTAGCCATGCATGGCTTCCCATTTTTAGAAATAGTTCTTGGATTATTTAATACTAAAAAAGGCTCTCACAGGAGGATTTTCAAGGGGTTTTGGCACCTAATAGTTACATAATTAAATATTTACATAGTTTCAGCCACCATGGTTACATTATTATTTATAAGGCCAAATTATTCTCAGTGAAATGGCATATGAAATGTGACCCACCAGCTTGAGTCAATTTGAGTTGTGAAACATCTTGTTCCTCAATTGCAACCCTAGATTAGGATTGCATTGTGGCTTCCAATTTTTTATTTGCCAAATCCCTACCTGAATCCTAGATTTTTCCAAAGCTGTTTTAACAACACTTTCAATTAAGTCCTTTGACACAGCCATGTTGAAACCAGGGGGGCTTGGGCTTACCACTGTTCCCATAATGCAAAAAAATACCAATTAAATTAATTATTCAATTCAAATGTTTCAAAAACTCCAAATTCTGCTCACTTTTGGGTTGAGAAAAATAAAAATATTTTACAAGCAAGTGTGGTGTACTGTTTGTGACAAGAATTTTTTTTTTCCAACAGGCAGAATTTGGTCCCAAGTTCTTTTTTTGGTCCAATAATAGTCCCAAAATGTATGCCCCATCCCAAAATTTGGGTTGATGGAACTCAAATGTGGTCCGGGGTTGCCTAGGTAACCCTAATCTCCCCCTGAAATGGCCCATTTGGGGCTATTTTTCCCCAAATGGGCCAAATTTTTCAGGGAAGAAATGCACAACCCTGTTCACGGCTTGTGCATCCCCCAGGGGACCACAAATGATTTTTGCTTCCAAGATTGGTTGAAAAATACCCTTTTCCAACCCCCTGGGGGCTGCACAAGTTTTGTTGAGTTGTGAACCTGCATTCATGACCCATATGGGTTGAAAAGCATGAAAGGGCTGTGAATTTGACACAGCCCAAATTCATTCCTTCTGGGATTTTTTCCCACCCCAGGAATGCATTTGAACCCTTAAAAATTGTTCCAATGCAAAAAATTTTTGATTCTAGACAATAAAGGTTTGGCACACCCTTTTAAGGTTTAAAGGAGTGCCTGGGGTGAGATAAAACACCTTTTGAGGATCTTTTGGGCCCCCAAGGCCTTTAAAAATTTATTAAGACCTTGGGGGCTAAAATAAGTTGTCTGAGCCCTTTCGGGGGTCTTTCTGGGGTAAAAACGTTTGAAGGATTCAATGATATAAATAAATTTAGATAATATGACATTTAAATATCATAAATATAGGTTTTGTGCAAAAAATTCAAATCTGAGATTTTAGTTTAAAAACAACTTCATGAAATATGAAAAAAATAAGAAAAATGATAAAAAGAAATTTTCTTTACACAAAATGGAATTTTTTCAGTGGAATTTAAATAAGTTTTTTAAAAAAATAAAAAGACATATAGAAATGCAAAATCTGCAGATTTGATGAGGGTTATTCAAATATTTAAAAACATTTCAACAAAATTATCATCAGGGAATATCAGATTTAGCAAAACCACCATTAGAAACCTGCCATTTTATTTTGACCAAACCTGCAATTTTAATGTTGTATTTCTGAAATACACATTCCCCCTAACTGGTTCATTTCAAAACAGTTTTTTTCAGGGAATTTTTTCTTCAAACATCAAATCTTTCAGTTACTCATAATCATACATGCACAAGCTGATAAACCTGAATTTCTCAATGAGAATAAAACCAGCAACTACATACAAGATAGTTAGAGAAGTAGTGCATGAACTTGGAGATCAAGAAATGATGGTAGTGATAGACCATACCCAGCTTCTATCAGTTCTAAGTCCGACCACACTATAGGACAATGATGAAATTTTGATCTAGACTACCTCTGTTGATGACGCTGGAATACCTCTGAGAATAAATAAGAGAGAGAGTCAAACAAGGGAGATGAAGAATGAAGCGCCTTTTGAAAATGGGATTGCACCAAATTGGAATAGGTTCTGCGTGAGTGGGCCGATCTTTCTTCTTGAAAGTGTTTGAATTTTGACGATTGAGTATTGAAATTGAGTTGTTGAACACTTCCAAAATAGAAAAGAAGATGGTCGACGAGTCCCTTCTTTGTGATTCGTTTGATCTTCAGACTAAGTACCTTTGCCGCTGTGGAAACTTTAGAGGGGCAACACCCCAGAAGTTGTCCTCGAGTTCCGGAAGTTATTGATCAAAGCGTCTGTAAGGAGATTGGATGCAGCCGTTCAAGAAAGAGAGAGAGAGCAATAATAAGATGAATTCCTTCTTTTCCAATCCAATCCAACCCAATGCCATAAAAAGTGATATCCTAGAGTGCAGTCCAGTGCGTGAAGTGAAGTGAAGTGTTTCCCAGTCCTTCCCCCCCTGCTTCTCCTACAACCCAGAGTTGAGAGCACAGTATTTAAGTCCTCCCTCTCAACCCTAACCTAAGTAAAACCACAAGTAAGCAAGAATGATGAAATACAACCCCTAGCCCAATCCTACCCCTCCATCCCTTGCCCCATAACCCATGCCCCTCAATATCAACGTACGCCCAGCTTGCGTGCCCGCGCGCGTCCGCCCAACAACCCGTTCCAGGTATCTGCGTACCCGCGTGACCCAATCCGCGCGTCTTGCAATGCGCGGTCTGCCTGGTCCGCGCGAGCCGTCCAATCCGCGCAAGCTTTCCGATCCGCGCAAGCCTTCCAACCCGTGCAAGCTTTCCAATCCGCGCAAGCCTTCCAATCCGCGCAAGCTTTCCAATCCACGCAAGCCTTCCAATCCGCACAAGCTTTCCGATCCGCGCAAGCTTTCTGGTCCGCGCAATCTGTCGTCTCCCGTCTCCAGGTGCTGAGCCCGACCCAACCGCTGCTGGGCCTACCTGACTGCTGCTGAGCCCGCAGCGGGGCTAGCTGTGGCAAGGCCCTTCCCATTGCTGAGCGCGCCGCCTGCAGCCCTTTCCTGACTCGCATCCATAAAAGAGCACCACATCCCCCCCAACTTGAGTTCTGTCCCCAGAGATCTCCCACCATCTCACCTTCCGTAGTAATCCTTTCTCCTTTATATTTAGCGCCGATACAAAAGACATACGTTGTGCGCGATTGAGTAGCCTTTGGGCTTGTGAGTCCCTGAGCAAGAATAAGAACCGCGCGCGATATCCGCGCCTTGGAGAGAGAAGATCAGCGCCAGTGAGAAATCGGAAAAGGTGAGAAATCCGCGCCAGTGAGAGTCTGAAGGTGAGAAATCCGCGCCAGTGAGAGTCTGAAGGTGAGAAATCCGCGCCAGTGAGAGTATCCACAAGAGTACATGGGGAGACCTCGGCGTGCCAGTGTGCGTACACAATCCTTGAGAGAGACAGGAAGGGGAAAGAAAAGAAAGAAAAAAAAAGAAAAGAAAGAATGAATAGATAAGAAGGAACAATAGATTTTTTTTTTTGAGCCCGCGTCCTGCGTCCCAACTCCAACCTTCCACCCCGCGCTAGCTCCCCCCCCAACTTTGCCGCTGTCCTCAGCCAACAGGGCCCCACCCATCGCCAGATCCGCGGCGCGTTGCCTCAACCAATCCCGCAGGGACCTTGTTTGCAAATTGTTGTCCCAGACCGCCTAGGTGCACCTCCCGCCGCCAAGAACCTCCTGCATCCTTTGAAATTTGAGCCCATCTGCGCGCAAAACCCAAACAAAAGCAAAAACCCCCAGACGTCCTTACAACAACCCGCCATGGAGGAGGAAAGAGGCTTTGAAACCCTTTCAATCCCAGCTCTCTCCTCCCCCACCCCGTCCACACAACATTCCTTGCCCTTGGCCATTCTTGCGGCCTTGTTCTCCCCTCCGGAGATTTCTGACCGCTCCCTGCCCGCCAGACCGCGCGTGACCACTTGATCCTTCCGCTCCGCCCCACCGTCTGTCCATTCCGCGCCCGTCCTTTCCGTTGCTGCCACTACCCTTTCCAAATGCGCGCTCCCCGCCGTCGAAGAGGTCCGGCTTGGGTCATGATTCTCCAACGCGTGGTCCGTCTCTTCCGCCACGGCGTGTACCTTCTTTGCAAGATCCGTCCGCCGCTTGCCAATTCCCAAACCGCACGGAGAATCCATTTCCCGTTCCGTTGTCCTTGCCCGCTTCCTGTCAGTAGGCCGCACCAGTTCCATTGAATCCCGCTTCCCCAACACGTTCTTAGCCCCCACTGGGGAAACCAATTCCGCGTTTGAATCCGCTGTCCGGTCCCTTTGTCCCGTCCACCAACAGTCGTTGTCCTCCCCATTTGCGCACACGCGGGGCGCAGACGCGCTGGGAGACTGAATACTCTCCAGATAGGCCTCAAGGCCCCTTGCCACCTCCGCAAGTTTGCTAGCCCAAGAGATGGTTGCCGGTGGTGGGGCCGGAACATACTCTGCCCTGTAGTACTCCAGTTCCGCGTAGTCCACTTCCGCTTGCAACCGGGTCCCTTTGCGCGCGCCTGCCTTGTAACCCAATTCTGCGGATGGCTTGAGATCGTCCTTCCAAAAGCAAGAACCGCGCCTCCCCCATCTTGCCAGCATTTCCTCCTTCAGTTCCGGCCAATCCAGGTTCAGGTAGCCTCCCATCTCCTCCACGTCCCAACGCGCTTCCGCGTCCTTGATGAACAGGACAACATGGCGCGCCTTCTCAAAATCCAAAACGCCTTCAGAGTCCACAATTGTTTCATACCGTGAGATGAATTGCTCCACTTCCACAATGTTGAGTCAAATATGTGGGTAAATCCATGGGGTAGCGCGGAAGCCGTGGGAGGAGGAAGGAAGAGAAGCGGCTGTTGGTAGCATCCGTGAGTACCTTCGAGAGACTTTGAAAAAAGATCTTTCCCGGCCAGATCCCCAGATGTGGAAACTTTAGAGGGGAAACACCCCAGAAGTTGTCCTCGAGTTCCGGAAGTTATTGATCAAAGCGTCTGTAAGGAGATTGGATGCAGCCGTTCAAGAGAGAGAGAGAGCAATAATAAGATGAATTCCTTCTTTTCCAATCCAATCCAATCCGATGCCATAAAAAGTGATATCCTAGAGTGCAGTCCAGTCCGTGAAGTGAAGTGAAGTGTTTCCCAGTCCTTCCCCCCCCTGCTTCTCCTACAACCCGGAGTTGAGAGCAAAGTATTTAAGTCCTCCCTCTCAACCCTAACCTAAGTACAACCACAAGTAAGCAAGAATGATGAAATACAACCCCTAAGCACAGAACCCTAGCCCAATCCTACCCCTCCATCCCTTGCCCCATAACCCATGCCCCTCAATATCAACGTACGCCCGGCTTGCCTGCCCGCGCGCGTCCGCCCAAAAACCCGTTCCAGGTATTGGCGTACCCGCGTGACCCAATCCGCGGTCCGCCTGGTCCGCGCAAGCCGTCCGATCTGCGCAAGCTTTCCGATCCGCGCAAGCCTTCCGACCCGTGCAAGCTTTCCAATCCGCGCAAGCCTTCCAATCCGCGCAAGCTTTCCAATCCACGCAAGCCTTCCGATCCGCACAAGCTTTCCAATCCGCGCAAGCTTTCTGGTCCGCGCAATCCGTTGTCTCCCGTCTCCAGGTGCTGAGCCCGACCCAACCGCTGCTGGGCCTACCTGACTGCTGCTGAGCCCGCAGCGCGGCTAGCTGCGGCAAGGCCCTTCCCATTGCTGAGCGCGCCGCCTGCAGCCCTTTCCTGACTCGCGTCCATAAAAGAGCACCACACCGCGCGGAGTGGGGTGAAGCATATTGAATACTAATTTGAATACAAACTGGCCCGGATTGGTAGGGCGCGCGTATAGAAAGAAAAGGAGAATAAAGTGATAAGAAAGAGAATGAGGAAAATAAGAAGCATAGGAAAAGAGTAAACAGAGAATGAGTATAAGAAATCATAATAATGCAGCGCTATGATGCAGCAATATGTCAACATCCCCCCGGAATTTGGTGTCAATCACTGAAGGCAATGCTGTATGAGCAGATGAAGCATTTGCTTGTTTGAGGGTTTGGAGAGCGCGTCTGCAACCATAAGCTTGGAAGCAATCAGCTCAACTGACAGCCCACCATTTGCGTATTGTTCTCAAAGCCATTTGAGCTTCATGTCGATATGCTTTGTTTTTGAGTTAGAGCCAAAGTGTTTTATTTTGTCCAATAACCCTTTGTTGTCAATGAAAAACTTTGTAGGTGGTAGTTTTCTTTTCCACAGCTCTTCTATGACGGATTTTATCCACAGTCCCTCTTGTGCGCTGTCAGTGAGGGCATTTAGTTCAGCCTCCGTTGTCGAGAGAGTGATGTTGGTCTGTTTGAGGCTCTTCCAAGCAATAGGACAGCCCAGCCACCTCACCAGGAAACCTGATTGCGACCGTTGGGTATCTGGGTCATCCGCCCACGTGGCGTCCGAAAAGATTTCTACATGATGAGTATCACCTGTAGGACGAAGGGTGAGAGCAAGTTGAGTGGTTCCAACTAGATATTTCCACACATGGAGGACTTTGTTCCAGTGGGTGAGACCGGGTTTCTGGTTGAACCTGGACAATAGAGAGGCTCCTGCTGAGAGATCCGGGCGAGTTCTACACGACAGATGGTTTAAAATCCACGTGAACCTTTGATAATTAATTTTGAGTTTGCTGAACTCCTCGCAATCTTCATCCATTGCCGGCGTTAATCTCAAGTCAGGTGTGAGAGGCGTGCCGACAGTACGACAAGAGGCCAGACCCAGCTCCTCAATTGTCTCCTTGATGAGAGACAGCTGACTGAGACGTATTTCCCTGTCAGTCATTGCAACATCCATCCCCAACACGGTGTCCAAGTCATGCGCAGAGGACCTAGGGAACCGTTCCAGGAACAAGCTTTCAAACCAATCCACCTCTCCTACCACCACCAAGTCGTCTACATGAAAAAAGAGAGAAGACCCTTTTAGATTGTGAACGTATAAGCAAGGATCTGAAACCAATTGGGTATACCCAATTGACTCCAACCAAGTTGTTAGGGTCTTGAACCAGTTTGCCGGAGCCTGTCTAAGACCATACAGGGATTTGTTCAACTTAAGGAAACGAGATCTGCAATTGCATCCCTCTGGCTTCAAGATATATATGTCCTCGTCTAAAGGAGCAAATAAGAACGCGGCTTTAACATCAAATTGCTTTATCTTCAGCCCGAGATCAATTCCGTGAATGAGTAGGATGAGCAGTGAGGTGAACTTTCCCGTGGGAGCAAACGTCTCTCCAAAATCCACACCAGGCGTCTGTAGGTTTCCCATGATACAAAGCCTAGATTTATTACTTTCAGGTGCTGAGACAGTGGATGGTTTCACCTTGTTGACCCACATTGTCCTGAGAAAGTGATCAGGAATCCCGTCATAGTCCTCCCACACTTTTTGGTCTTCGATGCTTTCCAGTTTGATGCTGCAAGAATCCTTCCAATACAACGGGTCTTTCTTCAGCCTGTTGAGATGTGAGTATCAAGTTGGTCTGATCTTCTCCGTTTGTTTTCTAAGTCCGTACGTAGATCTAGATTCAACTGGGAAATCTGTTGCCGGCACCACCGCGGTAGTTGAGGAATCAGGTTGAGCAAATACGCCACCAGAATCATTGGCTCCAGACTCAGCTAGATCAGGAGGAGGAAAGCACTCCTTTGAAATCTCATCTGTCCTCTCTTCCAGAGAACACGGTTGAGTTGGCCCTTCTGCCGTGACCGTGATGTCTTCATTGTTGTCTACCAAGAATTCAAAGTCATCAGTAGGAGGAGTGAGGGAGGCATTGAAATCCAGAATTTTGATGCTTTTTGTGTCAAAGATACAACCTTCCTCTGTGAGTACCTTGTACAAAAGAAGATCTTTGTTGTATCCTATCAGTCTCCCAAAGGCCCCATGGGGTTCAAGCATTGTTGAGGAGGGCTTGTTGCCAGAGATGTACGTAAGGGGTTTACCAATAGGATGAAAGTAACTCAACTCAATCCTCCTCCCCTTGAATTGTTCATACGGTGATGTGTTTGATTGATGAGACAGAAATTGGTTAATGATGAGAGTGCAGGCTTTAAGGAGTATGCTCCAGTACTTGTTGGAAGTCCTTGAGTCGAGGAGAACTGTTTGAAGAGATTCGAGAATTGTTTGGTTGTACCTCTCAGCCAGTCCATTTTGCTCAGGAGTATAAGGATCGGAGAACGTCTGTTTAATGTTATTCTCTCGACAAAAATTCTTCAAGGATTTGTTGGAAAACTCAGTTCCCCTGTCTGAGTGTAGGACCATTGGAGAATACCCAAACCGCTTTGCCTCCATGCTGATCAGAAATTGGAGAGTGGATCCAGCTTGACCTTTGTCTCTAATGGGAATGGCAGCAACAAATCTTGTACAGCTGTCAACTATAGTCAGTATATACAAATCATGATGAATGCTCCTTGGCTTGATTGCACCTATCAGGTCATAGTGTAACTCTTGAAAAGGCCTTTCAGCCCGTTTATGTTTGGATGTGAAGGAGGCTCCGGTGATTTTGCTGACAGCGCAGGCCTTGCATTCCTTTGGTTTGGATACCTTGATTCCCAGTTTGTGTCTGATGCAATGATAGCTGACATGACCAAGAGATTTGTGAAGAATTTCTTCTTGACTTAAATGAGAAACCAGGTTAGAAACCTCCTGATTGAGATGAAAGATAGGTATATTGCAGTCATAATACCCTATAGCTATCCAACTCCCTTTCCTGAGTACCACCTTGTCAACAAGAAATGAGACATGAAATCCGTCTAACAACAATGATCTGACCAATAGAAGATTAGCCGTGCTCTGCGGAGCATACAAGACATTTGACACCGTCACCTTCTGTCCCTTCTCATCAGTTATTGAGACTGTTCCTCTTCCAGAATATGCAAGACTATTCACCCCAGAACTTGTAGAAATTGACCCATTCAGGGATTGGTCTAGAAAATCAAAGAGTTTATCATCAGACACCATGTGGGTTGATAAACCGGAGTCAAGGACAAATAAATGAGAGGACGACATTTCGAGATGAGTGGAATGAAGAGATCTAACATTTGTTGCAGCCCGTTTAGATTCATTACCCTCTGACTTCTTTTTCTTTGGAAAACTGGGTTTGAGCTGGGGGTTAAGTTTCCAGCAGCCTCCCTCGGGATGAGTGGCCTTGGGATTGTGCCAATTCTCTTCACAGGGTTTGAGTTCTTTGTTAAAAAAAGAGACTGAGTTCGTGTCTTCCTTTTTTCTGTCGTCAGTTGTGGCACTTCCAAGAGATTGATTGTTGTGGAAGAGCCTAAGATGATCAAGAACATGGTCCAGAGTGACTTTCTTGTCCGAGTGAGTGATTTGTTGGACTACTGTATCCATGGATGGAGGCAGCTTCTCTAAGATAAGGTAGGCAATGATGTCAACTGGAAGCTCAATTCCTACCTCGTGGAGTCGAGATATGGCCGTTTTTGTGTGGGTAATGAACCCCATGACATTTGTAACAGAGAAAGGAGTCCTGAGAAATTATTTGAAGACTCTTGCACGATTTGAGGCATGGTTTGACGCGAAGTATTTGTTGATGCTTGTCCATATAAGAATGGCGTCTTTTTTGTTTTTGGGGTTTATGATGTTGGCTTGAACAGAAGTGTCTAGCTTAGAGGTAAGAATCATCCTAATCCTTACTTTTTCCGTGTGGGTAAGTCCGACGGGGTTTCCAGAAGAGTCCAATTTTCTTCCAGTAAGTTTATCATAAATATCTTCTTGAAGATCCAACATATTCACCACTCGATTACGCCAGATCAAGAAATTGTCCATGGTGAGAAGAGGAATAGCTTCAATGGTGGTTTTAAGAATTGTTGCTGTCATGGATTCGGACATGCTGGTTGACTGGTTGAGTTATTGCTCTTTGACTGTTAATTGTGATAAACCTGAATTTCTCAATGAGAATAAAACCAGCAACTACATACAAGATAGTTAGAGAAGTAGTGCATGAACTTGGAGATCAAGAAATGGTGGTAGTGATAGACCATACCCAGCTTCTATCAGTTCTAAGTCTGACCACACTATAGGACAATGATGAAATTTTGATCTAGACTACCTCTGTTGATGACGCTGGAATAGCTCTGAGAATAAATAAGAGAGAGAGTAAAACAAGGGAGATGAAGAATGAAGCGCCTTTTGAAAAGGGGATCGCACCAAATTGGAATAGGTTCTGCGTGAGTGGGCCAATCTTTCTTCTTGAAAGTGTTCAAATGTTGACGATTGAGTATTGAAATCGAGTTGTTGAACACTTCCAAAATAGAAAAGAAGATGGTCGACGAGTCCCTTCTTTGTGATTTGTTTGATCTTCAGACTAAGTACCTTTGCCACGCGGAGTGGGGTGAAGCATATTGAATACTAGTTTTGAATACAAACTGGCCCAGATTGGTAGGGCGCGCGTATATAAAGAAAAGGAGAATAAAGTGATAAGAAAGAGAATGAAGAAAATAAGAAGCATAGGAAAAGAGTAAACAGAGAATGAGTATAAGAAATCATAATAATGCAGCGCTATGATGCAGCAATATGTCAACACAAGCCTTTGTTTCAACTTGTAAACTCCAATGTGGTTTCCATTGCATAATAAACTCATCACCCCATCCCACCAAATCATAAACACATCCTCCCATTTCACCCACACATTGCTACTCATCACATTCCAATCATTCTCAAAATTTCCAACCAAACTCTCCAAGATTGAGTTCAAAATGAAATGAGGCTGAGAAAACCTTTGCTACTATTTGACTCTTATTAAGAATCCAATTATTTATCCTTTAATTCTATATTTCAAAAGAAATACATGCTTCCTAGAAGACAGAATCTCCGCCATCCCATGTATGAAAGGCAAAATCTCCATCTTCTGCCTAACTTGAGCTTCCAAAGTTCTTTGGTATCATTCCTTAAAATTTTTGATATGTTTGAAGATCACCACATCTTTCAGAATAGATCTTGGATTCCTCAATTAAATCATTCTATTCAACTGGAGTTTCCTCTTTTTAGATTGGTATCAAATGGAAATGGATCAGCTATTGATCAATTAGGAATTATCTTCACAGTTGGATATGGAGCCATTGTCTCATACACTAAAAGGGTTATGATTTCTATCCTAGGATTCTTTCACTCATTAATTTTCTGGAAAACCAAGGAAGAAAATATGTATATATGTCATTTCATTGAAACCAAAGTTATTCCTGGTTGTATTGGATTTTTTTATGGAAACACCACCACCTTGAGTCAAGAAACCCAAGCCTAATGGAAACCCCTACTTCAATTGCAACAAAATGCAATCCATTCTTTCACTGTCAGATATTTCTTATGAAATGAGAAACTGAACAACCATCCTTTGTTTTTTTAATTAGATACTCTAATGGGTTTCAAATATTTTTTGATAAAAAAAAGAAGTTTCTTTCTGTCAATTTTGGCCTTCCTGGTGACTATCATGATCCATATTTTTTCAATAGTAATCATTGAACAAGAGATGCATAAATAATTGTATGAACATAAATAACTGTTTATAGATTCATCAGAAGCTAGGAATGAATATTTTTTTACAGAATACTACAATTTTTCTTCCAGTGAAAAAGGAAAAAGAAATTTTGATTGTCATCTTGCTCAATCAAGAATTTTCATTAAGCATACCATAGGAGTTCTCAATGGAAGGTGTGTCAGCTTGAGAGAAGTGCAAAAAAAGCCCCAAAATTCCAAATAACTGAACATACTTATCAAATGGATTTTCTGCTGTATTTTTTTGCAAAGACGTTTGGCCAAAATCAAATATGAATAAGAAAACATATTTGAAGATTATATTCCTGGCCCTCCTCAAACCATGCCTATCTCATCTTTTCCTTCATCTTTTCAAATCCAAGATCAGATTATACCTCTCACCCTTGCTCTCTTTGAATTGTAATAAATTCAAATAAAAAATTCTTGATCAATAAAATCCCAATTTTTTTTTTATTTTTACGGCATTATTTTTTTCACAGGTGCTACCCTTAAACTCACTGGTGTACTACGTCCCTGCAATGTCCAGTATACACAGACAAATCCTTGTTTACATGGGCATTTCAAGAACTTTTGTTTTTGAAATTATAAAACAGAAGGCCTGTAGATAGGTGTCTTGAACCCTTATGGCTAATCTTTTATAGTTTTTGGACCAGTTAAACCCCTTCAAAAATCCAGTTAAAAAATTAACAAAATCCAAAAAAAACTCATTTTTGGAGCTATTCCTTTGACTTTTGGCTTAGGTTTTTTTGGCACTTTGAACTCTCACAATATTTATCAATCCACTGAAGAGCTTTAAAATATTTTTGTTGAGATTTTTTGGATGTATCCTTGGCCTCCAAAAATTGGATCCAACATAAAAACACTTCAAAATAACATATCCTTTTCAAGATCTTTTTTCACTTCTTGAATCAATTTTTCTCTCAATTTATTTTGAAAAAAATTAAGATTAACATCTAAAAATTGAATTAAAAATTTGGCTGAGCTTTAATCTTAGGTTTTAACCCACCAAATATTCATCACAATGAATGTATTTAGTGAATTTTTATAAATTTTCCCATTTAATCTTTTTTTAGAGGTCTGGAACTGTTTTCACTAAAAGGGCTCCTTCCCCTGATTAAAATACTGGGACTAGATTCAAGAGAAAAAAGCACAAAATTAGAGACAATGAAGCCCCCTACCATCCACCTGGAAAGCATGTTTTTTCTGAAACAGCAACAAAAATAAGTGAGAAAGTGAGTGAATTTGATAATACCTGATTTTTTTCAGTTTTTCTGATTTTTTTGGAATATTTTATAGGTTTCCTGCACATTATAATATTCTTATCCTGGAATATTTGAGAAATTTTCAATGGAACAAGTAAGTGGAATTTTTCCAACACGTTTAATTTTAGAATCAATTCTGATTTTTTCTTTTAGTTCCAATACAAAGACTCCATTACCCCAGCAACAGCTATTTCCCATATATCCCACTGTCAAGATGTTCTGGGAGATGGTAACTGTGGTTTCAGAGCAGCAGCTGTTGGTTTGGGATGGAAATCTGACAACTGGATTGAAATCAGGAAAGAAATGATCAAAGAGCTGGACACCAATCCAATCTTCTAAGATTCAAAATTAATGTATGAAATCTGGGGTGAAACGTTTCAAGAGGCAAGGAGACAACTCAACAACCTCTCTGGACAAGCTCCAATAAAAATGTGGGTGAAGTTCCCATTACATGGCTTTCTTCTTGCTGAAACTTATAAGTGTCCAGTGGTTCTGTTTTCTTCTTTAATTCCTTGCAATTATCTTCCTCTGAATTCCCCTACCACTCCAAATCCCAAATCATCTCCTATTTGCTTAATACTTCTAGAATATTTCAAACATATAGTCTCATTCAAGTTCAAGTCTGATAATTGTTCAGCCCCCAAATTGTATCCACTGTGGAAAATGTTTGTGACTAAGGATTCCAAAGCTTGGATGACCACTATTCAGAAGAATTTAGAGCTTGGCGATGAGTTTTTTTTCCAAGGAGCAAATCCAGAAGAAAATTAAAACCCATAGTAGTGGAATAATATCAAAAAAAATTATTGCTATAATATTTGTAATAAAATTTTGTATTTGTATTTATTAAAAACAGAAAAAAATTAGAACCAAAAATGTGGACCACACCTTTTATGTTCAATTATTTTCATTATTCTGAATAATATGTGGGTTAAAACCTGTAATCAAAGCTCAGCCAAATTCTTAATTCAATTTTTGTATTTTAATCTTAAGTTTTGCCAAAAAAAATTGAAGAAAAATTGATTCAAGAAGTGAAAAAAAATTCTTGAAAATGATATGTTATTTTGAAGGGCTTTTATGTTGGATCCAATTTTTGGAGTCCAGGGATTCATCCCAAAAATCTCAAAAAAATATTTTAAAGCTCTTCAGCTGATTGATAAATATTGTGAGAGTTCAAAGTGCCAAAAAAACTTAAGCCAAAACTCAAAGGAATAGCTCCAAAAATGAGTTTTTTTTGGATTTTGTTAATTTTTTGACTGGATTTTTGAAGGGGAGAGTTCAAATTGCCAAAAAAACTTAATCCAAAAGTCAAAGGAATAGCTCCAAAACCAACTTTTTTTTAAAAAATTTTTGACTGGATTTTTGAAGGGGTTTAACTGGTCCCAAAATTATAAAAGGTTAGCCAAAAGGGTTTAAGACACCTATCTAGAGGCCTGATGTGTTAGAATGTCAAAAAACAAAGTTCTTGAAACGCTGTGGTGTTGTCATATAGCCTCAGATTGGGAACTTTCTGCAGTTGGCGCGCTCAGCATTTGGTAGGTTGGGCTCAGCACTTGGATGCGCACGGTCTCAGCAGTAGGCACTGTGGGCTCAGCAGCAGCCTTAGCGGGCTCAGCAGTAGGCACCGTGGGGCCCTGAAATCAAGCGGTGCGCTGGGAAGATACAAACAAGCAGGGGGCTCCAAGTAGGGCATGGCGGAGGGACATGTCATAAGAAGGACAAACTGGTTGTAAGTAATGGTAAGCGGGAGGGGAACGGATTAGGGTTAGGCTAGGGTTCTGGTGCCTAGGCGCAGCTGCCACTGCTGAGAAGGTGCACATCCAAGTGCTGAACCTGACCTACCAAATGCTGAGCCTGCTGACTGTGGCGTGGTTCCTGATCCAAGGCTATATAATGGCACCATATCCCCCCCCAACTTGAGTTCTGTCCCCAGAGGTCTTCCAATTGCTACCTCAACCATTCCCCCACCCACTACCCAAGTCACTCCCCTCCCCTACCTTGCCCCATCTCATCATGGTTCTTCCATGCACCTTCTGTGCCAGGAATGGGTTTTCCTGTACCTTCCTCTCCGTCTGTTGCGTGTGCTCTTCCTGCTGCGCCCGTCATCAACATTGCTTGCTTGGAAACACCATGCCACGGGCTTGTCCCGGACCTAACCCAGCTTTTCCGCACAAGAGGTCTTGCCACGGCTTGTTTGTAGTTTCTAGCGTCAAGTCAATCTTGGAGCAATCATGGACCCCGCCTGGCTCCCCTTCATTCTGTTGTCCCCATGCTCTGCCTCTGCCTACCTCAGCCAAAAGCCACAACTCAGCCTCCCTGCTTCTCTGTGCAGGACCGCCGCGGAAGGAGGACTTTGCCAATCACGCGTCCACAAGTCCTCAGAAGGCCACCAAGAGTTTGCGTTGGGATTTGGCTCCATGAGCGCCAGGAGCTGAAAGGAACCGCTGGAGGAGATTGTCTGACTTGGCGGCAAAGTCCTCAAAGCGCGCCTCCCTTAGCGCCAGTCTGGTAGGGATGTCCGGGATTTGCGGAGTGGCTGCGCAAGGTGGAGCTGGGGAAGGGGAAATAATGACCTGTTCCGGGGATTCCGGAGTTGATGCACGTTGTAGAGACTCCTGTGGGATTATATAAATAAAGTAGAAAATAGATTTCTGGCAGTCCTTGAAGGGGAATTTAGTATTAATTCTACTACTTTAGAGTATTAGTAATACTAAGAGTGGTTTTGAATTGCCTGCCCTTCTAATACTATAGTAAGTCTGCACAATAATTTATTTAAATTAATGGCTGGTTTGTTTGAGACTTAATATATGTCTCAGATCAGACCTAGATTAGTTATTAATTGTTATTGGTAGGGTTCTGTTGAAGAATGGACCAGATGTATTGGGTTATTGGTTATTTATTGATCAGATATGTTTGATTTTAAAAAATATTGCAATATTAAAGGGTTCAAGGGTTTATCAAAGGGATGGTTCAGGAGAGGACCCAAGGATGGGTTTACCCACAGGGGGCTGGGTAGAGAAAAGTTTCATGGTTTCTTTTTTTTGTGCTCTCTTTGTTTGTAAGGTTTATTTATTGATTAAGGGGCGGTTTTTATTTAATATGGTGCTGAATATTTAGGTCACAGAAGAACCCTTATTCAAGCACCTTGTGGGTAGTTTAATTGGTTAAGGATGGGTAATAACTTGGTTTCTGATTTCTTGTTTTCCTTTTATTACTGATTCACTGATACTATTTATCTGGGTGGGTACCACAGATGGTTACGATGGATTGAGCTAGGCCAGATGGCATAGAGGTGGATGTATGTGATGATAAAACCTGGATAGGGAAGAGAGGCCCTCCTTAAATAGAAAATCTGGTCCTCAGGGGATGCTCAGGGCTGCCCCTGAGGGTGCCCTGGGGCTTCCCCTGTTACAGTGGGATACAGGTACATGAGACATTTTAGCTGGTTGGAAAAAGACACTGCATGAAACTGAGGCAATTCTGCTGGTTAGACAAAAGACACTGCATGACACTGAGGAAATTCTGCTGGTTGGAAAAAGGACACTCCATGAAACTGAGGCAATTCTGCTGGTTGGAAAAAAGCTGGTACAGGGGTTTCATGCATTCACAGCCCTGCATAAACTGCTGTGAAGTGCAGATACAATATATTCCTGTGCAGTACTGGTGGTTGGTCTGGTGCTACTTTTTTCTCCCTACATGTGTTGCTGTGAATCCACTGGTGGTTTGCTTAGTGCCAGTTGCTTCTACCTTCATGTATTTGTGTGCATTACAGGTGGTTTTTTTGTTGCTGCATGGTCCTGCCTTCCTGCATATATTGCTGGGTATTACTGGGGGTTGTTGTTACTGATGGTTTGTTTGGTATCACATGCTTCTGACTACAAAAGTTTTTGTGTGGTGCTGTGATTGTTTGATACTACATGGTTCTGGATGCCTGCATGTATTTCTGGGTAGCCCTGTATACTTCTGCATAGCCTTGTGTAGGTGTATTTGCTTGTTTGTTTGGATCTGGTTGAGACTGGTTTCACTTCCTCCTGTATATACTGTCCTGTGTATTTCGGTATTAGTCTTGTGTATGTGTATTTGTTTGTTTTGTTTGGAGCTGGTTGAGACTGGTTCTACTTCCTCTTGCATATACTTTCCTGTATACTTCTGCATAGCCTTTTGTAGTTGTATTTGAATGCATCCTGGGTGAGGTGACAGGAGCTGAAATAGTTTCACTACCTCCTGTATCTGTATTGCTGTATTCTGGCTGAGGTGACAGGGTTGGTGTATGGTTCTGGTGTTGAGGGTAAGCTGTTACTGGTATGTACTTGAGGGTTTGCAAGGTCTGTCTTCATGCCTTCCACAGAGCTGTGACACCTGGTTGGGTATGAGTTTGCCACAGTTGAAGGGTTCTTGGGCTGTATCTTCTAATCAATGAGGGATAGGGTGCTAATTTTGCTGAGTGACTATAGTTTATTTTGTATTTAGAATCAATTCCTGAGGTTTATTTGAGGTTTTGAGCTGTTTTTATAGTAAAAAAGTGAGTCTGATGACTATAGGACAGGTTTGGACTACCACAGCGTCCGGCGGTGTAAGACTCCAAACGGTGCTAGGCCGTGGCAGTTCTGTGGAGGGGAAAGGTGCTGTTTAGGCTGCCCTCCTGAGTGTTACAAAAATATTTAAATGTAACCAAGATCAAAGTCCAGAACCTGGTAAACAAGGGACCAAAAGTAAGAGGATAAAGATGATAGTAGTTGGTAGCTGGGGAAACAACACTATCTGAGGCAAGATGATGTCAGAAAAAAACTTGAATAGAAGAAGTCAAGGTGTGTTCAGATTTCAACAGGACAAGGCAATTGTAAGTAACAACGCCCATGAGCTAATAGCTCTGGTCGTCAGCAGAAGCTTAGGAAAGATCAACTTAATCCCAAACAACCTCAAGGTTCTCAATGAACCTGTGCAACTCTCTGCAATCAAGCGCTTGAAGGGTACCAGATAACTGTGGGTGGCTGCACAAGACAAAGCTAATTGTTTGATGAAGCTCTGGAAACAAAAAAATAACTGATTAAAACAAGAATAACCCAACACTTATCAAGGGAATCAAGAGTAGCGTGGCAGAATTCAACTTCAAAAGAAACAGAGGGAGGTTTAACACTCCAGGTTTTAACCTTAATAAAACCTCTTCAGTCAAACGTGACTGGTTCCAGAAAGATAATCAGAGGATGATCAGGACCAGTATGGTTGGATAAAGGGATCAGGAGTGGTGTAACACACTCAAGAATTCAATCATTCAAATTCTTCTTCAACGAGCAAAGCTATTGGTTGGTGATAAGGATCAAGGATCAGGGTTTTGAGTATGGAGGCTCAAGGATCAAGGGGCAATCATGGATATACCCAAATTTTATTCTCAGATGAAGGGGAATGAGAACCCACGGATAATGTATTTCAAGGTGATAATGATGTTGATCCTCTCTGGTATGGATAGGATGTGATAGGATGCCATATGATGTCCCCCCCAGAAGGCAGGGGAGAGCCCCTCCTTATATGGGCAGGAGGCCCTGTTAGACTATGTTCAACTGATTCTACAAATGGAGCAGAATTTTTTTTTTCTCAGATTTCCAGGTGATCAGAAAAATTTGATCACTCAGGCTGGTGGAAATCCGGCCTCCCTGACCGGGGTGGGATCCTTCTCATCCCTTCACCATCTCTTGCGTCTGTCTGTGGACGGGCGTGTGCAACAACACCGGAATCAGCCACCCCTCACCCAAAGGCAGAAAGGGTGGGAAAAGAAAGAACCAGACCACCCGCGGGTGTCCGCGGGCGGTAGACAATGTTTTCCACCCCTCACCCAAAGATGGAAGGGGGTGCAAATGGAAGGAGGAGCCGGGCAATGGATCAAGGGAGATTTTGAGTGAATGAGATCAAGGGTAGTCCTTGAGGGGCCTGCAGCTGAGATGGGAAGAAGGGAGGGCGTGGTGGAATCTTTATTGATGTTGTTAGATTGAGAGAGATGATAGGTGGGTACAGAGGTTGTGCCATAGTTGTGGTTGTCACCAGATGATTTCCGAGATCGGCGGGATTGTTGACTAGCTTTGGGCTCATTGAGATGACGGGAGACAAACAATTTCAAGTTCCGGAATGTTTGATGGATTGTGGAGGGTTGTTTTTGGAGAGCTGATTGGGAGACCAAATTGGTAAATGAGAAGGTGAGTGGGGAGGTTGATTTGGATGGATGAGGGAGTTCTTGTAAATCCTTGGCAGCAAAAAGGTTTGGATCTGGAGATTTTGAGGTACCAGTGAGAGGATAGATCAAATGATTGGAGTACTTGGGACAAATCTTCAATAAACCAATCTGGGCTAAAATCATCAAGATGGATTGGATCAATAAGGCGGTATCAAATTGTTCAGCAAGCCAATAGAACAACCGAGTGATGTTAGAGGAGGACCAAACAGATCACGCATGAAAATCCCTGAGAGGTCTTGGTGCGGAGGATAGTGACGTATTGGTCCAAATACACCAGTGGGGGACCAAGGGCTATGCCAATGCCAGCCAGGATACTGAGTCAATTCATGATGGGAGATCATGGTGGAGGTGATGAGTTGAGGTTCTAATTGGATGAGGATGAGGATGGAGATGAGGATGTTTGGGCCAAGCGGGTCTCGGCCCGCGTGTTTGGCCAAAAGGAAGGGGGGAACAAAGAGAGAAGGGATCAAACGCAATGCCTAGGTGATGAGACCAGGAGAGGCCTGTCCTAGACCACTGGGAAAGAGGATTGTTTGGCAGGATGAGGAAATTGGAGGAATGATACTGAAAAAGAAATTCCGTTTTTTTTTTTTTTTCAGAATGACACCTAAATAAAAGAATCGTAAAAAAAATTTTGAATTTTTGCATCTGGTCCAGGGTGTCCAGATTTGGTCACCACAGCGGGCTCTGGTGATGATCATGGGGCCGTTGATGGTGATGTCCAAGGAGGGGTTCCAGGAGTTGGGCTGGGGGCCAGAGGGGGAGCCGGGCGCTGTCCAAAGAGTTCCTTGACACATGGGTTGGTTGCGCCTTGATTTACGCGGACTTGATTGGCCAAGAAGGTGAGAGCCGCTTGCAAGTCTGTGGGATCCACAAAGTCTTCCTTACGTTGAAAAGCAGGGAGGCTAAGTTGTGGCTTTCAGCCAAGGTTGGCGGAGGCGGAGCGCGGGGACAACGGGATGAAGGTGAGCCAGGCAGGGTCCATGATTGCTCTGAGATTGACTTGTTGTTAGAAACTAAAAACAAGCTGTGGCAAGCCCTCTTGCATGGAAAAGCCAGGTTAGTTCTGGGACAAGCCCGTGGCATGGTGTTGCCAAGCAAGCAACATAAATGACCGGCGGGGCAGGACAAGCAGGCGCGATGGTCAGAGAGGAGGGTGCAGGACAAACTGTTCCTGCCACAGAAGGTGCACCGCAGAACCATGATGAGATGGGGAAAGGTAGGGGAGGGGAGTGACTTGGGTAGTGGGTGCAGGAATGGTCAAGGTAGCAATTGGAAGATCTCTGGGGACAGAACTCAAGTTGGGGGGGATGTGGTGTTGTTATATAGCCTTGGATTGGGAACTGTGGCACGGTTGGTGCGCTTAGCATTTGGTAGGTCAGGCTCAGCACTCAGATGGGTGCGGTATCAGCAGCAGCCATAGCGGGCTCAGCAGTAGGCACAGCGGGGCCCGGAATACTGAAAATGGGTTGGGCTTGATTGGATGTGGCAGGCAGTGGCCCGCTTGGACATTACAGACCCAAGAATGTAGCTGGCCTGACCAGGTTTGCAGGCAGCTATTTTGGGGAGGTAGGGAGGGGCAATTGGGGCTATAGGCGCGGGCCAACCTGCGGGGCAGGAAATAAAGCGGGGAGCTGGGCAGATACAGACATGCAGGGGGCTCCAGGTAGGGCGCGGTGGAGGGCCGCGTCATGAGAAGGACAAACTGGTTGTAAGTAATGGTAAGTGGGCAGGGAACAGATTAAGGTTAGGCTAGGGTTCTGGGCCTAGGGTTTCTTTAACATTTTTTGTTGGTCTGTAATTGCGCTTGTACTTAGGTTAGGGTTGAGAGTGTGGGCATAAAGTCTGCGCTCTCAACCCCAGCTCTTATCATATATCTTATCATTGGATCTTTGGCGCAGGAAAGGAAAAGGAAGGGAAGGAATTCATCATCTTTTTTTACTCTCTCTCTCTCTCTCTCTTTCTTAAAAATAAAGGAGCATCCTTAAACTTACAGATGCTGAGACTGTTGCTTCCAAACTTAAGTAAAACTAGGGGAGTAGCTCTCTCTTACTTTCCACAACACCCTTGTAAACAAGGATTTGTCTGTGTATACTGGACATTGCAGGGACATAGTACACCCATGAGTTTAAGGGTAGCACCTGTGAAAAAATAAATGCCCTATTTTTATTATTTGAATGGATTTATTATTTATCATCACCCAAGAATTGTACTTTTTTTTCCCTTTGGGGATGGGGGGTGGAATTTGAATTATTTGGTTAACCATGCCACTATCTCCTGGTCAGCCGTCTCCCCAAACCCTTATGCTCCTCCACCTGACCACCAACAATCATCACCTCCTCCCTTTACCTCACCCAAACCAACCTCCCTCCACCTCCCTCCACCTCTGCACCACCATCAAACCTCCTTCACCTCCTCCCCCATCCAGGAACCTTTCATGGGCCCCCCATCAGGTGAGTACTCCCTTACTCTTCCTCTCCTCCTTTACTGAAACCTACCTCCTCCCCCTCCATCCAGGACCCCCCAGGCCCCCCCATCAGGTGAGGCTCCCTCCCCCCCTGCTCTCATTCTCTAGTCACTTTCCTTCCCTCCTCCCATCCTATAATTATTGCCCCCCTATTTCTCGGCTCCCCTTCTCCCCCTGGCCCCCCCTCACTAATGTATTGATTTCCAGATTCACCCCTTGCTTCTTTCTTGCTTTCTCAACAGTCTCCCCTCCCCTTTGATGCTTGCTTGCTTCCTAGAACCCCCCCTTTTACCTTGCTTGCTTGAAAGTCCGCCCCCCTCCCTTTGCTTGCTTTCTGGTAGCCACCCCCTCCCTTTGCTTACTTTCCATTAGGCACCCCCTCCCCATTGCTCACCAGTCAGCCCCCCCTCTTCTTAGGTTATTCAAAGCAAGTCTTTTTTTTCCTGATTTATCTTCCTGTGAGAAGAAAGAAGTCAAATATGGCTTCTTTTTCCTTCTTTATTAGGTAATCCCCCATAAGCCACACTGTATTTTTGTTTTATGTCATCCTTATTCCTTTTAAAGGCACCCATAACATGGCTAAGCAAGTTTTTTTCTTTTTTCTAAAAGATCTTACTTTCTGACAATGCTTGTTTTAATTTTTTTTAATTTATAAATACCTTTTTTCTAATTCATTATTGATGCAGAAACTCATAGGATTTTGGATTCTCAGCTAATTATTGAGATTAATCAGGTGAAAATTAATAAGAACAAGTGAAATCATGGCAACCATAGGAGGAAGAGTGAGGAAAACAGGAGATCCATGGTTTCCCTTGAAATCAATGATGACATTCTCAAACCCGATGAGCAAATTACCTGGTTCATTTTCCAATTTTAACCCCTTCATTTGTACCCTTTTATCCACAATTAAAATAATAAATGTCCCCATATACCAACCAATAATCAGCTTAAAAACACTCAAGATTTGTTCAACAGTGTACACTTCTCCATCCATTGAAATTTAATTTTTCTGGATAAGTAAAACAAAGGATCAATTTTGGCCATAATTCAATTGATTCTTTTTGAACAAGTCACTGATGAAGAGAAGAAACCATCCAGATTTACCATAACCTGCCTCCAGAAATACAAAAGAAATTCAAGACTTTTGGAACTTTGAGAATGTGGGGTGGACAGGTGTGCACAAAAGGATGGCCAAAATAAATGGACTGCTTTTTTTTCTTTCTTTTTTTTTTTGAATATGTTGAACAATCTTTCATTTAATCTTCCCCTTGATATTTCAAATTTTCAAATTGAAAATCTGACAAGGTCTCCCAGATATAAGGCCAAATGCTTCAAACATTTTCAAGGATACCTTTTTAATACAACCACCAAAACATAAATTAAAATAAAACACCCTTTTTCTTCTCATCAGAGTTTGTAAATTGGCTTACTAATTTTGATTGCTCTGCACATATTAAATTGAGATCATATGGTTTCTTCAAGGCTCCTCATATCAACCATGGCAATTTTTCTTTGCATCAATTTCTCCTGGCAGGTCCCAAAAAAAATTCAAATGGAAAAATCATTGAATAATTTGATGAATACACTGTTTATGAAGTTCAAATTGTTTTTCCTCACTTGCAATTTGGTATTTATTTTGAGGAAAACAAAATTTTAAAAACTATTTGGGCTTCTAACAATCAAAAGAATTTTACTTTTCCTTCTGTTGAGTCAGCTACTCATACCATAACGGCAATTAATATCAAAATCAATCAAAGGACCAGTAAAGAAAAAAGGGAAATATCAAAAGGGAAGATCTGCCCTAGGAAAAAAAAATTAATGAAGATAAAAAAGAGTTTTATATTTGAGTTTGAAAAAATATTACCAATTTTTTTTAAAAGGGTTTTTTTCAAATTTTTTCAATTATTCAAAGCAATTCATTTGAAATAAAACTATTTGAGCAATAATTTTTGTTTCCCCCAAAGGTCAACTTCTCCAAACACCTACTGATACCTTGTAATTTTTTTCAGACACCAGTTGATCCATCTCCTTATGCTATTTTTCAAACTAAAGCTAAGTCCATCTCAAATTTGAATTATAATCCAGATTTCTTCATTCAGTCCTCTGTTAAATTATTTTCTTTCCTTAAGAATTCCTAGTTGAAGCACCCATTTCTCCTTTTCATAAAAATGAAGCTTTTGATTCTAAACTTCAAGCCTATTGATTTCCATTTGGTATCTAATTGTTTTGAAAAGAATATTGGTGAATTATTTTGCATAAATGTGCCAAAATTGGTGAAAGAATTCAATTTCCCCACCCAAATTCTTCTTATCAATGATCCATTCAAAACCTACAAAGCAAGATTTTTTCTGACTTTGATGTTGTTAAATTTGGATTCCTTTCCATTTCCCTTTACTTAGGATGACTGTAGATAAACATCATCACTGCAATTAGATGGTGAAGTGGGAGGCCTCATTTGCTTAAGATTTAAGTTTGGTAAGAAAGAGTGGAGCTGTTTCCAGGACATCAGTGATTATTGAATACAAAATTCAATATAAGAAGTACTTCCTATTGATAGGGATGTATATTTTTCTGTCTTTGGAGTAGTTTATGCATCAGAATCAACCTCCTCCAGGTTTGGAGGACTTTAAATGACTTGTTCCCAGCTTGGAAGCAGAAAATCCAGAGGTAAGTGTTGGATCCAAGGGTGGATTCTAATAATTCATTGATGCAAATTTGGAACCAATTATACCTTTTCTAGTCAGAATACCTTCCTTTTCTCACCATTCTGTTCGCTGAAAGTTTTCATTTAGAAAAGCTGTTTCATCAATAAATGTACTCTTGTGATCCCTGTTTCTTGGCCACGGATTGGATATCATCTTCTTTGAATCAAGGGGGTGTCAAACAGTGGTATTTGAAACCATAAAAACTGAAAAGTGAACTGGTCTTTCAGCAGGTTTCATAGCATTTTTGTTAGGCCTTTCCTCTCAGTTGGTTTTCAGTTGTGCAAGGTATGACAGTAAACCAGCTGGCCCTGTTGTGGGTTCAATTGGCGATCAGGACAAGTTTTTCAAGTTGGCTTACTCCTGTGACAATTGTTGGGTTTTCCGCCTGTCAACAGCAAGAATCCTGAGTCTTGGTTGCTCCTTATGGTGTTCAGAAGTGTGTCTGAATATGGCCCCATGACTTCAAAGTGGGTTAGTGCCACCAGCCATACACACTTTGGGACAAAGTGCCCTTAAACCTGGGGGTACTTTCACACAGTGGTACGTGACACCATAACAATTGCAAAGTGAACTGGCTTTTCAGCCGGTTTCATAGGATTTTGGTTAGGCCTTACCTCTCAGTTGGTAGGCAGTTGTGCAAGGTATGACAGGGAGTCAGATAATTTGGAATCAAAATCAGCTCAAGGTTTTATTTCTCCTTTCTTCCCAAAGATTTCATTCAATTTAATTTAAAAATTACTGTTGAATTTATTAATTTTGAAGGCATTGTTTTAGAATGTTCCTTTTGATTCCATGCTAATGGTTTTTTATTAATTTTTTTACCTAGTTTTTTCTGGAAAAATGAATTCAGAAGCATCAGAATTCTACTCAAAAAACATGGCCAAGATCAAGGCCAATTAGTAACATGCCAGAAAAACCCTAAAAGATCTATGTGATGCTAACCAAAGAAAATTGCAACAGGAGTCTTTCCCAAAATAAAAATCAAGCCTTCTCAAAAACTTCAAGCCTCAAAATGATTGATTTTCTTGAAAGGACTGCAAGAAAAAAGCAATTGTGGATCCCAAATATTGTGAGAGCATCCATGAGAATATCTTGGTGAATTGAATTAAGGTAAGTGATTAAATGAAGAAATCCAGAGTTTCATGTCATCAAATCCAAAATATAAATGAAAAGCATCAAAATTTGGTCAAGATCAATAAAAAAAGTTTCCCCATTTACTGAAAAAACAAAAATGACCTTTTATTCTCTAATCTGACCAGAGATCAGCTACCACCATATAAGAAATCCCAAAATTCCTCAAGGAAAGATTCCAGTTAGGTATCTAAACACAGGTTTTTAATAATCTGATCCATTATATGAATATATCAAAACAGGTTGCTAATATTCTAGCTTATTGGAATAAATTTAAGCTCATTGAGAAAAGGGAAAGTTTTTTTTATTGATGTTTGTCGGAAATTGAGTTTATGGTTTTGTTTTCTAATGAGGCTGAGATCAAACTCAATCTGGGCTTAATCATTTAATATTCTTCTTTCTAGTAATGATTTTTTTATTGTTCCACTATTATATTGATGAACTATTTTTTCTCAACTTTTCAAATTGATTCAAGTTTGAAATTTATTCTGAAAAATGCCCACCCCAAATGATTAAGAGAGGAAGAGGAGATAGTTTTATTCAAAACAAATGAATAGAAAAACAACATAAGAAATCTCAAATTTAAAATATTCAGATTTTGACACTTTTCTTCAAAGAAAATTACAAGGTTGAAAAAATTTCTTTCATAAGGAAACTGAGACAGGCTTTATGTGATGAATCTTTTCTCAGCCAGATGCAAGAACATATTATATTAACCAACTGAGGAAAAAATTAACAGGAAGAGGATTTGTACTTTTGAAATTAAACTACAGCCTAGTGTGTAGATAAGATACACCCAGATGAATTTCAACTCTACTTTTAAGTAACAAGGAATGCTTGGGAATTTTTGATAAAAATTAAATTAAATAATAAATTTACAAGATAAAATGAAAGAATCTTTGCAATTAATAGACTACAAATGAAAGGGAATGAAGAAAAAGGATAAATAATTGATGAAAATGATTTAATTACTGTGATTGTAAGTTTTATATACAACTTCAAGCATTTCAAACTGGATATGATGGTTTTATTTAAATAAGTGATGGTTTTTATTCTAAAAAAAGTAAGCCAACAACTTACTATTCAGAGGTGACTCTTGAAAAATTGATGATCAATTAAAAAAAGTTTTTAATTCTATTTTTAATGATGGGTGTAAATGCAAAGGAGCTGAATATTATTTTTAGAGTTAATTTTTCTAGTTTTAAACAAAATTCAAGACTAAAATGTTGATTGAAAATTATGAAGGATTTAACTGAAATGGTTTTAGAATGGTAATTCCAGAAGGGGAATTGCAGGAATTATGAGTTTATTTAAACACATACCTGTCCCCATCAGTGAAAGGGAGATGTTCAATGTGCAGAACCTGTATATAGAAGCCACACTTCAAATTTGAAATCTGGAAAATCAGAGGATTCCTCTACAAAGAATATTTTTTAAAAAGAATTCTGAACAGGAGGAATCAGCAGGGCACTTAGGATTCAGTACAGCTCTGATGAAATTTGTAATAGAAATTTAATTCAAAAAAAAGATAAAATTGAGATTGATTCTTTAAATTTGGAATTAAAGCATAGCATTTTCAACCCAATATTCAAGTTGAGATTATTCTACAAAAAGCTGAAATTTGGATTTTTATCAGGATTATAAATCCTTCAAGTGCTGAAAATAAAAAGGAAAATATAATAAGAATGAATTTTAATTTTCACTTTTCATTAAAATATTTTTTCCATACTTTATCATGTCTATAGTTTCTAATCACCTGATTGCAAATCAAGACCCATCAGTACTTACGCTGGCCATGTTCTTACCATTAATATTTTATTAAAAATCAAAATACTAAAAAAATTTATCATTTCTAAATCATTGAGCTTTCAGAAGTAATGAAAATATCATCATCTGTTTGCATCAAGACAATCAAACACTTCAATACATTATTGGTACAGAATATTCACTGCCTCCTGGAAAACAGAGAACTTTTTCCCAAATAGCTACCCATGACTGATCAAGTTTACCAGAATCTTCCAAGGCTTGAATTTTACTGAATAAGAAACTTTTCAAAGTATATAATTAAATTTCAATTTAAAAATAAGCAAAATTGCATTTGTCAAGCAGTTGAAAACACCATTTTGGAGGTGGAATTTTAAAATGCCATCATAAAAATATGATAAATCCAAAAACAGGATTTTATTTTGTGTGAACTGATTTACATTAAAATAAAGAACATACCAAATTTTATTTTTTCTAATATGTATCCCTAGAGTTTTTTTTTATTAAGCCAAAAATATCTTCAAGAAAATAAAAACCCAAGGCTTTTTTGCTGCCTAAAAACCATTGAGCCAACTCTGAAACCAAAGCTAAAATATAATCTGGAATTATAAGTCAAAAGATATCAATTCTCTCACAATTTGCTTACTCAATCTATTCACACACAAAAAACTAAGCTTTTTCTAAAACCAAATCTGAGAGTAGAGCTGAAAAAATCACTGGAAAATATTCTTTTCCATGTTGGTCAAAAGAATGAAAAACTAGGTGTATTTCTTGCATTCCAAGAATTATTTTGTACAAATCAAGTTGGAGATAAGTTTTTCAAAATCTGATCAACATTCTGTAAAATTTAAGTGAATGGAGAAATTAATTTAAAGTTTTCAATATTTCACTTGGGAGGAAATTGAAGCAAAATAAAATGAAAAAACAAGGTGATAAAAATGAATCAGTGAAGAGCTTTCAGGAGGAAATCCTGTGAATACATGAAGAAAAGAATTTTTTTTAAGCAGTGGAATATGAATGATCACTATTAATAAAATGAAGGACAATATGAATAATTAATGATTGAAAGAATTCAATTCATTGAGAAAATACATTCATAGGAAATTTGCATCAATCCTCATGGAAGGACTGGAAAGAATTTTGGGTATTTACCACAACCAGAGATGATAAAAATAGTAGCTACCAAAATTTCCATATTTTTTTAAAATGATAGATTTTTTTATTGGGAATGAAACATTATAGAAGTATATTATTAATTTAAAATTAATTTGGGAGAAGTAGGTTGTATCAAATTCAACCAAACCCACAATTTTTTAATGGCAGGTTTCAACCCAAATCCGCCATTTCAAACCTGCCATTACAGATAAAATAGAAACCACTTATTTCACATCAGACGTGTCAAATTTACCTGAAAATAAATGGGGTTTTAAAATAAAGTATTTAAAGGCTTTAACTTCCTCCACCACACTTCATTCCACCTCATCACCCCTGGTTACACCTCTGACCTCATTAGAAAAATTCTACATTCAACCTCATTGGAAAAATTTGATTTTCATTGCTCTCATCACTTCATTTCTCTCATCTATTTCTATTATATTTGCTTCATTGCTCTCATCCCCTCATCACTTCATCACTCTCACCTTGCTTCATCACTCTCATCACTTTATTGCTTTCATCACAGCCATCCTCTCATTGCTTCATCCCTTCATCACTTCATCCCCCCTTTCATCACATCCTAACTCTCATTGCTTCATTGCTTCATCACTTCATTGCTTCATCCCTTCATCCCTGCTTTCATCACATTGCTTCATCACTTTATTGCTTCATCCCTTCATCCCTATTAATCTTTTTAAATGGCCCCTCAGCAAACCTGCCCCTGCCAGTACACTCAACCAAAGCAAACATACCCCAGGAACTCAAATTCTAACAATCCCCCCCATCACCTTCTAAAACATCAAGTCAGCTCAAGATATCCAATCACATCATCCTCATAAACTGGCTCAAAATTCTGTCCAACTATGATTCTTTCTTTGGATTGGAAAATAAAAAACAAGTTGGCCAAACTCCATCCTCTAAGGTCAATGGTTATCTCCTGATGGCCAATGAACTCAAGAATAAAGCCAAAGGTAGGCTGGATCTTTCATCCAAGAAAATGCGGGAGCAATTCAAGAACTATCAAGCCAAGTACAAAAAAGCCCACTCCATATCAATCTGCACTGGCTTTGGAATCACAGACTCCAATAAATTCAAAGGAATCACCTTGGTGGTTGATAAGTTGGACTCCATTTGTGCTTTTTATATTCAAATGGATGAAATCTTTGGAAAAATGCCAAAATCACCCCTCTAGCTGCTTTTGACACCCAAAAATATGAATCTGTTGAATCTGAGAACTTGGATGTGGATGCTGTGGTGGCCAATCCAGGAAACCTCAGAAAAAGGGGGAATTTCTTAATTTTTTTATATATATTCTTTCATCTGATCATCATCATCAAAAAAAACAAATCTATATACATATATATGGTGTGTCCACTGAGTTTGGTTGGGCTGTCAACTCAGTGGTTTTTTTTATTAAACACCGCTTGGTGGGCGCTCAAAGAGGTGTGGCAGTTAATCCACCACCAATTTCAGGTGGTCAACCAATGGGGGTGTGCCATCAACTTGGCTGTGGCGGCTTTCAACCAAAGCCACCAAGAGTTTGGCATCAATAGAAAACCATCCTATTGGTCATAGCAGTCATGAGGATCACAACAGCAGAATACTTGTGTCTTGTTGCTCTGAGTTGATGAAAGCCAAAGTTGGGTTGATGACCCAACAAGATGGGGCCCCCTTGGCTGTTTCCCCATCAACTGATTTGGACCAGCCATCAACCACAGCTTGTCACATGACCAGCGGGAGTTGACAACCCAAGCAAAATCACTGGATTCACCATATACATATATTTCCTGTGTTACTATGGTAAATCTTCCATTTTCTGTTTCTCCAACTTCTCCCTGTCCTAGGGTTCTAGGAAGGGCTCTGCAGGCTGTTCCAATTCCCAGATCTCTGTTCAAATCTCCCTTGTTGTGCTTGCCGCCCAATTTTTTTCCAAAGGCACACAGGAGGTCATCCCACTCCTCATCACCTCTCATCTGTCATTGCTGGCCAAGATCCCTTGCTTTCATCATCCACCGGTTGATTTGCTGATGGTCCTCATCAAAATCTCACCTCCTTTACTTCAATCCCCCCAACCAACGGATCCCATTGCCACCAATCAATCTCTCATCCACACCACCATCAGCCAACCAGAAGTCACTTTTCAACTATCATCTCATCCTGCTTCCCACCATTGCCTCCCAACATTGATCAATCCATCCTTGCTATTGATCTCTGACGCAAACAGCTCTTCCCACCATTGCCAGTTGCCACCCATTGTGGGTGGTCATCCGCTTACTTGCTGATGCAAATCAACAACCAATCCACCATCCTCTCAAACAATGGGCAGAAAGCTGTTGCTTGTGGCAATTGGTGTTGTTGCACCTTGCCAGCCATCATTGCATGCGCAGCTCATCTCATTGCAACTGCCTGCTTTTGCAAATGTTGCAACTATTGCAGCTGCTCAAGCTCATCTGCCACTAATCTCCGCCACCAGGCTGTTTTTTTTTCTCCTTCCAGTTTTTTGTTGTTGTTTTTGTCTTTTTTTATTTTATTATTCCTTCATTTGCAAGTCCAGATTTGCTCATATTCACTAGTGAAAAAAATATTCTGCATTCATTTGGGTGATCTCCTTGTAAGTATTCTACAGGGCCTCTTTCCCATAAAAGGAGGGGCTCTCCCCTGAATTTTTTGCCCCATAATACAAATAATCATCCATCATCTATCCATTCATTATCAATCTGTGCAAATAAATCATCCTTATCCTGGGTATATCTATGATTTCCCCTTGATCTTTGAGCCTCTATACTCAAATCTTTGATCCATATCTCTGTGGCCTTGTCTGTTATCACCAGCCAATATCCTTGCTGGTTGAAGAAGAATTCATTTGATTGGATTCTTGAGTGTTTCATACCACTCCTTTATCCCTTTTTTTGATCATTCTGGTTTTGATCATTCTTTGATTGTCCTTCTGGAACCAGTCACATTTGACTGAGAATTTTCTCTAAGCTTGAAACTTGGAGTGTTAAACCTCCATATTTTTCTTTCAAGTTGAAATCTGCCACGCTACTCTTGAGTCCCTTGGGAAGATTTGGGTTATTCTTGTTTGAATCTATCATTGTTTTGCTTCTAGAGCTTCATAAGACAAATTGCATTTTTTTTTATATCCACCCACAGTTATCTGGTACCCTTCAAGCACTTTTTTTCCAAGATTTGGGAAGGTTCATTGAGAACATGGAGTTTGGTTGGGATTGAGTTGATCTTTCCTAATCTTCTGCTGACAACCAGAGTTATCAGCTTTTGGGTGTTTTTACTTACAACTGCCTTGTTCTATTGAACTCTGAACAAACTTGAACTTATTTTGTTCAATTCTTTTCCTGCACCATCTTGCCTCAGAGAGTGTTGTTCCATTGCTACCAAATAATATCAAACTCATCCCTTCCCATTGATTCCTTATTCACAAGGTTCTGGATCTTGATTCCAGTTACATTTGAATATTTTTTCAATTCTCAGGAGGGAAGCCTAAAAAGCAGCTTTCCCCTCCACAGAACTTCCTATGGCTCAGAGCTGTTTGGAGTGATACATTTGGTCCCCTGGGCTGGGATTAAACCAGAAAACTTGGGATTTACAGTCCCAAAATTTTTGGAATCAACTTCAAAATCCAATCCTTTTTCTTTTTTCTCTCTCTTTCTCTTTTATTAGATCTGATATGTGGAGGAAACTTATCTCAGAAGTAAGTCCTCCCAATGGTGCACTGCCCAGGCAAGATTATTGTTGGTTTTTTTTGAAACCCTACTCTTGCCAAACTTGTGACCCACTTTGGAATTAGGCTCTTTGGATCCTCTACAAAATTCTGTTATTCAAAATGGCATCTAATGGTACTCCCACCACCTCTGTTTGACCTAAGATGGTCAAGATCAAACCTCAGAACAAGAAATTAGGGTTCAATGGGGTAAATAGGGAATGGTTCTTGGACTCTTACAAAATGGCTTCTGAAGTGGATGGGGAAATTGAATACAATATGGACGTTTAGTTACAATTATTTATCTCCTCTGATGAGATCATGGAATTAACTGAGTTGTTCAATTTATTCAAATCCCATAACTGGAAGCGTCTAAGGGAAGAAATGCTGGCGTATTGGGTGAAAATAGATGTAGCCCAATTTACTTTGCAGTACTTGGATGCTCTTGTCTCTCAATGGATCTCAAATGGTGTTGTCTCTTCAGCCTCTGAATACCAGTCTTTTAGGAAGTCTTGGGACCCAATCCAAAATCATCTCATCCAAAACAATCACGTTGATATGGTGGACAAAGTTTGAGTGCAATTTTTCCAATATTTATTGCTAGTAGTGCAGGAAAGGATTAGGGATGAATTTTTCAAATCTGGATCAATGATCACCACCAGGGATAAGTGATTCAAGATCCCTTTTTTACTTTTCCTTAGGGGTACTGTGGATGAAGTTATTAAAGATCAAACTTCTTTTGTCAGCCTCCTGGATGCCAATACCCTTGCTATCCTTTAGCTACCAGAGGTGATAGAATAAATAATAAATATATTATTTAATAAATGCAGCAAAAATCCGTATAATATTTGGATTAAGCTTTTGCAAGGTTAATTTGTTTGGTTATAGTTTATTGTTATAAATCAATATGAATAAATTGATTATTGAATATTTTTATAGAGGGGCCAAAATTATATTGGGGATCTTTAACACCTCTCTTTAGGGATTTAAGTATGAAAAAACGTATTCCTGGTTACTTTGGGATCTTTAGTTTAAAGGATATTTTACCCAAAGATAATATGTATATAAAATACACGGTGGAGTGGCAGAGCCTTGTAACCAAGCTGCCACAACAGAGAAAGGATAATAAAACTCACTGGTATATTATTAAATCCTTTGGGTATCTGTTTGGGACATGCACTGATGGGTTAAACCTGTATACTGGGGTTATAAGATTGTTCAGCAGTTTTAATTGATAAAAAAGAGGTTGAGGATGGATATTATTGATCAGACTTAGCCATAAATGACTTACGTATCTCTTATAAGTACTTGACTATCTTGGCACAGTTTCTGGATATAAATATAACTGGGTCTCTGCCCATCAATATCCTCAAAAGAGCTCTTTATTTATAGCTCTTGGAGTCCCAATACTATCCTTCTGAGGGGTACAGGGGCTCAAAGGGACGGAAACTAGGGCTAGAAGGGTAACCAGTGGTAGCCGGTCACGTGTTCTTGGTGCTATAGCACGGTTAGCATCCAATTCCGCAGGGTATGGGAATTATGCTACTTTATAATAGATATTAGGACGTGTGAATAACACTAATCTGTCCTATTTATGTATTATTTAATTAATTATCCTTATTAAATGTTCCCATTAATTTAATAATTATTTAAATAGACATTTCTACGGACATCCTGATGTCAGGTGAGTTCTCATTATGTATTAAATAACTGGAGTAAAGTCATGATATTGATTTTACTCCTTATTTTTGAGTTCCAGTTGATTTACTAAGATAATTACTTGAAAATATAAGTCATGGGAATTCATGCAATGTTTAAAATTAGTTTTCTTAGGATGTCACAAGGATATTGGGGTCTAGAAATTATCATAAAAGTATATTAAAGTATTTTAATATATTTTCAGAAGTTGTCATTGTCTTATTTTTGACATTCTTGGTACTTTGAATTATATTTAATGAAAAATATGTATAAGGGTTATTTATGTATTTTTATATAATATTATGTACTTTTAGACTATCTACTATCCATGGGAACATTTATTACATATGTAGAATGTTCCCGTGTGGGTTGTAGCATGTTTACACGGTACCTAAGCCTCTCAGGCCGCCTTTCATCCTTTCAAACCATGGTCCCGCGGCTGCGTACTTGTCAGAGGCCCGGGGCTGGGTACACAACCTTGAGAGAGTGACAGGGCTGTATCTCAGCCGCGCGCGGGTGCATTGGCTGCCGCAGCTGCGTGCGGGAATTGTGACAAAACACATTTCCGTCCATAACTCCTAAAATATACAAAACACCTCAATTCTGACTGAATTTTAGGTGTGAAACCTATACGTGACAATACGTGTGAAATATTTAATTGAACAAAAAGCTCAATAGTGGAGCCATGGTATTTTGGTCTTTCTTTCCTTAATTATTTAAAAATATAAGGAGTTGGATTTCAAGGGTGGGGTCAGTGAGTGAACCTACCTACTGTTGGGTGGAGAATCCATTTCTGTAATAATATTCATGATTTTCTCACTCCTTCTTAGGTTAATTTTTATTATTATTATTTTTATGTAATTTTTGTTACTTTTGCAGCTTGCTTTGCAATAGTAGCAAGCTGACAGCTTTAAATTTCAAAAAGCCTAGAACCAATGAACCAGTCCATGCTCCTTCTTTCAAAGAATCCAAAAAAATTATGAATAAGATGGAGGCAGAAAGCAGGCCTAAACTAAATCCCCAGTTCAACCAAGAATCTACTAATATACACAAAATCACCAAAATACTCAGAGCTTTTGAGAAAAAAATTGATAATAATATTTCTTCTCTTGCTACTCCTAAACCCTCTAGCTCTGTTCCTAAATCCACTCTGTTCTGCTACTAATGTCATAGGGAAGATCATGGAGCTGGTTGATGTCTTGAACTCCAGAAGGATAAGGAGGAAAAGTTGGTGGAGCAGAAGGGGAAAAATTCCTTTCTTCCTAATGGTGCTTCAATCCCTTTCAATTCATCTTTCCCTATTTGTCATGTGGTGGCCTCTTATCAGCCACCACCTCCTATGAAGGCATCTTTGGCTTCTTTGGATTTTCAATCTTCTTGTGGTACTCTTCAACCTTGGTACCCTCCAGTGATCTCCTCCTCCAGTCTTTCTGGGGCTTATCAATCTTATCCAGCTACGAAACAACAGCAGGAACCAAGACCTCAAAAATCTCCTTCCTTGCCAACTTCAATTCTTTGAAAACCAGTTAAATGTCAATCTTCACCTGAGCCTCCTTCCTCTGATGTGGAAGACATGGAGCTAGAGAAGGAACCACTCATGGAAAGGTTTCCGGACCACTCTGATCCTCCTCCTTCATCTAAATCCCCTCAACCTTCTGATCCTGTTCCTGCTTCACCTGAACTTCCTCCCTCCACCCAGCCTAAAGTTTGGTTTGAGAGGGGAATTTCAAAGGACCACTCCAATTCTGTGGAAGGGGTAAAAAATAAAATTCTAGATCTCAAAATTCCTGATCTATCTGTGGCTGAAATGCTGCCAATTTCTCCATCTTTTGCTGAAGGAATGAAGAAATGGGTCTCTTGTCAATGTGTGGAGATTGGTCCGGAAAAATTAAAGGTTTCCTCTGGCACTTTGATGGAGGACTCTGGTGGAAAAAATCCCTCCTCATATTCCAACCTTTACTCTGGTCCTCTTGTTTTTCTTCCTTTTTATCTTGGTGATTCAGCTAAAAATGGTTCTCCTCTTGTGGATTTTGGTTCTCATCTAAAATTTATTTTGTATGCCATGGTCTGTAAGCTCAAGCATAGTCCTAGGGTCAGCTTCAATTCTGCAGTCTATGGGATAGGGAATCAATCTTGTTAATTGGTTGGTATTGCTGAAGATTTCCCAGTTCAAATTGGTCAAAATATTTTTGGAACTTGTCACTTTTGGATCACTTGTTTGGAAATTCCTATGATCTTGGGCCAACCATTCTTAATCAATTTTGGTGCTACCCTGATGTTTTCTGATCAAGTTGGGGAGAGAATTCTCCTCTATTATTCTTATGGTAGAAAAATTGAACTTCCTCTCTGTTTTTTGGGAAAGAAATTTCCCTGGTCATCCTACTAAATTGTCTTTAAAGGGGAAGAAGAAGGATAATTCTAATTCCTCTCATTTTTTATGGGAATAGTTGATCCTGCTGATAGTTTTAGTTCTTTTCAGCATTAGACTTCAACTCAAGTATCAACTCTCATCCCTGAGGCCTATTTTTCATTTTTCTCATCATTTTCTTCTAATCTGGAAAGCATAAAAAAGCAAAAACAGGTTAAAATAGAAAATCCCAAAAATATTTCTTCTCTCTCTGGATCTGTTGTGTCTTCTTTTCCTTGTACTCTTAGTTCTGATCAATCTCCTCTCATTTCCAATTTGGATCTCTGAAATTATTATAAACTAGATACTGATCTCAATTATATTCTTGATGGCCTTGGTATAGAGGAGTATGGGCTTCAGTGGAGGCAATTTGGGGTATAAGCAAGTCCTCCCAATTGTTCACCGCTAGGGAAATCCTCTACCCTCATTTTTGAAACCCAAACTTGTGCCACACATGTGAGAAAAGTATTATCTCCTGGTTCTCCTTTTATGGAAAAGGCACCCTTTGAGGATGTTGCAGAACATTAGATGTGGAAAATGTTGGAACTTGGTCTCAGTGTTTGCAGTCAATGTTTGCTGGTCAATGCTTGGAGGAAAAAATAATTCTCTCTTTTTCTACCAAGTATAAAACAGTTGCAAAAAAGGTTCAACCAGTCAACCAGCCTATGCCTCTCAACCTATATACTCCTCTCATACGTCCTCCCTTATCCCGTGATCCTTACTGTAGTTTATGTTTATCTCTTACTGGTCCCTTTGTGTCTAATGGTCATTTTACTGAAGAATTTCTGAAAGTGGCAAACTTTGGTCCAGGTGGATTGCTTCTTCCTGATGAGTTAAATTTGATCAAAAATGTCTTATCTCTAAGGGAAAAATCTATTGCTTTCTGTGAAAAAGAGAGAGGTCTCTTGAAAGAATCCTATTTCCTCCCTTATATCATCCCTGTAGTCAAACATGGTCTTTGGCAAAACATAAAGATCCCAATCCCTGCTGCTAAAGTCAACAAGTTTATCAATTTGATCCAAAAACAAGTTTTTTCTGGTCTGTATGAACAGTCAGCTTCCAGTTATTCCAGCCCTGTCTTCTGTTTCCTCAAGAGTAATGGAAAACTTAGAATAGTTCATGATCTTCAACCTCTCAACAAAGTTACTATTAAGGACTCTGGTCTTCCTCCTGCCACTGAATAATTTGTTGATTCTTTCTCTTGGAGAGCTTGCTTTGGTCTAGGGGACATTATGGGTGGTTATGAAAAACAATCTATACATCCTATCTCTTGCCCTCTCACTACTTTTGATACTCTTCTTGGTTGATTTCAGCTTACTCAATTGCCTCAAGGTTCCACTAATTCAGTTGCAGTCTATCAGGCTCAGATGATGTGTATCCTCCAGGATGAAATCCCTGATCATGCTGGTATCTTTATTGACAATGGTGGGATTAAAGGTCCAGTTTTCTGACTGTGATAATGAGCTCTTATCTTGGAATTCAGGAATTTTTTGATTAATTTGTGAATATGCTACTACTTTGGAAAGGATGCTGTTTCAAATCAAGGAGTCTGGCCTTACTGTCTTGGGATCCAAATTGGCTGCTTGTGTCCCTGATTTGGAAATTGTTGTTCATGTGCTCTGCAAGGAAGGAAGAAGGATGGCACCAGCCAAAGTCAAAAAGATCATCTCTTGGTCCACTCCAATCAACTCTACTGAAGTCAGAGTTTTTCTAGGTGTTGTGACTTATCTTTGAATCTTTATCCCATCTTTATGCAAAATCTGTGAACCCTTGCGTTGTCTAACCAGGAATACTACTGAATGGATTTGGACCCAAGATTTCAAAAATTTGTTTCAGTTCCTCAAAATGATTTTTGGTAAAGACATAGTGCTGAAAAAGATCTCTTATGGACCTGGAGCTGGCAAGATCAAGCTGGCTGTTGATTCTAGTTTTCAATCTGTTGAAGCTGTTCTTACTCAGGAAGATGAAAATGGTTTGGACCATCCTGCTCTCTATGAATCTTTGTCATTTTCAGATGTAGAATCCAGATAATCTCAACCAAAACTGTAACTCTGTGGTGTTTCTCAAATGATGAAGAAGCTCCAAACCATCTTCTAGGGTCAACATTTTGAATTACAAGTAAATGCTTGATCCATCATTGAAATGATCTGTTGAAGTATCACCCTTCCGGCCCATTTCATCATGTCAATCGGATGTTGCGCGGATCTCCTGTTACCAATGCCGCACCCAACTGTTCTCAGCCGCGGCACATCACCCTCTTCTTCCTATTTCCACTTCTTCCGGTATTACTTGTCACTCTTGGAGAAGACCTCCTCAATTCATCCCTCTTCCTCTTACTCAACTCTGGCGACCCCTTAAATCAATCTCTACTCCTCCTCACCCTGTACTCACTCATCAACCTCGATCTTGACCTGACCAACTCGATTGAACTCCTTTACCTCATCCGTCCAAAGGTTATTTGGTATGACTCCCTCTTGAGTTTCATCCAATGTTTTGTTGTTTTTCCATTTCTTTCTTTTCTTTCCTTTGTTCTCAGATTTTGACCTACTCATTCTTTTCTTTTAAATTGATGAAGAGGAGATAACCTCTGTCTGACGTTTCTTCTTCAACCACCCTTACTACTTACTTTTTCAAAACTTGCCCACTTCTGAATCTCACCTGACCCCACTGGTACTGTGGTGTGATTTCATTCTATTTTTGAATCTTGTTTCTTTTTTGTTGTTTTTTTTGTTCTTAATTTTATTTTTATGTTTTCAGTCTTGGCTCTCTTTTTGGCAATCTCAATTCCATCAACAATTTTTCAACATGATCAATGCTCCCAGCCTCCCAAATTCTCCTATGACTTTTTGGGTGGCCTTTATCCAGCTTTTCTCTTTTGATATTGTTCACAGGCCTGGAAAATCTTTCACCATGCCTGATGTTTTATCAAGACAATGAACCTGATTTTGGAGTGAATTTCAATGAAGAAGAACCTTTAATCCAACCTGTCTTCTCCCTCTCCTCTCATGATTATTCTGGCTTCCGACAAGGGTTCTGACTTAAATTAGAGCAGTACCTTTCAACTCTTCAAAAACCTCCTGACCTTTCTGCTAAATAATTTCAATCTCTTAAAATAAATTATTCTAATTTCTTTTTACAAGTTTCTAGGCTTATGAAAAGAGGGGATCCTTGTGATCTCATTGTTGTTACTATTCCTTCTAATAAATATTTGATACTTGAAAGTCTCCATGAGGGTCTGGGCCATTGTGGGGAAATCCAAACTTACCAACAATTATCCAAACAATTCTGGTGGCCATCTCTGAAGAATTCTATTTCCCAATGGTGAAAGAGTTGTGAATTTTGTCAAAAACATGATCTTAGGCATCCAACCAAAATTTGTTATCCTACTGGGGAGTCCATTGTCTTTGGGAGGATTGCTATGGATGTGGTTCATATTAAGGCCGGTGGTGCTAAGTACCTCATTATTGCTAGAGATGATTTTTCTGCATGGGTTGAAGAAAAATTTCTTAAGAATCTTAGCTCTGAATTAGTGGCAGCTTTCCTCTATGAGACTCAAACAATTCTTTATGGCTTGGCTCAATCCTACTATACTGATGGTGGCTCTGAATTTGGTGGAAAGCTTGCTGAAATGATCCAATTTCTTCCTGGAAAACATAGAGTTACTACTCCTTATTATCCTGAAGGTCAAGGCATTGTGGAATGAGGCCCTGCTCCTTTGAAGGCTGCACTTTTTAAACTAGCTGGTGAAAGTGGAAAGAATTTTTGCGAATTTCTTCCTCTTTTTCTCTTCTCTGATCAAATCTCAACCAAACAGACCACCAGCTACTCACCTTATGAAATCATCTTTGGTCAAAGAGCAGTTCTTACTTTTGATCTGGAAATGGAATACTTCTTGGGTATTTTATGGGAGGAGGTGTCTTCAACCACTGATCTATTGGTTGGTAGATCCAAACAAATGGAGCAAAGTGAAGATGCTTGTGATGAATCTTATCAGAAGGTGATGGAATCACATGAAGAATTGGTTCATTATTGCGAAGGTATGCACTTAAGTCAAATCAGGGATTCCTTAAATCCTGGTGATCTATTTTTAGCTTATAATTCATCTTTGGAGACCCAGTGGGGAAATTGTTTCTCAAACCGCTTGAATGGTCCTTATTGGGTGGTTCTGAAAGTTGGAGGTGGATCTTATGTTTTGGAAGAGCTGGATGGTACTCAGTTTTCTTGAAGGTTCTCTGCTGATCAATTCAAGAAGTTTCATTTTTGTGGAGGAAAGTTATCTCAGAAGTAATTCCTCACAATTTGTGAACCACCAGGGTCGTTTCCTGCATTTTTGTTGTGAAACTCTACTGTATGCCACATACCTGAGCACCTGAGACGCCCTCTTTGTTTTATCCCTGCCCCTTCTGGGCTCTTTGGGATGGATAAAGATATTTTTCAACTCTTCAATCACTCTCAAGATCAAGAAATTGCCATTCTTCTGTCTCAATTTCCTTGTATTCTTCCTTTTCTTAATATTTTCAAAATTGAGATGCAGGCTAGGGACAGTCTGCAAGTTGGGGAGAGATGTGGGGCCCAATCTGGAACACCTCAGAAAAAGGGGGAATTTTTGTCAATTTTTTTATATATATTCTTTCATATCACTATCATCATCAATATATATATATATATATTTCCTGTGTTACTATGGCAATTCTTCAATTTTCTGGTTCTCCAAATTCTCCCTGTCCTAGTGGTCTAGGGAGGGCTCTCCAGGGTTTTAAAATCCCCAGATATCTGTTCAACTCTCCCTTGTTGCGCTTGCGGCCCAATTTTTCGCCAAACACGCGCGGGCGGTGTGGAAAATTAAGTGGTTAACCCTCATGTAGTTGTCCCTTGGTTACATAGCCAATGGTTCTATTGTCTGTAAGGTCTGAGTATTCCCCTTTAAGAAAGAGAGAAAAGAGAGAGATGATGATTCTTCCACCCCCCTCAACTTGTGCTTAGGGAGCTGGTGCTTTATGTCCTCCCCCTTAGCCCTAACCTAGGTACAAACACAAGAAAAATCTGACAACAATTGAAGAAGAAACCCTAGACCCAGAACCCTAACCCAACCTTAATCCGTACCGCCCTATCCCTTCAGCTCACCTTCCATTACACACATCCAGTTTTTCCTTCCCGTGGCGTGGCCCTCTGCCGTGCATTACTTGAAGTTCACCGTGCTTTTCTGTATCCTCCCAAAGCACCATTGTGAATATCCCAGTCCCGTGGGTTGGCCCGCGCTTGCGCGGGGCCTTCCATGTACATAGCCCTGTGGTTTCCCTGCTCCTACTACTCAAACCAACCACCGGAAAACATGATTGGGCCGGCTCCATTACTGAGCCCGTAATAACCAAGCGGGTTGTGGCCTGCCTCCCCTAGTCAAGCCCGGCCTGTAACAGGCGTGCTGGTCCTGCTGCGCCTACCTCTGAGCCCCGCAGCAGCCGCTGCTGAGCCCTCAGAGGCCACTTCTGAGAACGCGGGCACCCCAATGGCTGAGCCTGACCTACCAAATGCTGAGCGGGCAGGCCACAACGCAGTTCCCAACCCAAGGCTATATAATGACACCACATCCCCCCCCCAACTTGAGTTCTGTCCCCAGAGGTCTTCCCATTGCTACATCAACTGTTCTTGCCCATCTCCATACCAGCCAATACCCCTTTGACTAACTCCCTTGCTCATTTCCATGACTCCATGCAACTTCTGTGCCCAAAACGGGTACGCGTGCTTGCTAATCCCTGGCTGTTGTTCTTGCACTGCTTATTGTCGCGGACACTGTTGCTGCTCGCTCAGAGCAGGAATTCCCCCACCCCAGTCTGGCTCCAGTCCTAGGCTGCGTAAGAGGGCTCATCCGGACCCATTTTTGGTTTCTGACAACAACACAATTTCAGAGGATTTGTGGACTCCGCCGGGTTCACCACTTTGTGGCACTCCTCCAAGTGAGGGTTGCAACTTGGCTTTGCCTTTCCATCGCGCTGGGCCTCCCCGGAAGGAGGACTAACCAAACTTTTCAGCCTACCAAGTTGCTCTTTGTTACTGGGCTGACCACGTCCGAGTTGATCAGCGCGCAAGGGACCCACGCATCAAGGAGATACTCAGACAACGTGTCACCCCCCCTGCCAGCTCCTCCACTGGTTCCTCCTTCAGTCCCTTGGGAAGCTCCTGACCTGGCGCCAGACCCCAATCCAAGGCGTTCACCAGACCCAGTGGAGAGGCCTACAGCTCCACAGGCCGCTCCCCCGCCATCCCAAATCCTAATCCCATTGTTGCCTTTGGCTGGACAAAGCCCCCCAAATGATCCCCTGGGAACCCCCTTGTTGCCTCTGTTCTCCTTCAGATCAAGCTCTTCTCCAACTTGAGCCCCACCTTGCGCGGTTACTGCTAAGATCCTGGGCAACCCCACCAGGCTAGAGATAAGGGAGGCGCGCTTTGATGACTTTGCGGCCAAGTTGGACAATCTTCTCTGGCAGTTTCTCTCAGCTCCAGGCGCGCATGGAACCAAATCCTGATGCAAACTCTTAGATGCCTTCCAAGGACTCATGGACTTAGCCCGGTGTAGAGACTCCAAGGGATAATGAGATTATTTAGCAAATAGCTTTCTGGCAGTCACTAGAAGGGGAATTTAGCTTACTACTACTCTTGAATAGATAGAAGTAAGCTAAGGTGGTTTTGAATTGACTGCCCTTCTGAACTATAATAATTCTGCACAATAATTTTTTTTAATTAGTGGCTGGTTTCTTTGAGACTTAAAATAGGTCTCTTATCAGACCTAGATTAATTATTAATAGATATTTTTAGGAATTTAAAGACTATTCCAGGTTGGATTGGATTATTGGCAAGCTTCCACCAATTAATAATCAAGAATTTTCGACTTTTTCTGACTATTTTTCCAATTCCAATTAAAGGATTTAAGGGTTTACTAAAAGGTGTTTAACCAGTAGGAGGACCCAAAGATGGGCTTGCCCACAGGGAGCTGGGCGGAAAAAGGCTTGGTTAGTTGTTCTGTTGTGCTTTTCCTCTTTTATGACTAATCAAAAATAAGGGGGTTTTCCCTCTAATAATAGGTGCTGAATAACAGGCCCTTTCTCAAGAACCCTACTTCAAGAACACCAGGATTTGGGTCAAATGGTCAATGATAATTTCGTGTTTGATCCTTTATTTCCTTTTCACTTGATTCTGGTTCACTTATAACTGGGTACTAGGTAAGTAACTGGTCAGGCAGATGCCATAATTCACACACTGAGCAGAAGCCATGCTAGACAACTTGGATAGGGCAAAAGAGGCCCCTTACATAGAAAAATACTTCCTCAGGGGATTCTCAGGGCTCCCCTGAGTGCGGTTCTGAGCCTCTCCCTGCACTTTTGAAGCACAGGAGGGTGCAGTTACATGAGACAAATCATTCTGGTGATAAAACATGTAAATCAGGCTGAGAGATAACTGTATTTTTTAGTTCAATCTTTGAGAGTCAGGCTAAGATATGAGATAAGAGATAAGAATGGTGTGATCTGGACGCTTCTGAGTGCTTATCTTGTATAAAAAAATGATGCAGAAGTTGCCTGTAGCTTGAGTTAATTTTGCTGGTTGGGAAAAGCATGAAACATGCTTGGCAGCTGAAAGCCCTCTTTGGTAGCTTGAATGGTGTTACCTGCATGGGTTTGGTGGTGGAAATTCATGTTCTGGGTGTTTCTTAGGACGCCTCTGGGCACCTTTCATGTATAAAATTTTTCAGGAACTACCTGAATGCTGTTTCAATGTAATTAGTTGTGGAGATATGAGGTATGCTGTTTTACCGCATGTCCCCTTGGGTGACTTGAGAGTGTGGCTTGCAGGTGTTGTATGGTTGATATGGTGCCAAACTGAGTATCAGAGTGCTTGAGAGGACGCTTCAGAGCTCTTATCTGGTGGTGAAATTTCCATAAAAGTCATGTGTACTAAGTCTTTATTGCTGGTTGGTGAGAATTGAGATATACTTGGCTGCATGAGCCCCTACTTCTGTTGGTGCATGTATGTGTGATGTATGGTTGGAATGGTGGCAAAATGAGTATCAGGGTGCTTGAGAGGACGCTTCAGAGGGATTATCTGGTGGTGAAATTTCCGGAAAAGTCATGTGTACTGAGTTGTTATTGCTGTTGGTGAGAATTGAGATATACTTGGCTGCATGAGCCCCTACTTCTGTTGGCGCATGTGTGTGTGTTTAATGGTTGGAATGGTGGCAAACTGAGTATTATAGTGCTTGAGAGGAAGCTTCAGAGGGCTTATCTGGTGGTGAAAGTTCCATAAAAGTCATTTTTGTTGAGTTGTTATTGCTGGTTGGTGAGAATTGAGATATACTTGGCTGCATGAGCCCCTACTTCTGTTGGTGCATGTGTGTGTGTTGTATGGTTGGAATGGTGGCAAAATGAGTATCAGAGTGCTTGATAGGACGCTTCAGAGGGCTTATCTGGTGGTGAAAGTTCCAGAAAAGTCATGTGTACTGAGTTGTTATTGCTGGTTGGTGAGAATTGAGATATACTTGGCTGCATGAGCCCCTACTTCTGTTGGTGCACATGTGTGTGGTGTATGGTTGGAATGGTGGCAAACTGAGTATCAGAGTGCTTCAAAGGACGCTTCAGAGGCCTTATCTGGTGGTTAAGGTTCTAGAAAAGTAGTTTAACTTGTTTTCATAGTACTGGTTGTAGTGTAACATTGGTACTGATATGGTTTAAGTCCTGCTGGTATGGGGTATGTTGTTTTGTTGTGTGGTTATTTTAAGCATAATCTTTTTGATTATATATTCAATTAAGAATTTTCATTAATCCATGTGACATAATCCAGCCCGTGCCAGGTGTTGGGTTGTTTTTGTGACAGGTGTTGATATGGTTGAAGGGGTTTATCTGGTGCTTGATTTGGGTTTTTCAGGTTGGTTTTAGTTTAGAGTATAGTTTATGAGGGGTTTGCAATTTATTTTGTGACTTTAATTTGATAAAAGAATAACAATTAATAATATAAAATGAGTCTGATGGCTATAGGACATGTTTGGCTTACCACACCGGTCGGAAACCGTGGAGGTTATGGACCTGATTTAGGCGGATATCCCCCTTTTCCACTTCTCCTCTCCTTACTTTCTTGTTCCGCACTTTCCTTATTGATTCCCAAAGAAACACACATCTTTGCGCGCGCGTCCTCTTATTAAGTCTTGTGAGAACAACCCTGAGCCCTGAGAAAGTGAGAAGAGAGAACTGAGATTTAATCTGCCTTGCGTGCAATCGCGCAACTGTGAGCACTGCCTGCAGGCTTTACCTTTTTAAGTGACCAGGAGTTCCAAAAGTTACCTGGACTGCCCCAGATGAACTGCCACACAGTTCCCCTTACTCATACTAAAAAAAAAACACACCAAGCCGCCAGCACGCGCACACTACCGGAGAGAGAGAGAGGAGCAATGAGAAACAAAAATTCTGGGGTACCTAGTTGTCCCAGCTGTGAACCAGCTAGAGTACCCCCTTACCAAATCAAGCTTGTCCTGCGCCCACTTTGACCGCACCTCCATCCATGAACTATCACACCCGTCTCTAGAAAAAGAAACAGATAACAAGAAAGCAGCCCAAACCAAAAGCAAAGAAAGAAACTTTTCTCTTTTTTTTTGCAGTTGCTCTTTGTCCCGCCGCCTGTTTTCAGGGCTTGTCCTTGCGTAGACAGACCCGGAATTGCACCGTGCCCGCGTTCCTGGAATTTAAAATCCAAAGCCAGTACCAATCCAAGGACCCAATCAAACCAAGAAAATAGGAAGACAAACATTCTGGGGTGTCTAGTTATTCCATCTGTGAGCCAGCTAGAGCACTCCCTCACAAGATCAGGCTTTACCTTCCTTCCTAGCACCCCCTTGCTTGGAAGCTGTCCCCAGTGGTTTGCAGTTGTCTACTCTGCCGGAGCGGCGTGTCAGGCGCGGACTCCTCAGGGGCCAAGCCGTCCAAACCAATTGGTTCCCCCACCGCTTCCAAAGCCGCGCTGTTGCTTCCCAAACTCACTTTTTCCCCTGCTGTCTTGTCAAAAGAGGTGGATCCGTGGGCAAAGAAGCGCTTCACGTGTGAAGCCGCAAACTTCTGCTTAAGAGGTTTTCCATCCAATTCTTCAAGCTGATATCTTCCCCCCATAAACTTAGAGGCCACGCGGTAGGGGCCATTCCAATGATTAGCAATAAGCTGCCCCCATTGATACTCCAGACTCCAATTTTACAGTAGCACCAGTTCCCCCTTTTGAAACAGGTTGCGGAGGTGGTGGGAACAGCGCTTGTCCCAATATTACACTGACACCGTCCGGGTTCTCCAAAGTTTTTCCGCTGCCTTTACCAACGTTTCCTTGCGCCAGAGAAGCTGCTTGGGGCGCGCCTTGATAAGATCTGCGGAGGACTTCACCTTCCACCACTCAATGCCCAAGAAAGTCTCCAGATTTATGTCCACCGGAAGGACGGGAAGCTTCCCAAAGAGCAACTCATAGGGTGAGTAACCCATCAATTGCTTCATGGAGATCCAATCTGCAAAGAGAACCACTGGAAGCCGCTCTTGCCATCTCTTGCCGTCTTCCCCGCACATCTTTACCAGGGCCTCCTTGATGGGTTGGTGTCCCTGCTTGATTTTCCCCGCTCCTTCTGTATAGTACTCTGTTACGCGGCCAAGCTTTGCCCCGCAACTCCAAACAAGCATCATCAAGCAACCCTGAAACTCCATGCCTCCATCCACCGTAACCAGACAAAGGGAACCATAGCGTGCAAATCAATCTTCCTCTAGGAACTGGGCCACCTTTTTCACCAACAACTTCACCAACAGCCACGCCTCCACCCATCCCAAAAGGTTGTCTGACGCGACTAAAAAGTATGCAAACTTCCCTGCCTTAATGTGCACCATGTCAAGAGAAACCCTCCCAAACAACGCATCCTCCCCCGTGGGGTGACCAACCTCTTTGGGTAACCTCAAATTCCGCCATTGACAGGCCTCGCACGACTTCACCCATTTGCAAACCAAGCGCAAGACGCCTGGCTGCCAGAACCACGCCTTCACCCTTCTCTGCCTCTCAATTTTGCCCCAATGGCCCAAGTTGTTGTGCAGACACCTTAGGATCAATTCCTGATCTGCCCTAGACGTTGCGACCACAAGGGGGACAGGGGCACTACGCGGCCACAATTGCCCATCCTGGAGGTAGAAGTTCACCGCGCATGGCTTGGTCCACCAAACAATTGTATCTTTTGTGCCTTTGGGGAACCAGAGGTCCTTCAAATAAGAGCACAAAACCACGTAGCATCCAGACTGGGACAGCGTCAACCTAACTCCCGCCTCTACCACCCCCACCCAAATAACCAGGGATTCCATGTCCAATGGCTCCGCTCCTTTTTGCAGATCCTCCCAAGGGTACAGCAACAGCGCATCCGGCATTGTAAACACCTTCCCTGGAAGGTACACCACACTAAAGGAGAACAGCTGAAGGTATGACACCCATCTGGTCATTGGCGCGTTTGGCAGGGTTGGTGAATTGATCATCCGCACCAGGGCCTCCTTGTTGACCAAGAGTTCAAAATGAACACCCCACAGAAGGTTTTGAATTCATTGCACAATTTTTGTAACACTTCGTAGCTCCAACTTTGGCTGAGAATAGAAACTCTCTGTTGCGGTAAAGGTGACCAACTCGTAAAGCACCAGCCAATCCTTCCTGTCATCTTCCTGCGTCAGGACGCCTCCCGCGCCAAACTTGCTAGAGTCAATCGCCAGTTGGTTCCCCCCGGTGTTGTAGTCAAGGTCCCAGAGGACAATGTTGCGCCCCACTATCTCTTTGAGCTTTGTGAACGCGCCATTGCGCCCAGTAGTCCAATCCCACCTTGCACCCTTTTGTGTCAAAGCTCTTAGGGGGCTTGCCACCTCCACAAACGGCTTGATGAACATTTGGACATAACTACACAACCCCAAGAACTGGAGGATATGTGACACCCTCTGCGGAGTTGGCCATCAAGAACCTTATTCTGCTTTTTCTCTGCAATACGCCGCCCGTCCAAAGCCACCACATGCCCCAAGACCTAAAGTGCCGGAACGCAGACCACTAGTTTCTTCCCCAATACCGTAAGGCCCACCTCCTCAATCCAGAAAAGGACCCATTCCAGCATCACTGCGTATTCCCAAATGAACCAGTGGATAAAAGGGGCCTCTGCAAGAACCTCTCCTCCATAGTCCGTATTTGGGCCCTTGATACCCGTGTCGTCAATGAAGATCTGAATTCCTTCCGGAAGGTTTTCACGCAGTATCCAGGTCATCTGGGGTTGGTACACAGCTACCAAGTTAGTTGTGCCTTGCGGCAGCCGCGTCAGTTGCATCCTTGCCAACCCAGTCTCAAATTCAGTCAGCAGACCCAATTTGGGATGAAGTTCCTGCTGATTGTATCCTCCCATCACATCCAATAATCCATAACATGCCCATCCGGCCATTGAATCCAAGAATTCCTCCACCCACAGGGTCAAACCAGCATCACGGATAGTGAACAAGTTGAGAAGCTGTAAATCATGAACAATCCATAGCAACTTCCCATCTTGCTTGACAACCGCAAAGATAGGGCTAGAGTAACTCAAGGTGGATTGCTTGTAGAAGCCCTTCCTTACGTGCTTGTGCACCAACTCCAAGAAAGGTTCCCAAACGGTCCGCAGGATTGGAATTGGCTTGATCTGCCATGGCTTGTGCGGAACCATGGGAATGGCGTACGTATCACCAATGTTGCCTTTCAGCAGCCCTTGTTTTCCCGCGACAAAGGCAAGGGCCTTCTCCCGCAGTACCAACACAGACAATAGCAAATCCCTCTTGTCTGGGCTTAGCCACCCACTGGGACCAAAGTTAAGCGCATCAATCCATTTGTTGGTGATCTGTGCTGACCGCGTTACCCATCCAGACTTTATCAAGGGTGTTGTCCACGGGTTTTGGGACCATGAAATTGGATGCAAGGGCCTGTTCAATCCCTGGGGCATTGGCTTGTTACGCGGCCAGACCTTTTGCACCACCGGCTTGTACTTGCTAGCTGTAGAGAATGATAGACCCAGTGAAACATGTCAGAGACCTCAAGACTCCTGCAAGTACCCCCGCACCCCTGCAAATTCTTCAAATTAAGGTCACGGTCGTGACACCTATCCTGGAATTCACACAGCTAGACAAACGGGGAACTCAATTATTTCCTTCTATATATATATATTTGATCTCAATCTCCTAACAAAACATTCAAACTCAAGACTGAAGACCGTGATTCAAGACCATCAACTATCTCTTTCAAACTGATCAACCTCAATCCATCAAGCTCCTGACTTTCTAACTGGTGAGATCAATCCACATTCAAGATCATCTGAATACAAACCAACCGGTGATTTTTATCTTCAATGTCTAGCTCCCTCTTCATTTTCTCTCTCAGCCTAATCCCAACGCCATAGCAAATACTTTCCTGTCTTCCTCATCAAAGTGTCCGTGTTCTTTACTCTTGTTCAAATGTCTGTGGTTTTCTATTACTCTATCTGGCTGTTGATTCTCATTCATTGATTTCTGTTTTAGTCTTGCTGGTTAAAATCAATATCCATCAATCAAAGTTATATGGTTAAAAGCCAAAGGCTCACGACAGCCAGCAAGAACTGGAACCATGGCAACTACTTCAGGATTCCCCGCAGGTTCTTTCTGACAAGCGATGCTCAAAACTGCTCTGGAACTACCCCACTCCTGACCGAAGAGAACTACGGCATATGGAGGGACAAGATGATGGCCCTACTGAAGCTCAGAGGAGTTCTGGAGATTCTTGACTCATCCACCGCCAACCTGTCTACTCAGGACAACAACAAAATTCAGCTCCTTCTCATATTGAAGGTGGACTCCATCACTCAAAATAATGTGATAAGCACGGCCAACATCAATTCTGCCAAGGACATTTGGCATGCAATCAAAGAACGTTTTTCATCCTCTAAAGCATCTAATTGAGCAAGGATTTTCAACAACTTCCTTCATGTTATCTTCAGAGAGGACAAGATTACTAACTTTGTAACAGACATCAAGACATCAATTAAGAAGATGATCAATATTGGTATAGAGTTACCGGACAACATTCTTGCTTATCTTACAATGTTCAAATTCCCCTCAAGTCTTCAACACCTCAAAGGCCAACTTATGCACTCCGACAAACAGATTTCTGTCAAGTTTATGTGCAACCATCTCATCCAGTATCACAACAAGATCAAAGCCAAAAATGCCAATAAGACTCAGCAAGGTACCTCCAAAACTGCCCTAGCCACCATGAGAACCAAGACAAAAAATGCCCTCTCAAATAGATGCATTGAAGGCTACCATAATCCAAAGCAGGAAAAACACCACTCCAAGTCCGACTGTTTCCATCTGCATCCGGAAAAGACCCCCAAGTGGTGGAGAGAAAGTCAAGGCAAGTGGAAGGAGAAGCAGAAAAAGTCGCAGGATGCCACCCACTTTCACGTGTTTGTGACTAGGTGGATTGACTCAAAGATTGGAGCAGAAAACAACATCTTGATCAACAGTGGAGCAACTTTGCACATATTCAACAAAAGACAATTCTTCACTGTTCTGAAGCCCTATACAGGAGAACATATAACAACCGGCAAAGCTGGCGCAAATCTACCTATCCACGGCCTAGGAACGGTCAAATTGGTATGGAAAAATCAAACCATCACACTCTCCAACTGTCTATACGTTCCAGACATTGTGGTTAACCTAATCAGTCCGGGGAAGCTTCTCAAACAAGCCTGTAAACTGAAGGCTCAATCTGGGAGTTTTGAATTAAAAAAAGATGAGGAAAGGATATGTCAAGGGACCATTATAAACAGTCTATTTGTACTGGATAAACCATGCAAAATTGGTAATGACAAATTTTACTGGACGCAACAAGAAGATCCCAGATCTCTGAAGGATCTTCATCTCTCCTATGGTCACGCTTCCATTGGGAGCTTGTCTAAAATTAAGGGCACTCAATACAGTACGGCAGACAGGGAAAAATTTGAGTGTAAGGACTGTCTCCTGTGAAAAATTGCTAAATCTCCTTTCAAGGCTACCTCCACCCTGGCAACCAAACCATTTGAACAAATCCACCTAGACATCATTGGTCCTATCACACCAGAATCCCATTGAAACAAAAGGTACATTCTAACAATAGTGGATAACTATTCTGGCTACATCTCTGGCATTCCCTTGGCCCAAAAGGACAATACAACTCAAATTCTGATGGAAGTGATAGAAAAACAAAAGAGAATCTGTGGCTACTATCCGACAACATTATGTTCAGATGGGGGCACCAAGTTTGTAAACAAGAGGTTAGTTAAATATCTCAAAGAGAGATTTTTCAATCACCTGGTAATTGAACCGTATCATCCGGAACATAACAGTAGAGCCAAAAGAGCTAATTGCACAATAATCAAAAGTGTGAGGACAACATTGAGCTCAGCAAAAATACCTTGCAAATATTGGTTGGAAGTGCTCAATTCCTGCTGCCTCAGCCTCAATCAAATACCAAAGCACGGCCTGGATCAATCTCCTTGGGAACTCATCAAACAAAATGAGCTCCCTTCCAGCTACCTTCAACCCATTGGCATCGCAACTATTGTATTGAATCAAAGAAGAATTAAAGGAGCAAATTTCAACCCTAAGGGACAAGAAGGGAAACTGGTAGGTTACTACCCTGAGTTTCTCTCATACCATATTCTCATTCCCAATGGACAGATCACTCAATCCAAACACGTTCAATTCCTGAAGCAGTCAGTAGACCAGTTGGGAATCAACTTGACCCTGGACTTTGATTTCAACATAATCAAGGATTCCATGCTGGCAACAAAGGAAAATGATGCGGATTAAATGAACTATTGAGAACCGCCCGCAGTGGTAGCTTCATCAGATGAAGAGTTGTCTGATCCCGGGACCAAGTTGAACTCAGAAAGCAACTTGTCATTGGATCAAGTTCAGCCCTTGGTAGCAAAAGAGAACCCAAGAGTACCAGCTCTTGTAAAGACAGTAGATCCACCCAGAAGAGTTCTTCATGACCAATCAATGGTCAAACCTCCTCAAAGTTATGGGTTTCACCATTACTTTAAACCCAAAACCTTTGATCAAGCAAGTAGGTGTTCTGACAGCTTCAAGTGGGGGGGCGATCAAGAAGGAAATCAATCAATGTGAGCTACTTGAAGTCTGGGAAGATTATGAAGGGGAAACTCCACTGAATCCGCTGGACACAACGTGGATATTCAAAATTAAAGACAATGCTCACAGCGACGCTATCATTCACAAGGCTCAAATCTGCGTGAAGGGATTCAACCAAGTTCACAGCCTGGACTTTGAAAAAACATTTGCTCCTACCGGAAAGATTGCCTTGTTAAGGGCTATTTTTCTATATGCCTTGAAAAACAAACTCAACATTTGGCAGTATGATGTAAAGGCTGCCTTTCTGCACGCTCCACTAGAAGAAGAAGTTATCATCAAAAAACACAAGGATGTCAACGTAAGTGTCAGTACCTGAGACTGAAGAAAAGCTTGTATTGACTCAAACAATCCCCAAAGAATTGGTATGGCACCCTCACTGAATGGATCAAGTTGGTTGGATTCAAGGAATTGGACAGTGACCCCTGTTTATATAAAAGCAACAACAGCAAGTATTTCCTCTTTTTCCATGTTGACAACCTAATTCTTGTGGGCAACAGAAACAACTTTGAAGCTAAGTTTAATGCTCAATTCAAAAATTCTCAAGCTCATGAACCAGATATGATATTAGGTATGAAATTTGAAAGAACTACAAACAGTATTCTGTTGAGTCAACCAAAACACATCAGTCACAGCTTAGAAGAACTCGGATTGCTGGAATCAAGACCGTGCTCTACACCGCTGACCCCGCATCTTCAACTGAGTGAAGCTTCAGATGAAGACTTCAGAAATTTCAAGGAACTCAATATAAACTATAAGTTGGCAATAGGACTTCTCAACTACATTGCCAACAGGACACGCCCGGATCTCAGTTACTCAGTCTCAAGTCTAGCTTGATTCCAGAACAAACCTGGCTTAACTCACTGGAAGGAACTTAGATGAACGTGGCAGTATCTCAATCACACCAAGGAGAAGAAACTCACCATCACTTATGACAATTCAAAGAACCCAATTGAATGTTACAGTGATGCATCCTGGGGCGAATATCCAACCAGTTTCAAGTCTCAGTTGGGCTATATCTGTTACTCCTTTGGTTCTCCACTCTCCTAGAATAGTTACAAACAACAAAATATTACCTATTCATCCACTGAAGCCAAACTGAATCCATTCCTTGACTCATACCTCAAAGGTAAATGGCTCCAAAATTTACGGGGTGAAATTCTCCAAACAGAACTCTCTTTTTCAAAGCACTTCATTGACAATGAATGATTAGACAACAAATTGAAGAAATTTGGATCCAATGCAAAAACAAGTCACATGGACCTCAAGACTAAGGGACTTTGAGACAAACTAAATGAAGGATCCTTATCTGTTCATCTGATAGAAACCAGGAATATGTTGGCTGATCCATTAACTAAGGCAGTCAGTCTAGACCAGCTTCAAAAATTCTCCAAAGCAATCTTTGCGGCTTGATCTCCCGTTAAGGGGTTTGTAGAGAATGATAGACCCGGTGAAACATTTCAGAGACCTCAAGACTCCTGCGAGTACCCGCGCACCCCTGCAAATGCTTCAAATTAAGGTCACGGTTGTGACGCCTATCCTGGCAGTCACACGGCTACTGGTTAAAATCAATATCCATCAATCAAAGTTATACTAGCCTTGCACCTTGTCATCCATACCCAACCATCATTGTTGTAAGTCCTAGCAATAACCAGACCAGGGCTTCTGCCTTTGCTCACAAATTTGGCACAATGATAGGGTTTTTGAAGCGTAGAACCTTCCAGTGATGCACACTGAGGAATGGAACTTACTTCTGACACCTGCGCCCTACACGCGCCCTCCTCCACTTTCTCCTTACCCGTCAACCGCCTGCACACAGCCAGAGCTTGCTCTGTGCAGTAACCGCGGCCAACTAGGAAAAATCCTCTGTGGGGTGACCCTTACAGTCAGCACCCACATTGGACTCCTGGTTGTTGCCAGCCACTGGTTTCTCCACCCATTTCCCCCTCCCGTTATTGCAGATAGTTGTCTCAAACCGCGCACCAAACAAATCCTTGACTTTCAGAGCCTCCCTTCCTCCTCAAAGTTGAAGGCCATTTGAGCTTGGAACCCAAACATGAATGGTTGACCCAATATCACATCACTGCATTCTACCAAGAGAAACAATAGGGGCTTAAAAAACTTTGCAACTTTGACCTCCTCCGCCTCCACCACTCTGTCCACGTGGCATTTGCCGCTGTTCAATGCCCGGAGACCAGTCACACAATTCCTCCGCACCAAAATGAGCTTTTCCACCAACCTTGACAGAAGCAAGTTGACCATCGACACGCTATCCACCATTTCCCATACTTTCTGCCCCGCAATAGTCATTGTGACAGAAGCAAGTGGGACTGATACCAACTTTGACCGGCACAGCTTGCAATCCACCTCCTCCTCTGCCACATTTACCCATTGAACTGTTTTTGCCACTTGGTTCTGACCAAACTCTCTCAATGCTTGGAAAATTTAATCAACAACTGCCGGGGACACCGCTGCTAACTCTTGTAGGTTCAGAGGTATTGGTGAGTTGTTTCCTATCACCCTTTGGATGATATCCAAGGCCTTTTTCTTCCCCACGGAATTAGTTGAAAATCCGTCCATCGCTGGTACGCGCGCGGTTGGCTTTGGGGCTGTTGGCTTCTCCTTGGCATTGACATTCATTGTTATCCGTTTGTTTGCCGCCAATGCTCTGACTTTGGCCTCTTCCCTCAGCGCTTCCCAGGTCCCGGGCCTGGTGACAATTCCAAGCAACACCCAAGCAGTCTTTGCCTGGGCCTTTGCCTGCTCCCATACTTGCACAATTGGTGGGGGCTGGTCCCTGGTCAAATCCACTGATTCACCCAACAGGAATATGTACGTCATCCAAGATGTGCAAACCTGTCCATTGTTCATATCCCGGGTGATGTTTTTGCATATTGACTTCCAGTGCCCCTTTTCCCCGCAGTACGTACAGGTGCAAACCCCAAACGGCCTGGAGGGTCTGCTGGGAGGCTGGAACCCTGCTTCCATATGAGGCGGTGTTGCGTGCAGTTGAGTAGGAGCCACTGGAGCCATAGTGGCCATCAGAGCCATGGGGGTCACTGTCCGGTTGAGGAAGATCCTTATGTCTTGTAGAATCTCTGTCATCTTTCCAACCAATGGTCCCAGAGCTTGTTGGGACAGTCCGGCATGAGAGGGTGTTGTAGGTTGGGTGGTTGAGGTTTGGTTTGGGGCTGGTGCCAAGATTGTGACTAATTTCTTGGAGGCCACCGGGTATTTTTTTGCCGTTTCCGCAATGAGCTTGTCTAAGTTGAATTTTTCTCTCCACCTCCTGACAAATAACCAAGAGATTTGGAAGGATTGCAAAGCTCCCTTCCAGTAACCTCTTAACCAGGCCGTGATCATACAGGTACCGCTGTACCCTAGAATGGAGCTGAGGCGCAAGACCTCCCAAAAATGCCTGCTTCATAGCCCCCTTCTGGCCTGCAACAACCTTGTTATTTTCAAAGTAACCTTAGATGCGCTCAAACTTTGACATATAATCCACCAATCCTTTGTGAAATTGCACCCCCCCACACTCGCTTGCTTCCTATGCGGCTTGGTCAAAATTGCTTTCCCAGAACCAGGTTTTGCACTTTCCCCACCTTGCCAGCATCTTGCTTTTCAACTTCCCCCAATCCTGCCTCTTGTAACCAACCATTTCCTCCACATCCCACAGCTTCTCTTCCTCTGTAATGAAAATCACAATAGTCCAAACCTTGTCCGTGCCTGTTGTGCCCTCCAAATACGCAATGCCTTCAAACCTGGAAAGAAACTGTTCCACCTCCAAGGTACTAAACCAAAGATGAGGGAAGTCCCTTGGTCTCAGCCACATGCAACAAGGGGTCTCCACCACCATATCCAACAACCCCTCTGAAGGAGGAGCAAAACCGCTGGCTCTAGGAACCTGGGCAGATGGCGGTGGAGGAGGTTGAGTTGCAGAAACAGGAGTTGAGCGCAGAGGATAGGGAGGGGGAACATTGGATCCCAGAGCAGTTGTTGGTAGCATCCTAAACTATTTTTGAGATACTGAGAACAGATTGAGTTCCCAGCCAGACCCCCAGATGTGGAAACTTAAGTGGTTAACCCTCACTTAGTTGTGATGAAAGATCAATAATTTCTTGAGAGATAGAACCAAGATGATGAGGACCAAAGAGACACAAGATTAAAATTATATCTGAGGTTGTCTCCTCTGAAGAACAAAAAGAACAAGTTTAGTCAATGAAAGAGTTTGAGGAAAGAGGCAAGAAATAGAACAGCAGGAGGAACAGTGGAAAACAGATTTGACTTCATACCAAATAACCAGAAGATGCGTGTAGTCAATCACAAGAGAGAATATATGAAGGTGAAGCTCTTGAAGAATTGACTTGAGGAGGAGGAGGACGAGGAGGAGTTGTTCTTGATCTGACGGTCCAGTAAGGTGAAATTGAGTTGATCAAAAGGTAGAAATATTGATGGGAAAAAGAAGGGAGGAAGAGTGGATTGGAGAGACTGAAGAGACAAGAGGGAAGATGGATGTCACCAATTGGTGATGTGTTTCACAAGCGCGCAGGTTTCAACACCCCCCATTATTTGGATGAAGGAGAACTGAGAAAAGATCAACCAGTGATTGAAGAGAGACGTTGTTACAAGCTTTAGTTAGACAGTCGGCTATCATCTTGCTGGATTTTACTAGATTAACCGTGATTCTATTTTCCTTGAAGAGTTCTCTGATTTTTTTTGCTTTGATTTCAATGTTTTTTTTCTTTGATTTTTGACCGAAATATTTGATCTTGTCTAGTAGACCCTTATTGTCAATCTTAAAATTTGAAGGTTTCAGGGAAATATCCCACAGTTCTTTGACAAGATGAACCATCCATTGATTTTCCTGGAAAGCGTCAGAAAGAGCACAGAGTTCAGCTTTGGTCGAGGAGAGAGAGATGTTCTTCTGACTGCTTCTGCACCAGGACAACAGACAGCCTTGCCAGAAACATAAGTACCCGCTTCTAGATTTCCTTGTGATAATGTCATCCCCCCACGTAGCATTGCTATAGTATTGGATATGGTCAGGAATCAGGAGGTTAGGTTTCAGGATGAATCCCAGATGAATTGATCCTTTGAGATACTTAAAGATGTGGAGGACTTATGTCCAGTGATTGATGCCGGGATTGTTATTAAATTGTGAGAGTATGGATACTGCAGGGGCAAGATCTGTTCTAGTCCTGCAGGCAAGAAAATTGAGGATTCCTGTGAATGATCTGTAATTAATGTTCAGTCTCTGGAATTCCTTGATTTCTTCAGGGCAGGCAGGCAGAAGCTTAACGTTTGGAGTGAGAGGAGTTGACACAGGCTTGCACTTGTCAAGATTGAGAAGAGATAGTCCTTTTTCTATCAGTTTCTTTTGGTTGAGGATAATGCAATCATACTTTATGGAGACTATCATGCCAAGGAGAGTGTCTGGGGAGTGAGCTGATGATTTGGGAAATCTTTTGAGGAATTGATCTTCAAAATTGACTACGTCACCAACAACTACTAGATTGTCAATGTGAAAAAATAGAAATGCGGATTGATCTTCTTTGATAAAAAGACAAGGATCTGATTTGGAGGGGCAGAATTTGATAAGATTGAGCAATTTCACAAGCGTCTCATACCAGTTGGCAGGAGCCTGTTTGAGACCGTAGAGGGATTTGTTCAGTTTGAGAAAGGGTGACTTGTGTTTGGATTGGGCAGGAGTTTTAATGAATATGTCTTTGGACAGAGGTGCGTATAGGAAGGCGGCCTTGACATCAAATTGACTGATGGGGAGCTTTTTGTCTACTGCAAGTGTTAGTAGAGCCAGCAGAGATGAGAATTTGCCGGTGGGAGCAAAGGTTTTGAAGTAGTCAAGTCCTTCTTCCTGTTGGAATCCTTGAATACAGAGACAAGCCTTTTTTCTTTCCGGGGAGGAGTTGGTGGCTGGTTTGGTTTTGAGAATGAGAGTGGTGGTGAGGTATTTGTTGGGAATCTTGTTGTAGTCTTCCCACACTCCCTTTTCTTCAATGGATTCAAATTCAGCATCAATTGCGTCCTTGTATTTGTTATATGATTTGCAGAGATATGTGTATTTGGCTGGTTTAATTTTTTCTGTTCTTTCTCTTAGGTTGTAAGTGGATGTAGGCTCTACTGAAGGGGTGTTTTCTGGAGGAGGTGAGTCCAATTCTGTGTTTTGAGGGTCATCAAAGGATACAAAGGGGTCATCAGTGGTGTCTGCTGAAACTGAAGAGTCAGGGGAAATTGAGAGAGGTTCCCTGTTCAGATTGCAATTGATTTTTGAAGTTTTGGGTTCTTTGGATATATCAAGAAGAGTAGGAGTCCAATCAGGAACATCCTCTTTGGATTTGGTCTGAGAGGGAAAGTCAAGAAACCTGACATGTTTGGATGAGATAATGCAATTGTCTTCAGTGAGAATACGATAGGAGTGGAGTTTGTTGTTGTAGCAAATGAGTAATCCAGAGATACCTTTTGGATCAAGTTTAGTTAGAGGAGAAGAAGCGGATGACAGAACAATGGAGTTGATGCCTAAGGGTTTAAAGAAATTCAAGGGTATACTCCAATTTTTGAAGTTTTTGAAGGGTGATTTCTTGCTTTTATGTGGGGGAAATTGGTTAAGAATAAGAGTTCCAGCCTTTAGGACTTCATGCCAGAGAGATCTCTTGATACCAGAGTCAATGAGAATATTTCAAAGACATTCTATGATGGTTCTGTTGAAGCGTTTGGCTAGACCATTTTGTTTGGGTTTGTATGGATCTGAGTTTCTTGTTCTAATGGCATTGTTCTCACAGAAGAGTTTAAGATTCTTATTAACAAATTCAGTTCCTCTATTGGAGTGTAGAAAGGAGGGGAAGTAGCTGAAGGGTTTACTTTTGAGCTCAATGATAACTTTTAAGATGTTGGGAACATTGCTCTTAGAGATGCAGGGAATGGCAGCGCAGTACCTAGTATTGCTGTCAACAACAGTGAGAATGTATCTGTGGCCTCAAGCAGAGGGAGGATAAATGGGACCCATTAGATCAAGATGAAGTTCTTGAAAAGTTTGGTCAGCCGCTGATTTTTTATTGCTGAAGGATCCTCTGGTAATCTTTCCAAGGGCACAGGATTTACATTTGGAGTCTAGTTTGATAGGAATATTGAGTTTATTTCTAATCCAATTGTAGCTGGCATGACCAAGATCTTTATGGATGTACTTGCTATTGGAGAGATGGCATTTGAGTCTTAGTTTTGGGAGTTGAATGATAGGAATGTTATTCAGATACCTCCCTTCTAGGACAGTAAGATCATTCTTAAGAATATGGAGGGAATTCTTCTTGAAGGAGACATTGTAACCATCTAACAGAATACACCTGACAGACAGGAGATTGGCAGAAAGATTGGGAACAAGAAAAACATTCCTGAGAGTAAGAGATTCTTCCTTTCCTTTGATTTTGACCGTCCCAATTCCAACAATGTTTAGAGTTTTGTTGGATGATCCGGTTTTGACAATGCCTATTTCTTTATATTCAATGTTCACAAAGGCATTAGGATCACAAAACATGTGAGAAGAAGAACCAGAATTGAAAACAATGTTGGTCTTGTGAAGAGAGTTGGTTTTTTAGAGGAAAAAACTGACAGCAACACCTTCATTGTCTGTATTCTTTCTTTTAAGATATTCTTCGCGAAGCTTGGGATGGAGCGCCCAACATTTTGTTGCAGAATGGTGGGAATTTGGGTTGTGTTTGCCTCTGGTGCATCTGAGAGTGGGCATCCTTTTGCTTTGGGTTTGAAGGGCAGTGAGGGTAACCTTGTTTTCTTCCTTATTTCTAAGATTGTTGGCAAATATTTGTAAGTGGTCGAGTACCAACTCAGGGGTAATGTCTATTCCCGCATGCGTGATCTGTTGCTTGACGACCTTAAGGGAATTGGGAAGTTTATGAAGAAGCATATAGGCAATTATGTCTCTAGGTAGAACGATACCGACTTCATGGAGCCGTCTAATGGCAATCTTGGCCAAGGTGATAAAGTTTTGAATATTTTTAAGATCAAAATTGAGATCTTGAAGGTTGTCAAAGACGCGAGCTCAATTGGAGGACTGTGATGAGGCGAAGCGTCAAATGATGGCCTTCCAGATAAGCTTTGCATTTTTTTTGTTCTCAAAAGTGATGAAATTGGCATTTACAGAAGGGTTGAGTTTAGAGGTGAGGATGGATCAAATGTGAATCTCATCTTTGAACAAGAGAGGAAGGTCATCTGAGAAGAGAGTAGTGCAAGTTCCTTGAATGTAAAGCATGTTTTCAACCCGATTTCTCCATAGCAAAAGGTTTTCCATGGTAAGCATGGGAATGGATTCTATGGCTGTCTTTAAGATTGTTTGAAGGAGGTTATCATTTGACAGAAGATCATCTTGGTTCATTTTTATTGAGGTGGGACAATCAGTTCAACCTGATTGGTAATTTGACTGTTAATTGTGATGAAAGATCAATAATTTCTTGAGAGATAGAACCAAGATGATGAGGACCAAAGAGACACAAGATTAAAATGATATCTGAGGTTGTCTCCTCTGAAGAAGAAAAAGAACAAGGTTATTCAATGAAAGAGTTTGCGGAAAGAGGAAAGAAAGAGAACAGCAGGAGGAACAGTGGAAAACAGATTTGACTTCATACCAAATAACCAGAATATGCGCGTAGTCAATCACAAGATAAAATATATGAAGGTGAAGCTCTTGAAGAATTGATTTGAGGAGGAGGAGGACAAGGAGGAGTTGTTCTTGATCTGACGGTCCAGTAAGGTGAAATTGAGTTGATCAAAAGGTAGAAATATTGATGGGAAAAAGAAGGGAGGAGGAGTGGATTGGAGAGACTGAAGAGACAAGAGGGAAGATGGATGTCACCAATTGGTGACATGTTTCACAAGCGCGCATGTTTCAACAAGTTGTCCCTTGGTTATGGAGCCAATGGTTCTAGCATCTTTAAGGTCTGAGGATGCCCCTTTAAGAGAGAGAGAAAAGAGAGAGATGATGATTCTTCCATCCCCCTCAACTTCTGCTGAGGGAGCTGGCGCTTTATGTCCTCCCCCTTAGCCCTAACCTAGGTACAAACACAAGAAAAATCTGACAACAATTGAAGAAGAAACTCTAGACCCAGAACCCTGACCCCACCTTAATCCATACTGCCCTATCCCTTCAGCCTGCCTGCCATTACACACATCCAGTTTTTCCTTCCTGTGGCGTGGCCCTCTGCCGCGCTTTACTCAAAGTTCACCATGCTTTTCTGTATTTTCCCAACACGCCGTTGTGAATATCCCATTCCCGTGGGCCTGCAGGTGCTTGCATGCGGCCGTTCACATACATAGCCCCACAGTTGCCCCGCTCCTACTACTCAAACTAACCGCCTGAAAACGTGATGGGGCTGGCTCCATTTCTGAGCCCATAATAACCAAGCAGGTCACAGCCCGCCTCCCCCAGTCAAGCCTGGCCCCCAACCAGGGTTCCAGTCCTTCTGCGCCTACCGCTGTGCCCCGCAGAAGCCACTGCTGAGAATGTGCGCACCCCAATTGCTGAGCCTGACCTACCAAATGCTGAGCGCGCAGGCCGCAACGCAGTTCCCAACCCAAGGCTATATAATGACATCACAGCGGTCATCCCACTCCTCATCACCGTCACCATTCTCATCACCTCTCATTCGTCATTGCTGCCCAAGATCCCTTTCTGTCATCATCCACCAGTTGATTTGCTGACAATCCTCATCAAAATTCCCTGAAAATATCAATTCCATTGCCACCAATCAATCTCTGATCAACACCACCATCATCCAACAAGAAGTCCCTTGTCAACTATCATCTAATCCTACTTCCCACCATTGCCTCCCAACATTGATCCATCCATTTTTTCTCTTGATCTCTGAAGCAAACAGCTCCTCCTGCTGTTGCCTGTCAATCACCTGTTGCTGGTGGTCATCCGCCAACTCGCTGACACAAATTGACAACCAATCCACCATCCTCTAAACCAATGGGCAGAAAGCTGTTTCTTGCAGCCGTTGGTGTCATGACCTTGCCATCAATCATTGTTCATTCAGCTCATCTCATTGAAACCACCCAATTTTGCAACTGTTGCTATTGCGGCTGATCAAGCTCATCTGACACTCATCTCTGCCACCGGGCTGTTTTGTTTTCTCCTTCCTGTTTTTTTTTTTGTTGTCTTTTTTTATGTCATGATTCCTTCATTTGCAAGTCCAGATTCTCTCATTTTCACTAGTAAAAAAAAAAAAGAAATCCGCATTCATTTGTGTTATCTCCTTTTAAGTAGTCTACAGGGCCTCTTTCCCATAAAAGGAGGGGCTCTCCCCTGCCTTTTTTTTCCCATCATCCAAAAGAACATCCATCATCTATCCATTCATTATCAATCTGCACAAATAAATCATGCTTATCCTGGGTATATCTATGATTTCCCCTTGATCTTTGAGCCTCCATACTCAAATCTTTGATCCATATCTCTGTGGCCTTGTCTGTTATCACCAACCAATATCCTTGCTGGTTGAAGAAGAATTCATTTGATTGGATTCTTGAGTGTGTCATACCACTCCTTTATCCCTTTTTTTGATCATGCTGGTTTTGATCATTCTTTGATTTTCCTTCTGGAACCAGTCACATTTGACTGATAATTATCTCTAAGCTTGAAACTTGGAGTGTTAAACCTCCATATTTTTCTTTCAAGTTGAAATCTGCCATGCTACTATTGAGTCCCTTGAAAAGATTTGGGTTATTCTTTTTTGAATCTGTCATTTCTTTGCTTCTAGAGCTTCATAAGACAAATTGCATTGTTTTTTATATCCACCCACAGTTATCTGGTACCCTTCAAGCACTTGATTTCCAAGATTTGGGAAGGTTCATTGAGAAACCGGAGTTTGGTTGGGATTGAGTTGATCTTTCCTAATCTTCTGCTGACAACCAGAGTTATTAGCTTGTAGGTGTTTTTACTTACAACTGCCTTGTTCTATTGAACTCTGAACAAACTTGAACTTATTTTGTTCAAGTCTTTTCCTGCACCATCTTGCCTCAGAGAGTGTTGTTCCATTGCTACAAAATACTATCAAACTCATCCCTTCCCATTGATTCCTTATTTACAAGGTTCTCAATCTTGATTCCAGTTACATTTAAATATTTTTTTAACGCTCAGGAGGGCATCCTAAAAAGCACCTTTTCCCTCCACAGAACTGGCTACAGCTCAGCACCTTTTTTAGTCTTAAAATTCTCAGCCTAGAAATGATGATCCCAACCCAAACTATGAGTGGGCCCAATTGGATGTGGAGTAAAATATTCCAACACAACCAGCTCTGACTGATCATGTCTACATCAGCATTGAAAAACATTTCCTTGGAGCCCTCACTTCATTCTTCCAATTGCTCTCTTCCTGGGGTGGAGGAACTGGACAACTTGGCCAATGAGGAGCATCTAATTCCTGTATTGCCATTGCCATCAACATCTACTCAAGTAAGGAAGCAAGTTCTTTTCTCTTCTTCCCGTTTAATCCTGACTGATTTAGCTTGTGAAAAACCAGTCTCATCCATTCCTGATAGGCCAAACACTCAAGCCAATGGGGCCTCTCACATTGCCTTCAAATGAGAGTGACAACGTTGCCACACAAACCTCCTCTGAAAAGGAAAAGCAAAAGACCTCCAATTCCATCAAACTCAACCCTGATAGCTGTCAAAAGCAGAGAAAAACTTCAAATTTTTCTGGATTTTTGGATATCATGGAGAAGCAGGTTTCAATTAAGTGCATTTATTGATTCTCCTTGCTTTCAAAATCAAGCTCATTCCTATTCCCCTCCTCCAAAAAACAGTGAAATCAAAAAATGAATCCAAAAAACTTCAATTTAAAAAGGAGAAGTGAGATTGTCAGCTGGCTATGAATTTTCAAAAGGAAATATTAGAGTTTGACTCATCAACAAAAGTTTGATTCTGAGTGGCTACTGAAACAGGCTGATCTACAGTTTCAAAAAGAGGAAAAGAAGAATGATTTACAGGAGGAGCAACTCAAAAAGGAGAGGGAAAGGCTAGCTATGGAAAAAAAAGATAGGTTATTGGTAGCCATGGAATTTATTGGTAGCATTAGAACTGTGGATTAAATAAAGTAAATTACTTGATTGCTTGTCTTTTAAATATATTTATTTTGATAAAAAAAAATTTTTTGAAAAAAAAAATTGATTGCAACAATGTTTGAGACTATTTTTAGTACCACCAATGAACAAATCTTTTTTATTTTCATTTATATTTTTTTTCCTAAGGTATATTTTGCAACTGGCCAAGTCCTTGCTAGTGCTTTGAGTGGTTTTGTTAATTTTCATGGAAATGGCCATACTTGTATGAGTGGTAGACCCCACATCAGGAAAGGTACAGTGCTTGTACTTGTTTGCTCTCCAAACCATTTTAACAATGCCTTTTTGCTTGAAATCAATCCCAAAAACCAACTCAGGAAACAAAAATTGGCCATGGGATACTTGATATTCATCATTGTTGTTGATGATTTGTCCATTTTAATTTTGGTTGGGACCACCATTACAAAAAAATTGGAGGAGACATCACCTTTTTGAATATGGGGAGAGTGGTAGAAGGAGTCTGAGGTGAAGGTGATGTGAGGGGAGCAGTTGAAAGTAGTGAGGCCAGATCCAAATTCCAATGAGGAGAAGGAAGGGATATTTTTGTCCATCATAGCTTCACGGTTGGAATCAAATGAAATTTTGGCTAATTTTCAAAACATTTGGACTAACATTTGAGAGACCTTGTCAGACCTAAGGTTCAAAAAATAATACTCTTGAGGGGAGGATTTTACAGCATCTTTCTTCAAATATTGTCCAAATAGTTCAAAAGGTTTAATCAATTTTTTCCATCCAATTGCCCACATTTTCCCCCCCCAAGATCTTAAGGAACAATGGTTTTGACAATTTTTTTGGATTGGTGAAGGAATGTTGTGACTGATTTGATGTCCTTCTTCTCTTTCTCAGATATTTTATTCAAAGGGACAAATTTGATGATTACAACCATAGCCTCATGATCCAATCAATCTTGAACATATAATTTCCCAGAGCTGAAGAAATTGAATGGTTTGATCCTCTTTTTGTCCTTTTCAAACTCTTCAGGGGGGGGGGGTTTGATTAGTCTTAACAATGGAAGGATATAGATCCAAAGGACTTGGTTTGCCTGAAGACCAAACAACCTTTTTGTTAATTTTTTCCTCAGCCACTTCCAATGCAATTTCAGAATCCCTCATTTGAGTCCTCCTCCTCTGGAAAGCCCTTTTCTTCCCATCTCTCCATATTTTTTTCAAACTATCTCCTTCAATTTTTATCCCTCTAAGCCATATAATTTGATTGGGGTGGGGATCAAGATGGAAATGAGTTTGTTTTCTAACATTTTGAGTTTTGTGGGAGAAGAATGGGCCATCAAGAAAGGGTGGTAAAAGGGGTGGAATGACAGTTGAATTGCATGGAATCAAAAAAAAAACATTCATTAGTCTGGTATAATCAACATAGAAGATCAAAAAACATAGAAAATAAAAAAGCATTACCAGTGAATTTTCCTGCAAAAAAAAATTAAAAAACAAAATTTCATTCCCCTTGTTAATCATGAGCCAGGAGGAGGAGGAGGAGGAGGATGAAAGGGGGCAGGGGAGGTGAAGGCATTGCTGATCAATTGCTTGTGGTTTGATCAATCAATCAAACCACAAAAAAATGATTTTTTTTTGGTGATTTGTTCAATTGAACAAACCACAAGCAATTGATTTTTTGCTTGTGGTGTGATAAATTGATTGTTTGCTTGCAGTTCAATCAATCAATTGGGGGGAAAACAAACAAATTTTCAATTACAGTTTGGTCAACAAGGAGGAGCGGGGGGATGAATGGGAGCAGGATGATGAGGGAGGGAGAAGGAGGTGGAGGTGGGTGCTTACCAGATGTGCCAACCAAGGAACAAGCAAGAAACAACAATATAAAAGGAGGATGATGAGGGGGGAGTTCAGCACCAATCTATCAAGGAGGAGGAGGAGGGGTAGCTTACCTGGGGAGCTGAGCAAATAACAAGGAATATGTGTACCTGGATAAGAAGGAGGATTACTGGGTGAGCTTGGAGGTGGAGGTGGATGGTGAGGTGGTGGTGGCGGTGGAGGTGGTTTGGTGAGGAGGAGGGAGGGGTGGACCATTGGTGGTTGAGGTGGTTTGGTGAGGGTGAGGGAGGAGTAAACCAGTGGTTTGGTTGGGTGAGGTGGGTGGTTTTAAAATTCTGGTTCTGTTTTTTTTCCAAGTATACAAAAAAAAAAAAGAAAAAGAAAAAAGAAAAAAAACTGAGTCAGCCTAGGATTCTTGGTTGAACAACCAAAACCAAAAAAAAATTCTGTTATGTGATATTGAACCTATTTTAAAACCAAATGCTACTCATCAAAGTGAGCAAGTGTGAGGGGTAGAATCCACTCTCTCATGGCCAAAGATGAGGTAGAAGATGAGACCAGGATGAATTAAGGATGATTGGGGATATCTTCTTCCAATATTTAGTCCCATTCATCTTTGATGTTGGCCAGAAGGTTGTGAAGGATTACACAACTGATAATCCAGTTGATGAGGATCTTCATGTCTTTGAAATTTTGGAAGCTGGTTTTGCATTTCCCTTAAGCTAGCCCATCTTCTTTTCAAGATTCCTATGGGATGCTCAATCCAAACTTGCAATTGGGAAATATGATAGCTGAAATCAGTTTTTGCTTGATCATTGGATGAAAAATTGCAGTATGCTGGAACCACATATTTCTGGCTAGCATAAGCTGAATTGGCCAGAAGTTATTGATCTTGATCAAAGTAGTTATCTGTTTTTTGGGCAATCTGCATCCAATTGAAAACATATAAATCATGAAAAGAACCTGGAAGGACATCATGGAGGGATATGAACTCCTTGTTGTTATCACAAACCAGTTGTAGTGACACAGAGTATCTATACAAACATATAAAACATATTTGTTCAGTGTTTTATCAAATTTTTTATCAAAGGCTTTGGAAATGAAATGAATTGATTGCCTTTTTTTCCCAAGCAAAATAGTGGTTGCTCTCTAGCCTGGGTTTTTGAATCAAGGGTATAGTAGTTCCATCAACAACACCAATGCAACCAGGAAAGCCTTTATTCTCCACTACTTGAGATATCTCCTTGCATTATTCTTTTGTTGGCCAACAAAGGACCAAGCAAAGGAAAGATAGGATAGCAATCATGACTCTTTTGGTTTATAAGTAAATGGATCCATAACTGACCAAGAATAGATTTTCTGAATGAAGGATTTCTGCCACATCTCCATTTGATATCAATCTACAAAGAGTAATGGCAATTTGGTTAGATGTGTTGCATTGAGGATTCTGAGGATTGTTTTGGAAGATGTAGTGGTATTCAATAATCTCCAAAAGTTTCATGAATGAAGGCAATGAATTTCTGAACAGTTTCTGGAAGCTCAAGTTGGGGAGGAGATGAAGCTTGTGCCTTTCATACATAGGTTTGTGTAGAGTGTGTCTTTGTGGAGCTATGTATTGCTTTTACAATAGAGAATTCAAAGCTAACCAAGTTGATTCCTAATAAGAGTCTGAATCAGAGTCTGAATCAGAGTCAAATAATAAAAAACTTCAGTCAGCTTTTTTTTGTTTTCAAATTGCTGCTGGGAAGTTTGATTGGAAATGATGAGAAAGATGGTGATGTGATGTGGGGTGATGAGATGATGATTGGATGTGTGTGGTGTGATGGAGATGTGAAGCAATGGAGATGAGATGTGTGCAATGTGATGGAGATGCAATTGGTATGGATTTGCTGAGGTGGAGTTGTGGATGGGTGTTTCTCATGCAAGGATGGTGGATGGATGATAATGGCAGGTTTGATGTTTGAAACCCGCCATTTTTAAATACACCAGTTAGGGGGTATGTGTATTTCAGAAACCGCCATTAAAAATTGCAGGTTTGGTTAATAAAATGGTGGTTTCTAATGGCAGTTTTTCTAAATGTGATATGCCCTAGTTTTACTTTATTTCAAATTAACAAAAATAGATTTCAAAACTTCCATGCTCAAGAAGATTTTTGATGAAAGACTTCTAGTTATGAATTTGAAAAGAATTCAAGATGATACCCATATATATAATTAAAAGTTAGTGTTCCCACATAAATTGCCACACACATAAATATAGAATCAGAAATTCTATATATTTTTAATATTTTTTTTCATGATTGGGAAATCATAAGAATTCAAAATCATGAGATTGATTTAAAAGAACTGGAGATAACTAAAAATAACTTAATTATGTGAATGACATTATTCTCAAGCAAAAAGCCTCATGTTTTGAAATATAACTCACATTAATATTTTAACAAGGCTCAGTATGATGTGGAAAGAATTTTCACAAGCAAATACCTTTTGTTCTCTTAATAAATCTGGCACAAGAGATCATATGGGATATGCAAAGATTTTATTTATGAGTTGTAGATGAATTTAACTAGTGCCTCAATTGAAAAATTTCCTCAAGGGAATTAGGTCTCAGATATTTATTAGAGAGAAAAAGAATAATTGGACAATAGAAGTCCATTCTATTGTAGATTGAAATTAAAATTTGAAATTTTTCCAAATAACAGAATGGATTTTATGGTAGTTAATGGGAAATTAACAACAGCATCAGAATTTTTAAATTCATGGGTAGAGTTTCAATCTGTTGCTTCTTCCACTAAAAACTCCATGAGATCCCAGTACCACATTCCCTGGAGCCCGCACCTGCCCACTCTGTCACCTGACTGTCACAACTCTCTTCCATCCATGCCGCTCTTTCTTTCAATACATTTCTACCTTTCAAATCTCAGACTCCCACTTCATACTTTTTTCCAATCCAATCCTTCCATTGTCTCTAAATTTCTTTTTGTCTTTATTTTCTTTTACTCTGTTTCTCTTTTTTTTATCTTTGACTAACTCCCATTGCCAGTATTCAACACTGCCAAACTAGAACTACCATTCCTTAACTCTTGGCAACTTGATCCATCCTTCTTCAACACGCCAACTTACTGACTTTGGGTCCTAGCTCTATTGGTGGGAAAGAGTAACTTAGAATCACATACTCTAACTTCAGACAACCCCACTGGTTGTCTTCTCCTTTCTCTTACCCTAACCCAATGGCTCATCTATTGATCTTGAAAACTCTCTTTTTTAATCTTTCGTCAGAAACTCTATTAGCCAGCTCTTTAATTGTCCTCCTTCATCAGTCCATCTTATCATCTGCCTCAGATTCCAGGTGTGTAATTGTCAAATCTGGTTCTTTGTTACTTTTGTTCCTACACTCCCTTGTTCTTACTGGTGTTGATTGATCTCTTCTTGCTCCTATTATTATGGTTCTACTTTATACTCTCTGAACAATAAATTCTAAAGGCTCTAACACAATTAAAAGTCAAATCTCACAAGCTTAGAACCAGGCTTCTATGGACTCCATCAACCCCACTATCCTCAAAACCACCATTGAGGCTATTCCCTTACTCACCAAGGACAACTTTACAATCTGGAGAACTCAAATTCAATCTCTACTTAATCTGGCTTAACTTAAGGACCTCATGACTCTTCCTTCTAATCTGGAGCCAAACAATAACTGTATACTTACCTCTATCATCATATCCAAACTGTCTCCCAGCGTTCACTCAAACATCACCATTGCAGTAAATGAAGAAGATGCCAAAGCTATATGGTCTGATCTTCTCAAAAATTTTGTCTCATCCAAACCCGCTAATCAAGCTTGAGTCTACAAAAAATTTCCTACCATTTCCTTCAACAAGACCAACATCCAGCTTTTTATAACCAAGATCAAAACCGGCATCACTTGTTTCCATGAGATAGGAATTGTCCTTCCTCCTGATATTCTAGCGTATATAATACTTGACAAATTGCCTTCAACTCCTGCCTTGAAGGCCATTCAGAAATTAATTGCACACTCTGAGGTTTAATCTGAAATCACTCTGGATTCTGTTCTTGAACACTTGTGGATTCATCTCAACAAGCAAAAAATGGCCAGCGGTTTGTCTCAAGAAAGCTCTTCTCTTTCTCTCTACACTGATGTTAACAGGAAATGCAAGAAAAAGAAACACAATCCTGTTTCAAACCGTCCCAAGCATAAGTGTTGGATGCTTTAATCTCACTTGCGCACTCAATCTTCAAATCAAGATGGATCAATAATGTCAGCTATCTGTCATACATCTCTAATTCTAGCCCTCTACACTTTTTTTCTTGACTCAGGATCCTCCCACCATATGGTGGATAACCAAGATCTCTTTGAATTCCTAGACAAAAATCACCAAGGATCAGTAAACACAAATTGTGGGATTGGCAAGCTGGAAATAAAAGGGATTGTCTCCATCAAACTTGCCAATCAATCCACGTCTATCCTTCTTAGCAACGTGTTGTTTGTTCCTAACATCTGTGCAAACCTACTCTCACTTCATTGCCTTATTCTTGACAATTTTGATATATCCTTTCACTCTCACCATTTCTCAATTCAAAAATACTCTCAAGTTTTTTCCAATGGATTCTATTCCAACCACATCCCATACTTGAACCTTGAGACAGCCCTCTCTTGCTTATTGCATCTCTCATCTGCCAAAATTCTTCATAAATCCCTTGGCCACATAAGCTATCATCAAATCCAACGCAAATTGAACATTCCCGTCAAGGAAGAAACTCCGTGTGAATCCTGTTCTCTCTCCAAGATTACACACACCTTCTTTAAGGACCATTCTTCAAGAGCCAACAGAGTCTTTGAGGAGATTCACCTTGACACCGTTGGTCCCCTGCCTAGATCCTCTTCTGGTCACAGGTTCTTTCTAACCATGGTTGACTCTTGCTCCAGGTACTGCGCTGCCCTGACTATAAAAGGAAAGTACAAGATTCCTTCCAATCTGATAAACTGTTTAGAACTGGAAGCCAAAGAACTTGGGTACTATCCCTCCACCATTCACTCCAACCGCAGTACCAAGTTTGTCAACTGTCAAATAACTGACTTCTGCAATAGAAATCACATCAAACAATCCGTCTCTGATCCATACACCCCTCAAAAGAACGGCCTAGCCAAACAATTCAAAAAAACAATTCTTGATTCTCTGAGAACCATCATCCACAACTCTGGGTTCCCCCCCAATCTCTGGCATAAAATCATCCCTGCATCCACTCTGACCCTTTACCAAATTCCCTCCTTCAAGGCCAAGAAGTCACCGTATGAGATGTTCAAGGACCAATCTTGTCCCCTGTCCTACTTTTGCCCAATAGGTGATCTGGTCTCATACCTCATTCAGCCTCAATCCGCTAGAGGGAAGCTGGATCCTCCTGGCAAAAAAGGTTGACTTATTGGTTACAACCCTGATCTCCTGTCATTCAGGATTATGAACTTGGCTGGAAAGATCATCGACACAAAAAGTGTCTCCTTTCTGGATTTCTCTTGTCCCTCTCTCCCATCTGCCTCACCCACAGGGTCTGACAAACTTGCATCCTTCATTCCTCCCATATCAAGACCTTCCAAACTTGCTGAACTATCCAATAACAACTCAACCACCCCTGAATTTTTGACTGCTGTAAAACCATCTATTGATGGTTTTCCACCTGATTTCACTAGCAACTCTCCACCTCCCTCTGCCTCCGTGCCTTGCAACAGATTTCTTTGAAAGCAGACCCAAAAAATACAGTTACCTTACTTCCTCCGCTGACACTCCAAAGACTCTTGCCGCCAAACTAGTCAAGTTAGACAACATCAAACACCATGAAGTCTGGGAAGACTACAAAGGAGTGCCATATTGCTACCTGAGAACCACTTGGGCCATCTGCAACAAACCTGCCTCAAAATTGACCCCAGCAAAAAACAAGGCTTGGCCTTGCATTCAAGGGTTTCTTCAAACCCCAGGCATTGATTTTGGAGATACATTTGCGCCCACTGGTAAATTTCCTTTGCTTCTTCTCCTTCTGTGATTTGCTTTAGAAAAGCAGCTTCCTATCAGGCAATTCAACATCAAGAGTTCCTTCCTTTACAATCTGTTAAATGAAGACATCTTTATCAAAACTCTGGCCAATTCCTCCCAAACAAGTCGGTTTCTCATCTGCGCAAGTCCCTATATGGCCTTTGTCAAGCACCCCTAAACTGGCACAAAACTTTGACTGAGTGGCTGGAGTCTATCAATTATCATCAATCTCAATCCAACATGTGTCTGTTTCTCAACCATGAGGCTTCCTCTTACCTATTCTTCCATGTGGACAACCTTGTTGTTGTAGGAAATGTTGAGAGGTTTCAGGATCTTTTCTTAGATTGATTTCCTGACTCCTCTGCTCATCCTTCTGACCTGTTGCTAGGTATGGACATCAAGGTGGCTAGTACCTTGTGCAACCTCTCTAAAGTCAGTCTCATCAAAAAGGGTTTGGAGATCCTTAAACTTCAAAACTGTTGCCCTGTTGTCACTCCCCTTATGCCTAACCTGCAGCTCACATCAGCTTTGGAAGACAACCTAAAAAACTTTGAAAAACTTAAAATTAATTACCAACAATTTACTGGCATTCTGAATTACCTGTCATGCCATACCCACCCTGATCCAGCAGCTGCTGTATCCATTCTCTCCATGTTCAATCATTGGCCTAGATTAACTCATTGGAAAGAAGTCATTCACTTCTGAAAATACCTCAAGGGGACCGCATCACTATCACTCAAGATCTTGCCTGACGTCTCCCTTCCAAATCAACTTCAGTTCTTCACTGACACGACCTGGTGAAGTGACTTACACAATCTCACCTCCCAAAGCAGCTCAATCTGCCTTTGGAAGGGCTGCCCCATCATCTGGAACAGCAAGAAACAGCACAACATCATCTTTTCATCCACCAAATCTGAAATGAACGCCCTCATTGATGGGCTTCAAGAAAATTAGTGGTTATGCCACATAGTTTGTGAACTCTGGGGGTCTTCTCCCTGTCACTCCATCTTCCACATCAACAACAAGGGTCTGCTAGACAAGATAAAGAAATTTGGTTCAAACACTAAAACCAAACATCTGGATATCAAGATCAAGTTCATCCAAGAACTGTACAACTCAAAGGACATCCACGTTAAGCTCATCAGCTCTTCTAACATGACTGCTGATCCTCTGTCTAAGGCTGCCTCATCCTCCTTACTGTCCAAACTGGCTAGCGCATGCTTTTCCTAACAACTCTCTGGCTCTTAACTCACCAAATATCCTGGCGTGTTGATTCTGCCACTAAAAACTCCATGAGATCCTGGTACCACATTCCCTGGAGCGTGCACCTTCCCACTCTGTCACCTGACTTTCACAACTCTCTTCCATCCATACCGCTCTTTCTTTCAACGCATTTCTACCTTTCAAATCTCAGACTCCCACTTCATACTTTTGTCCCATCCAATCCTTTCATTGTATCTAAATTTCTTTTTTTTTTTCTCTTTATTTTCTTTTACTCTGTTTCTCTTTTTTTTTATCTTTGACTAACTCCCATTTCCAGTATTCAACACTGCCAAACTAGAGCTACCAGTCCTCAACTCTTGGCAACTTGATCCATCCTTCTTCAAAACACCAACTTACTAGATTTGGGTCCTAGCTCTATTTGGTGAGAAAGCGCAACTTAGAATCACGTACTCTAACTTCAGACAAACCCACTAGTTGTCTGCTTGTTTCTCTTACCCTAACCCAATGGCTCATCTATTGCTCTTGAACGCTCTCTTTTTTCATCTGTCATCAGAACCTCTGTCAGCCAGCTCTTTAATTGTCCTCCTTCATCAGTCCATCTGATCATCTGCCTCAGATTCCGGGTGTGTAATTGGCAAATCTGGTCCTTTGTTACTCTTGTTCCTACACTCCCTTGTTCTTACTGGTTTTGATTGATCTCTTCTGGTTCTACTTTATACTCTCTGAACAATAAATTCTAAAGGCTCTCACACAATCCAGTTATTATTTTGTTTTATTTAACTGATAAAGATTCCATTTTAATCATTTAGGAGATGAAAGGCTTTTGCTACATACAATGGGGAAACCAAGGCTATTTTCAATAGAGAAATATTTTTTATTGCAATGGTTGCAGTTTTGAAAACTGTTTATAGAATGAATACAGTTTGGGAAACTGCTTCAAGAATGGATATAGTTTGGGAAACTGATCCAAGAATGAATATAGTCTTTAAAACTTTTAGTGAGTTTATATGATTCAATATGAATTCTTTAGGGCAAGAATATAAAAATGATTAGAGAGAACTTTATCCTTCTTGGATTAAGAGTGCTTGCTTGAATCGTAATACCATCAGGGGAATCACAAAAGGTATGCATTTCTAACCACATACCTGTCACACTTTTTTAAAGGGAGCTGCTGAGGTGTGATACCTGTCAGGGTAAGTCTTACTTAAAATTGGAAAGCTGAGGAATCAGATGATTCCACTATACAGAAGACTTTCAATAACAATACTGAGTAAGTGAGCTCAGAGGGGAACTTGGGACCATCAAATTTCTAATGAAATTTATCATAGAAGTTCAAGTGGACAGAAGATAAAATGAAGATTGATGCTTTAAATTTTGAATTGGAGCAGACCATTTTCAACCCAAAATTTATGTTGAGATTATTTAACTAAAATCTAAAACCTGGAATGTCCTTGGGATGAAAGATATTCAACATGCTGATGCAGAAAAGGAAAACATAATCAGAAATTAATTTCAATTTTTACCTGTTGTTCAGTTATTTTTTTCCAATAATATCTCAACCTCTATCATTTTTTATTGCCTTGTGGCAAAGCTGGACCTCATCAGTACCTAAGTAGGCTGTTTTGTCACCATTAAAATTTTTATTAACATCACATGACTCTATCAACCAATCAGTTCATCATAATTGAGTTATGACAAGTAAAAGCAATATTATTATTTGTTTTAATCAAGCTAATTCAACACCTCAAGAAATTTTTTTGCCCCTTTCTTAACACCAAAAGCCTATCAAGTAGAACGCACTGAGTTTTTAGAGTGCTTTTGAGTGTCACATGATCAATTTAAAAGTAGATATTGAGGAGGGGAGGATACATCCAAGTTGTCTTCAAACAATAGCCTTGAGTTCAAAGCATGAAACAATCTTGAGCCTTGCTCCCAAGGCCAAGCAGTTGAAACTTCTAAGGTGAATTATCAACCAATGGCTTTAGGTACTATAAACTCCTCAGTTGTGATGATACTAAGGCCAAAGGAATAGGAGCTGATTAATCCAACTACCCATTCCTTGGGAGCCTTAGTTCCTGGATTCCCCAAGAGTCAATCATTATCATGAATAGTTCTCCAATCCATCAATGCCAAAAATTTGAAGTTTTTTTTTTTTAAAAAAAAATCCTCAACTCCAAATCAACCCAGATTGAGTCCCCCCCACCCCCTCCTACTCCCCTTCTTTAAATTCAATGAAACATTTGTTCCATTCAATCAGGTGTTAAATACAATCAAAGCAGAACCCTAAATCTTGCCATGCTTCTTACTTGATTGGAGGAGGGGATTAGGGAGGCACTCACTTCACAAAAATCTCAAAATATCTTCTCTTAATGTCAGTAACTTTATCATCCATGTTCTGACTTTCAAGAAATTATGGGGACAGTTGTGTCCAAATCCAATTGATTCATTGATATATTTCTATATTTTTTTCTTTAAAAGAAAAAATAAACAGTTTTTTTAGAATTTCTCAACTATCATTTTGTTGATTGAGAAAGAAAAATGAAAAAAAAAATGTTATTATTATTTTGCCCATTCATTGATTTTGGCGGGTTTGGCCGATGATTGGCATGGGTACTTGTGGCCCAAGCTGAACTTTGACCCGATCCACTCGAACTTGGTGAGGTGCCAAGTGGCGTTTGGCATAGTCCCACTCGGGCCTCAGGGGGGGGGGGGGGGTGCCAAGCGCACTTTAGGTTGCTTTTTTTTTTTGTTCAAATTTGAATGGGTGGTCCAGGCGAGCTTGATCTACTTACTGCATACGAGATCGTGAGCTGAGGGAAGTTGATGACGATTAGTAGCTATGAACCGAGGGAGCTATCAGTCTGAGTCGATGGATGGAAGTAGAATCCAACGAGGAAGGTTGGACGACTGACCAGTGATGGGTGCGAGGATGATTAGGGTTGCAGGTAGACATGTGATCAGTCAAGTAACTCTCCGAGGATGACAGACTGACTGACCTCTTAGCAAGCACCGTGCATCTTCCATGGGTGGTATGCTCGGCAGCCGGAGGGGGGTCGAGCTTGGATATATTAAAAGAGAGAGGACGGAGATGTATTAATCAGTCAGCCAGTGTCAGCCAGTGAGTATCAGCCAGTGAGTATCAGCCAGTGAGTCAGCCAGTGAGTCAGCCAGTGAGTCAGCCAGTGAGTCAGCCAGTGAGTCAGCCAGTTTCAGCGCTCTCTTGATGGATCTCAAGATTCGAATCTATTCGAGGCTGAAATCACTTGAAGCGTGACGACCCTCGTGATGAGCTCCAACTAGTCTGGTCATTCTTTCTAAGAGATTGAACTCGAGATCGATTTAGGGGATGATCATCTTGAAGAGTAGTCAGAAGTTCATCAAGGACTCTAGTCATCATCATTCGATTGACTCGATGAAGAACATTCAAGACTCGATTCGTCCTTCCTCGAACGAAAGAACCAATCTACTCGGTCATCGATTACCCCAAGTACTCAGGAGATACGACCCTCATCTGGAGACTGTCACGGGTAGCACTACTAGTCCCACCACCACCACTACCACTTACCATCATCCACCACCACCATCCCCACCAACTCCCTCCACCACCGATCCAGACTATCAACATCATCAAACCTCCCATTCAGGCTTACCCAACAACGTTTATCATCTGGCCGGTCTTGGTAAGCATCGAATCAATCAACCTCCGATGACTCCAACCGACCGAGCAGCTTAGGTCATCACGATCTACCCTCGTCATCCTCGTGTTGATTGATGAATGTTATCGATATCATTCTTCGCCTTGTCTCAGTCAACGATCATGGTGGAGAGTACGAAAAGTTTAGGGTCCATCCCCAGCAACTCAAACAGATGGTCAGTCAGTCAGTCAGCCACCCACCATCCATCCAGCCTGGCTGTGCCTCTCGATTATAAATAGACTCCCCACCTCCCCTCGATTCGTTCCCTGACCCATCCACTGCTCCTCGTCGGATGACTTACTACAGTCCACCAAGGTTCGAAAGTTCTACGAGAGGCAGAACGAAATCTTGGATTACTTTAAAGAGATCGATTCGATCCTAGATCACTCCAGGAGGCGCTCGAGCTGTGGATCGAATACTCCAGCCCATAAATCATCCTCCTCGAACCAAGTCGACTTGGATCGTTCGACCGCCGACGAGGCCCTTGAAGTCGATCTCGAATCCAACGATCCGACGACCATCGATCCCAGCAACAACCACCACGTTCGTCTCGTCGAGCCAGTCGAATGCGCTCAAAAGTTGGACCGTCAACGTAGGGAGAGTCGAAACGTCAGATGGACCATCAACGTCAATTTTATCGTAAGTCGATCAGTGACCGTCTCCGGAGATATCGGATCATCCAACCCATAAATTTCATCACCCGCTCTCCAAGAACCACAAAACTGACCGGGTGTGTCGGGGGTGTTTTTTCTAGATCAACTTCCTCCTCCTTGCTGGCAAGGTTGTCGTTGCTCTTCTATCGAACTCGATATCATTGATCGCCTCATTGGTCGATAGTGCTATGGACTTTTTATCTACTGCCATCATCTGGTGGACCAGTCAGTCCTTCTCACTATCAATCTCGCTCCTTGTTTTGTGTACCATGGCAACAGAAAACTCCTCTAATGCTACATTAAGTTGTTGTTGAACGTTCCAGATCGTAAGATTGATAGTAAGACCTGGCAATCGATTTGGCAGTATCCTGCCGGCAAAAGGTGTGTGGTCTTGTTCCATTTCAGAATCATCACCGTAATCATCGGCCTCCATCTATCTTGTTGATGAGAACAGGAGGTGCCAAAATCAAGTACCTCATAGGCTCATGACTTCGATTTGTTGCTTTTCCTTCGGATCGACCCGGTCATCAAATCAACAGGCGGATGGAACCCATGGGAGTCGTAGTATTTTCGGTATTCATGATTTCGTCCTTCGTGCAAGTATTGGTTGAATCCATCGAACGATTAATCGCTAGATCTCAAGTACCAGTCAGTATACCCTTCACTTCCATGGTCGTCATGTGGACTACCATCCTGGTCAAAGGAATCGTTTGGATTTGGTGCAGAAGGAAGAAGAACACGAGCATCAAAGCTCTAGCTCAAGATGCAGAAAACGATTGGTCGGTCGACCTATCCTCTTTGGCTTTCTTTCCTTCACTGTGATTTTACATCAAACTTATTTTTTTTTTCTGTTGTCTTTAGTATTTTGAACATCTTTTCACTTTTGTTTCCTTATCTCGGCCTCAAATTCAATCTTCCTTGGTTGGATGCTCTCGGCGGATTGGTCCTTTCACTTTACAGTGAGAATCTCTTACCTTTTCCGTATCGGCTCTTGAAATCCTCCGTCTGACCAAGTGTCTTCTTTCTCCCCGATTTTTGTACTCGATTGGACGGAACGCTTGGGAACAGTCATAACTGAATGGACGGGGACCCTGTTTGACAACGTCATGAACTTGACCGGTCGGCGTGCCGATCCGATTCAGCACCAAAGAGTAGCGTATCTAGTCACAAGATTTTCACCCCTAATCCAAGCCGTCCAACACTGCCATGTCTATCAGGCCGGTGACGATTTAATTGTCGAAACGTACGTCATCCTATCATCCACCTGGTCTCGAGCACTCAGAGACGTTTTCCGGCATTATCGCTCGTAAACAATTTGACGTCCTTGACAGAATCTTGGCTGATTCCTTTATCTGTCGCACCGTAAATGATGACTTCAGTGATGTAATTCTTTCACCCGACACGTCATTGGTAAGATTTTTTTTTTTTCATTGTTGGCTTGGAATTGAGTTGTTTTGTTTTGACTTGACTTTTTTTTTCGAGGGGTACATAGCCGGTTGCCCATGATGTGGGTGAATCAGTCCAGTATGCACTCGAATCTTTAGATGGGATCTCTCGAGCTTGTTAGTCATCAGCTAATTTTTCATCTTGACCTACCTTAACCCAAGCCTACTCCCCTCAAAAAAAGCTTCTAGCAACACTATGAAGGAATGGCCGCTGATGCGCTTCATTCGTCTTGAAAAGATTGCCATGTCGATTTTAGCAGCAATCCGATGTCGGGCCACTTTCAAAGATAAAATGCATCCTTGATTCCATCCGTTTTAGTTTTGTTGTCTTTTAATCCTGTCTCTTTTTTTTGTATTAGCTCATCATCCTGCCGATTGATTTTAAATTCGAACGCGTTTCGGAGTTGTCGTTTTTTGTATACTTAGGCGTTGTGGAGAGTATCATTCGGTTGTGTCGTATTTTTTTCCTCTTGTCTTATCTCTATTGCCCTTCCACTTCTATAAATGCATACATATGTCATTTGTAGCTCACCTTCACATTGTTCTTTTGCCCTTCATCTTACTTGAATTAGATTTCCATCCTAGATCGTTATTGTCGAGAAACCTTCCGATTTGTTTGTGTGAACTTCTTTTTGTGTGACATCCATCAACCCACTCATAATTATACCCAATTTTGTTTAACCTTGAACTCTTGGTTTTCGTGAAGTGCTGCATTGTTAATCTAGTGGCGCATGGTGGGACTTCCCCCTCCCCCCCCCCCTGTGTGTGGATGAGTGCTGGGGCAGGAATTGTAGATAACTGACTCATGGGAAGATTCAGTCAGGAATTATTTGGCTTTTATTTTTATTTCAAATTTGACCCAATTGGGAATCATACAAGAAGGCAGCAATACAAAGTGTATTGAGATTGGAGATCAATTTAGAAGAGATGGATAGTAATAGTAGTAGTAGTCTAGAGTTGAACCAATAGTAGGCCAAGGATGATACATATCAACCTTAATGATTATCAGATCAGATCATATACTGCTTTTCCTGGTAAAAAAGTCCAGTGGACCAATAAACCCTGTCTGAGGAAGGAACCATCACAGCCAATCAAGACCTCTGTTAAAGTAATTCAAGGCCAGTAGTCATCAACAGGACAAGGCCTTTTGAATAGGGATTGAAGGCCTCTTGAAAATCGCTCAAGTCCACCCAACAAGGGTAGTATGGTGTGTAAAGCCAGTGTGGGTGGCACCTCAAATCATGTTAAAATTTTTGTCAAGCACATGTGGCATCCAGAAAAGCACTCTTGGCATCTAACCAAGCAGTTTAGGCACCCTGACTTGGCCCACTATCAAGAAAGACTACTGGTGCCTGACCAAGTTGGTCTGGGAACCCATCAAACTTGGTCCCATCAAACCTTTTCTTTAGAACTGTTCTTTTTTATGGATCTTTTCAATATATATATATATATATATATATATATATATATATATATATTTAAAAAAAAAATCTTGTATATATATTTTTTAATGGGTGATGTTAAATTCACGGCTCCAGCTGTGTGGGAGTTGTGTAGGTCCCCTCAACGCATGGGGGCCCATACACTACTCCGTATAATTTATAATTTATAATTTATTATTGTTTATTATTTATAATTTATAATTTATTATTGTTTATTATTTATAATTTATAATTTATTATTGTTTATTATTTATAATTTATAATTTATTATTGTTTATTATTTATTATTTATGATTTATTATTTATTATTTATTATTTATTATTTATTATTTATCATTTATTATTTATTATTTATTATTTATTATTTATTATTTATTATTTATTATTTATTATTTATTATTTATTATTTATTATTTATTATTTATTATTTATTATTTATTATTTATTATTTATTATTTATTATTTATTATTTATTATTAATTATTTATTATTTATTATTTATTATTTATTATTTATTATTTATTAATGATTTATTATTTATGATTTATTATTTATTATTTATTATTTATTATTTATTATTTATTATTTATTATTTATTCTTTATTATTTATTATTTATTATTTATTATTTATTATTTATTATTTATTATTTATTATTTATTATTTATTATTTATTATTTATTATTTATTATTTATTATTTATTATTTATTATTTATTATTTATTATTTATTATTTATTGTTTATTGTTTATTATTTATTATTTATTATTTATTATTTATTATTTATTATTTATTATTTATTATTTATTATTTATTATTTATTATTTATTATTTATTATTTATTATTTATTATTTATTATTTATTATTTATTATTTATTATTTATTATTTATTATTTATTAATTATTAATTATTAATCATTAATTATTATTTATTATTTATTATTTATTATATATTATATATTATTATTTATTATTCATTATTTATGATTTAGTCAAGGCTACACAACTTGATTTTAGTTGTTTAGCGTGCCGTACAAATCAAATGGGAAGTGTAGCATGCCACACAGCCCATTTGAGCCGTGTAGCATGCCACACGTCTCATTTGAGTTGTGTAGGGTGCCACACGGCCCATTGAGCCGTGAATTTAACATTACCCTTTTTTAATTGTTGTGGCATTAAATTTGTGTCCAAAATATGATTCGTAAAACTTTTTCTTCCTTTTATTTTCTTTCTTTCTTTATTTTTTGGCATGATTTATTAAAAAAAAAAAATAAAAAAAAAAAAAATGAAATACTGAAGCAAAAAAATCAACAAAAAAAAGAATTAAAAGAAAATCACTTTGAGGGTCTGTCAAGAGAGGGCCTGTGATAGGCTGCATCTCAAGGCAGTTTGTGTAAAAAATTGTTGACATGAGAGAGAATATGTTCAACTTTTTTTTCTTTGACTTTTATTGCCTGCTCTATCCCATTCTTGATTTTTGGCCTAAGCTTTGCTGGATTTGTTGGTATATTTACTTGGAAATATACTTCAATGGAGTGAGAAGAATATTTGATAGGGTTGAGGAATTAAGGTGAATAAGGAGGAAGAGAGCCAATGTTGATTGCTTTGGAATTTCTGAAATTGGCCCACAAGTCTTCAAATCAATCCCCACCATGGATTGTGGTCTTGTCCATAATTATGATGGATTCTTGTGGAAAACTTGATGGAAGAGATGAGAGAAAGAGGCAGAAAACCTCACTAACAACCCCTCTTTTCCTTGGTGCCATCTGCATTGAGTATTTCATGACAGACACAGCCATCTTGAGAAAGTGCACCTATCAAGGAAACCTGCTTGTCCTTGGGCACTAGGCTCAAGACAGCAGGTTTCACCTTAGAGAATCCCCCCCCTCCAAAAAAAAAAGACTGAAAACACACACAATAATAAAAAAAAAATACACAACTGAGGGTGAATAATCACTGGAACAACCTGAATGCAAGTAAAAACCTGCTTCATCAACATAAATCAGCTTTTTATCCAGATTGATGACCCAGCAATTGAAAAAATTAGCTTGTTTCTCAAGAAGATTGGTTTGATTCCATGATTCTGGAATCTTGGTGACTTGCTTCCAGCTGATTTCAACATCTTCAAGGAGGTTTCTCATTTCTTGATTCTTCAAAATCATCTCATCTTCTTTTTTGAGGAAGTTGGACATTACTTTGATGGTTGATGAGGATTTGTGATTGATCAACATGAGTAAGGTGTTTTCTGAATAATCCATAACTTTTGATGTAAATTTCTTGTTGAGTTTGAAATGGTGGTGTTCTTCTTTGATTATTCTGTGAACCGGCAAATTCAATATATCAAAGGTGGAGGAAGCAGTTTCTTTTTTGTGTCATTCCCCTTTGCAAAACATTTTTTTGGACTAGATTTTAGACCTCAGGACTAATGATGGCATTTGGGCTTTTTTCTTTATGTTTAAGTTGCTTGTTGCTGATTTTTTTTTCTTGCTTCCAACTTCTTATGACCATTCAAAAGTTTCTCCTTCTGAAAATTTTCTCAATCCAATTCTTTAAGTCAATGGGAAAGTTCTTGGGCCTCAGCCTTGCTTGCTTCCTTTTCAAGCAAGAATGGATAAATGAACTTTAATTCTTCAGCCATCTTCAGGTAAAAACACAAAATAAAGAGATCAATAATATTTTGCAAGTAATTGAGATGAATGAGTGAAGAAGAAAACTTGATGTGTATGCATGAGAAAAAAAATCAAAATCAAAATGAAGATTGATCAAAGCATGAAGGCTGGGGGTTCAAAAAGCTTTGATCTGGGTCAAGACAAGCTTGGTTTGGAAACAAGTTTAACCCTGGCCATCCCAACCAAATCAAGTGTTCTGGGAGCCCAGTCAAATCCTGCCTGGCATATGCCAGGTTTCACTTGGACTGGTGCCCAGATTCACGTTGAAGACCATAAGTCCAAAGGACAAGCAGTCACTGTGGTTTTTGAACCAAAAAAAATGGGTGTAGCTGTTTTCATAACAGAAAATAGATTTTGATTTATTAAAATGACAACATAACAAAAAAATAAAAAATAAAATTTCTTGGGAATATATTTTATGGTAGATCAAAGATTAATATGCTGAAATAACCACATGGCTAATCCTATTGACTGGAAGCCTTTGAAACCTGGTAAACATGCATTATTTGATTTAAATTTTGATCTCATTGTTCCACAGAACAAGGCAGGTCTTCAAGAAAACAAGGCCATAGCAGCCAGTAAAAAAGTCTGCCAGACTTTATCCACCTTTTTTTTGACTTTTTTTACTTGTAAAAGTAGTGGTTTCTTGGATCTAATCATCCCAACCTGCAGGTCAATGTCAAAATTACCAAAATTGATATTAATGGCTTTTCAGGCTTCAGAATTCAAGGTGCAATTGTTTGAAGGATGAACTTCAAATATCCCTGTCAAATGATAATCTTTGCTTTCAAACACAGACCATGATACCTTGATCAAAATGAATCTAACAAATTCTTATCTGATTCCAATCACTACTACTATTTTTTTAAAAAACACTAGGAGCAAGTGAACCTTCCATCTTTGATTACTGAGTCATCCTTTTCTGAGATTAATCTTCAAATTTTTCTTTTCAAATTTGGAATTCATCATCCTTTAAAATTAAGCTTTGAATAACCCTCCAACATTTCATCAAATCAGCAACCAAAGAATTCAAAAAAACAGATCAATCAATTGGCTCTCTAACTTATCTAGATTCATTAAACTTGTTTCTGGTCACCTTTTCAATATGTAGGTATATATAAAGAATTCCCCAGCTTGATTTTACTCTGAATTATCAATCAAACTCATCAAAAAGTTTTTTTCATGCTCAGGCTAAAATACTATTCCTTCTTATCTCACAAACCTATGTTTTTTGACCTCAATTTGTATCACATTCCATTCACTAGTGATCTCTGCTCTCTCTGTATAATTTATATTTCAGTTAGTCTGAACCTTAATGAGATTATCCATCATCACCTTGAATTTCCTGTTAGCTTTGTGATCATCGGCATCCTTACTTCTGAACTAGAGAAAAAAATCTTCAGGTTGTAGATACCTCATCCATAGACTAGGCTGCTCCAGATGAACTTATAATTTCCTGCACTAGACTAGATCATTTATGCTTTCAGTTTATTTCATAAATCCTTTCACACCTTTCTGAATGCCAAATCTTCCATTTGAGCTTCCACCCAAATATTTGCTATCAAAAAATTTTTCACCTCAAACTTTTACTCAACTTTGAAGAATTCATCAGATTTGGAATTAAAAAACATAGCTTCATGAATTCCACATTTATTCTTATAATCAATCTCTTGAACTTTTCCTCCTTTCCACTTGACTCCCTTGTCCCTCTCAAGGACCTGGGGGGGGGAGGGGGGGAGGGGGGCATATGACACTTTATGTGTAAAAGAGATTTATTATCTTTTTTTCTCTTTGAAGGAAAGGTGAGGAGGGGAAGGGACAGTGGAGAAATAAAAGATATCCAAAATCAGGGTGGCAAAAGCTTGGGTTTAGTCCAAGATGATGATGATCAGAAATAATAGCTTGATTATTGGTTAGATAAGAGGTATACTGAACCTGTCATGATTCAAATAGACTTGAATATATGTAATAAGAAGGTTGAGGCATTTTCAACTGTGTATTTTACTTGAAATATCATCCTTTTAAATGCCTAGAATTTACAGAGTAGAAAAAGACTTACTGGATTCAAAACATTCTTAAACTCCTCTCTTTTATTTTTAGTTTAGTTTTTTTATGAATCCAAAATTTTATGGGTTTAGTGCTTAATAAATGGTATGAATTGAGATGGTTCATATGAATAAAACAAATAATAAATTTTGTTAAAGCAAGAATTTTGCCTCATCAAAGCTTAAACCTGATCACTTGAGCAATGTCTTTTCACACCCCCCACCGTCTGAGGTATAACTGGCCAACAAGTAAGAACTAATATTTTCTTTTTATGGTTTTATGATTTGGATTTCATGATGATTGAGATTAATTTCAAATGGTTGAATGAATGACTGAGAAGGAGTACCTTCCCATCTTTCTTTTCTTTAAACCCACCCACAAGAAAATACTGAAATTGGTTTTAGATTTGCATTACCAAAAAGCAAGAAACTGAGAGAAGACTGAGGAGACAGGCAGATAACCAAAATGCAAAAAGATAAAATGGATGGAACTAGGGACTGATTCAAAACACAAAACAAGAACATCTTAGTCTCACCAGGCAGACATAGCATATGAGTTGTCAAACTTGTAGTAAGAGAGAGAAGTTGGGTTGGCTGAGAAAGTAGATTGAGGTAAGATTCAATGTTAAGATTTGATGAGATTTGAGTAGTGGGGTACAAGGTGAGATTAAAGTGGTTGGATAGGGTTGTAAAGAGCCAATTGGAGTATTGAAGAGATCAGGAGGTCCAAGGTTGAAAGTTTGTTGAGGATTGCAAGTTGAGACAATGTAGTAAATCTTAGCTGTGGTTGTTTAGAGAGCGTGTTGTGAGATTGTAGTTGGTTTTGACATTCCAACACCCCTCCATGCCTGATGAGACTCAGGCCAGAATGAGATAAGCAAAGAGTAACAACAAAAAAAATATTTTTGATACAAATGAAAGAAAACAAAGTTATCATTTTCCAGAGTAGCATTCCACAGGATGGGTAAGGCTCTAAGCCAAGAAGGCTTTAGTTAGTGCATCTGCTGGCATATTTTGTGAGAAAATAAGTTTCACACTGATGTTAACTTGGTTGAGTTTGTCTTGCATCCATTTTGTTTTTAGGTCAAGATTGAAAGTCTTAGAGTTTTATCCAAATTTTCAAATTTTGTCTTTGAGTCCGCTGTTATCTATTGTAAGAAGAATGGACAAGATTTCCAGCCCAAGGGTGTCCTTCATTATAGCTTTAATCCAGGTGGCCTTGTGGAAACCATTAACCAGAGAATTCAGTTCCACATTGGTAGACAACCAGGAAATATTTCTTTGTTTACTGCTGTTCCACAACACTATGCTACCATAAACTAAGCATAAATACCTGGATTGAGATTTTTGAGTTGTTGGATCATTGGCCCAGGATGCATCAGTAAAAACTTCCAGGGGAGAACTTGTAGGGTTGAATTCTAGCTTCATTTTGAGATTCCTTGGGCCTTTTAAGTACCCCCAAGCTTGTTTGAGTTAGTTCCAATGCATGGTACCAGGTTTTGCAGAGAATCCAGATAGACTAGATACTGCAAATCTCAAGTTGGGCCAAGTGTACCAGGCAATGTGGTTGAGCATACCAATTTCTGAGAAATAGTTGATGTTCAGTGCTTTGAAATTCTTGTATTCCTCATTGCTTTCTGGCATGAGCTGTAGTCCTGGAGTAAGGGGCAAGGATGGTACTTTAGCCCCAGAAAGGCCAAGTTTTTCCAACCCAGAGTCAATATCATTAGGCTGACTTAGAAGGATTACATTTTCATTCTGAGAATAGTTTGAGGAGTTTGGGCTGATGATACTGGGAATCTTTATAGAAATTTCTTTTCAAAGTCAAGGCTAGGTACTACAAGAACAAGGTCTTCCACATGGAAGAAGAGTTTCAATGTTTGATTGTTCAAAATATACAGGCAGGGGTCACAGGTTGACTTGGTGAATCCAACAGATTTGAACCATTCCTTCAAGGTTTCATACCAGTTCTCAGGAGACTGTTTCAATCCGTATAGCAACCATTTGAGTTTAAGGAATCTGGAGGTGCAATTGGATACCTTGGGAGTTTTGATAATCATCTCCTCCTCAATTGGCACATGGAGGAAAGCACTTTTTACATCGAATTGCCGGATTGGTGATTTTGATTTGTGAGCAAACAGAAGTAGGAGCTTGAGAGTTGAGGTTTTTCCTGTGGGGGCAAAGGGTTCTGATTAATCCAGCACCTCAATTTGGTTGGAGCCTTGGAAACACAGTCTAGCTTTGTATCTAACAGGGTCACCATGTTAGTTGTCTTTGATACAAAAAGCTCAAGTGGTATTCAAGCAGTTAGTTGGGGGTGGACCAAAGTAATCTTCCCATACATTTAAATCTTCTATTTTTGAAAGTTCTAGATTTATTGCATGTTTCCATTTTTCTCTTTCTTCACATTTGATGGCTTGTTTGTATGTCCTTGGCTCATAGTGGTGATAGAAACCATATCTACAAGGAGTTCTGATAGAAACTATATCTTTAAGGAGTTCTGATTGAAGAAAGGTCTTGGAGAGTAAAATTTGTGAGATAAGTTTGAGAATGTTGTTTAGTTGTGCTTGGAGTTCCATTGTCTGTGAATGATTCCAATGAAACTTGAATTTCAGGATTGTCTTTGTCCAAGGATCCATTCATTTCTGGTTCAGAGGAAGAGCTATCAGTGTCTGCCTCCCACTGATCTCTGTAATTTCTCCACTGGTCCGGCTGGTGAGTTCCACTGGTCTCAGGATGTGTGGGGGTAGGAACATTTTCTTGGATGGTTTTATTGGAGGATGGCTCATTGACTTGATCTTCTTTTTCAGGATAAAATGGTGAGCTCCCGTTTGAGTTATTCATCTTCAGAAATTGGATGTGCTTTTCAGAAATTAGTCTGTCTTCTTTTTTCAAGACTTGATAGGAGAGAAGAAGAGGGTTGAAGCCCACCAACACTCCTTCTTTGACTTTATGATCAAATTTGAGAGATTTCTTCCTTTTTTTCCAAAAGGTACACACATGGGTTACCTAATGATTGAAAAAATGAAGAAGGAAGTAAGTAACCATGTACCTTTTCCCAGGGAGTTACCTTATTTTCCCCTTTAGGTATCTGATTTAACATGAGGCAGCTAACTTTGATGATTTTGTCCCATGTGTTTGCAGGAATTTTTTCCGTCTTGAATGATTAACCAAGCGGATTCAACTATTATTTTATTTTTTCTCTTGGAACGGTGTGGAAAGAATAAAGTTTATCCCCCTATAATTGTCCCAAGGTTTGGAAGTTAACGGTTCCCTGCGTTTGAAAGGAGATGAGGATGTCCAAAGTTGCACTTAAATGAGAAATAGAAATAAGGAGATAAAGAGATAAAGAAAAGTAGAGAGAGAGAGAAATCGTTGATCCTTCAATCCTAAGAACTGTCCACCTGGATGTGTATCCGGTATGAGTTCCTTTAATCTCTTGGTGAGATGAGTGATCCAATCCAATGATGTGATTTGATGATTCCCTTCCTCCTTCCATACATGCCTCCCCTTTAACCCGGAGTTGGGAGGGAGGATAAGTCCTCCCTCTCAACCCTAACCTAAGTACACGCGCAAATGACAGTATGACAAAGAAACAGAAAAAAATCCCAAAACAGAAACCCTAGCCTCCTCTCCCCACCTCCTCCGTACCAAACTCCCCCCGTTGTCCGTATTCCATTCCGTCCATCTGGTTTTTCCTTCTCATGATGCGGTCCTCGCACCAAGCCCTACTCAGAGCCCCCCGCGCCTGTCCTTATCCGTTCGTCCGCGCCTTTTGTGGGTGTTTGGTAATATCCGGCATGATCCGCGCGCTTGCACGCGCGCTCCATCCGTTCATTCATAGCCTGCGGATTGCTCCGCCCCTACGTATCCAAACTGGCGTGCCCGCGAACCTAGTCGAGCGCACTACCTTCCAAATCCAATCCCGGGGGCGGATTGCCGCCCACGCCGCATTCAATGCTGAGCCCGACCCATCCACCAGGTGCAGAGCCAAACAGCGGCTGCTGCTGAGCACTCTGCATAACCTAATGCTGAGCCCGCTTGCCTCCAATGCTGAGCGCGCAGCGGCAACGCAGTCCCCAATCTGTGTCTATAAATTGACACCACAACGGCCGTTGCGTTTGGGATGATAAGGTTCTGACGTGATCTGATGGATATTTTTTTCTTCTAAATAAGAGGTTAGTATTTGATTTAAAAATTCCATTCCTCTGTCCAAGCAAACCTCAAAGGGATAGTAACCTCTCTTCTTGGATTCTTTTTAAATTAAATCTATGAGGAAATTGGCAGTTCTGTCCTTTGATATGAGAGGAAAGGCAGCTAGATAACCAGAGGCACTGTTGACCAGTGTAGGTGCAAATCAGCAAACTTTTTTTTGAATGTGGTTTGAGGGGTCCAATCAAATCAAGGTGAATCCTATCAAACACTCTGCTAACATGTTTGGATGACTGGCTGAAAGTAGATTTGGTGATCTTGCTTCTGATGCAATTGATGCATTGAAAATTGGAGCAAATGTTGCTGGGAATGTGTTGAAAAAATTGATTGAGAGAAGCAAGAGATGTATGACAGAACCTTTGATGGATCTTCATCAGTTCAGCTTCAGCTGTATTGAGAAAACAGGATTCTACTGAGATTTTCAATTGATTTTGTTTGAAGGCTGTGGTAGGGACAGAGTACAGATTATTGATGGTTGAGCCACAGAAAATATTTGAGTTGCAATGGGTCACAGAGAAAGCATCCTTTTCTGTGGTGAGGACACAGCCAGCTTAATTAAGAGCTCCAGCACTGAGGAGATTGATTGTGACTTTGGGGATGTAGAAACAGTCAGAGAGTTGAAGAGTAAAATCTTTCCAATGGAGTCAAATGGTTCCCCTCCCTTTGATGTTTAAACTCTCTCCTTCTTTCCCTGTTTTTATTGAGTTTTATTTGCAGGGAGCCATATCAACAAAGTACCTACTGTTGTTAATCATGTGTACCAACACCCCACTGTCCAAGAGGAATTTAGTTTGAGGGTTCCCATGATCAATCCAGAGAGAAAAAAGGGCCAGGTAATGCACGGTCAGAGACTTGTCTTTTGAATGGGATTTCTTTTCTCTCCATTTAGCCTACTCTTCCCTCCACAATTTGGGAGCTATTTCTGGATTCAGATGCCAGAAATTTTCTGCTGAGCAAGATTTGTCTTGAGTTGGATTGTGAAAGCCGTCTGTAAATTGTCTCTCTTGCCACCATGAATTTTGAGTGAAGTTTTAGGAGTGGTTTAAATCAGAGCTACCTCATTCCTTGACAAGAAGTTTGTTTCCATCAAGTTCTGCGCTTTTGACTTGTTGTTGAGCTGGTTGAGGTGATTCAAAACAAAGTAAAAAGTGAGATCTTTGTTGGTGTGCATTATTTGATTCTTGAAGTCTTTCATTGAGTTGGGAAATTTGAAAAACAAGAGATAGGCAAGGATATTGTTTGAAAGGGTAATTCAAACTTCTGAAATTTTCTTGAGACACACTTTTGCCTTGGTTGTGAATTCATCAATGTTATTGCCATTGAACCTTATATATAGGAAGTTTTTGAATACTCTATCCCAATTAGGACCTTGTGAAGAGGCATATTTCTTAATGCTCACATTCCAGAGAAGCTTAGCAGAGTTCTTGTTAACAGGAGTGACTATGTTGTTGTGGGCTGATGATTCCAGTTTTGAGATGATGAGGAGTTTAAGCTCATCATTAACATTTGGTTCTAGCTGTAAGATTTCTCTTTTCAAAGCATCTGCGCATCCCCTGATGTCCAAGATAGCGTCCATTTTATATTTCCAAATTCCATAGTTGTCCTTGCCAAGCATTGGAATAGTTTCCAAAGCGGTTTTGAGAATGGCTTTTCTGAAGTGGTCCATGGCGGCGGTTTTGAGGCTGGTGAGGACGTTCCTTGATTTTTGGTGGTAGGTTGAGAAGATTTTTGGCTTTTAACCATGAAATTGGTTTTAGATTTGCATTAACAAAAACCAAGAAACTGAGAGAAGACTGAGGAGACAGGCAGATAACAAAAATGAGAAAAGCCATAATGGATGGAACTAGTAACTGAGTCAAAACAGAAAAGAAGAACAGCTGAGTCTCACCAGGCAGACATGGCATATGATTTTTTGAACTTGGAGTAAGAGAGAGAAGTTGGGTTGGCTGAGAAATTAGATCAAGCTGAGATTCAATGTTGAGATTCAATGAGATTTGAGTAATGGGGTATGAGGTGAGATTAAAGGGGTCAGATAAGGTTGGAAAGATCTGATTGGAGTATTCAAGAGATCAGGATGTCCAAGGTTGAAAGTTGTTTGAGGATTGCAAGTTGAGACAATGTAGTCAATCCTAGCTGTGGCTGTTTAAAGAGAGTGTTGTGAGATTATAGTCGGTTATGAAATTCCAACAAATACTCAAAACAATCACAAAATAAAATCAGTGCTTAATAGGACAACATTGAAGGTGAGTTTCAACCATTCTATCATCTGAATAGTTGTTTTCCCCCCAATAATAGGGATTAAAAATATAGGCACATATAAATTTAGGGAACTAATTTTCTCACAGGAAAAAACCTTTGAATCACAGAGGGTTTACATCTGACAACACAACTCCCACATAGACAAATATTTTATTTCACATAGGTTTTGAGAATTGATGTTTGTATAAATTTTGACACTGTATCCCTTGAGGTGGGTTTTTCAAATAATCAAAGAAAATCTTTGGTAATTTTGAAGGCATTGTAACACATTAAAACATTCATTCAAAAAATTAAAATAAAATGAAATAAAATAAAAAATAAAAAATAAAAAATAAAAAATAAAAAATAAAAAATAAAAAATAAACAATAAACAATAAAAAAGAAACAATAAACAATAAACAATAAACAATAAACAATAAACAATAAACAATAAACAATAAACAATAAACAATAAACAATAAACAATAAACAATAAACAATAAACAATAAACAATAAACAATAAACAATAAACAATAAACAATAAACAATAAACAATAAACAATAAACAATAAACAATAAACAATAAACAATAAACAATAAACAATAAACAATAAACAATAAACAATAAACAATAAACAATAAACAATAAACAATAAACAATAAACAATAAACAATAAACAATAAACAATAAACAATAAACAATAAACAATAAACAATAAACAATAAACAATAAACAATAAACAATAAACAATAAACAATAAACAATAAACAATAAACAATAAACAATAAACAATAAACAATAAACAATAAACAATAAACAATAAACAATAAACAATAAACAATAAACAATAAACAATAAACAATAAACAATAAACAATAAACAATAAACAATAAACAATAAACAATAAACAATAAACAATAAACAATAAACAATAAACAATAAACAATAAACAATAAACAATAAACAATAAACAATAAACAATAAACAATAAACAATAAACAATAAACAATAAACAATAAACAATAAACAATAAACAATAAACAATAAACAATAAACAATAAACAATAAACAATAAACAATAAACAATAAACAATAAACAATAAACAATAAACAATAAACAATAAACAATAAACAATAAACAATAAACAATAAACAATAAACAATAAACAATAAACAATAAACAATAAACAATAAACAATAAACAATAAACAATAAACAATAAACAATAAACAATAAACAATAAACAATAAACAATAAACAATAAACAATAAACAATAAACAATAAACAATAAACAATAAACAATAAACAATAAACAATAAACAATAAACAATAAACAATAAACAATAAACAATAAACAATAAACAATAAACAATAAACAATAAACAATAAACAATAAACAATAAACAATAAACAATAAACAATAAACAATAAACAATAAACAATAAACAATAAACAATAAACAATAAAAAATAAACAATAAACAATAAAAAATGAAAAATAAGAAATTCTCATTGCATTTTTGGATCCTTTTACTTGTGTTTTATATTGAATTTTTTTGGTTATGTAAGCACTCAGAGATTTAAAAAACAATTCAAATATTTTTTTGACATTTTTTGGGGGTTTTTTTGGATGTATTCTGAGACTTCAATTCATTAAAAAATTCAAAAAATTCAAATTTCTCATTGCACTTTTGGGTCCTTTTATTTGCCTTTTTATTTTATTTATTTTGGAAATAAGCGCTTAGAAATTTCTCTCAAAAAAAATTTTTTTTAATCTTTTTTACAGATTTTTTGAATGTATTCTTACACCTTAAATAATTCACTCAAAAAATAAAAAAAAATTGATTGCACTTTTGGATCCTTTTCTTTGCCTTTTGAATCAGTTTTTTTTTTTTGGTTATTTAAGCTTTTAGAAAGCTAACAAAAACATTCAAGGGCCTAATAATATTTTTGGGGGATTTTTTAGGAGTATTCTTAGCCTCCAAAAATTGAATCCAAAATGAAAAAACTTCAAAATAACACATCCATTTCAATGTTTTTTTTTCACATCTGGCATAAAAATTTCCCTCAATTTGTTTTTACAGAAAATTAGAAAAGTATCAAAAGATGAAGCTGAAAATTATTCCAAGTGCTTTTCAGATTTGTGAACCCTCAAAATATATATTAAAATGAAAATAATTCAAAAGAAAAGGGGAGGTCCACATTTTTCATTCTAATTTTTGTCATATTTTAATACATAAAAATATTAAATATTATCAAAATATGATTGGTTTATTTTTCTGCTGGATTTTCATGGAGGGAAAAATACTCATTATCAAGTTGTAAATTTTTCTGAATAATTCTTTTCCAAGATTTGGAATTCTTTTTCACAAAGATTTTCCAAAGTGAATCTATTTTAGGAGCTTGCCAAGGATTAGACTTGAACTTGAAGGAGAACATGTGTTTAAAATATTCTAAAGGAATGAAGCAAATAGGAGAAGAGTTGTAATTTGAAGTGGGAGTTGAATTGAGAGGAAGATAAGTGCTAGTAATTAAAGAAGAAAAAAGAACCACTGGACACTTCTATGTTTCAGTTTGAAGGAAACCATGGTATGGAAATTTTATCCACATATTTATGGCAACTGGGTTGGATAGGTGGTTCAGTTGCATTCTTTCTTCTTAAATTTTCACCCCAGATTTCATGCAGTAATCTTGTGTCCTTTAAAATTTGGTTTGAAACCAGCTCTTTCACCATTTCTTTCCTTACTTCAATCCAGTCTTCTGAGTTCCTCCCCAAACAAATGGCAACTGCTCTGAATCCATAGTTCCCATCCCCTATGAGATCTTGAAAATTTGATATGTGTGGTATTTCTGCTTTGGGGGAAATAAAGTCTTTCTATTGGAACTGAAAGCAAAAATCAGAATTCTTTATAAAAAAAATGTGGTCTGAAGATACCACTCACTTTTTCAATTGAGACTTGTCAAAAATTACAGAAGAAAAATAAGCTAATTTTTAGGAAAACCAGAGGAAAAATCTAAAAACAATCAGAAAAAGTAAAAAAATGAGAAATCATAAAATTTACTCACTTTCTCACTTATTGTTCTTGCTTTTTGTGTGAAAATTATGGCCATAAATTAGCTTAGTGGCAGGAGGAGCAGTAGTTAAAGCAAAGTGAATGCTGGACACCTTGTGTCTATAAAGGCTAATGGGCTCTCACAATGGGGCAATATGTTGGATAATTGATTGGATGAGTTCAAATGGATGATTTAAAACAGCAGTTAGAAGGGCTCCTTGAGTAAAAAAGATTGGCCTCTTGTGGGCCCATGATTCAACAAGTAAAAAGGAAAAAATTCCGCCCCAAGGGGCTTTAAAGGCTCTAAAATCCTTCTTACTTGGCTTGGGCTGTATCATCCCACATGGAAATGCACCCTGAACCCTTTTGACTAGCCTATTATGGTTTAATTTGGTGTTTCCACCCTCATGGGGCTGAGCCAGTCCCTTTTCTTTTCAATCCCCTGGCTGGTTGTCTGTTAAGACTAGCCTGGTTGCTCTTGTTACCTCACATACTGGCTGGTTGCCTCATACAACCAGCCCCTGGCCCCACATCTGGGCCAGGTGGGACCCAGAACTCATCTTGGTCTGGTCTGAAGCTGACAAGGGGGGGGGTTAACCAGTGGACATGCCACCCCCCCCCCTCTTTCTGCCAATTTCCTGGAGGGGGGGGGGTAAAATCCCCCCAACAGGGCCCTGGAGGTCAATTCCCCCAGGGCGTTGCTAATGGTAGGTGGGCTGGGGAGTGGTCAGGTCCCCTCCAGTCTTTTGCTCCTCCCCCTTGGGAAAGGGGGGGGGAGAGCGCCCATTGATTGTGGGAGGGTGGTCAGGTCCCCCCCACCACCGTTTGCCTCATTGCAACTGGCCTGGTCTCTTTTTTCACCTCCTACACCTGGGGTGGGGGGTAGGTCCCCTCCACTGCCAGTTGCATTGATGCAACTGGCCTGGTGGGTCCTGGCAGGCTGGTAGCAACCAGCCAGCCTTCCCCCTCACCCTTGCAATGACAAACAAGGGGAGGGGAAGGAGACAGAACCATTGGTTCCAGATCCTGAAAAAAGGATGGGGGGCTCCATTTGGAGTCCCTCTGCCCCTTAAAATGGCCCTGCATGGGACATCAGGCCCCACAACAAGCCAAAAGCAAGAAACAGTGGCCCCAAGCAGGCTGGGACATGGGAAATGGCTCCAACAGGCCATCCCGGCCAAAATCACTAAAACAGTACCTTTGGAGGGCCATCCTGTCTTTCCAATTATGTCCACAATAAAGAGGAGCCCCAATAATGCCCACAAAATCCCATTTGGTTGGGGTGGCCCATCCATCCCAATGTGTCTATGATGGCCCGTGTACCAAATGACTTATTTCAAATTTTTTGAGGCTAGTTTCCCCAAATCTGCAACATCCACACAGGCCCCTATGGTCCGTGTGATTGTTCAATGGGCTGTAGAGGCCCATAAGTGCATCCCATTTGGATTAAAACTATACATAGCACACACGTGAGTGCATACATATTTTAACAGTTTGTTCTAATGAATTCCTTAAGGTAAGGAGCATCATAATGTTTTTTTGCTTTTTTTTCTTGATTATTGCACCAGGATTTTATTCAGGAGAAGAATTTTTTTTTTTGAAATGTTTCCAGACCTCTGAAAAAAGTTTGAATGAAAACAATAATGAAAAATAATATCAAAAAAAATTGACAAAAATAAAAGAAAATATCACTGTCTTAAAAAAATCCAAATCCTACAGCTCTTCACCTTCTGAATCTTGCTTTAAAGCCAAATATTGCAGCTCTTTGTCTTCTGAATATTCCTCTTGATTCAGAAAATAATCCTATTTTAAAAAAAATGACAAGTAATCATTAAAAAAATCATTCCGTATTTGAAAAATAAAAGTATATATAAAAATTAGCCTCTTCCTCTGATTCCTTATCTTTCTTTCCCTTCCCATTTTCCTTTTGGGTCTTCCAATTTCGTGAAAAATTGATAAATACAGAAAAAAAAATAATTATTACAAAATTTTATTTTATTTTTTTTCAAAAAATGGTTACTAACCTTTGAATTTGCTTTTTATTTTTTTGATTTTCCTTCCTGTCCTCTTTAGTTCCTCTAAATATTCAAAAACAGATGGATCTCTTTTAATTCAGTACTGAGGGATTTTCTTGAATTTACTGGCTGCTCCTTTGGTTCTTCCTTTTACTTTGGATCTGTGAGTGGAATTGGGCTCTTGAATCAGAACCAGTTGAAATTTTCCACTGTATAGCTTCTTGGTTTCACTCAGATGATATTGCTGTTAGCCAGGTGTAAACTTGTTGAATTCTTCAAATATTTAAGTGAGAAATAGTTTTTCATTACCATTTCTGGATGGAACATTCAGGGTTTGTGATTCTTCAGTCAAATCAGGGTTCAGAGCTAAATTGAGAAAGAAAACAGAAATCAATCAAGAAATTATTCATTTGGGCTTGAATGAAAATAAAAATAAACAAATTACTGAGAAGGGGGCTTTGGAATGCAATTGAGAATGAAAATCTTCAGTTTGGAAGAGGTCATCCTTTCTGATAGCTATTTTCACTTTGTGAATACATGGCATACCCATGTGATAAAAATGCTCACAGTTGGTGCATGTGGTCAAAGATTCAGAAACTGTATGAAATGAATGAGTCATTTTTAGGGAAAATTGGCTGATTTTTCCAGAGAGATGATCCACACAGTGAGGCAAAACAATGAGATACTTTAATTCTTGCAGAGAGGCTTCAATGGATTTTTCATGGATTTGGATGGTGATGGAATGGTAAATTTTCTAAGAAAAATAGCCAATAGATGAATTAATGAAACCTTTAATTTTAGAATTAAGGCCTTCTATTCTTGAAGTACTTGTATTGCTGAAATGAAAGTGTTGGGTGGCCAAGTAAGAGATTTTTTTTTGTTTGGGAGGCAATTTTTAAGTAGGTAGTTCAATGTAGGGGGATTCCAGAAAAGATAAATTTTGGTCAAGTTTTTATGATAGATTGATTCAGATTTGGAATGGACCAGTGTTTTCCATGTTTTCTGTAAAATATTCCATTCATCTTCAGATTTCAAGTGCTTCCTGCCATGGTTTTGAATATTTTTTAAAATACAACAAAGAAAAAGAAGATGATGAAAAGAAGGGAAACAATTTTCATTGGAACCAATTAATGTTTGTTCTTTGTCTGGTGCAAGAACCCTGGTTTCTTGATTTGTTTTGGAATTTTCTGAATTTGAGTGAGGTCCCATTCATATTTATCTTTTTTATATTTAGATAAACAAAAAAAAACTTGAAAAGTTCTTGAAAAACTTTTTACCCAAAAAATATGAAGAAGGGACATTCCAAACTTGTTTGTTTTTTATTTGCAGTACATCAAAGAGTAGGGAAAATATTGAGAATTTTAATAAAATCAGGGTGTGAAATGAATAAAGAACTTATTTTTCCATCATATTGTTGATTTTTTACAAAGAAGAAGAATTCTGGAGCTCCAGTATGAGGAATTGAATGGTATACTTTCTATCAAGAGATTTTTTTTGAATTTTGTATCTTTTATTGTAAATATTATTGAGATTGTTATGTACAGGAGTTGAGGAGGTTTTTATAAGAGAATTAAAAAATTCAAAGGGGCAAACTCCAGGTTTGGTTAAATTTTCAACAGTCTCCCGTTGCTCCCCTTGGATTATTTTGTGAATTTTATTAGTTGAAGGCTCATTTGAAGTTTGATGTTTGTGTTCTTGACAAATAAACTTAACCTGCCAGAGACCCAATCATTTGGAAACATGTACAGATAATCTGAAAGGAACCTTGGTCTTTCTTGATTTTTCCAACCTCGTGACTTATCAAATTGATATTTGTAGGTATTTTTCTTGCAATTAGATACTCTGGTAGATATGGCATATCCATGGGCCTTTGCCCATTATTGGATGGCATCAAGTAGCTCCTGATTTTCATTATATGATATTTAAGCAGGAGAGGCAAGAGGAGTTGAATCAGGAGGTTGAGTAGATGGGGAAGGTGAAAGAGGAGTTGAATTGCTATTTTGATTGGATGGTAAAATGGAGGATGGGCCTTTTTAATCAGTCCTGAAAAGTAGGTGGGTGTTTTCTTGAGCCATTTTGAAAAGAAACTTCATTTTAAAAAAATGAATTTAAGATAAGATTTGATTTTTCAGAAAGAAATTGAGAATAAATTCAGTGAAAAAAATTATGAAGAGACTTGATATAAGATGGAAAAGATTTTTTGGAATTATTTATTGAGGTTTATTGATGACTTGAATATTTGAGGTGAAAAGTTTATAATGTTCCAAAACTGTTGTTGAGGAGATAAATGATTGAATTTTTGATGTAATATTTGAATTGAGGCAGATTTATTTTGTAGGTTTGGAGTGTTGAGTTGTTTTTATTGAGGTGTGGTGATGAATGATTATTGGTGTGTGGTGTGGTGAGTGTGTGGTGATTAATGATGAGTGGTGTGTGGTGTGGTGAGTGTGTGGTGTGATGATGAGTGGAGTCAAGTGGTGTGGATTGGAGTGGAGTGGTGTGGATTGGAGTGCTGTGGTGTGGTGTGATGTGGTGTGGTGTGATTTGTAGTGGTGTGGTGTGGTGTGGATTGGTGTGGTGTGGTGTGGTGTGGTGTGGTGTGGTGTGGTGTGGTGTGGTGTGGTGTGGTGTGGTGTGGTGTGGTGTGGTGTGGTGTGATGTGGTGTGGTGTGGTGTGGTGTGGTGTGGTGTGGTGTGGTGTGGAGTGGAGTGGAGTGGAGTGGTGTGGTGTGGTGTGGTGTGGTGTGGTGTGGTGTGGTGTGGTGTGGTGTGGTGTGGTGTGGTGTGGTTTGGTGTGGTGTGGTGTGGTGTGGTGTGGTGTGGTGTGGTGTGGTGTGGTGTGGTGTGGTGTGATGTGATGTGGTGTGGTGTGGTGTGGTGTGGTGTGGTGTAGTGTGGTGTGGTGTGGTGTGGTGTGGTGTGGTGTGGAGTGGAGTGGAGTGGAGTGGAGTGGAGTGGTGGGGTGTGGAGTGGTGTGGTGTGGTGTGGTGTGGTGTGGTGTGGTGTGGTGTGGTGTGGAGTGGTGTGGAGTGGAGTGGTGTGGTGTGGAGTGGTGTGGTGTGGTGTGGTGTGGTGTGGTGTGGTGTGGTGTGGTGTGGTGTGGTGTGGTGTGGTGTGGTGTGGTGTGGTGTGGTGTGGTGTGGTGTGGAGTGGAGTGGTGTGGAGTGGAGTGGTGTGGAGTGGAGTGGAGTGGTGTGGTGTGGTGTGGTGTGGTGTGGTGTGGTGTGGTGTGGTGTGGTGTGGTGTGGTGTGGTGTGGTGTGGTGTGGTGTGGTGTGGTGTGGTGTGGTGTGGTGTGGTGTGGTGTGGTGTGGTGGTATGGTGGTGTGGTGATGGGTGGCTGGAAAAGGTGGGAGTGGTGGTTTATAAGATTATTCTAGTGTTCCAAGATGGGCCAAGGTCCCAGGAAAAAACTTTAAATTAATATTGAATTTATGCATGCCAAAGGGCTCAAAAAAGGGGGTCAGAACCCAAAACGGGTTTATTGTGATGCCTTTATGGTTTGTCTTTTGGGACACAAATGATGCCTCAAAAATTATCAAAAATATTTTTTGGAAAGCTTCAAAGAATCTCTTCAGATTTGAAGCCTCAAATATTCAAAATCATCATCCATTTTTTCAGGAGAAAAAATAAAAAAAAGTATAAATAAAGACAGACCATTCCTTATATTTTGATTTTTTTCATTGTGATATATCATTTGAGGGGTCAAACATGTGAAAAGGAGTCAAAATAATTTTTATCTTCATGTTCTGATACATTCATAATTTTCTTTAAAACCAATTGAGGGAAAGTTCAATGCCAGATGTGAGAAAACACATTGAAATGGATGTTTTATTTTGAAGTGTTTTCATATTTGATCCAATTTTTGGAGGCCAAAAATACATCCAAAAAAATCCCCCAAAAAAATATCAGAAAGCCCTATGATTGTTTGATTAAATTTCTAAAAGCTTAAAACACCAAAAAAAATGATTTTAAAGGAAAATAAAAGGATCCAAACTGCAATGAGAAATTTGTTTTTTTTTTTGAATTTTTGAGCAAATTTTTTAAGGTGTAAGAACAAATTCAAAAAATCTATAAAAAAATTTGAAAATATCTTTGTGTGGTTTTAAAAATCTCTAAGATCTTGAATCACAAAAAGAAATTAATCAAAAATGCAAATAAAAGGATCCAAAAGTGTAATGAGAAATTGGAATTGTTTGAAGTTTTTGATTTTTTGAATGAATTTTTTAAGGCCTAAGAATACATTCAAAAAATCCAAAAAAAAAGAAAAGAAAATCAAAAAATTCATTTTTTTAAGCTTTCTGTGAGATTAAATGACCAAAAAGATTTAAGGATGATGTTAAATTCACGGCTCCAGTCGTGTGGGAGCCGTGTACATGGATCCAGGCGTGTGGAAGCCGTGTAGGGCCCCACAAGGCCTGTGGGAGTTGTGCGGGGCCCCTCAACACAGAAGGGCCCATAGACTACTCCATATAATTTATAATTTATTATTTATTATTTATTATTTATTATTTATTATTTATTATTTATTATTTATTATTTATTATTTATTGTTTATTATTTATTATTTATTATTTATTATTTATTATTTATTATTTATTATTTATTATTTATTATTTATTATTTATTATTTATTATTTATAATTTATTATCTATTATTTATTATTTATTATCTATTATTTATTATTTATTATTTATTATTTATTATTTATTATTTATTATTTATTATTTATTATTTATTATTTATTATTTATTATTTATTATTTATTATTTATTATTTATTATTTATTATTTATTATTTATTATTTATTATTTATTATTTATTATTTATTATTTATTATTTATTATTTATTATTTATTATTTATTATTTATTATTTATTATTTATTATTTATTATTTATTATTTCTTATTTCTTATTTCTTATTTATTATTTATTATTTAGTGGAGGCTACACAACTTGGTTTTAATTATTTAGCGTGCTTTACAACTCAAATGGGACTTGTAGCATTCCACACAGCCCATTTGAGTCTTCTAGCATGCCAAACGGCCCATTTGAGCCATGTAGCATGCCACACGGCTCATTTGAGTTGTGTAGGGTGCCACACGGCCCATTGTGGGTGTACACAACTCAAAGAGCCGTGTACAGAGTTGTGTACACGGCTCAATGAGCCGTGAATTTAACATTACCCAAAATGTAATTCAACAGGCAAGGAAAATGATCAAAAATGAAATGAGAATTTTGGTTTTTTTGATTTTTTTTTTTTTTTCATTTTTTGAATTAATTTTTGGGAGTTTTCTAATGCCCCCAAAATTGGAAAAGATTTTTTTTTAGGGTTTGAAATACCAAGTTACAGGGCTGCGGCATCAAAATTTAAAATAAATAAATAAATAAAAAATTAAAACCTCCATGAAGTAAAGTATTTGTCCATTTGGGAGTTATGTTTTTCACATGTAAAAACTCTGTGATTTTAAGGTTTTCCCCCATGGGAAAATTAATGCCTCAAATTTAATTTTAAAACATCAATTGGATGTCTCCAACAATTGATCAAATTTAGATATCTAAAGATGTTTTTTTTTTGAAAGTTTCTATCACTCCATTTCATCAATGGATCAACATAAAAATAATAAAGAGATAATTTCCTAGAGGAGCTTATCATTTTAATGAATTAATGACTGATTCTCAATCAATCTTGATGAAATAAAAATCCAAGAACTGATTCTATATCTTATCTTTTTTTTTCTTTGTTGGAGTGTGTGTGGTGGGGGATATATTCATAGAAAACATTTTCAAGACTTGTTCTTTGATTGTGAAAATACTGATAAATTATTGAACCAGTATCATCATCACAACAAGGAAAGAAAAAACCACAGATTCAAGGATCTTCCCACACATTTTCTCCCTAAAAAAAAAATCTTCTTACTCTTGAGTGCTCTTGAACTCTGTGTTCCTTTTTTTTTCTTGGTATCAATCCTATTGCCTCTCAGTCTTCCTGAAAAAATCCATCATCAAGAATCAATTAAAGAACAAACCAAATTGTTTCAGCTTTTTAGTTTTATTATAAATCAGGGGATTTCAATGATCTTTATTTCCCCACAAATACCTGTAACAATAACTTTTATTCAAATAAATCAATTTTTGATTTCATTGTTTTTAGTATTTTACTCAGTATATTATCTGTTGAAATATTTTGAAATATTTGAATTCCCCTAAGATTAGAGATATATATAGAATTTTTATGTTTTTGGTAAGGTATTTCAATCTCACTGGAAATCTCAACTCTTATTCAAAGTAATCAATTTTTTACATTGAATTTTTTTTATTTTTTCAATTGATGACAATTTGGTTGAAATGTTATAGCATATTTTAATTCTCATGGTGAAATATATATATATCTAGCATTCTAATAATATTTTTTATGCTTGGTACAAAGGTATTTACTTTCCATCACAATGTTGAATTTTCTTCAAAAAGTATGTTCTTATATTTTTTTTGATAATTATTCATGCACTGAATGATATTTTTGTTTGCATATTTCAAAATATTTGAATCCCCATCATTAAATAGGTATATGTAGCATTGTTGTATATATATATATATATGTTTGGTACAAATGTATTCAAATTCCACTGGAAATATTCCAATTTGTGTGAAAAAAAATGGATTCTTATCATTTTTCTCATTTTTCTTAGATTGGATGAAGTTTTTTTTCAAGTATGAGGTTTGAATTGAATTCATTGAAAAACATTAACTCTCACTTAAGGTGTCTGGAGGCCTCATATTTTTCCCCCAGGGCCTCATTGAATTTTTACAGGCCTTTGGGGGACAAAAAAGCCATCAAATTGTATTTTCTACCACCCCTGAAACCCCTTTAAACCTTAGAAAGACCGCAGGCCTTCCTGGGGTGGGAAAGCATACCAATTGGGTGATCATAGTAAAAGATTTACTATAATGATTCCAATGATCCGTTTTGGAATCATTTTATAAATTATTTTTTCCAAAATGAGGCCTCTTGGTGTCATTGGAATGAGATTATAAATTTTTCTGGTGTGATTTTAGCCTGGGACATTTCTATCTCAACAAATCAATTTTTGATATTCTTGGATTGTTCTTGCACTTGATGCAGTTTCTTTTTTGATTTTTAATGATATTTCAATTCCCCTCATTCAATAGGTTTATTTTTAATTCTTTCATATTGTTTTATTTTTTGGTAAAAAGATATTTACATTCCATGAGGAGCATCAGTTTTTATTCAAAGAAAACAATTGTTTATTTTATCACAATTAGTATGCTACTTGATAAATTATTTTTTGGAATATTTCAAATTATTAGAATTCTTATCATGAATTATTTATTTGTTGAATTTTCATTTGCCTTTTTATTTTTTGGTTTGAGGTATTTTAATTCCACTGGAAATATCAATTATCATTGAAAGAGATCAATTTGTTTATATTCAATGTCTTTTGTTTTGAAATTTGATGAGAGTTTTGTTGGAATATTTCAACATGCTTGAATTCCACTTGCAAAGTAAAGATATGCAGTGTTTTTTGATTTTGTTTTGATTTTTGGTACAAAGGTATTTTACATTGCATCAGAGATCTTGTGTTATATTAAAAAAAAACTTTGTTGATTTTTTTTTGAAATTATTTTTGTACAGTGGGTAGAAAAAAGTTGTGGGAATGTTTGTCAAAGAAACCATACCCAGGAGCTTCAAAAAATTTAAATGAAGCCCAGGAATCAGCATGGTCCATCTTGACCCTTCTGGCATTGGGCTACCTCAATAGTTGATCATGGTCAATAACATCATTTTCTTAGTTTTGTCATTTTGATCCAATTATTCATGATTAATCACCAAAACAGTGTTGGTGAGTAAATTTTTGACAATCTGATATACTGATTTTAATCTTGATTTTTTCCTTTTTTTTTTTTTGTTTGGAATTCATGTTTTTCTGATAATTTTTTTCATCCTTTGGATCCAGGGATTCAGCCAACCAAAACCTTGGAAAATCAGCCTCATTCAAATAGATTTTAGGAAAATTTGAAGATCTCCCTCTCAAGCCAACTGATCCCAATCTGCCCTCAAACCTTGCAAGGACAATAAAGTTCCCCCAGAGCTAGGAATACATGAACAATACAAGCATTTGCCTTTCAAGGAGCTTATCTATGTGCTTTTAAAGGAGTGCAACATGCCCATCTTAGCTAGTTGATCAGAACTGGACCTGAATGTCAAGAAATCAACATTGATAAAAATTAGCATTAAAAACTTGTAGAATAAACCAACATAGCCTTTTTTACATCTGATATGTTCCTTTTCATCCTGCTTTGAGAGATATTCAATGAGAAGGAATTTTGATGGTATGTATGTTTTCAATTGTTTCATTACTAAACCCTGTTTTCCCAAGTATTTCTACTGCTTTGATTTTCTTTTTTTTATGAATTTTTGATTCAATTTTCACAACCATTTTTATAGTGTTGTAAGTAAAAAAAAACAGATGCAAAGCTATCTAAAAATACCAAATGAAACATTTCCATTCTTCCTTTGGAGGTTGAACTCAGCTTGAAACTAGTACTTTGAAGTACAGCTGCCAATTTAGTGCTAACGGTTCCATTAATTTTGTCTACCCACTTTACCGGATGATTCCTTTGTTGGAAAATTTCAAAAGATTCAAATTCTGAGCATCACATAGGTACATGTAGCATTTTTCAATGCTAATTTATGTTTGTTAAAAGGTTGTTTAAACTCTGCAAGAAAAATTCCACTTTGTTTGAAGAAAATGAATTCTTATCATTTTTCTTATCTTTTTCATACCTCATCAAGTTTTTTTTTTTTTTGTCAAATCTGAGTTCAGATTTGAGTTCCTTGCAAAAGATTGAGATTTATTGTATCTTTACATGTCACACTACCTTCAAGTGATGTCCACCATTGAATTCTCCAAAGAATGACTACTGCAGACAGACCCAACAGGGTGGTTCTGGATGCTTCAATTTATCCCCCCAAGCCCTCAATTAATGATTACAGGCCTTTGGTGGCCCAATACACCCTCAAAAGGTGTCTTCTCCCACCCTAGGCAGCCCTGAAAAGCTTCAAAAGGTGTAAAAAACCTTACATTTCAAAAAGATGTGGCAATACAAACAACATCTTTTCAAGGCTTAAACACCTTCCTGGGACGGGAAACCATGTCAATGATGCCCTTTGGTGTGATTTTTAGCAAAAAAAAAAAAAACATAACTAAAAGGATGCCTTTTTTTTTAAAAAAAAAGAAGGCATCATTTTAGTAGTTTCTCTGGCATGAATTCAGCCTGGGCCATAAAATAAATCAAATGATGATCATCAAAGTTTCTAAGTTATACCCATCATTTATTTTCAAATCTTCATCTACCCTCCAGCATGTTGACATATTTACAGGTCTACATCTTCATACCTGCCAAATCCTAATCATACCATCACAGTCTCAGCCCTCACAACAGTCTGAGATAAACTGCTCTTTCCAACAAGTCATTCAAAGTCCAGTTGACTTGTGTTGATTAGGTGTTGCACCCTTGTTTGCTTTTCCTTGATGATAGGCCTGGTTCTGTTGACCCATGACATCATGATTTCAAGCAAACCCATACCTCTTGACCAGGGTGCAAAGGCTGGCAGTCAACTGGATCTGCCATGTGGTTATGTCACCATACCCATCCTCACTCCATCAAACAATACACCAGAAGAGGTTTCATGTTGCTTGCTAGCAAGCATCATCAAAGAAGCTCTTGTTGAAGCTTTCTCCATTCTCCAGTTGAATCTATCTCCATTCTTGAATCAAAGAGTTGGTGCACAGTCACTGTGCAGTGGAGCTTGGTCAATGCTTGACCTTAGCTTGCTCAAAGCTTGACCTGAGCTTGGTCATAGGTTGGATCTGAGCTCCTTGATGACACTTGCTAGCAAGTGTTGTCAAAAACTTTGTGGTGATATCTTCCATAGAAATTTCCTTGTTTTTTTTTTTTTTTTTTTTTTTTTTTTTTTTTTTTTTGTAATTGTAATCAATAAGTTCATTTAACCTAATACAAAACAGTGACACCCGTCAATGGTATTTTTTTTTTCCTATTTTTTTTGGTTCAAAAACCATCGTGGCCACTTGTCCTGTGGGCTTACTATACTTGCTGGGTGGACTTGAGCAATCATCAAGAGGCCCTCAATCTCTTGTTGAAACACCTTATCCTGTTGATGACTGGCTTTGAATTACGTGAATAGGGGTCTTGATTGGTTGTTATGTGTCCCTCCTCACTTGATAACTGGACATGGTTTACTGGTCCACTGGACTTGTTGACCGAGAACAGTAGTACATGTTCACGCCCACACTTGCAGACTAGCAACAACAGTAATAAGATAAACGCGACCACAGAATATGTTGATAATATATTTATATTTTTAGACTGGCAGGTAATAAGACCCCATTTATCGATTCACACCGTTCTATTTCAACAGACAGACGTACATACAGACGATCCGATGGATCGAATCTGGCCATTTAGATGGCCCCTCGGTCTGGTTGATCCACCGGGATGATGACCACCGCACCTAGGTGTGGTGAACAAAGGGAACAAAGGAGGATAGACAGGAAGGCAACAAAAAAAAACTAAATGGTTTCATTTCTTGGGGCGAAAGAGTGATCCTCCCTAAGAATTCCTGATTCCCTTGTGTTCTCAAACCACCAAAACTGATCCAACAAACCAACTTGGAGGAGGAAGAGAAATGATAAAGTAAATCACCGAGATCCGGGGAGATGTGTTTCTCCCAGGTCAGAAAGAACCTCAGATCGCTGTGGCCTTTTATTTACTTATGAAGGTCCCAATTGCGTATCTAATTAGCAAACAACAAGGTAGAAAAGCAGTCTGTCACCTTTCGTCCACTACAAGGCAACCGGCAGTGCGAGGAGCCTAGTAGGAGTAAGTTCTAAGAGAAGGGAACGCGCTGTCGTACGTACCACTTTGATCTCGACGACGCTCGAGTCATTCGAATTAGTCGAGGGGAAGACGCCCAGAGTTTTTAAACAAGTATCCCAATCGGCTCGAACGATTCTGCCGTCCAATCGGCCAAGGGAAGAAGGACGAGAGGGGGAGGAACGTGATCGGCTCTGAGACGACGATCGACTCAGCCAAACCTGATCCCCAATGATCAACTTCCAACTAGTCTGAAAGTCTAGATTCAACCTTTCGGCCACCTGCCGTAGGGTCGATCGATCGTTCAACCCTGAACTTTGATTAGAGTATGGTACTCTGAGCGGTCCTTTTCCAGATGCCGCTTTGAACATCATATCATGAATGTGGATTCGGTAAACCGACCGAGTGGTGCGACCCGAGGATGATGATAATCCAGCCCCAGAATGACTTGCAAATGATTTCTCGGTGCGACCTGAGGAGCTCGTCTGACGACTTGATGGCTTCCTACCCGATGGGGTGCAAGCATTAGGCTGAGGATGCGTTTGAGGGGATGCTGGACGAACGTCCTGGGAGGGGGTATCCGCACTAAGGGGTGATGGATCAATTTCCTGTGAGAGGGGACGCACTGAAGGGGAGGATGAACGAACTCCCTGGGAGAGTGGCTGCTTTGTAGGAGGTGATGGATGAGCTTGTTTGAAGAGGTCCGATGACACGTTCATCTTACGCTTGAGATATGCGGGTGAAACCAAAGAAGGTAACAAGGGAATGACCACTCTAACATTATGTAGGGTTGAATGGTGACGACGTGCTGAAGGAGGTGCTAAGGAAACGGGATAGGATAGTACCTTGCTCGGACACGATCTCCTTCTCATTGACTCACTCGACGAGCGTTCGCGAAAAAACCGACCGGCCTCACGTCTCTTTCTTCTAGCTCGAGTAACATTCGATCGACTAGATAAACCGGTTGCTTCCCAGTCACTCTCAGAGCTTGATGAGGACGCTAGACTTTTTCGCCCGGTTCGTCCAGACTTCTTGGCCGGTCGATCGGCCAGCTCTGGACTTAAGAGATCAGAGTCACCTGACCTCCTGGGACGGAAATGTCCAATGTGAGCTCCTCCAGCGTGTGACTGAGAGCAAGTTCTCCTCCGCAAGCTACGTGCATGACGAGAAAATGTAGCAAATTCATCCGATTCAGAGGCATCCGAATTTCGTTCCTCACTAGACGAACGAGAGGAATCGCTGGAAAGGTAGTGTCTGAAGGCACTCTTCCTCAGGCCAGCGATATGGCTCCTGACACGGGGTATTTCATCATCGAGCGAATGATGAAGATGAAGAGATCGATCTAATTCTGCTTGAGATGGCTTCTGGGAAGAAGCTGATGCGGATCGAAAGGAGGTGGGTAGACTCTGCTGCCCGGGTAAATCTTGATGGATGCGCGATGAGGATGGCTCGTTGATGTTGGGGTCATGCTGAGGGCCAACAGATTGCAGGCGAGGATCAACGTCAGATGTCAGGGCAATGGTGCCACCCGGTGGACAAGAGATAGGCGGGTAGGAAATGTTGCGATAGGGTAGGTAAGGTTGTTCCTCCGTGGATGTGGAATGGATCGGAAGAACTCTTGAGGATGGATTAAAGTTTTTGCCTTGAGAGACGGTCGATGGGTTGATTGGATGAAATGGGAAGGACGACCGACCAGGTGGACTGGAGAGACCGGGATCTCGATGGCTTGATGGACTCGATTGATCAATTAGATGAGACCTGCGGCGATCATCGATCAATTGAAATCGAGGGTTGGGATTGATGGAGATATTTTCCGAGGGATGGATTGAAGAACTGGGATGGGACCAAAATCTTGAGTGATGATCCGTAGAATTGATAGTCGGTGGCCCTACGAGCTCAAGATTCGAAGGAGAGCTAGTACGGCGTGGGAGAATATGTTGGATTCCAGGCCCGAGTCTTAACTTTGATTGAGTGACGACCAAGCGAACGCTATGAGCAAATTTTCAATTCTTTAGAGTCATGATCGATCACATTCAAGATCTCAAGATGGATTAACAAACGTTATGAGTTGATCCTGTCAAACATCATCCATGGTCAGTAAAATGAAACAAAACAAAAAAACCCATCGATTGGAATGAAGCATGCCGGATGAAGGGCACGAGTGGAGAGAGAGAAGAGAAGAAGAAGGGACCTTGAACGTACTCGACCGAGGATGGCACACGACTCAGAAGTAGGCAGCATGCAACCTGCAAGAGATCGATCGCCCAAGGAGCGTTTGAGTGAACGAAGAGTTCTGAATGAAAGGAAGGTTGAAGGAGATGTGATGCATACCATCGGCTAACTCCAATAAGAGGTTGTGGGAGGGGTTGGGATCTTGAAGGAGTTGCAAGTACTGAGTTCCATCGGTCTCACGGAGGATGGTATCATGGATCTTGGCGATCAAGACTTCGATCGACCAATCCCGAGACATGCTGATAGCAGCCTGGAGAGCAGGTATTGGGGGTATGGTCCTGAAGCGACATACCTCCATCTTTGAGTGTGGGAAGTACTCGATACTCGAGTCTGATGGGTTCATGATGGATGAACTACGCTCTGAGATCGGTTGATCTGAGGCACTCTCCAACGGGTCATCCGACTGGGATCGATGCCGGACGAAGGCAAGAATGGAGGAGGATGAGGAGAGTGACGGAATAAGGGTGTATGTACACGAAGGATGAGAGGGTAACTATTGATGATAGCACTGAGGAGGTAGTTTGAGTGTCTGATCGGTCAGTGGGCAATGGATGGAGGGAAGTGGTGAGAGTAGCAGATTGAAGAGATCCAAGGAGGGAAATTAGCAGGAGCATCACATCTACAACATACGTATTGTACGAAGTTGAGGGAAACTCATCCGGTAGAGCGTCCAAAAAAACTAGTGATGATGATGAATCAGGATGATGAACTCGGATGAGGCAGGACACTTTCAATGGTTCTAGGATAAATATCCAACCGTGTATCTTCTCCTCTAGGTGATCATCATACATGGATCACCACGCTGGGATAGGGTTAGGCTCGAGAAGTGAATGTATCAATTATCCATCCTACTACCTACACTACTACCCTCTTCCATCCAGGCTGCTTATAGCTCAGAGGTTGACATTACCACAACCAAGATTTGATGGCTATGAAGCCTGTGCATTGTGAACAGGTGCTGTGCATTGTGAACAGTTGCTGTGAGAGCATCAGCAATCGTCTCGATAACGCCACTCGATAGCTAACTTTACCAAGAAAAAACCGCAATCGTGTCATAAAGATGAGTTTTGATATGTAGCAAGCTCCATAAGTCCAACCCCAAATCAACAAAGTTACAAATACTTATGGAGCTTGCTAACCCCAAGCCTCCATAAGATTTACATATATACACCCAGCCCTCCATATCTCCCAGTCATCCACCATCAATCAACCACAATGTATCTCTTGCCACCTTCCACCATTGATCCACCTCTATATCTTCCATCTTCCACCACAATCAACCACCAGATATCTCTCCCACCTTCCACCATCAACTTGATCCATATCTACCACCCTATCTCCATATCTTCCATTGACCCTTGATCCACCCTTCCACCCACTCCCGTTTTGCCACCAATATCGGCCAGTGCATTCCATCAATACTTCCACAACAGCCAGGGAAACCACAATCCTCATTCCTCCTTCATAATTAATTGAAGTTCTTCATCAGTTGGACCACAAAGATATTCATTTCCATATACTTCAACCACATCATTCACGAATTTTTTCAGTGTTTTAATTGCTGTGGTTTCTCCAATTCAAATGTATTCATCTGTGGCATCAGCAGGGCAGCCATAAGCTAATTGATGGATTGCACAAGTAATTTTTTGGTCAGGGGACAGGCCAATCTGGCCACAGCAGTCCTGAAAGAATGACGGAAGAAAGACAAAAAAAAATAATCAAAAAATCAGTGTGTATTACTTTTGAAAAATTTATATTTCCAAGCAAAGAAAGGAGCCTACTGTTGAGTAAATCAAGGACACTTTCCTTTAATTCTCCTTCTCTTCTTTTTCCGTCTTCTTTTTCTCTTTCTCCCCCTTCCTTTTCCTGTCACACCTGCTCTTCTTCAGTCTCCTCCCACGCTACTCAAGTCTTCCAAGCCTCTCCAAGTCCTAGCAGTCACACCCGCGCAGCCTCCACCTTTACAGCGTTCACACCCGCGCGTCCTCAACCAGTTCTGAACTCTGCTTCACCCACTCGAGCCTACATGTCCCAGGGACACTGAACACTCCAGTCACAACTCAACCTTGAACTTCACACCTCAACTCATCCTCCTGCGATTATATCTCTTGTCTTCTTTGTCTCTGTTTCTTCCTTCTTTCCTCCCTGTTCTTTACTTCCAACCATTACTCAATTCATCTACTTGACTTCTAACTTCAAATCAAACCTACTCAAACTCGACTTCTCAAGCTCATCAACTATCAAGAACTGACCAGTAAGATCAGAACTCGTTGCTATCTCAATCTCATTCCTCAAGGCTGACTCTTCACTCTATTCTTCCTTCAAGTTCTTTATTGTCGCCTTCCTGTGTTCTAACCTACTTAATTCCTGAAAGTCCTTGATCCTGTCAAACTCCTTCTTCCTTTCAGTTGCCGGATGTTGGTTTCTTTCCATCTTCTTTTCTTTTGTTTCTTCATTTCTTTATTCTTCTTTTTAACTGATCTCTTGTCCTTTTCAGCCCTCTATGTTCTTGAATTCTTGAATCTTTTACCGTAATTCAACACGTTTAAAAGCCAAAGATCCGTCCGACAAACCAAACCAAAACTATGGAGGGATCCAGTAACAATGGCTACCAACAAATCATCCTCAAGGCAGCTCTCAAAGTGGTACCAATTCTTTCCGACGAAAACTACTCCATATGGAAAGACAAGATGTCTATGCTTCTCGAGCTTAAAGGAATCAAGGAAACTCTAGAGGACAACTCCAAAAACCTCAGCGCCGTTGACGACATGGAGACCCGAGTTATCTTACTCTCACCAATCAATGCAATCACCCACAACAATGTAGTAAACCCCACCAATATCTCTTCAGCTTGACTCCTCTGGCAAACTATCAAAGAAAGATTTGCTTCCTCCCAAACCGCCAACAGAGCCCGCGTCTTCAACAAATTTCTCTACCAACAGTTCAAACCCAACGCGATCAATCTTTTCATTACCAACACTAAAATCTCCGTTAAAAAGATGATAGACGTTGGAATAGATCTACCTGATGATATTCTCTTGTATCTCATTCTCTTTAAGTTTCCTTTGTCACTACAGTCTCTTTGGCAACAAATCATGCATTCTGACAAGGCCCCTACTGTGGACATTGTTCTCAACCACCTTACTCAACTAGAAAACAAAACTAAGGTCAAATCCAAAGAAACTAAGATCAATGACACTGCTCTAGTATCCTCTCAACCAATCAAGAAACCCATCCCTGCCGAACTCAGATGTAAAAGAGGATATCATAATCCCCAATCCCCAGACCATCCAGAGAGCAAATGCTGGCATCTACACGAAAATCTTGCTCCTGACTGGTGGAAAGAATCACAGGCCCGTTGGAGAGCGCAGCTTAATTCCCAGTCCAAAGCCAAGGAAGTTGCCCACTACATGTCTCTCATTACCACGTGGATTGAAGACATTAATTCCCTCAATCAAATCATCCTGGACTCCGGCGCCTCTTGCCATATGTTCAATTCTCAAAGCTTCTTCACTCATCTCAATGACCCCACTGACAAGGAATTCATTAACACTGGGAAAGAAGATGCGAAGCTCCCCATTAAGGGCAACGGCACTGTTAAGCTGACCTGGAAAGGCTCCTCTGTCTCCTTAAGCAATTGTCTCTTTGTTCCGGACCTTGTTGTGAACCTGATCAGTCCCGGCAAACTTATTGCCGCCAAGAATTGCACTCTCTCTGCATCCAGGAACCAATTCTCTCTTTTCGCCGGATCTCAACTTGCGTTTACTGGATTTGTTCGCAAGAACTTATTTGTCCTCAACCCGCCTTCTCAAATTGGCAACAACAATAAATTCTGCCACATATCTCTCAACAATCCAAATCTCAACTCCATCAAATCTCTACACCAATCCTTTGGACATGCCAGTCCGTATTGCCTCAAAAATCTTTTCCCCTCTCTCTCTTCTCAAACCCTTTCTGACTTTCAGTGTGAAGACTGTGTCTTCTCAAAGATCTCCAAATCTCCTTTCAATGCTACATCCAGTTCATCATCAAAACCATTTGAGCGACTTCACATTGACCTAATTGGTCCCATCAATCCCTCTTCCCAAAACAACATGAGCTACATCATGACAGTCATTGACAATTTTTCAGGTTACATCTCCGCAATCCTGCTCATGCACAAATCCAACGCTTGTGATCAGCTCAAGATAATTCTCAACCACAAAAAACAAAAACAAAACTGCTTCCCAGCCACCATATGCACAGACGGAGGCAGGGAATTTTGCTCTTTGGAGCTTGAAGAATTCTTCAAATCCAATTCGATTCAACACTTGGTCTCCGAGCCTTATCACCACAAACACAACGGGAAAGTAGAACAAGCAAATAGAACACTCACCAAAGCCATAAGGGCCATTCTTCAATTCTTCAAAGCTCCAAGTCACCGCTCAATCTCTGGGCAGAAGTATCCAAGACTGCCTCTCTTGTCCTGAATCAAATTCCCAAGGCTCCTAATACTCCCTCTCCTTACCAGCTTTTCTCCTGCAAATCTCTTCCCACTTCCTTTTTTTACCCCATCGGATCCAAGGTTGCTTATTTTGACAATAAAATCAACCGCGGCAAAAAATTCAAAGACAGAGGTCTTCCTGGAACCCTTGTGGGTTATAACCCAAACTTTCTTTTGTACCAAATTTTGAAACCTGACAATTCTATTATCTCCTCTAAACATTTCAAGTTCCTCAAGAACAACGGTGAATGCCTAGCCTCCTCAGTTCCCAGTCCTGCCATGGATCAGCTTCACATTGATCTTGACAAAATAGCTCCTATCTCTTCTCTCAACACTTCCACCTGCGTTGCCTCAACCAATTCCCCGGCAACAGAACAACTTGCTACCTCGAGCCCTCCTCCAGAATCCTCAACCAACTCTGAATCCAACACCAACTCTGATTTCTCCCTCAAACTCACTGAACAATTGATCCCTGGCTACTCACTCCGCGATTGATCTTGCCTAAATCCCCCGCAGCGTTACGGATATCACCACTACTACGTTCCGCGATCATACAAACAGGCCAAGCAATGCTCCGACCACCTGAAGTTGGAATCTTCAATGGACACCAAACTTGATGGAATTGAAGCTCTGGGAGTTTGGGAGGATTACAATGGCCCTGAACCGGAAAATCCTCTCAACACTACCTGGGTCTATTGCCTCAAGGACAACTGTCATGGCGACCCTTTTATTTACAAAAGTCAATTATGTGTCCAAGGCTTCAATCAAATATACGGGCTAGACTACCAAGACACCTTTTCCCCTACGGGCAAGGCGGCATCTCTTTGGATTGCGCTCCTCTTTGGTTTATTTCACTCTCTTCCCATTTCTCAGTTTGACGTGAAGAGTGCCTTTCTTCACGCCCCTCTTTCTGACAAGGTCATCATCAAACGACCCAAGGGGTCAAATCAAAAGGCTGAGTTTCTCATCCTGCAAAAATCTCTGTACGGTCTCAAGCAAGCCCCCGCAAACTGGTTTCAAACTCTCACCGCTTGGATCCGGGAACAGGGTTTTCACAAATCAATCTCTGATCCCTGTCTTTATATCCACTCCTCCTCCAACTCAGTCCTCTTCTTCCATGTTGATGATCTAATCTTAGTCGGTCTTGGGAACAAATTCCAAAAGAAGTTTCTTGAACGCTTTCCCAACTCCAGTCATCACAAACCTAACACAATCCTGGGAATGAAATACAAGCGTGTTGGAAACAAAATTCTCTTATCTCAACCCAAACACATCAAACATGGACTGGAAGAATTGAAACTAACTGATTGCAAACCATCTACTATCCCTCTCACGGAGAACATCAATCTTTCTCTTGCCTCCAACAAGGAACACAAAGAATTCAAAGCAATAAACATCAATTACCGCTTTGCTGTTTTCCTCATGAATTACATAGCATGTCTAACTCAACCCGATTTAAGCTTTGCAGTCTCCAATCTTGCGCGATTCTGCAAAAAACCGGGAATCCATCACTGGAGGGAAGTCAAGAGATGCTGGAAGTACCTGAAAGCAACGAAAAATCTCAAACTCACCCTACAGATCAACAACACCAACACCCAAATCCAATGCTTCAGCAATGCCACTTGGAGTGATGACTTAGACACAAGACGCTCCCAATCTGGTCACCTTTCTCTACTCTTCAATTCCCTCATTTCCTGGAGTAGCTACCGACAACGCAATGTCACCCACTCCACAACCAAAGCTGAATTGAACCCTTTGGTCGACTCCTTCCTAGAGGCAATTTGGATGAGAGGCCTGGTTTCTGAACTCTGGAAGATTAACATCACCCCAAGTCGCCATTATATCGACAATAAGGGACTTGAAGACAAAATCAAAAAGTTTGGCTGCAACTCCAAAAACCGCCACATTGATATAAAGACTAAAGCCCTTCAAGAGGAACTCAAGCTCGGCAACCTCCAGATCAAACTCATTCCTGCCAATGATATGAAGGCAGATGGGCTCACAAAAGCTCTTCCCTTATGGTCTCTCACCTCTCTTCTTCAGCTCATAGATCCGTGTTTCTTAGCTCCAACACCAGTCTTACCAGTCCCGGGGGGTGTTGAGTAAATCAAGGACACTTTCCTTTAATTCTCGGCCTTCTCTTCTTTTTCCGTCTTCTTTTTCTCTTTCTCCCCCTTCCTTTTCCTGTCACACCTGCTCTTCTTCAGTCTCCTCCCACGCTACTCAAGTCTTCCAAGCCTCTCCAAGTCCTAGCAGTCACACCTGCGCGGCCTCCACCTTTACAGCGTTCACACCCGCGCGTCCTCAACCAGTTCTGAACTCTGCTTCACCCACTCAAGCCTACGTGTCCCAGGGACACTGAACACTCCAGTCACAACTCAACCTCAAAATTCACACCTCAACTCATCCTCCTGCAATTATATCTCTCGTCTCCTTCGTCTCTGTCTCTTCCTTCTTTCCTCCCTGTTCTTTACTTCCAACCATTACTCAATTCATCTACTTGACTTCTAACTTCAAATCAAACCTACTCGAACTCGACTTCTCAAGCTCATCAACTATCAAGAACTGACCAGTAAGATCAGAACTCGTTGCTATCTCAATCTCATTCCTCAAGGCTGACTCTTCACTCTATTCTTCCTTCAAGTTCTTTATTGTCGCCTTCCTGTGTTCTACCCTACTTAATTCCTGAAAGTCCTTGATCCTGTCAAACTCCTTCTTCCTTTCAGTTGCCGGATGTTGGTTTCTTTCCATCTTCTTTTCTTTTGTTTCTTCATTTCTTTATTCTTCTTTTTAACTGATCTCTTGTCCTTTTCAGCCCTCTATGTTCTTGAATTCTTGAATCTTTTACCGTAATTCAACACGGTTAAAAGCCGAAGATCCGTCCAACAAACCAAACCAAAACTATGGAGGGATCCAGTAACAATGGCTACCGACAAATCATCCTTAAGGCAGCTCTCAAAGTGGTACCAATTCTTTCCAACAAAAACTACTCCATATGGAAAGACAAGATGTCTATGCTTCTCAAGCTTAAAGGAATCAAGGAAACTCTAGAGGACGACTCCAAAAACCTCAGCGCCGTTGACAACATGGAGACCCGAGTTATCTTACTCTCACCAATTGATGCAATCACCCACAACAATGTAGTAAACCCCACCAATATCTCTTCAGCTCGACTCCTCTGGCAAACTATCAAAGAAAGATTTGCTTCCTCCCAAACCGCCAACAGAGCCCGCGTCTTCAACAAATTTCTCTACCAACAGTTCAAACCCGATGCAATCAATCTTTTCATTACCAACACTAAAATCTCCGTTAAAAAGATGATAGACGTTGGAATAGATCTACCTGATGATATTCTCTTGTATCTCATTCTCTTTAAGTTTCCTTTGTCACTACAGTCTCTTTGGCAACAAATCATGCATTCTGACAAGGCCCCTACTGTGGACATCGTTCTCAACCACCTTACTCAACTAGAAAACAAAACTAAGGTCAAATCCAAAGAAACTAAGCTCAATGACACTGCTCTAGTATCCTCTTGACCAATCAAGAAACCCGTCCCTGCCAAACTCAGATGTAAAAGAGGATATCATAATCCCCAATCCCCAGACCATCCAGAGAGCAAATGCTGGCATCTACACAAAAATCTTGCTCCTGACTGGTGGAAAGAATCACAGGCCCGTTGGAGAGCGCAGCTTAATTCCCAGTCCAAAGCCAAGGAAGTTTCCCACTACATGTCTCTCATTACCACGTGGATTGAAGACATTAATTCCCTCAATCAAATCATCCTGTACTCCGGCGCCTCTTGCCATATGTTCAATTCTCAAAGCTTCTTCACTCATCTCAATGACCCCACTGACAAGGAATTCATTAACACTGGGAAGGAAGACACAAAGCTCCCCATTAAGGGCAAAGGCACTGTTAAGCTGACCTGGAAAGGCTCCTCTGTCTCCTTAAGCAATTGTCTCTTTGTTCCGGACCTTGTTGTGAACCTGATCAGTCCCGGCAAACTTATTGCCGCCAAGAATTGCACTCTCTCTGCATCCAGGAACCAATTCTCTCTTTTCGCCAGATCTCAACTTGCGTTTACCGGATTCGTTCGCGAGAACTTATTTGTCCTCAACCCGCCTTCTCGAATCGTCAACAACAATAAATTCTGCCACATATCTCTCAACAATCCAAATCTCAACTCCGTCAAATCTCTACACCAATCCTTTGGACATGCCAGTCCGTATTGCCTCAAAAATCTTTTCCCCTCTCTCTCTTCTCAAACCCTTTCCAACATTCAGTGTGAAGACTGTGTCTTCTCAAAGATCTCCAAATCTCCTTTCAATGCTACATCCAGTTCATCATCAAAACCATTCGAGCGACTTCACATCAACCTAATTGGTCCCATCAATCCCTCTTCCCAAAATGACATGAGCTACATCATGAAAGTCATTGACAATTTTTCAGGTTACATCTCCGCAATCCTGCTCATGCACAAATCCAATGCTTGTGATCAGCTCAAGATAATTCTCAACCACGAAAAATAAAAACAAAACTGCTTCCCAGCCACCATATGAACAGACGGAGGCGGGGAATTTTGCTCTTCGGAGCTTGAAAAATTCTTCAAATCCAATTTGATTCAACACTCGGTCTCCGAGCCTTATCACCACAAACACAACAGGAAAGTAGAACAAGCAAATAGAACACTCACCAAAGCCATAAGGGCCATTCTTCAAAGCTCCAAGTTACGGCTCAATCTCTGGGCAGAAGTATCCAAGACTGCCTCTCTTGTCCTGAATCAAATTCCCAAGGCTCCTAATACTCCCTCTCCTTACCAGCTTTTCTCCGGCAAATCTCTTCCCACTTCCTTTTTTTACCCCATCGGATCCAAGGTTGCTTATTTTGACAATAAAATCAACCGCGGCAAAAAATTCAAAGACAGAGGTCTTCCTGGAACCCTTGTGGGTTATAACCCAAACTTTCTTTTGTACCAAATTTTGAAGCCTGACAATTCTATTATCTCCTCTAAACATTTCAAGTTCCTCAAGAACAATGGTGAATCCCTAGCCTCCTCAGTTCCCAGTCCTGCTGTGGATCAGCTTCACATTGATCTTGACAAAATCGCTCCTATCTCTTCTCTCAACACTTCCACCTGCGTTGCCTCGACCAATTCCCCGGCAACAGAACAACTTGCTACCTCGAGCCCTCCTCCAGAATCCTCAACCAACTCTGAATCCAACACCAACTCTGATCTCTCCCTCGAACTCACTGAACAATTGATCCCTGGCTACTCACTCCGCAATTGATCTTGCCTAAATCCCCCGCAGCGTTACGGATATCACCACTACTACGTTCCGCAATCATACAAACAGGCCAAGCGATGCTCCGACCACCTGAAGTTGGAATCTTCAATGGACACCAAACTTGATGGAATTGAAGCTCTGGGAGTTTGGGAGGATTACAATGGCCCTGAACCGGAAAATCCTCTCAACACTATCTGGGTCTATTGCCTCAAGGACAACTGTCATGGCGACCCCCTTATTTACAAAAGTCAATTATGCGTCCAAGGCTTTGATCAAATATACGGGCTAGACTACCAAGACACCTTTTCCCCTACAGGCAAGGGGGCATCTCTTTGGATTGCGCTCCTCTTTGGTTTATTTCACTCTCTTCCCATTTCTCAGTTTGACGTGAAGAGTGCCTTTCTTCACGCCCCTCTTTCTGACAAGGTCATCATCAAACGACCCAAGGGGTCAAATCAAAAGGCTGAGTTTCTCATCCTGCAAAAATCTCTGTACGGTCTCAAGCAAGCCCCCGCAAACTGGTTTCAAACTCTCACCGCTTGGATCCGGGAACAGGGTTTTCACAAATCAATCTCTGATCCCTGTCTTTATATCCACTCCTCCTCCAACTCAGTCCTCTTCTTCCATGTTGATGATCTAATCTTAGTCGGTCTTGGGAACGAATTCCAAAAGAAGTTTCTTGAACGCTTTCCCAACTCCAGTCATCACAAACCTAACACAATCCTGGGAATGAAATACGAGCATGTTGGAAACAAAATTCTCTTATCTCAACCCAAACACATCAAACATGGACTGGAAGAATTGAAACTAACTGATTGCAAACCATCTACTATCCCTCTCACGGCGAACATCAATCTTTCTCTTGCCTCCAACAAGGAACACAAAGAATTCAAAGCGCTAAACATCAATTACCGCTTGGCTGTTTTCCTCATGAATTACATAGCATGTCTAACTCAACCCAATTTAAGCTTTGCAGTCTCCAATCTTGCGCAATTCTTCAAAAAACCGGGAATCCATCGCTGGAGGGAAGTCAAGAGATGCTGGAAGTACCTGAAAGCAACAAAAAATCTCAAACTCACCCTACAGATCAACAACACCAACACCCAAATCCAATGCTTCAGCAATGCCACTTGGAGTGATGAATTAGACACAAGACGCTCCCAATCTGGTCACCTTTCTCTACTCTTCAATTCCCTCATTTCCTGGAGTAGCTACCGACAACGCAATGTCACCCACTCCATGACCAAAGCTGAATTGAACCCTTTGGTTGACTCCTTCCTAGAGGCAATTTGGATGAGAGGCCTGGTTTCTGAACTCTGGAAGATTAAAATCACCCCAAGTTGCCATTATATCAACAATAAGGGACTTGACGACAAACTCAAAAAGTTTGGCTGCAACTCCAAAAACTGCCACATTGATATAAAGACTAAAGCCCTTTGAGAGGAACTCAAGCTTGGCAACCTCCAGATCAAACTCATTCCTGCCAATGATATGAATGCAGATGGGCTCACAAAAGCTCTTCCCTTATGGTCTCTCACCTCTCTTCTTCAGCTCATAGATCCGTGTTTCTTAGCTCCAACTCCAGTCTTACCAGTCATGGGGGGTGTTGAGTAAATCAAGGACACTTTCCTTTAATTCTCCTTCTCTTCTTTTTCCGTCTTCTTTTTCTCTTTCTCCCCCTTCCTTTTCCTGTCACACCTGCTCTTCTTCAGTCTCCTACCACGCTACTCAAGTCTTCCAAGCCTCTTCAAGTCCTAAAAGTCACACCCCCGCGGCCTCCACCTTTACAGCGTTCACACCCGCGCGTCCTCAACCAGTTCTGAACTCTGCTTCACCCACTCGAGCCTACGTGTCCCAGGGACACTGAACACTCCAGTCACAACTCAACCTTGAACTTCACACCTCAACTCATCCTCCTGCGATTATATCTCTCGTCTTCTTTGTCTCTGTTTCTTCCTTCTTTCCTCCCTGTTCTTTACTTCCAACCATTACTCAATTCATCTACTCAACTTCTAACTTCAAATCAAACCTACTCGAACTCGACTTCTCAAGCTCATCAACTATCAAGAACTGACCAGTAAGATCAGGAATCGTTGCTATCTCAATCTCATTCCTCAAGGCTGACTCTTCACTCTATTCTTCCTTCAAGTTCTTTATCGTCGCCTTCCTGTGTTCTACCCTACTTAATTCCTGAAAGTCCTTGATCCTGTCAAACTCCTTCTTCCTTTCAGTTGCTGGATGTTGGTTTCTTTCCATCTTCTTTTCTTTTGTTTCTTCATTTCTTCATTCTTCTTTTTAACTGATCTCTTTTCCTTTTTAGCCCTCTATGTTCTTGAATTCTTGAATCTTTTACCGTAATTCAACACCTACAACTCTTTGGGTCCAGTATTGGCTATGGACTCCCCAGTTGGATACCAGCCTTTCAAAAAGGTTCTTACTCATTCTGAACCGTCTTTCAAAAATCTATGGAGGGTATCTTGCATCAGGATTAAAATAATCCTCCCTCAGCTTTATGTTGCCTTCCACTCTGTTGGGTTTGATGGCATGTCTTCTTTTTGGTTGATTTTTTTTCTTCAAGAACTGCTGGTGCAGTGCTTCTTCAAGTTCAAGAAAGGCACAATGTTGACCAGGATTGAGGAGTGGAAAAGCTGGAAATTGTTTTAAAAACAATGGCTGGATATTCAAGAGGTTCATTGTGTTGTATTTGTTGTATGTTGCAGAGCTTTGATGGAATATAGGCTGTTGTTTTGTGGAGGTTTGATCAGATGTGTGTTGGATGAACCTGGATGATTGGAATGTGTGTTGTGTCTTGTGTTGGTTGGATGTTGATGACATGGAACTATCAAGCCAACAATTGCAGCATCCAGGTTTTTAGCTACGTAGCAAGCAATGAAAGCAAGTACCATTGTATTTTGTGCTTTCTAAAACCCTCAATAGCTATTTTTTTTAGCTAAAGAGGGGTTACCTATTGAAAACGTATTGTAAAAAATTGCTGATGCTCTGAATTGTGCAAAGTCCCTATGCATTGTGAACAGTCTCTGTGCATTGTGCACAGTTGCTGTGCATTGTGGACAGTTGCTGTGCATTGTGCATAGTTGCTGTGCATTGTGCACAGTTGCTGTGCATTGTGCAAAGTCACTATGCATTGTGCACAGTCAGTGAATGTGCATTGGAGTGTTGATAAATTTTGACCTGAGCTTGGTAGGAGTTTGACCTGAGCTTGGCCATACATTGGGCAAGAGCTCTTTGATGGCACTTGCTAGCAAGTGACATGCAGATTTCTGTGGTGCAAGGATTCTTGAAATCAGAAATTCATATATCTTTATTTCTTATTTTATATTTTTTTAATTTTTTCAATCCTTTGTTTTTTGAATATTTTGTGATAATCATAACTTTATTTATTTAACAATAGACTGGGTAAGGAGAATTGAAAAATAAAAAATTAATAAAATTAATAAAACATGAAATTAGGATGATAATAATGGAAAAAATGTTAAAATAATCAAGGTTGAAGATTTTTCAAAGCATACTTTGAACAAAAATTTCAAACCAAGGTAGGAGAGGTTCAAATATGGTGAGCCAGTTCCCAAGATGTTAAACATTCATCATAATTTTATAAATTCAATTTTTCAAGTTAGAGTATCTTCAATTTGCATAAAGTTGATTCAAGGAAAAAACTTAATCTATATTCAAGATGATCTTCAACATTTAAAGTTTTTTCAAGGGGATTAATTTTTTCTAGGTATAGAACAAAAATAAGCTCTAGCAGAGGAAACTGAAATAGCAGATGAATAATTTTCCATTTTGAGTTTAAATAAATTCTGTAAGAATTTGTAGACAAAATCCACCCAATTTCTATTGGGCCAAGTTCCTTTTCAGAAATTATTCTGGTGGTTTGAGTTGTTTGAATGCTTCAAGCCTTTAGTCATACAAAATATACTAATGAAGAGTTGGGTGCCAAATTTTGGAATATTATTTTGCAGTATAACTTTTTAAAAATTTCATTTTTTTTTCTGGTGATCATGTATTGCATGGCTATAAACTATATTTTTTGTTGCTCCTTAAAATCATTATTTTAAGGTTAATTTACATGAAATTCACACCCCTTTGGATTTATTTTTATTATACTTAAAATCATCATATTGTGTACCCACTGAGTTTGGTTGGGTTTTAAAATCAGTGGCTTTGTTATTAGAAGCCAGTTGGCAGGTGCTCAAAGCCTTGTGGAGTTAATTCAACCACTGCTTTTCAGGTGGTCAAACAATGGGGGTGTTCCATCAACTTGGCCATGGTGGATTTTAACTGAAGCCTCAAAGAGGGGCTTTACATCAAAAAGAAAAGTAATGATAATGGTAAGGGTCATGAGGGTCACTAAAGAAGTAAAAGTCCTTCTTGTTGTTCTGAGTTGATCAAAAAATAAGTCAAGTTGATGACCAAAAAAGTTTGGGCTCCCTTGGCTATTTCCCAATCAAAAAATTTGATCTGGCCATCAACCATGGCCTGTTTTATGACCAGCTGGAGTGGACCACCCAACCAAAATCACTGGATACAACATACCTAAATTTCAAGTGTTATTTTTTCCTCCTAAAATATTTAATTATTCTTGAAATCTTCTACTAAAAATTATTCTTTCATTCCAAATTTTTGCTCACATACATCCTACTGTTTTTTTTTTGAAATGATCAACTTAGAAATCTGTGTGTCACTTACTAGAAAGTGCCATCAAGGAGCTCATGCCCAATGTATGACCAAGCTCAGTTGAAGATTTATCCAAGCTCCAATGCACAGTCATTGTGCATTGTGAACAGTGACTGTGCACCAAAAAACTATTAGAGCATGAAAATACCTTCAACTAGAGATTGGAGAGAGCTTCAACAAGAGCTTCATTGATGGCAATTGCTAGCAACTGCCATCATTTTTTTTTGTGGATATTTATAATAATTGCAAACCTCATCATACCTCAGTTTCAGGTATTTCTTTCTCCTTCTAAAAAAAACTCTTCTCCTAAAATGGAGCATTTTTTTCTAAAGGTATAATTTTTTTTCATCTTGAAATATTTAATTTTTGTGAAAATTTTCTCCCAGAAATCCTTAAATCAAGCATTTTATGATCCCAGAATTAGTGTTAGTTAAAATAACTACTATCAAATTAAACTGGATCAATGAATAGATTCACTTCAATTTTCAAATCTTGACTACCTAATTTCATAAAAAATTCCATAGGAACCATCCATTCATCCTATCAATCTTCCTATGACTGATAAAAATGGAATCAGTTTTCTTTACAATTCCAATTAATTAATTTTTAAATGAAATATAAAAAATGAAATTGTATTTGGAATCTCAGAAATTTTTGAAATCAAGTTTCTCCCTCTAAAAATAATTCTCTAGCTTGCTTCAATTACCAAAGAACTTAAACCAACTTTTTAATTAGATGATTCTGAAAAATCTAATTATTATAGATTTATAGATGATGAATTAGTTCCTGATCCTGCTTTTTTCATTTGGCCACAAAAAAAGTATTCATAACCTTTTTTTCATAAAATTTTCCGAAAGAAATATTTATTCCTCTATTAATGAATTGAGATCTTCAATGAAAAAACTCCAAAGTGTCTTTCCTACTATTTTTGAAAAATATGAGTTCTCCAAAATATTAGAATATTAAATATGAATAAACTACCAAAATCCTTTTGATATCTTCAGTGGAATATAATGGAAAGTGGAAAAAACAATCAAAATCAATGAGTATTTTGAAAAAATAAAAATAAAATATTAAAAGGAAAGCTGAATTTGAAAACAAAAAATCTTTCATGGCTTTCATGAAAAGAAAAGAAAAAAAAAACAAGAAAAACAAACTATTCCTCAGTTGGTCACCAGAATCCCTTGTCTCCACAGAGTTAAGAATATTGTTCAATAGTTCAAACCAAAAAAATAGAGGCCTTGATGAAAAATAAGAACAAGCCCAAGAAAATATTTTCTTCCTGTTCTTCTCTGGACAATAAACTTTAAATTCTGAACAGTTGCTCATCTTTAAGATAAAGTAAGGAAAATTCATGATTTTGAGATAATGTACCATCCTACTCATTCTTATCCATGACCAAAGGAGGAATTATTGAGTATATTCAATCTTGAAGGGAAAATATAATCCTTAGAAATTCCATAGATATATCCATTCAAGATTCTCTCCTTGCTGCTGATGTACAAAAAAAAAACATCTTTCTTGTTCCCTTCTTTCCAAAATGATGCTTGCTAATTGGTTCCACCTTTTTTGAAAGTAACATTTATCTTTCTAGGAAACTCCTGATTTTTTTTTAAAAATATATTAGTTTTCCTTCCTTTCAGTTCAAAAAAAAATTATGCTTTCTGCTTCAGCTATCAAAACTGACCATACACAAAAAAAACTTTCTATTTTTCACAAAAGGGGATAGGTGGTATAATAATTTATTCTTTTTAATGAAAATAATGTGAACTTAGCAAGGCACAGATAATACCCTTTACCAAACAATTAAAAAAACTCAGAAATCTTGTTGAAGTCATCCATATGAATGTGTGTGTTCCAATCACTCCAGTTTCTTTTGGCAGAAGGGGAGGGGATGCTATTTCCTTCAGATAATTGATGGCTTCAGCCACTTGATCCAATTACTCAAGTTAAAATTAAAATTAATTTTGTTTCAAAGTATTCAAAAACTACTTTGAGAATAAGGTTTATCATAGGATAAAAACCATTAAATCCAAAAATGGTGGAGAATTTATGAATAAATAATTTGAACTGTTCTTTGGAAAATGCAGAATTACCCCTATCAAAAACATGCTTAGTGTCCTGAGAACATTTGAATGGAATTAAAAGCTAAGTTATCCATTTTTCAGAAGGCAATATTTATGCTGCGCCATTCCATTCGGACCTTGAGTGGTGGGCATAAGCTGTTAACACCTTGGAATATTTACTAAATTAAATCCCCTTTATATAGAATCAATTTGAAATATCACTATAAAATTCTTTGTAATTCTGCTCCATTTCTTGAAACAATACCTCCTTTTGGATGCAGACCAATATTTCACACCAATAAGGAAGACAGAAATTGAAAATTTCAAGCTTAAGGTCATTTCATTTTTTAATTTTAGGCTATTTGGAATAAAAAAATAACTATAAAATATATGATTAAAATTCAAATAAAGTTATAAAAAGCCATAAAAGTAAATATCAGAGTTAAAATTTTCAAAAAATTTGATGGCTGATTTCAGGCCTATCCTTTTTTTTCAAAATATTATTTTTTTCAGTAAAAAACATTGATTGGTATTTCATTTTGATAGAAAAAAAAAATTGAAAAATTAATATTTTTCCTGATATAAGATTTTTGAATTTTTGAAAATTGTAGCTCTGATACACCCTAATGTGATTTAAAAGGATGATGTTTCAAATTACATTTCTTCCTCTAATGTCTTTCCTATTCTGCTCAATTTTCTATCTACTACTTCTCTCTTTCTTCCCACTGATATTTCTTTTAATGAATCCCTCAATCTCACTTCTCCACATCTTTTCTCTGATAGTGTTGCATCTGATTGCCCTTCAATTACTCATTCATGTGATCCTGGAATTTCCAATAAAATTTACTCTAATTATTATCAATATTTTCCTCCATTTTATTCCAAAAGCATTCTTCTCTCCCCAAATTTCTCTTCCAAAATTTACAATGAACCTGTGAAATCTGACAAAAATGGATACTATCATGTTCCTTCAAATGATATTACGGTTTATCAGAGTTAAAATTTTGAAAAATTTAAATTGCTTATTTCAGGAAAAATATCAATTTTTAAAAAATATTTTTTCATCAAAATTAACAATTAATCAATGGTTTTAACTAAAGGGAAAAAATTGAAAAAAAAAATGGGTAGGCTGGAAACCAGCCATTTTATTTTTTGAAAATTTGAACTCTGATACACCCTATTGGGGTAAAAGATGTAGGAAAAGTTGAAATTACCTCCTCTTGAATTTGGAAAAGGACTTATCAATATTTTTCAAAAAATGCATCTGATGAAAAGGCTGAAGATGGATTAAACACAAGACTGAGTACTAGAAATACAATGAAAAGGAGAGTGAGATCAGAAGTTTTGAGAGCCAGATTGATGAGACAGGGAAAACCAAAAGCATTATGTGAAAATGGGAGAGAGATGGGAGAATTTGATGAGGATGTTAGGCAAGAAAGCTTGGAGGGTGATCCATACAAGAATTCAAGGCTGAGGCTTAACTGAGAATGAGTCCAAGATTGGGAAGAATGAAAGAGTCTAGGAAATGAATCTCACCAGGCACTAGGACAGGAGGTTGGTTGGAGATTGGGAACAATAGAGAGAAGGAAGAGACCAAAGGAAGGATAGAAAGAGAAAGAAGAGGAAAGAGATGGTGAGGAGATTCCTGAGGGTTTGTGATCAGGGCTGAGTTTGGGAAGTTTATAATTGCTGTTGTTCAACTCCCAACTGAGTTACCCCTGTGTTCCTGCTCCTCTGTCCATAATGAGGGGAGTCCTGCCACCCTTCAAGTTGATTTTGGTAAGTGTCTCTAGGGCCCTGTTCCACTCATCTGGGCCTCTTGTCTGTGCCTGCTGGAGCAGACGTGTGCCAAGATCCCACTAGGACACAATTCAGAAGTGAGAATTTCAACAGAATCCATGGCTGCAGAACTGGAAAAAAATCCAAACCATAATAATTAATCAATATAAAACCCCAAATGAAATTATTGGAAAGAAGCAATTGATTTGAAACTTGCTAGAATCTCCATAAACAATGTATGTTTTTTAGAGAAAATTGCTGATAAATTAAATCTTCTAGGAATGAATTGGGTCTTCTGAAAGATTATTTGATATGCAGGAAAATCACCAAATTAAAAAGAAAGATTATGCATGCAAGGATTCAAAAAAAATTTAGGGAGTAGACCACAATTAAAAATTTTCTCCCACAAGAAGAATAGGAAGCTTGAAAAATCTCCTTGGGCTATGAACGAAAAATGATTGGGAAATCCATCAAATGAATTTCAAAGCTGTATTTCTTCATGGAACTATTAAGGAGGAAATATTTGTCCATATTCTTCAAGAATTTCTCTCAGGCTTCAGGAAAAACAAATTCCATAAGCTTCATTAATATTGAGATTGTCTGAAGCAAATCCCAATATTTTGGGATCAATTTATATCAAACTTATTCCACAGAGTCAAATTCAAAACTTCATACTTGGATCCATTCCAGTTCATCTCAATTGAAACTTACACCCTGGTACCTATATTTAAAAATTTTGATTACTAGATTATTGGTTGATGAACCCTAGCTTTAAAAGGACTTTTTAAGCAAAAATTTTATATGGAAAAAATGGGTGCCTTCAGGATTTGTTTGGGGGATGGATATTGAACAAAGTTAGAAAGGAAAAAGCAAGTCAGAAAATCTACACATAAAAAATCCTTGAAGAATTTGGCATGAATAAATTTCAACCAGTAGGTATGCCCTTGGTTCCAAATGCAAACGTTTGTGCTGCAAACATCACTTTTTGTTGATGAACAGATCCAAAATTAACAAAGAGATGCTGGCTTTCTCAATTATTTAATTTAATATTTTTTACCATATTTTCAATTCATGGATAGTAAAAAAGCTCAATTTCTGAATGACTTTAATGAAACACACATTCAATAATTCAAGAGTTTCCTCTGCTATCTGAAAGTAACTGGGACCCTTTTTCTCTGTTTGGGAAACACAATCCTATCTTGTTTTACAGCTGAATATTCCATCTTTGAAATTTGTTTGGATTCTCATTTGTTAAGAGGCCCTTATCATAAATACATCACTTGATTTTTTTTATCCAATTGAGAATCTTACCATGAAAGTATTTGAAAATTCTTTTGTACTTTCTGTCAAAAATATGAGGCTGAATATTTTGCCAGAGCAGAAGCGGCTTGTGAGCTGAATTGGATACAAAAAATAGTTCTGGATTTCATTCTGAATACCAGTAATCCAAATCTCCTCAATCAAAACCAAGGTTCTCTTTCCTTTGCTCAAAATCTGCTTTTCCAGAATCAAACCCAAAAAATTGATTGATTTTTGAATTTGATTTAAAAATGTAGTTTTGATAAATTTTTCCACATTGGATTATGTATGTACCTAATGATTCTATTTTTTTTTGAAACTATCACTAATCAATTTCTAGGAACAACCCACAAGATAACTTTTTATTCCCTGGGACTCTGTGTACAAGATTTCCTGGAGCATGTGGGGTTGTAAAATTAACCAAGACACCTCCACTCAAGTATTTTTGTTCTCACACCAGGGTATCACTTAAATTTTTAAAGTTTTCCTGTTCAAATTCAATTTGGTCTGTTCTTCTTTTGTCTTCTCTTGTTTAAATCTTCATTTATCTCTTTCAGAATATCTTTCTCAAACTTTCATCCTCATTTTGGTCATCATGTACAGCTATACAAGCTATTTTTTGTTACTACTTCTGATCATGATTTTGAGTTGATTTAATCAAAAGGTCTAAATTTTTAAAGTTCTTTATTTTCTCATCAAAAAAATCATAAATAAATTTCAGGTATATTTCTTCCCTCCTCAAACCTTTAATTCTTTTCAGAGTCTTCTGCTAAAAATCATTCTTTTATTTTAAAATGTTTCTCACCAAAATAATTATGTTTTATCAAAAATTTTTTGCTAAATCAATGATAAACCTCATCCTAACTTAAATTCAGGTATTATTTCTTCCTTCTTGGATCTTTAATTCTTGTCAAAACTCCCCCTCCAAAAAAGGAGTATTTTATTCTGAAGGTATTATTTTTTACTCCTTGAATCTTCAATTATTTTCTAACTTTTCTCCTAACAAGGAGTCTTTTGTTCTAAAGTTCAGAAATTTTTTTTGTCTTTATCATCAATTTTTTAAAATTTTTGGGGCTCCAAAATAGGTTAAAGAGCTGTTTGTAACATTCTTTGACATTTTTTTAGGATAAAATGCTAACTGGTTTTGTCAATTTTTTTGATGTATGGCTCAAACCACTGAAAATGTCTATCTCCTACAAAGGAATGCACATAAATTAAATTATCCTTTTTGGACCTGGATTTGTTAGAGTTTTTTTGAAATTATGATTTTACAATATTTTAGATGATATAAAAAATTATGGGAATCTTTGCCTGTGAGGTCATTTGGCTGATTCATGCCATAATTTTGGAAATCAAAACCTTTTCTACCTGCCCCCCAAGAATTCTTATTCAGGGCTTCCACTGAGTTGGATAGAATAATTTTTCATTTGACAGGTTGGACCTGTGTTCCAGCCTGTAAGACTGCTAATATTTCAGAGCCCGCTGAAAAAAGTACCAAAAATATATAAGAATGAAAATAAATGAAAATAATAATAAACTTGCATAAAAAATGGGAAATCCTGAAAATTTATTTCAGAAATGGATATCTCACCTAAAATTAGGTAGGGCCACGCAATGGACCTACCCCCAAATTCCAACTCCTTGACAATTCAATCAAATGAACTAAAAATACCACAACATCATATTGGCACTTTCTGTTAATTTTAATATTTCACATGTTACATCACATGTATGTTACCTCCCTAAAAGCCAGTCAGAAATGATGTTTTATGTTTAGCTTAGGAGTTATGGATATATATTTTTTTGTCCAAATTCCTGCATGCATCCATGCACACCAATAACAGGACTTAGAAACACATGCAGCCCCAGCCTTCCAAATTCTCACAAAAAGCTGCATCAAAGCCAGGCCATGGCCATTACTGTTGACATTATGTTGACATATTACTTCATTTCCTTCCATTATTTTGCATTTCTTATTCTTTATTTTTCCATTTCATATTTCCCATTCCTTCATTCTTATTTCCTTAAGTTTCCTCAATACACCACACGCGCGCTCTCTAGATGCACGGGGCTGGCCTGTATTCAAAATGCCTATTCAGTATCTTCACCTCCATTGTGCAGGACAAGGGGTATTTAGTCCAGAGTCCAAAGGAACCTGAGAGGTGGAAGCGTTGACTTTCTTCTTTTCTAAATTCTGAAGCGCTCAATACTTCAGCTCAATTGAATCTAAACAATCCAATCCAATCAATACTTGTGAACAATCCAGTGCTTCCAAGAAGAACGGCCCATTTTTGTGGAGCTTTAGTTAATTTGAGGTATCCCGGCGTCATCAGAGGAGGTAGTCTAGCACAATTATCTTTCCACAATTTCAGTCTTTTCACATAGTATTCAGACCTTAACGTCATAGTAGCTGGGTATGAATTGTTTCTTCATTATCTGTTTGTATACCACATCTATGAATACTTTGTATGTAGTTGCTGGTTTTATTCTTGTCAAGACATTCAGGACTTATCAATTACACAGGCTGAAAGCTGAAACCCCAGCTTTCAAAGCCAAAATGACCACAAAAAGCCCTGACAGAAGGGTCAAAACAAACATGGGATAGGCATGCATATTTGTTATGCATGCAAATCAATCAATCATGTCACAAAACCCACTGATAAGTAAAATCATGAGAGAAAAAGCAATTGAAAAACCTTCAAAAGATGGTTTGACACTTTTGAAAAAAATCACAATAAGGGCCAAAAACCAACTTTCACAGAATTCCCAAGCCTGAGAAAGTGACACTTTCACTGACTAAATACAATAGAAATTTTCAGAAAAATATATATAACTAATCAGATTTTCACAGAAATTTACAAAAATACAAATTAATCTACAAAAAAGATGTATTCACAGAATTTGGGCTGATTTCCCCAGAAAATATCATACAACAAATGCCAGAAATAACATATTCCTTGAAATGTGACAAGGCCATTGGGCCTACACCACCAAAATTAGCTTTTGGGATATGAATTACTGAAATTCTGAACCCAAAACATGGCTTCTTCCTCTCCATTTACCCTGATAAAACTCATAGAAGCCCCTGAAAAACTGAAAGGGGATAAATAAAGGCTTTTTTAAAGCTGTTTATGCCCCATCTAATCATTTTTATACATAAATAAACCATTCCATAAAGGAATGAAATACTTATTAGGATAATTAAGTGATTAATGGATTTATTCTGACTATTTTATTGAACAGTCCACCCTTTTAAATGAACTTTTGCACCATGGTAAGTCCTCATAGAATCAAAATAGCCCCATTAGTTACCCTTGATTTCAGTTATTGCAGGTAACTTGGATTAAAAACTGTAAACAGTAAGTTATTACTGTCTACTCCGGATTTTTTTTTCTACCCTTTTCCAGATAACCACATATTTTCTGGATAATAATCCCCTTGTATCAAGGTTCCAAAGTCCCTGGTGCATGGATTATAAGCTTATGCCCCTAAAGAGAGGTGTTGAAGATCCCCAGTATAAACTGCAGCCCCTATTTTCATTTAATAAATGAGTTATTTATTGATTAATGCACCCTTGAAACATATCAAGCCACCTAAATTCATTTGCTTTATCCATATGTTTATGGATCATTGATGCATTAAATTGAATAATTCATTTATTCCAACTCTATAAAATTTAGTAGCTAAAGGCTTGAAAGGGTCCCAACATATACTAGGCTGACACAGCCTGCAATCAATCTCTGGTTGGGGAACTTAACATTATATCAAGAGGATCTGTGTAGGACTTGCTTGGTGCAGACCCATGAGCTAAAAGATCATCAAGAGTACCTCCAGAATGGAAAATGTAAGAAAGGAAAGGATGTAAGGGTTTCATTTAACAGGAATTTCTGTATTTAACCAATCAACTAATATTATTATTTAAAAGGGATATGGAATCATTTGAATTTGATAAAAAATGTCAAATTCATGATAAGGAACTATATTAGAGGAGCAGAATGTCTTCAGAGTTTTCATTTGATGATTCTAATACAATTTCTCACTTCCACAAAATATACTGAAGAGGGGAAAAAATTGGGTGGGTGTGTTGAAGATGCAAAGAGACAAATGCTATGATCAATATCAAAGTCAGAATTATATCTTCAAATCTTGTAGCTCATGCTTTGAATGAAAGGGGAGTTTTAGACATATTTTTGTACAAACAATATGTGGAAAGCTTGGTGTTTTAAAATTTCACTCAGAATTAATTAGAAACTTGTGAGATAAAAACTGAAAGAGGAAAGAATAAACAGGAAAAATCTTGGGAATTTCATGTTAATCTACATGTTAGTTCAAATTATGAGATAAAATAAGAGGAATCCTCAATAGATTTTGAAGTAAGTGAGAAAAATAATAAAATTATGGAAAAGTGGGATTTAAATTAAGTGATTTGGTCTAGGTGTCACACAACCGCCCCACATAATGGAGGGGATATTTAGGCAATTGTGAGCGCAAGGGAGAAAGCTGAGTGCAAGGACAAGTGCAAGATAGCAAGGTGCTAACTGCAAGGTATGATTGATGGCAAGTAGCAAGAGGGATGGAGTTTGTTACATAGAGATGAAACTAAGGAAAGGCCCAATGTGATAGTCTTTCCTTAGAAAAGTGTAGAATGTATGAAATTAACTAACTGAGGAAACAATCTTCAGGCAAGGAGTCAGTCCTTATAAGGTAATCTGGAGTGACTAGGTACAAACTGATGGAAATTCTTCTACAGATAGAGAGCGTGATGCAATGGATGAAAGGAACAGAATGGGAAGATGAAATTGAAAAATAAAACATCTCTGGAGTCAGAGCATGGGTGAAAGAAAAGAGGACCTTGCAATTATGTACCCTAGTAAATGCAATGAATGAAGGAATGACATGAGATGACACTGCAAATGAACAAAAGTAGTAAAAGAGGTGGCAATGCAGGGAAGGGTGTTAGTCCAAAGATGGAACTATAAAATTGATGTGGCTTGATGATTGTGCAAGCTAAAAGATTAGCATAACCAAAAATGGAAGTCCAAGGGCTGAGATACCCAAGGAGAGATGGAGCAATGTCTGAATGAATGGTTGACCAACTGCATGGTGTTGCAGGTATAGATTGAGTTGCTGAGATTGGAAGTTTATTGCACAAGCCGGAGGTAGTAAGCGGATCACACTATTGATGGTGTGCATTACTGTTTATCATGCTTAAGACTGAGGTAGATGGTACTGATGAGAAGGGTCTATCAAAAAGTGAGGAAACAATAACCCTTAACTCTGGAGTGTGACAGTTACCTGGGTATAAAGCCCCAGCCCCTGCAAGCGTTTTGATGAATTCCCATTGAATCAAAGTCTAATAATTTCCTCAAAGAAGGTCCCTTATATATCATTACTCAATGGTAAACTATTTAATAAATTTCAATAATTAATATCATTGCATCATCTTGTTGCCATTGAAAAAACTGCGTTTGAAAAAACAAGAGTTGTGTTCCTAGTACTGCTTCTTGTGGGGTTTGAAAATGAAAGCCATGTTGATTCAAAAAGGTGGCTTTTTTGTTCACTATAAATAGCCAACCGTCAATGGAGGTATCTGAGGCACCACAAAGCAAAGGTCAAAGTTGTAGGATGGCTCCTTGGGTTAATTATCATATCCCTCCAGTGCCTGAGATAGAGCTCCTTGGGGTGCAAAAAGCAGGTGAGAAATTGACTAATGACTAATATAATGAGGGGATGATAATGAAATGAATTTTGTCTAGTGTTACCACGGTTTTGACGCTATACTACTAATATGCCACCACCACCTCCACCTTACTTTGGAACACCAATGGAGTTTGAGATGAACCAAGGGACCAAGGTGCAAGGTGAAGAGCAAGTTGCAGGGGAAGTCAAAGTGGGAGGAGAACAGGAAATGGAGGAAACACAAGCAGGAGGAACTGAAAGGAATAGTATGTAAGGAGAGGATATCGGAAAAAAGGGAGATGGGACAGGAGGAAATGGAGGAGGGGGAACAGAAGGCTGAGAAAAGGTGTCCAAGGTGCAGGTTGTGGTCCCAAATAAAACTGATGCAAGGAGGTTGACTGGAAATATTGGGAAAGGTTTTTCAAGAGTTTTGCCAAAGAGACCTCATGAGGTTCTGATGGAAAAAGATGAATGGAATGCCAGGCCAAAGAGGAGTCATATTTAAAATTGCAAAGAGGTCTTTGAGGAGGCGTTGGTTGAACAAGCGTGCTTGATGCAAAGGATGTCTAGCCTAATAAGAGATGAGGATTTGGAAGAGTTTAAGGAGATAGTGGTGGAATTAAACAAGAATTGGGAAAATGTGGAAGAAGAGGTAAAAAGAAATTTGTAACAAGTTTTATGACTTTTATTTTTATTTTCATTTGTTATACATATATTTTTTTACTGTTTTAATTAAATAGAGAATTAATGTTTGGAATAGAAGGAAATTAAATAAAAAATGGATTTTAAAAGAATGTGGTGAGAAATGTAAGGAAAGAGATATGAACAGGAATGTGAAAGGATGGTAGAAGGAGGATTGAAGAATTGAGGAGGGAATAGATGGAATGGGACGGAATGGGATTGGAATACAAATGGAATGGAATGGGAATGAAATGGGATTTAAGATTGACAAGGTTTATGCGGGTACTTTGTGTGGAAGTCTTGCAGCAATTTGGGAGAATTGCGAAGGTGCTGGGCTGGTTCCCAAAAGGTGAAATCTTTTCCAGACTGGAAGCCATTCCATTCAACAAGGTATTGAAGCTTCCCTTTGCATACCCTAGAATCCAGAATAACACTTACTTCCCACTCTAAGTGATCTTGAAAATTTAAAGGTTCTGGAGGGTGATGAGCCTTGCCCAGGTATAATACTCAAGCCAGTTCTAAGAGAGACACATGAAATACCGGGTGGATACCTTTCCATTTTGCAGGTAAGGAAAGTTTGAACGCATTAGGGGAGATGACTGATTCTACTTTAAATGGACCAAGATTCTTCTCAGAGAGTTTCCTGGTAGGAAAAGGGCTGCAAATGTTCCAAGCATCAAGCCAAACATGGTCTCATACTGCAAAGGCTGGTGCCAAAGTGCAAAGTTGGTCTGCTTGCTCCTTGTAGTGTTTGTTTTCTGCTTCAAGGTTGGATCAGAGTTGCAATTGGAGAGATTGAATGAGAGTAAGGTAGTTGGTAGTGGGTTGAAAAGGTGCTACATGAATAGAATCAAAAGTTGGGTTTCTTCCATAAAGAGTTTGAAAGGGAAACTGCTTGGTCAAGGCGTGAGTTGAGTTTTTGTACGCAAATTTGGCAGGTTCAAGCCATTGGGACCAATTGTCCTGTTGATAGGCAATGTAAATTCAAAGATACTTTTCAAGTGTCTGATTTACTCGTTTGGTTTTTGCATCCATTTCTGGGTGGTAAGCCGTTGATAATTTGCAAGTGATTTTCAAATGTTGACAGAGAGAGGTCCAAAAGCTCAAAAAAAACCAATGATCCACAATCACTAACTATGTTATCAGGGAGACCATGCTTCAAGAAGACATGTTCTATGAAGAGTTTAGCTAGTTCTTCTGAAGAGGCAGTTACAGTAGAGCAAAGAAACAAAGCCATTTTCAAGAAGAAATCTAATACTACTAGAATAGCATCATAACCATTAGAAAGGGGAAAGTGAGGAATAAAATCCATAGACAACAAGTGTCAAGGAATAGGTGGTATTGGAAGTGGCTGAAGCAGCCCATACTTCCTGTGATTTGAGGAATTGTTACAATTACAATCATAGCACGGGCTAACATAGTCTTTTACTTCTCTGGTAATACCAGGCCAATAGAAGTCTTTTGAAATCAATTGGTAGGTTTTATCCTGACCATAATGACCAGAAAGTGGAGAATCATTCCAAGAATCTAAGATATCTAACTTAATGCAAGGATTTTCAGGAACTAATATACAATCTTTATAAACTAAATAACAGTTTTCATCTATTCCATAATTGCTTGAAGGTGAATTTCCATTCTTGCAAAGCTTGTTAAACTTGGGGTTGTTGATTTGGGCTTGTCAAATTTCAGAAACTTTGTCTCTAAGTTGGGTGATGATTGAGCTGAGTTGGGCATCTTGATTGGAAGAGAAAATTGTCCTAACATTTTCAGGATTGTTCTCTGCAAAAGTTCTCCCCCCCTGGATAAACCTTTTCCCAACGTGATAAAGCATCAGGAACAACCGCTTGTTTCCCATGGCGGTAAATAATTGTAAAGTTGAGCTGGGAGAGGTATTCGGCCCATTGTGCCTGTATGCATGTGAGGACTTTTGAGCTCATAAAATACTTAAGAGAATTATGATCAGTAAGAACCTCAAAAGGCTCTGCAAGGCTCAAAAGGTATGAAAACCATTTTTTCAAGAAATAAACAATTGCAAGAAGTTCCTTGTCATGAATCTTATAGTTAAGCTCTGCAGCAAGCAACTTGAAAGACTCACAGGCAATGGGAGGAAATAGATTAGAAGAAGAGGAAAACTGCAAGATTACTTTGCAAATGCATAGCTGCTTGCGTCCCTTTCCATAATAGTGCAAGCTAGCTTGTTGAAGTGAGTGACTATTGAAGCAGTGGTAAAAGCTTTTTTCAGAGCTTCAAACTCCAAAGCCGCTTTCTCTGTAAAAATAGAGTGAGTGTCTTTTTGAAGAAGGTTAGTAAGATTCACTGTCTTCTTGGCATAGTTCTCAATAAAGCTCCTGTAAAAAATACTGAAACCAAGAAAAAATTGAAGGGATTTAATAGAAGAAGGTGCGGGCCAGTCCAATATGCGTTGCCTCTTTGCTGGGTCCATGGCTAGTCCCTGCTGCAAAACTATTACACCTAAAAATTGAAGGGATTGAGTATGGAATTTGCACTTAGAGGATTTCAAAAACAGGTCATTATTTCAAACTTGCTGCAGAACCTCATGCACATGGGTAAAGTGCTCCTCAAGAGTTTCCAAGTAGAAAAGTATATCATAAAGATATACCATGAGGTATTTCTCTACAAGGTTGGTAAAAACATCATTAAAAAAATGTTGAAAAGTGGAAGGAGCTTTACAGAGGCCAAAAGGCATGACAGTATACTCATAGCTGCCAAAAAGGGTTTGCATTGCGGTCAAGTACTCATGACCCTTCAAAATGCAAATCAATTTATAGGCTCCTCAAAGGTCTAACTTTGAGAAATAAGAAGCTCCGTGGAAGAGAGTGAGGAGGTGCAACATAGGAGGTACTGGATAGGCATTCTTCTGGGTTACCTGGTTCAGTTTCCTATAGTTAACGCAAAGGCAAAGTCAACCATCTTTCTTTGGAAAAAATAGGACAGGCAAGCCGGTTTTTGAATTTCTTGGTCAAAGAAATCCTTTCAATACATTTTCTGAAATTTATTCTTGAAGCGCGGTTGATTCTTGCTTTGAGAGAGAGTAGACTGGACAAGGTGCCAGAGGTGGGCCAGTAAGTTCAATTTTGTGATAATATGAATGGGATGGAGGAGGTTTATCAGCTTTAACAACTTAAAAGACATCAGCAAAGTCATTATAAAAAGTAGGTAAAGAATCTCAAATGATTTCTAAATCTTCAATCTCATCATTGTCTTCTAACACAGGGTTAAAAGTATTTGCACAATTTGAGAGGATTGAGGAGCTCAAAATACACCTTTTGGTAGGCGCCTGCTTCTCTTCAAAGAAAAAAGGAAGGTGTAAGTTGGAAAAATAAGCAATAACTCCTAAATCTGAAGAGGGAACTTGGGAATGGAGGTCAGGATATTGCAAATCTCCTGGCGGAAAGGTGTCATCCAACTCAATGACAGTTTCAGGTAGGCTATTTAATTCCCGGTTTGCGGAAGGGTTAGTTTTTTGGGGGTGCAGGGTGCAGAGGTTCATTACTCCTTCTTGCCAATTCACATCCCAATTCCAGTAGACTAGGAAGTCATGGAAAAGAATGGTATTGTCCATTCCAGGGATATCCAAGACAAACAAATCCCATTTGAAGCTGGGTAAATTGGAAAATGTGAATTTCCATTTTGTCTTATGGGTAACCCAATTAGACGGTTTGTTTGCACTACTTACTAGATAGATGGGGAATTTTTCTACCTTGGAATGCATAAGATTTTTAGAGGTGGCAAATGCTGCATAAAAAAGAAGAATTAGCGCCAGAATCAAGTAAAACTTGGTAAGGAGTTTTGTTGGAATGGAAAATTACAAATATCAAACCTGGAGCACCCAGTGACTTGCAAGTGCAAAGATTGACTTGCTGTTTAGATAATGGGTAGTTTTCCTTGCAAGTATCAGAAAAAATACCAGCTATTTTTTTGAAAGCTTAGCCACTTCATGCGCTAGCCGCTTTGCACAACTATTGAAATCATGACTAACTCTGCAATACATACACAACCCTGCCTTTTCCTCCTTAACCATCCCTTGTTCTTCAGAATCCTGGTTTCTGTATCCAGGAACTTTGGAGTTTTGGTGGTTTTCTTCCCTTTCAGGGTTGGAGTTCAAATTTGAGGTTGATTTGCTTTGCTTTGGATTCTTCTGTTGTTGTTTCAAAAAGTTTTCTGCCTTTGGGGCCAAGGTGGACTGTCTGTGATTGTTTTGTTGCAAGCAGTTTTTGTTGTGATAGCCATTATCAAGCTTGATCACCCAGTTGATTAGCTGCTGAAGGGAGGTTGTCTTATGTCCCCAAACTTCAAGCTGCTCAATCAAGCCTTCCGGTAAACTCTTCTGGAAATGGAAGAGGAGTGCTGCTTTTTTCCACTGGATGTGGGACTGCAGCATTTGGAATTGAGAGATGTAGATAGAAGCCATAATATTTTCCTTCATCACCAAGCTATTTAATTTTCACTTGGTGTTGCAAAATTCATTGGGGTTGCCAAACAAGGTGAACAGTTTTTGCTCAAATTTGTCCCAGTTGTTGAGTTTACAGGTGGGGCTAGTATTATCTAATAATTTGAGGTATGGTTTGAACCATTGCAAGGCTCTACCTCCTAGGAAGGAAAACACATACATGACTTTTTGAAAGTTGGAAGGGAAATTGTTGGGGTCATTGGAGAAGATGATTTTGCACAACTGTAGGTAGGAGCCAAGCTTATGTGGATGCTTCCCATTGAAGTGGTCAGGCTGCTTCATGCCCGGAGTGCAAAAGCTTGGATTTTTTGCACTAGGCTGCAAGTATTGTTGTTTGAGAGCTTTGACAAAAATAGAGATAACCTCCTGAGATTCCAACGTGGGAGCATTTTGGCCAGGCCTTTTCCTACAACAAGTTGAGGTTTCATTGGAGGAGTGGTCAGAATCTTTGAGTTGCTTGAGGGGATCCTCTGGAGCTTTGGACTTGATTCTTTTGGCTAAAGGGTCATCAATTGGTTCAACTGAAGGGTATTTAGAAGAGGGGATGGTATATAAGTTTTTTCTAGCCTGGGAAATGCTGGATCTCCCCACCCTGTTGATATCATCATTGTAAGGGGTTAGGTAAGCGTTTCCGGTTGAGAAAGTATGTGACATTGTAAAAAATGAAATCTAAGATAGATTTACAATCTATAATAGATGAGTTGAGTTAGTTAATTTAATGGCACATGACCTCCCCACGTACTGGAGGGGATCTTTAGGTGATTGTGAGCGCCACGGAGAAAGCTAAGTGCAAGGACAAGTGCAAGGTAGCAAGGTGCTAACTTCAAGGTATGATTGACGGCAAGTAGCAAGAGGGATGGGGTTTTTTACGTAGAGATGAAACTAAGGCAAGGCTTAATGTGATAGTCTTTCCTTAGAAAAGCATAGAATGTATGAAATTAACTAACTGAGGAAACAATCTGCAGGAAAGCAGTGAGTCCTTATAAGGTAATCTGGAGTGACTAGGTACAACCTGATGGAAATTCTTCTACAGCTAGAGAGCATGATGCAACGGATGAAAGGAATGGAATGGGAAGATGAAATTGAACAATAAAACATCTCTGGAGTCATAGAGTGGGTGCAAGACAAGAGGACCGTGCAAGTATGTACCCTAGTAAATGCAATGCATGAAGGAATGACATGAGATGACACTGCAAATGAACAAAAGTAGTGACAGAGGTGACAATTCAGGGAAGGGTGTTAGTCCAAAGATGGAACTATACAATTGATGTGGCTTGATGATTGTTTGAGCTAAAAGAGTAGCATAACCAAGAATGGAAGTCCAAGGGCTGAGATACCCCAGGAGAGATGGAGAAATTTCCAAATGGATGGTCAACCAACTGCAAGGTGTTGCAGTTATAGACTGAGTTGCCAAGATTGGAAGGTTATCACACAAGCCAGAGGTGGTAAGTGGATCACACTAATGATGGTTTGCATTTATGATTGTCACACTGAAGACTGAGGTAGATGGTACTGATGAGAAGGGTATATCAAAAAGTGAGGAAAAAATATCCTTTAAATCTGGAGCGTGACACTAGGTAATTGAAGTAAGTGAGAGCATTTATAAAAATATGGAAAGGTTGGATTTAAATGAAGTGATTCATTATAGGTAGATTCTGGAATGCAAGATTGAGTGTGATGAAAGAAAAAAATATTAAAATTGAATGAGATTAAATGGATGAAGAAAATAAAAACATTTCAATGAATGTTAAATTTTGAGACATAAGATGAGCATTATATCCTGGGAATGATTGGATAATGTAGATGAGTAACATGTGATGCACTGGAAAAGGAAAGGTGCAAAGTAATTTTTTGGATTCAACAGTAGTTTGATTTATTTTATAAATAAAACCATTTTGAAGTGCATGGTTAATGAGGATTGTATACGTGAACTATTTTAATATAAAAATCACAGAGCTTATTGGAACTAGTTTTGGGTGAAATGCAAGATTTGAGGGATTCTGGAAAGTGCTGAATGAGCTTCTGGAAAATGATTTTCTCTTCCTTGATGCCAACAGTAGTAAGCATAATGAACTAATATTTTTGAGAGCTTTTAGGTTTTATGATATTTGATGAAAGGTAGATGATTAGGAGAGAAGTGATTTCAAATTTGGTTTTAAAAAATAGACTTGAGTTCAAATCATGACATAAATGTACAAATTCCTGCTCACATATGTGCAGAAAATGGAGCCAAGTGTGAAAGATTATCAGGTCTTTAAAATACCAAAAGGTGCAAGGATCTTACAGCTCAGGGCCAGTTTGAAGAGATTTTTACAGGTGTTTCATTATTTGCAAATGTTTTCTATGAAACCAAAAAAATGTGTGGTGTATAAAGGGGTAAATTATCAAATATGAATTGGTGATAGAAAAATTTCATTTTGAATAAACTGGTGGCAGATGAAAGACCATATTCCAAGTGAAATTTCTACCCCAAAAAAATTTAAAAGGATTTCAAATTCTCCACCAGCAGATTTTAATCATGGATTCACAAATTAAAGACTTTTTTTGAAATACTCCCTGAAAAATATCACATTTTCACTGCTGAAAGCATTGATCATTTGGCTACCTATTGAGTCCTCTTTGAGAAAAATCTCAGCCTTGATTAACATGGTTGCATCCCAATTCAAGTCACCTTTCTTTCTTAAAAATAATACCTAAGTAAAAATCCCAGATAATTTTATGGAAAAAATTCATGTATATAGTACAAGAGAAAAACCTCTTTTTTTTAAAAAAATTAATATATTTTTTGAAAAAAACTTTTGATTCCAAAAATGGCTCATCCATTCTCAAATTAATGAAAGAATGAATAAAATTTTAGTGTGTGGTCACCACCCTCCAGAAATACTCAGTGAAATTGACAAATTCCTCAATAACTTATTAGGGTGTATTAGAGTTAACAAAAACCACCATTTCTTAATGGCAGGTTTCAACCCAAATCCCCCATTTCAAAACCACCATTTAAAAAAAAAACTTATTTCACATCAGACATGTCAGATTTACCTGAAAATAAATGGCTTTTTCCAGATAAAGTATTCAAAGGCTTTCACCGCCTCAACCACACATCATTCCATGTCATACACCCGGTGTTTCAACCTCACCTACCTCTACCTCTGACCTCATGGGAAAAATCTGATTCATTAATCTCATAAATTCATCACTCTCATCACTCATCAATCTCATAACTTCATCACTCTCATCAATTTAACCCTCTCATAACTTATCAATCTCATTAATTATTTCTCTCATCCTATATTTCTCTCATTTATTGTGCTCATCACTCATCACTCTCATCACTTCCTAACTCTCATCACTTTATTTCTCTCATTTCTTCATCACTTCATCACTTCATCCCTCTTACTCTTTTCAAATGGCCCCTTAGCAAACCTCCCCCTGAAAGTACCCACAAAAATCAAATGCACCAAAGCAAACATCCCCCAAGAAATCTAAAACAAAAAATAATCCCCCATCAGCTTCCAAATGCTCAAGTCAGCTCAAGAGAGCTGATCACATCATCCTGATAAACTGGCTCAAAATCCCCTCAAACTATGACGCTTGCTTTGGATCCAAAAATGAAACACCAGTTTGACAACTTCCATCCTCTAAGGTTAAAGGTGATCTCCTGATGGCCAATGAAATAAAGAATAAAACCAAAGTTAGGATGGATCTTTCATCCAAAAAGATGAGGGACAAATTCAAGAACTATCAATCCAAGTAAAAAAAGGCCCGCTCAAAGTCAATCTTGACTGTCTTTGGGATCACTGACTTCAATAAAGCCCATGAAATCAACTTGGCGGTGGATAATTTGGACTCAATTTGTCCTTTTTATATTCAAATGGATGAAATATTTGGAAAAAAGGCCAAAATCACCTCCTTAGCTGATTTTGATGCCCAAAAATCCAATTCCATTGGTGCTGAGGACTTGGCTATGGATGCTCAGCCTAGCAATGATGATCATGATGAAACCTTGGAGTGGCCCAAATCTGATGTGGAGGATGATATTCCAACATAACCAGCTCCAATCATGTCCACATCAGCATTGATAAACACTTCAAACCCTTGCTTGGATCACTCACTTACATCTTTTGATTTTTCCCTTCCTGGGATGGAATAACTGGAAAACTTGGCCAATGAGGAGCCAGATATTCCAGTATTTCCATTGAAATCAACATTTTCTCAAGTAAGGAAGCAAGTTCTTTTCTTTTCTGTCCAGTTAATCATGAATGATTCAAATTGTAAAAAAAAAAGTCTCATACTTTTCTGAATGGCTAAACACTTGAGCCAATGGGGCCTCCCACATCACCTTCAAATAAAATTGACAACATTTCCACACAAAACTCCTCCACAAAGGGAAAGAAAAATGCCTCAAATTCCATCAACATCAACCTCAATAACCATCAAAATAGGAGAAAAACTTCCAATTTTTTTGGCTTTGAAGATATCAGGGAGAAGCGCAATTGAAGTAAGTGCATTGATTAAATCTCCTTGCTTTTGAAATCAAGCTCATTCCTATTCCCATCCAAAAAAAAGTGAAATCAAAAATTGAATCTGAAAAACTTCAATTTGAAAAGGAGAAGTGGGATTGTCAACAGGCTATTGATTTTCAAAAGCAGAAAGCCAAGAGTTTGACTTATCAAAAAAAAGTTTTCAGTCAAAAGGAGTGAAGCGGGATCCAAATTTCAATTAAGAGAAGGAGGGGATGTTTTTGTCCATCATTTTTTTATGGTTGGAATCAAATTCAAGTCTGGCTAATTTTTGAAGCATTTGGCCTAAAATTTGAGAGGCTTTGTTGGACCTAAGGTTCAAAAAACAAAAACCTTGAGGGAACATTGAACAGCAGCTTTCTTCAAATATTTCCCAGAAATTTCAGAAGGGTGCATCAATTTTTGCCATCCAATCACCCACATTTTTCCAAGATCTTGAGGGACCAAAAAGTGTTGAAAAATGTTTTGGATTGGTGAAGGAAAATGGTGACAGCTTTGATGTCCTTCTTCTTTTTCTCAGAGATTTTATTCAAAGGGATAAATTTGATTATTGCAAAAAGGGATTCATGATCAGATTGATTATTAACAAAAGCTTTTCCAGAGGAGAAGAAACAGAACTTTTTGATCTTCTTTTTGGCCTGCTCAAACTCTTCAGGGGATTTTTTTCAACTGTTCTTTTTTTTGATAATCATGGCGGGATACAGATCCAAAGTTTTTATTTTTTCTCTGAAAAAATAACATTTTCATTAATCCACCCCTCTTCTACTTACAAAGAGATTTCAGAATCCCTCATTTGAGCCCTCTTTTGCTGAGGACCCCTATTCTTGCCACCTCTCTGTATTTTTATCAAATCATTTCCTCCCATCTTTTTCCCTCCAATCCAAATAATTAAATTGGGGTGAGGATCAAGAAAGGATTCAAGTAATTGTGTAACATCTTGAGATTAGTGGGAGAAGAATTGGAAGTCAAGAAAAACGGCAGTTGTAGAAGGAGGAAGGGGTGGAACAATGTGTTGCATTTAACGGAATCAAATAAAAAACATTCATTAGTCAGTAAGAATCAAGTTAGATGATCAAAAAAAATATAAAAAAAATAAAAAATACCTGTTAATCTTCCCCCCCCAAAAAAAGAAATTGTCAGTCCCATTTTTTGATCATCTGGGAGAAGGAGGAGGAGGAGGGGAAGGGGGGGCCAATCATTTGTGGATCAAAATTCAAGCAAACAATTTTTTGCTTGTGGTTTGATTAATCAAAAAAACAACAAATGGTTGATTTTTTGTTTGTGGTTTGTTCAATCAATAAAACAGCAAGAAATTAATCAATTAAACAAACAACAAACAAAGAATTGAGGGCTTGCAGTTGAATTGATCAAAAAAACAGTGTGGTGTTGTTATATAGCCTTGGATTGGGAACTGTGCTGCAGTTGGCGCGCTCAGAATTTGGTAGGTCAGGCTCAGAACTTGGATGCGCCCGGGCTCAGCAGTAGGCACCGCGGGGCTTGGAATACCAAGCATGGGTCAGGCTTGATTGGATGTGGCAGGCTGCGGCCCGCTTGGACATTAAGGACCCAAGAATGGAGCTGGCCCAACCAGGTTTGCAGGCAGCTAGTTTGGGGAGGTAGGGTGGGGTGATTGGGGCTATAGGCGCGGGCCAACCTGCGGGGCAGGAAATCATGTGGTGCGCTGGGAAGATATGGACAAGCGGGGAGTTCCAAGTAGGGCGTGGCAGAGGGCCGCGTCATGAGAAGGACAAACTGGTTGTAAGTAATGGTAAGCAGGCAGGGAACAGATTAGGGTTAGGCTAGGGTTTTGGGCCTAGGGTTTCTTTTACATTTGTTGTTGGGCTGTCATTGCGCTTGTACTTAGGTTAGGGTTGAGAGTGTGGGCATAAAGTCCACGCTCTCAACCCCAGATTTTGTCATATCATCTTATCATTGGATCTTTGGCGCAGGAAATGAAAAAGAAGGGAAGGAATTCATCATCTTTTTTACTCTCTCCCTATCTCTCTTTCTTAAAAAATAAAGGAGCATCCTTAACCTCACAGATGCTGGGACCATTGATTCTGGAACTTGAGGACAACTAGGAGAGTATTTCTCTCTCTTAGTTTCCACAAAATAAAACAATCAATCAATCAAAAAAACCACAAGCAGTTGATCAATTGTTTGTTTGCGGTTTGAGGGACAATGAGGAGGAGGGGGGGGGTTCTGAGCTAAGATTGAGAAAGAAGGGGGGTTATGGCTAAAGGAGGAGGAGGAGGCTGGGATTCAATTGATCAAACAATCAGAAACAAATCACTAACTCAAATGGAGGAGGAGGAAGAGCCTTTCTTACCTAAATTGATGAATCAATGGGGAGCAGAATCAGGAGGAGGACAACCAGGAAAAATTTTGAGGTGGAGGTGGATGGTGAAATGGTTTGGTGAAGAGGAAGAAGGAGTGGACTGTCAATGAGTGGGGTGAGGTGAGTGGTGAGGAATGAGGTGGAGGTTTTTTTTTCCAAGTCCACCAAAAAAAAAACCAAGTCAGCCTATGATTCTTGGTTGAAAAACAAAAAAAAGAATATAACTGTGATGTGATTTTTTACCTATTTCAAAACTGAATTTTACTTCAAAGTGAGAAATTGTGAAAATTAGAATACACTCTATCATGGCAAAAGATCAGGGACAAGATGAGACAGAGATGACTTGTGGATGATTGGGAATATTTTCTTCAAATATTTTGTCCAATTCATCTTTGATGTTTTGCAGAAGGTTGTGAATGATTACTGTTGACATATGACACATTTCCATTTTTCCTTCCATGTTTATTATTTATATTTTTCCAATATTTTTCTATTATCTTATTTCATTTCATTAATTTCATTATTTTACGCTCCACACTTCTCTCATTCCCACGCGCGCGGTCTTTCTGTCGCGCGGGCTACCCGGCACTCAAAATAACTATTCAATATTCCAAACCCAGTCGGCACAATACCAGAGGTACTTAATCTGTGGGCTCAAGAAAAACTGAGAGAGAGACGGTGTTGAATTTCTTCTTTTTAATTCCAAAGCTCTCAACATTCACCCTGATCAAACTGTACGACCCAGATCAATCAATACAAATCAACATTTGAGCGCTTTCAAGAAGAAAGACCCATTTGCGCAGAGGTTTAGCTAATTTGGTGCAATCCTTCCTTTACAAACAGTTTGTATGATTCATCCATCTTATAACTCTGTGTCATTCTCAACTTCAGCAATATTCAGGCAAAATCAGAGGAGGTAGTCTAGCATAGTCAATCTTCATCATCTCAGTCATTCACATAGTGTTGACATCAGAGTAGCTGGGTATGAATTGCTTTTTCATTAAGAGTTTTATGCACTATGTCTCTCTGATCAATCTGTAGGTAGTTGCTGGTTTTATTTCTATTAAGAATTTCAGATCCCTTTATTCATTACAATTAACAGTCGAAGAGTGATATTTTAATCTCAACCAGACAACCAGCATGGGTGACTCATTAACGGCGACAATTCTTGAGACCGCCATTGAGGCTATTCCTCTCCTCACCGTGGACAACTTCTCAATCTGGAGCAATTGTGTGATAAATATGATGGATCTTCAAGAAGATCTTTACAATAAACTTATAAAGAAGAATTTAGACTCCTCCAGAAATCCCATCGGACTCAGCCACATGGAAAATGTAAGAATTAGAACTATTCTCACATCCAAGTTGGATACCTCAGTTCAAGCAAATATCATAAACCCTGAAAACAAAAAAGACGCCCATCTTATATGGTTGAGAATCAACAAATATTTCGCGTCAAATCATGCTTCAAATCAAGCAAGGATCTTCAAGGAGTTTCTCAGGACTCCCTTCTCTGCCTCAAACCTCCTGGGGTTTATCACCAACACCAAAACCGCCATTTCACAACTCCATGAAGTAGGAATTGAACTCCCGTCCAATATTATAGCTTACCTCATCTTGGAGAAATTGCCACCTTCCTTGGACACGGTCGTACAGCAAATCACGCACTCTGACAAGAAGGTTACTCCGGATCATGTTCTTGATCATCTCAGACTCTTTCACAACAACCAATCTCTTGGTAATGTGTCGACTGGTGAGAACAAAAAGGAAGAAATCAACTCCGTCTCCTTTTTTAACAAGGAAATAAAACCCTGTGAAGAAAACTGGCACAATCCTAAGGCCAACCATCCCAAAGGCCGCTGCTGGAAGCTCTGTCCACAACTCAAGCCCAGTTTTCCAAAAAAGAAGAAATTGGAGGTTGAAAATTCCAAAAATTTGACAAAAAGTGTTAGATCGTTTCACTCGGCACTCTCTCAATTTTCAACGATCTCCCACTCATTTGTCCTTGACTCCGGTTCATCCACGCACATGGTTTCTGATGAAACTCTCTTTGATCATCTAGACCAATCACTGAACGGGAAAATCTCAGCCAGTTCTGGTGTGGACAGCCTTAAGTACTTTGGAAGGGGAATCATTTCAGTCACTGACAAGAAGGGTCAGAGGGAGATACTATCAAATGTGTTGTATTCTCCTCTTTCCACAGCTAATCTCCTTTCACTTTGATTGCTATTGTTGGATGGCTTCCATGTCTTGTTTCTTGCCAACAAGGTATTGTTAAAGAAAGGTATTTGGTCGGTTGTAGGGTATTATGATTGCAATATACCCATTTTTCATCTTCATTGCGGACCACCTAACCCAGTTTCTCATCTAAGTCATGAAGAGATCCTTCATAAATCTCTTGGCCACGTCAGCTACCATTGGATCAGACATAAGCTTGGGATAAAGGTATCTAAACCCAATGAATGCTTGGCCTGCGCTGTCAGTAAAATCACTCAAGCTTCCTTCACCTAAAAACATAAACAAGCTGAAAGACCGTTTCAAGAGTTACACTGAAATTTGATAGGAACAATCAAACCAAGGGGTATCTATCACAATTCATACATACTGACAATTTTCAACAGTTGTAAAAGATTTGTAGCAGCTATTCCAATTAAAGATAAAGGGGAAAAAGCAACAGTTCTTCAGTTTCTCATCAATACAGAATTGAAACGGTTTGGTTACTCTCCAATGATCCTACACTCAGACAGGGGAACCAAATTTTTCAACAAGTCCCTGAAGGCTTTTTGTCAAGCAAACAACATCATGCAAACATTCTTGGATCCCTACACTCCTGAGCAGAACAGATTGGCCAAGAGATACAATCGCACTATTCTTGAGTCCCTTCAAACAGTTCTCTTTGATTCAAACCTTCCCACTAAGTACTGGTGCCTAATAATCAAGGCCTGCACACTCATCATCAATTAATTTCTGTCTCATAGATCTAACACTTCGCCGTACAAGCAATTCAAAGGGAGGAAAATTGAGCTAAATTATTTTCATCCTATTGGCAAACCTGTTGCTTTTATTTCCGGTGATAAGGCTCCATTGAAAAAACTTGAACCTTGTGGTGCATTTGGCAGGTTAGTAGGATATAAAGAGGATCTGCTCTCCTACAGAATACTCACAGAGGACAATTGAGTAGTTGACACAAAAAGCATCAAGATCTTAGATTTTGATGCGTCTCTCACTCCTTCCAACAGCAATGTCAAACTTGAGATAGAAGAAAATTTGGATGTCTGTGTTGAGCACTCTACTAAAATTTTTCCTCAGGATGAAAGAACCCATGAAGACAAGACTCGCGCTCCTTCCCTTGATAAAGCTCTGACAAAAGGTCCTCCTGACATAGACTTTCAGCCCAATCTCACTTCCATAGGATCACCAATGGTGGATCACAAGGAAGCACCTAGGTATAGTTTTTGCAAAAGGACAGGAAAGGTCAGACCGATTCAGTATTTGCATCTCAACAAGCAGATGAAATATTTGTTGTACTGGAAAGACTCACGCATCAGCAAAATAGAGGATATTGAAAGCCAAGACGTTTGGGAGGAGTGCGATGTGTCTCCTGAGCATTTTCTTAGGACTATGTGGTTTGACAAGATAAAGCTGTCTACTTCCTCAACAACTGAACAAAAGAAATCCAGACTATGTATTATGGGAAACCTACAAACACCCGGGATTGACTTTGGTGATACATTTTCCCCCACTGGAAAGTTCACCACGTTGCTCATTCTTCTGATTCAGGGAATCATTCTTGGGTGGACAATGCATCAATTTGATGTCAAGGGTGCTTTCTTATTTGCTCCTCTCAATGAAGACATTTACATCTTGAAGCCGGAAGAGTGCAACCGCAAATCTTGATTCCTAAAACTAAAGAAGTCTCTATACGGTCTTAGGCAAGCTCCGGCAAACTGGTTCAAGACTTTAACAACTTGGTTAGAATCCATTGGGTATCCCAAATACAACTCTGATCCGTGCTTGTACATTCACAATCTCAAAGGGTCTTCTCTTTTTTTCATGTAGATGACTTAGTGGTAGTGGGAGAGGTGGACTGGTTTCAAAACCTGTTTCTAGATTGATTTCCTTGGTCGTCGGCACATGAACTAGATACAGTGCTAGGAATGAATGTCACAAGGACCAAGGAGAAACTAGGTCTGAGTCAATCTTCCCTCATCACTGAAACGCTTGAGGAGCTGGATCTTACGTCTTGTTGTACTGTACGCACGCCTCTTACGCCCAGTTTGCAACTAACAGAAGTGACTGAAGAAGACTACAACGAGTTCCAAAAGCTAAATATTAACTTTTGACAATTTACCGGAATGCTGAATCATTTGTTGTGCAGGACGCGTCCCGATCTGTCAGCTGCAGCTTCTCTGTTGTCCAGGTTCAACCAAAGACCAGGGCTGTCCCATTGGAAGGAGGTCCTCCATGTATGGAAGTATCTGGCTGGAACAGTAGACCTACAACTCGTCCTTCATCCTCAGGATGAGGATTTTCAACTGATTATTTATTTGGATGCCACCTGGGCGGACAACCCTGACACTCGGCGTTTGCAATTGGGATTCTTGGTGAAGTGGTTGGGTTGTCCCATTGCCTGGAAAAGTCAAAAACAGAATAACATCACGTTGTCGACCACAGAAGCTGAATTGAATGCACTCACCAACAGCACGCAGGAGGGACTGTGGATACGGTCCGTCATCAAAGAACTCTGGAAGAAAAATTTATCACCCACCAAGTTTTTCATTGAAAAAAAGGGTTTGTTGGACAAAATTCAGCACTTTGGCTCAAACTCAAAGACAAAACATATTGAAATGAAGCTGAAATGGCTTAGAAAACAATACAGTGAAGGAGAGCTATTGGTTCAACTCATTGCTTCCAAAGAAATGTTGGCCAATGCACTATCCAAACCTGCAAGAAATAACATGCTTGACCTCCTCAATCAAAGCTGTTTTCAATGATTGGCACCAAATTCGGGGGGGATGTTGACATATGACACATTTCCATTTTTCCTTCCACGTTTATTATTTATATTTTTCCAATATTTTTCTATTATCTTATTTCATTTCATTATTTTCATTATTTTACGCTCCACACTTCTCTCATTCCCATGCGCGCGGGCTACCCGGCACTCAAAATAACTATTCAATATGCCAAACCCAGTTGGCACAATACCAGAGGTACTTAATTTGTGGGCTCAAAAAAACCTGAGAGAGAGACGGTTTTGACTTTCCTCTTTTTAATTCCAAAGCTCTCAACATTCAACCTGATTGAACTGTACAACCCAGATCAATCAATACAAATCAACATTTGAGCGCTTTCAAGAAGAACAACCCATTTGCGCAGAGGTTTAGCTAATTTGGTGCAATCCTTCATTTACAAACGGTTTGTATGATTCATCTATCTTATAACTCTGTGTCATTCTCAAATTCAGCAGTATTCAGGAAACATCAGAGGAGGTAGTCTAGCATAGTCAATTTTCATCATCTCAGTCATTCACATAGTGTTGACGTCAGAGTAGCTGGGTATGAATTGCTTTTTCATTACAAGTTTTATGCACTACGTCTCTCTTATCAATCTGTAGGTAGTTGCTGGTTTTATTTCTATTAAGAATTTCAGATCCCTTTATTCATCAATTACACAAATGATAATCCATTTGATGAGGATCTTTATTTCTTTGGTATTTTGAAGCTGTTTTTTCATTTCCCTTAAGCTGGCCCATCTTACTTTCAGTGCACCAATTGCATGTTCCATCCAAAAGTGTGATTGAGCAAGATGATAGTTGAAATTGTTTTCTTGTGGATCATTGGAAGAAAAATCCCAATAAGCTGGAACAAGATATTTTCTGCTAGCATAAGTTGAGTTGGCCAGAAGGTATTGATCTTGGTCAAAGTAGTTCTCTGGTTGTCAGGCACTCAGCATCCAATTCAAGGTATATGAATTGCAACAAGAAACTGGAAGGTCAGCATGGAGGGATGTTAAATTCTTTCAGTTATCACAAACAGGTTGTAGTGCCACAGAGTATCTATAAAAACAGATAAAAAATATTTTTTCAGTGTTTTATTGAAGTTGTTATCAAAGGCTTTGGAAAAGAAATGAATCAATTGCCTTTTTCCCAATGAAAATAGTGGTTGCCATCTAGCTGGGGTTTTTGACTCAAGGGGATAGTGGTTCCATCAACAAAACCAATGCAACTGGGAAAGCCTTCAGTCTCCATTAATTGAGATATTGCTTTTTTTTATTCTTGGGTTGGTCAAGAAAAGACTGAGTGACAGAAGGATAGGATAGAAATCATGAATCTTTTGGTGTACAAGTAAATGGTTCCATAACCAACTGAGAATAGATTTTCTAATCAATGAATGGCTGCTAAATTTCCATTTGATACCAATCTAAAAAGATCAATGGCCAGTTCAATAGCTGGATTGGGTTAAGGATTCTAAGAATTTTTCTGGAAGATGTGGTTTTCTTCAATCATCTACAAATGTTTCATGAATGAAGGCAATAAAGTTTGGAACAGTTGCTGGAAGCTTAAGTCAGGGAGGAGATGAAGCTTTTGCCTTTGATACATAGGGTTGTGGAGAGTCTGTCTTCTTTTAACTATGTATTGCTTTGGAAATAGAGAATTCAAAGCTAACAAAGTTGATTCCAAATTGGAGTCTGAATCAGAGCCAAATAAAGAAAAAAGTTCAGTCAGCTTTTTTGCATTTTCAACTTTCTGCTGGAAAGTTTTGTTTCACATGTTGAGAAAGATGGTGATTTCATGTGGGGTGATGAGATGATGATTGGATGTGTGTGAAGCAAGGGAGATGTGAAGAAATTGAGGTGAGGTGTGTGAAGGGATGGAGATGGGATTGGTATGGATTTGCTGAGGTGGAGGTGGGGATGGGTGTTTTGCATGCAATGGATGGTGGAAGGATGATGATGCATAAATGGCTAATTTGATGTTTGAAATCTTCCATTTAAATGAAACACACCATTTTGAAATACACCAGTTAGGGGGTATGTCTATTTCAGAAAAGTGCCATTCAAAATGGCGGGTTTGTTCAAAAAAATGGCAGGTTTATAATGGCAGGTTTTCTAACTCTCATACGCCCTATTGGAGATAAATATTAATAAAAAAGAAGTAAACCAGAATTTATTTCTGCCAAAATCCTGGAATAAAAGGGAATGTCACTCCTCCACTTTTTTCTCATCCTCCTTATTTTGATCCTCATTCTTTTTCCATCCTCAATTAAATCATTTTTATTTATTGATTGTAACTTCAATTATTTTCTTCATTATACAGATTTTTACAATCACAATGGGAAAAATAAATCTCCAAACACTCCATCATTTATTACCCCAAAACAATATAAATGTAATAAAATTCCAACTCTAGGCTTTGACCTTCTTTTTCTTGATGGAATTATTTTCACACACAATCTCATTTAGCCAACAGTCCCTTAAGAATTTTTCAAAGCATATTTTCAGGAAGCAAACTTCCAAAATTTATTTTTCCTTTCAATAGTTTATATGGTTTTTTTGGAAAAGAGAATTGGAGGATTCTGGAAGAAATGAAGCCTGATGAAAGTTGGTAATTTCTTTCTGTTTGCCAGTTGGTAGCTTTGCAAACCATTTTTTTCAATAATAATCCAAGGTTAGGACCTTTTGTACCTTTGTGATCTTTTAGGGTTTAGTTTTAGATGTGAATTAATAAGATATAATTTTTAATTTATTCCCATTGGCTTTGGTAAAATTCATCATTTACATAACCAATATTAAAAATAAGGTATTGGAAGAATTTAAGCAATATACAAGTGTCTTGATTTCAAATAAGAGATTCTCTGCATCTGACTTGTCATTTCATTTGGAATTTACCTCAGTGGTTATATTTTTATAATTTTGGGGAAATAAAATCTCAAAATAAAATTTTAGATTTGCTTCCCATAGCTGAAAACAAAATGATAACAATTTTAGAGTTATACAGAAGTAAAATACTGAAACTTAATAAATAGTCACATACCCAAGATAATTTTTTTTTTGATTCCTCTTAGCTCCACAATAGGGTGAAAATTTCCAGAAATATTTAGTCGTGAAGAAATTTTCTGCATCAAGACATGACAGAAATTATTCCATAATGCTTGGATTCTTATCCAAAAATTTTACTTGGATTTTTTGTTGGAATTTCTGAAATTTTGAGCCTTTGAAGCAGCCATCTTGAAAATAATAGTGATTGCTGAAATTTGACAAGCTTTTTTGAAAAGGATCATAGGCCCTTGTTCAATTTTTGGTTCCCATCATGAAATCATAAAATTTTCAAGATATTCATGAATTTAGCAAATATGGACTTCATCAATGTGGATGAATTTCTTACTGAATTTCAATATATCAGCATTAATTTCTTTTGAAGTTTGCAAATCACTTTGGGGAATTAACTGGGATACTTTGGATTCTTGAGATAATTTTTTAAAATTATCATCTGATTGAAATCTTACACAGAAACTTCTGATAAAAAAATTGATTTGCAGCATGAGGGACTGATATGGTTTGATTAGGCTGCATAGGAGTCTGATGTGAGAAAACTGAAATTCCTAAAAATTTATGATTGGTATGTAAGTTCTCCTGGGTTTTTCTGAGATTCAGATAGGTCTGCAACTAAATTTTTTAGGCTGAAATTAGAGTGGTAAATCATCAGCCATCATTTTTTTGAGATTTTTATTTGAATTAGATCCAGATCTGCCTTGAATAACAGCTAAAGGGGCCTTGGCTTTATTGAACAGGTTGCTGGTGTTGCTTAGAATGGAAGTTTCAGGCTTGGATTGAGAAAAACAAAGCACTTTTTTACAATTTAATTTGGAAACTAATGGCTTCTTTTTTTTTGACTGGTGGAGTGGGTGATATTTTCTGCTTGGTCTCCTGGATCCAAACTTTTGAAAAATCCTTTGGGTGAGGTTTTCAAATTGGTGAAGCCATTGATTTGGGCTTTGGAACATTCAATTTTTCAACTTTGGTTGTTGGGGGAGATTTCCCCAATTTCAGCTTCTTTGTTTTTTGTTGAATTTTGTTAGGGTGCTTTGAAGACTGGACTTCAAGCCTGCCTCAATATTTGGAACTTGTGTGGATAGAGCAGTGGCAAGCATTTTCTATATCTAGGTTTTGGGGATTGACTGCTGAAGTTGGAGGATTGTCATATTTTGGCGGAAAATTTAATTTTGGGGATCTTGGGGAGGAGGCTCAATTTTGGGTAATTTTTTAGTGAGTTTGGAAGTATATGATTCATATAGAAGGCTGGCTGGTCAGGATGGATGGAGGGAAATCAATGGGGATAGAGGTAAGCAAGTTGGCAAGGCTCAGGAAAATAGCATGTGGGGGTGGGGGACTAGGATCCAGAGTTAAGAATTCAACAGCTGTCTCCTTAGAAGTTGCAAAATTAATCAAGTGATCATTGAACTTTTGTGCTTCTGTGTCACATGACACATACACACACCAACATGCCTTGGGTTATGGTTACACAGGATTGTCACCCATTTGCAAGCAGTGTTGAAAGTGAATTTTTTGATCATATTGGGGTGGGAATAAATAACTGAGTAAATTCCAGTGATAGCTTCCACACCAAAAAGATTTTACAGAATCTCTCACATAACCACGCATGATTGAGTGGCATGCTCAATTCTATATATATCTAATAAAAGACTGCCTCGTATCGCAGTCCTTGGCACTGTAGCTCAGTCGGTAGAGCACCTGCTTAACATGTTCACGCCCGCAGGTTGTCGTCGGTTCAAGCCCGGCCAGAGTCAGTGGTTTCTACACGGAACCCATTTTGCTGCTGCCGCTTTCCCCCTTTTTCTTCCGTTCCTCCCAGACTTCCCCACCGGCCGTTCCTCGGAGGGTACGGACTTTGTGGGTAACTGGTGCTGGGTTTCATTGATCAACTAACGTATCAGAGGTATCAATTCAGGAGGATAACACCGATCGATCAACACTCTGTGTCACATCACACATACTTACTAACGTACTGCAATGCCAACGATCCACACACGCCTAGCGATTTTGAAATGCTGGGATGTGAAATCAGATTGCACGACCGGAACGGGGCTTGTTTGATGCATCGATGATAGCAACAATTGAGCTCGGGGGAGGTTAATACCAACAAGGAAGGAGTTAAAAGAATAATAAACAAGTCGTACGGAAGATAAAATCTTCGCGATCAGATCAAACGGTGGTCATGATCGACGATAGGCAGCTGACTCTTCACCAACATAAACTTTTCTATGCCAGTAGATACAAAGCCGGTGAAGAAAAAGATGCACCGAAGGTTGAGGAGGGAATGAATCCAAAAGGTTTAGACTGATCCCTACCGCATCCCCAAAAAATCATCTTGCAGCTGTCCGCTAGATACTCATTATCGCCGGAATATTCGCCGTATTTGTTGAATATTTCATTGTTCTGTCTGAGACCTCCAATTTTTCTTCCATGTTACCTCTCTTTGATCGTTCGTGTTTTTGTTCATTTGTTTTGATTCTACTCTATTTCTTTTGCTATTTTATTTCTTGTGCTATGTTATGTCTTTATTGTTCATCATCGATCACCATTACACGCTATCGGTTAGAGTCGCGCGATCGAATCTCACGGTGCCTTTCAAGTGGCTACCTTGTTGAACCATTACTGATCCATCTGTCTTTGAAGCATAATCCTCATTCTGCTGATTACTATCACCGACTGTCCTTAATGTTGGCGAAATTTTTCCTTTCTTGTGTGTGCGTGAACTTGTCTATTTTGTGATTTTTCTATCTTTTTATCTCTTAGTGATCATGTTTGTTTCCCACATTGCTATCCTAATTTTGAGGCAACTTGACTTAATGACAGCCAAAGACTCTCTGGTGAAGACCATTCAAGTTCAGGTCTCAACAAACTTATCTGTTCCTGTCTTCAATTGACTTACGGTCTATGGGGATTCTTGGACCATGATCAACTTGATCATTTTACTCATCACTATCTGTCACTACTTCAACTCAAACTTAATACCAATATCCTACAGCCAGCTGAGTTGGCTCAAGAAAGGTCACTCCTGAAATTAAATCACAATTCAGCAAACTGAATTTTATATCAGACTAGATCAATTCTCTTGGATCAATTGAACTTATAAATGGGAAATTATGACTCAAATGAGACCACCAACAATAGGGCATATCAGAGTTAAGCAAACCCGCCATTAAAAATAAAAAAACCCCACTTATTTCAAATCAGACGTGTCAGAGTTACCTGGAAATAAGTGGGGTTTTTCAAGTAAAGTATATAAAGGCTTCCACCGCCTGTCCACTTCATACACCCCTGGTTTTCCACCTCTGACCTCCAAAAAATTATACCTCCAACCTCATCTGAAAAAAAAAATTGATTCATTGCTCTTCATCTCTTCATCACTATCCTCATCACTTCATCACTCTCATCACTTCATTGCTTTCATCACATCCAGCTAACTCTCATTGCATCACTATCCTCATCACTTCATCACTCTCATCCCTTTCTTGCTTTCATCACATCCAGCTAACTCTCATTGCATCACTATCCTCATCACTTCATCACTCTCATCACTTTATTGCTTTCATAGCATTGTAACTCTCATTGCTTTATCCCTCTTGTCACTTCATCACTCTCATCTCTTCCTATCCTCTTTGCTTCATCACTCTCATCCTCTCATCACTTCATCACTCTCACCACTTAAATTCTCTTACAGTCCTTCATCCCTTCATCCCTCTTACTCTCTTTAAATGGCCCCTCAGACATGCTCCCCCCGCAAGTCTGCTAAACAATTCAATGGACCAAAGGAAACATCCCCCAGGAACTCAACATCCAACAATCCTCCCCCATCAGCTTCCAAAGGCTCAAGTCAGCTCAAGAGAGCTGATCACATCATCCTGGTAAACTGGCTCAAAATTCTGTCCAACTACAATGCTTGCTTTGGATCTGAAAATGAAACATGCGTTGGCAAACCTCCATCCTCTAAGGTCAATCGTTATCTCCTGATGGCCAATGAACTCAAGAATAAAACAAAAGGTAGGCTGGATCTGTCATCCAAACAGATGAAGGAGCCATTCAAGAATTATTGAGCTAAGTAAAAAAAGCCCCACTCCATGTCAATCTCCACCAACTTTGGTATCACCAACTCCAACAAAGCCAAGGGAATTAACTTGGTGGTTGATAAGTTGGACTCCATTTGCCAAATTAAAATCAAATAGATGAAATATTTGGAAAGGAGGCCAAAATCACCCCTCTAGGTTCTTTTGACGCCCAAAAATCCGATTCAGTTGATGCCAAGGACTTGGCTGGGGATGCTCAGCCTAGCAATGAGGACCTTGATGAAGATTTTGCCTTTGAGTGGCCCACCAAGGAGGATATTCAAACACAATCAGCTCCAATCAAACCTACTTCTGCATTTATTGATGAGTCAAACCCAACCTTGGACCCCTCACTTACTTTTTTTGATTGATCTCTTCCTGGGGTGGAAGAACTGGAGAACTTGGCCAATGAGGAGGATTTCATTCCCGTATCACCATTGCCATCAACATCTGCTCAAGTAAGGAACCAAGTTTTTTTCTCTTCTGTCTGGTTAATCCTGACTGATTTGGATTGTAAAAAAACAGGCTCATCCATTCCTGAATGGCCAAAAACTCAAGCCAATGGGGCCTCCCACATCCCCTTTGAATGAGAGCAATGATGTTCCCACACAAACATCCTCTGCAAAGGGAAAGCAAAAGGCCTCCAATTCCATCAACATCAATCCCAATAGCATTCAAAAGAGAAGAAAAACTTAAAATTTTTTGGGCTTTGAGGAGATCATGGAGAAGCAAGATTCAAGTAAGCCCATTGGATTCTCCTTGCTTTCAAAATCAAGCTCATTCCTATTCCCCTCTGAAAAACAGTGAAATCACAAATTGAATCTCAAAAAATCCAGTTTAAAAAGTAGAAGTGGTATTTTCAACTGGCTATTGATTTTCAAAAGCAGAAAGCCATGAGTTTGGCTCATCAACAAAAATGGGATGCTGAGTGGAAGTTCAAACAGGCTGAGCTAAGATTTCAAAAAGAGGAAAAGTAGAAGGATCAACAGCAAGCACAACTGGAAATGGAGAGGGAACAAATGGCAACAGAAAAAAAGGATAAGTGGTCAATGGCTGAGGCATAAATTGGTAGCAGTAGAAAATTAGATGAATTAAAGCAGATTACTCAAATTCTGGGCCTGTAAATATATTTGCTTTGATGAAAAACTTAAAAAGAAAAAAAAGTAATTTTTGATTACAACAATGCTTAAGACTATTTTCAACCCCACCAATAAAAAAATATTTTTTCTTTTTATTTATATTTTTTTTCCTGGAGTATATTTTCCCACTCCCCAAGAACCTGCAAGTGTTTTGAGGGGGGGGGGGGCGGAAATCAAGGGGGGGTGTGGGGCCGGCAATCAAGGGGAGGGGGGGGACAGCAATTGAGGGGGGCGGTCTGATCAAAGGGGGGGGGCAAGGTAGCAGAGGGGCCAGGTGAGCAAGGGAACAGGGGGGGTGGGGTGGGGGGGCTGGTGAGCCAAACAAAGGGGGGGTTGAGGGAGCAGAGGGGCCAGGAGAGCAAGGGAGCAGGGGGGGGGGGGGGTATGGTGAGGGAGCATGCAAGATGGAGAGGAGGTGAGGGAGCAAGAAAGAGGGAGAGGAATTGAGGGAGCAAGCCAGAGGGAGAGGAGGTCAGCAAGGATGGAGGGAAGAGGGGGAACTTACCTGAGACAAGAAGAAGTAAGCAGGTGCGGGGGCCTAAGGTGGATGTATCAAAGGATCAGTATTCATTTATAGGGATAGATGAGGAGGAGGATAAGAAGGAGGGGAAGGAGCTTAACAGGGGTGCCAACAAAAGGAGGAGGGGAGGTGGTGGGTGAGGAGGAGGGGTGAGGTGGAGGTGGTTTGTGAGGAGGAGGAAGGAGTGTACCAACTGGTGGTTTGGTGGGGTGAGGTGGGTGTTTTGGAAGTTTTGAGTCTGTTTTGTCTAAGTTCATCCCACCAAAAGAGAGAAAAAAACCAACTCAGCCTAAGAATCTTGGGTGAACAACCAAAACAAAAAAAATATAGTGAAGGGATTTTTTAACTAATTCAAAATAAAACATTACTCATCAAAGCAAGAAAGGGTGAGAGGAAGAATCCATTATCTCATAGAAGAAGATGAGGGAAAAGATGAGACAGGAATGACTTGAGGCAGATCCAGAATATCATCTTCAAATATTTTGTCCCATTCATCTTTTATGGCCAAAATATTGTGAAGGATTACACAAGTGATAATACAGTTGATGAGGAACTTCATTTCTTTGGGGTTTTGAAGCTGGTTTTTAATTTCCCTTAAGCTGGCCCATCTTCCTTTCAGGACTCCTATGGTATGCTCAATCCAAACTTGTGATTGGGCAAGACAATAGCTGAAATCAGTTTTTCCTTCATTGTTGGACAAAACATTCTGTTATGCTGGAACCACATATTTCCCACTAGCATAAGCTGAATTTGCCAGAAGGTATTGATTTTGGTCAAAGTAGTTCTCTGGTTTTTGGGAAATCTGCATCTGATTGAAAACATATGAATCATGACAAGAACCCAGAAAGCCAGCGTGGAGGGATATTCTTGTTGTTATCAGAAACAAGTTTTAGGGCCATGGAGTATCTAAATAATCAGATGCAACTTATTTGGTAAGTTTGTGATCAAAGTTTTTATCAAATTCATTGGAAAAGAAATGAATCAATTGCCTCTTTTTCAAACCAAAACAGTGGTTGCCATCTAGCTTGGGTTTTTGACTCAAGGGGATGGTGGTTCCGTCAACAAAACCAATGCAACCAGGAAAGCCTTGATTCTCCATTACTTGAGATATATCCTTGCACTCTTCTTTGATTGGCCAAGAAAGGACTTAGATAAGGAAAGATAGGATAGCAATCATGACTCTTTTGGTGTATGAGTCAGTGGTTCCATAACTGACTTAGAATAGAGTTTCTAATTAATGAATTTCTGCTCCATTTCCATTTGATAAAAATATAAAAAGAGCAAAGGCCATTTAGCTGGATTGCGTTGAGGATTCCAAGAATTTTTCTGGAAGATGTGGTGGTATTCAATCATTTCCAAAAATTTTATGAATGAAGGCAATAGAGTTTGGAACAGTTGCTGGAAGCTTAAGTTGGGGAGGAGATGAATCCTTTGCCTTTCATACATAGGGTTGTGGAGATTTTTTCTTCTTAGAATCATGTATTGCTTTTTTAATAGAGAATTCAAAGCCAAACTAATTTATTCCAAATCAGAGTCTGAATTGGAGTCTGAATGGAAGTCAAATACTAACAAAAGGTCAGTCAGCTTTTTTGAATTTTCAACTTGCTTCCAGGAAATTTGATGTGACATGTTGAGAAAGATGGTGATTTGATGTGGGGCAATGATATGATGATGGGATTTGTGCGAAGATGGAGATGTGAAGAAATGGAGATGTGAAGCAATGGAGAAGAGATATGTGTAATGCAATGGAGATGAGATTGGTATGGATTTACTGAGGTGGGGGTGTGGATGGGTTTTATGGATTTGATGGATGATGGATGGATGATGATGCATAAATGGCAGGTTTAATGGCAAGTTTGATGTTTTAAATCCGCCATTTTCATGAAAACCGCCATTTTAAAATACACCAGTTAGGGAGTATGTGTACTTCAGAAACCTGCCATTAAAAATGGCGGGTTTGGTCAAAAAGAAACGGCAGGTTTATAATTGCGGGTTTGCTAACTCTGATAAACCCTAATGGATCAATCATTAAATAACAAATATCCTTTAAAAATAAGATTAAAAACAATTAATTAAAAATAATCCCAAAATAGTTAGTCCATCAATGTATCAATCTGAAATATTCAACTTGTTCAGTCTCTGAATTGGTCTATATCTATTTGGCTGTCTTCTCTTTCATTTCAAATCAATTTATTTTATTGTCATCATTTTTTGGCATATTTTCTGCAAAATTTTTCTTTGTTCAAGGTGTTTTTTATTCTCTTCCATACACAAATTATTATTCAATTTCTCTCATTGGTTCTCTCATTCATCTTTCTAAACACAATTGTTCCACATTCTCAAACTTTTGCCTTGTGAGATATCTTCTTCAATATTCAATCATCACTCTTAGCTCAATTAGATTACCATGCTGGTGTTCCTATACCCACCTCATTTTTAAATTCCTTGGATTGCTAATCAGCCTTCTTGTGACTATTTTTTAAAATGAAATCCTGCTGTTTTTCCTTTTATTTTTCTGAAATTTATTCCTAACTTTTTATTCACAATTTTCATCCTAATTTTTTTTTTAAAAAAAAACATTGTGGAAAATTGGCCAATCTGGTAGTAAAACTAGAAATATGAAAAGATTAAAATTTTCATCACAAAAAAAAGGCACCATCAAAAATATGATATGGTTTAGGATTAAAATTCTCAACAATAGTACTTCCTACATCAGTGAATTTGAATTCATTTCCATCCAGAACTCCTTAGAACCCAAAATTTTTCATTCAAGCAAAAGCTTGCCATTTATTTGTTATTGAATCATAAAACTTGACTAAATGAAAATATTTGAGGATAAAATCCATGCAAACTCAACTCTATCTGGAACCTTGCTTCTTGATTTTTAAAGAAAGGGTTTTTTATTTTGATTGATGCAAAAATCTCTATCCAAATCATAGCTATACTGATTATGCTGGAGAAAGTTGTTGGTATAGTTGTGACCATTATTTACCTCACTGTTGAAGTAATCTCAATAGGGATGTTTATCAAAAGACCATTGTGAATAAAAAAATTCATAAATTTCTAACTCCTGTGCATCTGTAAACTTATTTTTGTCACATTTTGAACTACAAGAAATCCCCAGGATGGAAATTATATTCAAATCTTCCAATGATGTAACAGAGGGAAGCTGAAAAAAATTTCAGAAACTCATGGGCTTTTATCTCTTATTATCTCAAAATTCCTGAAACTTTCATTAAAAATCTGAAGCCACTCAAAATTCTCAAAGAATTTGATCACAATATCAAATACAAATAGTTTAAACAAGAAAAACCTCAACATAATATTTATATCTGATGATTTCATACCCTCTCAACTAACAGAATAATGATCTAACAATAATTCCAGTCCATCTTCAAAAAATTCTGGATGAAATTTAATTTGATATGAAATGAATTGTTTCAAAAATTTGATTAAAACCATAAAAATAGATTGAATTATTTTTTGAAATATCTATGTATATCAGTGGTTTTCTTCTGACAGAATATCAGATTCAGCCTTCACAATTTCTGGAATAATCAAACACAATCAAATGGAAGAAATATTTGTTCCTCATAAAGATTGTCCTGATAGGTTTTGAAAATTTAGCTATTCTTAAATCACATAACTATCATGAGAAATGAGATTGAAAATAATTCAATACAAAAATGCACCACATGCATGATTGTCAAATTTAACAAAAAAAATAAAGGGTGTGAATATTTCAAAGAAAATGAATTACTTTGGAAATGCCATTTTTTTGGCATGCACACCCTGATAAGTTGAAGACGGTGACTTTGATTTGATTGCTAACAAAGACCAATGGTCTAACAAGGTCACGCATGAAAGAAACAAAATTTAGGAGTCTCAAGTGATAAGTGAGAATGAGAAAGCAACCTTACTCAAGATCTCAAAAGCCGTTGAAAAAGGACAAGAATGGGAAAGGAAAGATAAGACAAGGAGAGTGAAGAAAGGTGGGGCAAGTCTGTCACAATTAAAGAAAGAAAATGAGAATAGCAGCATAGGTACCGTAGGGGCAATAAGGAACCTCACATCTGATCAAACTTGATAGTTGTTGGATTTTGGCAAGGTTGAGTTTGAGGCAGGGAAGGTTGAGAGATGAGGAGTATGAGAATGGCACGGTTGGATTAGATTGGCAAGGTCGGGTTGCAAGGAATTGGGTGAATTGAGTGAGAGAGTAAGAGATCAAAGAGATGAGGGGAAGAGGTTGAGAAAGTGGAGTGTGAATGAGAGGAGCGGAGGATAGCGGGTTGAGGAGGATAGCAGGTTGAGTGGTGAGAGGTGATGAGAATAGCGGAGAGGGGTGAGGATAAAGGAGAGGATGGGAGGAGGATGGTGGAATGTTTTGGGAGCTGGAGATGCCGAGTTGTTGCGGATGATGGGATTGAGAATGGAGGTTGATGATGGTTGGAATTTTACCATACTTCAAATTGGGAGATTTTGCACTGGGGAAGACCAGGGAGGTGACAGGCGCGTGTAGGAAAGAGACAAAGTAATGAGAAAGGAAACAAAGAAATAACAACACACTGGCATGATCAGATGTGAGGAGACAAGACAGAGGAAGTGAGATTGATAATGGAGGAGCGCGGAGCAGCTTTTGTCAGCAAGTCCGCCAACATTTGGTTAGAGGGAATCAGATGAGTGATTAAAGAATGGTTGTCCTGTTTTTCTTGCAGCCATTTGATCTGCGTGTCTACATGTTTAAGAGCACCATGGTGTGATTCTTGATTTACCAGATCATTCAAGGCCTTTTTGTCTATGAAGGCACAGTGAGTGAGCTTTTGATCTGGGTTCATCTTGGTGAGCAGTTGTGACAGCCAGATCTTCTCCTGAGTTGCAAGAATGAGGGCCTTGAGTTCACCTTTGGTTGAGGACAGGGAGATTGTAGGTTGTAGCTTGCTGTGCCACAAGACAGGGAAGCCATAGAGAAGGATGAGATAACTGGTGTGGCTTCTCCGGGATTTGGGATCATTTACACCGTCGGAGTTGCTGAAGACTTCTATGTTTTATTCAAAAGAAGGGTTTTGGAGGCGCAGGGCCATTTCCTTGGAGGCACTTAGGTATCTCCAGGCATGCTTGTACTCAATCCAATGAGGCATGCTGGGTTTATTGTTGAAGCGGGAGAGATTTGAGACGGCATAGGCAAGATCATGTCTAGTTTGACTTGCAATGAAATTTAGGAAACCTGTGGAGGAGAGGTAATTGATATTGAGTTTGAGGAAGTCCTCATGCTCATTATCGGTAGCAGAAAGAAGTTTGATATTGGGTGTGAATGGCGTGCTGATGGGTTTTCAGTTGGAGAGCCCCAATTTGCTAAGAGGGGTTTTGATATGACTGGATTGTAGGAGACCAAGGCCATTTTCAGTGTTTACAAGTTTGTTTCCAAGAATTTTGCTCAGAGGTCCGTCATGCAATATTTTGAACTTGGCCTTCAATCTGGTTCTGAACTCAATTGAGTTTCCAACTATCAGTAGATTTTCAACATACACAAAGACAAAGATTTTGGCGGTGGAGGAGATATAGAGGCAAGGGTTGGCACTTGATACAGAGAATTTTTCTTCAAGTAGCCAGGTCTTGAGGGTCTTGTACCAGCTTTTTGGGGCTTGTTTCAGGCCGTAGAGAGCCTTGTTAAGTTTAAAATAGGGAAATTTGGAGTCATATCCCAGCGGGGCTTTGATGAATATGTCCTTTTCCAGAGGGGCGTGGAGGAAGGCCAACTTAATGTCCATTTTCCAGAGAGTGAGATTATTAAAGAGAGCGTACACAATTAGCACTCAAAGAGTGGTAATAGAGACCGTCGGAGCGTAGGTTTGGCCGTAATCAAAGAATTTGATTTCTTTGAAGCCCTGAACGCAAAGCCGGGACTTGAAGGATACGCCAGTCTCATCAGGACCCTCCTTGATTCAATTGACCCGAACCATGGTTAGAGCGTTTTTGCCACCTGGGAGAGAATGAAATACTTCCCAGACTTTCATCAGCTTGATTCCATCAAGTCCAGATTTCATTGATTTAGTCCACTTTTCTTTTTTGTCACAGTGGGTGGCTTCATGATAGGTTTTGGGGACAGTTTGGGTGACAAAGCCGTGTTGCTGCAGTTTTTGCAGGGAGGATTGGTCTTGAAGGACGGGAGGAGAGTTGGCTTGAAGCTGTTTAGCAACCTCAGAGTTGTTGTCAGAATTGGACAGAGAGGATTCAGATTGTGCGTTGAGCTGAGGGGATTTGGTTGGTGTAGGTGGGATGTTGGATGAATTTTGAGGAAGAGTTAGATTGGACATGGTAGGAACAGCGTTAGCGGAGGAGGTGGAGGAGACAGTCAAATTAAGGGAATTTTGAGAAGGAGTTACATTGGATTCAGCAGGAAAAATGTCAGCAGAGGAGTTGGGAGAGGTAGTCGAGTTAAGGGTGTCAATGAGAAGGGAGTCATCAGTAAGAATGGGATCAAAGCAGGTTTCAGACAACAGGGAGTCATTTAGGGGAGAGAGAGAAAAAGGGGAATTTTCAAAAATTTTAACATGTTTTGAACAAACAATATGTTTGGAATTTGGACAATAGATTCTGTAAGAATTCAGATCAAAGTTAAATCCAACCAAAATACAATCCAGCCCCTTTTCATCAAACTTGCCTGGGTAGTTAGCCTGATTGAGGACAATGGCTCTGGAGCCAAGCAATTGAATGAGCTGAAATTTATGGGATTTTCCGGACCATAGTTTGTAGGGAGAGGATTTTGTTTTGAGAGATGGGATAAAGTTGATTATTGCGCAGGAGCTAACCAGAATTTCATCCCAAAGTTGCATTGGAATGTTCATTTCAATCATGGCAGTTCTTGCAGCTTCCAGAAGGGTGCAATTTCCTCTTTCAGCCACGGGATTATGCTGGGGAGTGTACGGTTTGGATGTGGTGTGTTTGATTCCATGTTCAAAAAAGAAGTTGGTGAGTTGGTGGTTGAAGAACTCGCCACCATTGTCCAAGTGAAAGATCTTCAGCATCCTTCCTTTTTGGTTTGAGTTGAGTTTGATGAACTTTATCACCTCGTCAGTTACTTCGGACTTGATTCAAATCGGCACGCACGTCTTGAACTTGGACCAGTTTTTGGTGAGGAGCAGAAAGTACCTGCACCCGGTAAGGGTTGGGGGATTGATGGGGCCGCACACATTGGCATGAATGAGATAAAAGGAGTTTTGACTGAAGGGAAGATGACCCAGAAATTTCTGGCGGTGAATTTTACCTTTAGCGCATGATACGCACCCAATTTGATCCCACTTGAGATTGGAAAATTCTTTGGACAGTAGGTGAGTTTGCTCAAGGTTAGTGTGACAGAAGCGCTTGTGGATGGTGGAGAGAGATACAAATGAGTAGGGAATTGAGGGAATTGGATTTGACTCCTGGTCAATGAACAATAGGTTGTCTTCAATTGTTCCAGATAGGATTTGTCTTTGCTTATAGATTATGGAGAATTGATTGGGCGGAATTAAAGTCAATGAGCAGCCTTTTTGAATGAGTTGGCCAAGCAAGACAAGATTGATGGCAAGGTTGGGGATGTAGAGTGAATTTTGGAGATTGAGATTTGCAAGGGAGCTAGTCAAGATTGCAGTTCCACTCCCAAGAGAGGAAATGGGGGCATTGGGATTACCAGTCTGAATTTCTGTTTGGTCTGGATCAAGCTTTGAAAAGAAGTTTGGATCATTGAACATGCAGTTGGAAGCTCCAGAGTCAAGCAGTACACAATTTTGGCTGAGGGTTGATGACGCGGCCATGGAAAAGTTATAAGAAAAGTGGATTGAGGAGGACTTTGGAGGGGGCGGTGCCGTGTTGTCAGAAGGTGAGCTGGAACCTTGAAAGTTTCCAGAATTGGGTTGCAGGTGAGGATAGAGCCACCAACACTTGCTTTGATTGTGATTTGATTGAGGATTGTGGCAGGTTGGTTGAAATTTGATGGCTTCAGTTTTAGTAACAAGAGTGGAGGCATAAGAACCAGCTACAACCTTGTTCTTGATCTGATTTAAATGTTGAAGTACTAGGTCAGCATCAATTTTTGCTTTGCCCAAAGAGTGAGTGATTGTTGTCTTCAGATGATCAAGCTGAGGAGGGAATTTGTAAAGCAGGAGATAGGCGATGATATCATTGTCCATTTGGATTCCAATTTTGGCAATTTGGAGAAGGCAGGCCCTGGCTTTGGTAATGAATTTTTTGACTCTCTTTGGATCAAATTGAAGGTTGAGGAAATTAAAGAAGACCCTTGAGCAATTAGCAGTTTGCGACGATGCGTATTAATTTTTTATAAATTTCCATAGTTTGATTCCATTGGTGAGATGATGATCTTTGACGCAATTGATGTACGTTTGGTTGGCCAATTTGGCAAGGATGTAACCAACGATTTCAAGATTGACGTTGGGAGGACATTTGTCGGGTTTGATCAAATTTAGCCAATGCGCAATCCCCTTGAGTGAAAGTATGGTTTGAATCTTGGATCTCCATAAGGAGAAATTCAAGTCGGAAAGGCTGGGAATGAAGCCTGTTAGAGTTTTCAGCAAATATTGAGAGGAGTCCATTTGTTTTTGGCCTGTCATAGCTTGATCAGAATCCATTGGTCTTTCTAGGGCCTATTAGCGTGAGAGGTTGGTCAAATCTTTGGATTTTAACCGTGATAAGTTGAAGATGGTGACTTTGATTTGATTGCTAACACAGACCAATGGTCTAACAAGGTCACGCATGAAAGAAAAAAAATTTAGGAGTCTCAAGTGACAAGAGAGAATGAGAAAGCAACCTTACTCAAGATCTCAAAGGCCGTTGACAAAGGACAAGAATGGGAAAGGAAAGATAAGACAAGGAGAGTGAAGAAAGGTGGGGAAAGTCTGTCACGATGAAACAAAGAAAATGAGAATAGCAGCATAGGTACCGTAGGGGCAATAAGGAACCTCACATCTGATCAAACTTGATAGTCGTTGAATTTTGGCAAGGTTGAGTTTGAGGCAGGGAAGGTTGAGAGATGAGGAGTATGAGACTGGCACGGTTGGGTTTCAAGGAATTGGGTGAATTGAGTGAGAGAGTAAGAGATCAAAGAGATGAGGGGAAGAGGTTGAGAAAGTGGAGTGTGAATCAGAGGAGCGGAGGATAGCAGGTTGAGCGGTGAGAGGTGATGAGAATAGCGGAGAGGGGTGAGGATGAAGGAGAGGACGGGAGGAGGATGGTGGAATGTTGTGGGAGCTGGAGATGCCGAGTTGTTGTGGATAATGGGATTGAGAATGGAGGTTGATGATGGTCGGAATTGTACCGTACTTCAAATTGGGAGATTTTGCACTGGGGAAGACCAGGGAGGTGACAGGCGCGTGTAGGAAAGAGACAAAGTAATGAGAAAGGACACAAAGCAATAACAACACACCCCACACTCAAAAAAATGGTTTATCACTCAAAAAACATACACAACCTTATTTTCTTATTGAAAATTTAAAAAAATCATAAAAGATACTGAAGATGATTTTAAAATTGAAATGAAATATGGAAAGTAAACCTCTTTATTAAACCTGAAATATGTACAACAATAAATTTATTACAATGAAGGGAATCCTTTTTAAAATTTTTTCCTCAATACTTTTAAAAATCTATTGTTTTCTTCTTAGATATTGTGAAAAATTTTGAAATGATGAAAAAACAAATTTTCCAAAAATTGACCAAAGCTATAGAAAGGTTTTTTTTTCAAGCTTCCATTTTTTCTATTTTAACTTATAGATTCTTGAGGCTCAAATGAGTTCATAAAGAAACATTGAAAAATAATATCCCTTAATACAACAGGTTCAATTAGGTTCCTTTTTGTAGAGGCCAAAGGTTCTGCCCAAAACAATTTCCTCCAGGAAATTTGATTAATGGGTTATTTTTTATATTTGGTTAAGTTCTGAATTTTCTTTTTCTTTTGTATATTTTTTCAATTTTGTGGAAGAATTTTTTTCAAGTGATAAGGGAAAATTAATTAAAAAGATTCCCTTCCTTCTATTAAATTTCTGGTATTAAAGTATTTCAGATATCATAAATTTTTTTATTATAAATATTCATTCTTTATCTCAAAACAATTTTAACCATTTTTCATTGTTCATTAAAATTTTAAATCCAAACAAAAGGAAAGTTTTATTGGTATTTAGATAAAATATATATTTTAGAATGAATCAACTACATTACAAAAACTTTGAAATTCACAAGTCCTCATTCCCAAAAAAGGCATACAAAGTTATTTTTAGCTGCTTGGACCTGTGAATACCAAAATAATTGGTAAGTGGGGTGCACATCCAAAAAATGGAATGTGACTAGTAATTTTCTGGTGTCAAAATAGCTACACCACAAATAAAATAAACTGAAAAAAATTCAAGCACCACTCAGATCTCCAAAAATTAATTGAATATGCTGGTCCAAAATTTTTAATTCAACTTTCTCTTTGTTGAAAAGATTTTCTTTGAAAAGAAATTAAAAAATTCCCTACCGACTTATCCAGTGAACAAAATGCCAACTGAATATTCCTTTGGAAACAAATCAAAGGAAATCTATCTTTATTTTAACATATGTCATCAATAAAAACTACAAGAGTGTGATTTTGAATTCAGTTTTGTTTTTTGAAAATAATCAATGAAAATTTACCTGATTAACTCATTTCAATGGAATACTTCTCAATTATAATTTTGGAAAAATTTCAGAATTATTCAAACCAATCATTTTTATCCAACACCCCAGTTGGAAATTAAAGCTTTATTGTCAGAGAGGAAATTTTTAAACCTTTCTTTGTGAAAACTAAATCCAATTCTTATCAAAAATTCCTCTGTAAATAAGCTGCAACTATTAAATGGTGGGGAAATTTTACAAAAATCAGATTTCTCCTCTTAGTATTTTCTTCTATTTTGAGAATCTTGGTTTGGGGTGAATTCCAAAGCTGGTGTTTTGAAGATTTAATGCTGAAAAGTTCAAGCTATTCATTTAAAAAGCCACAAAATTCAATGTCTTAAAAGAACTCTTTTAGCCACAGTGTTGTGGTGGTCTTTTATGGACACAAGTTGAAATGGGCTGCGCGCTCAGCAATGGTTGCAGACTTGCCGCAGGAAGCCATGCTGCAGGCTCAGCAGCAGTCAATTTGGGTTTGGCATCCAGAGATGCGGGGCGGATCAGATTGGATTGGATGGATCACGCGGATCACGCGCCGCAAGATGTGCGGATGTACCTTGGATATCTGGAATGGCACGTTGGGCGGATGCAGAAATACGCGGGGGGCTACAAGTTGGGCGCAGCGCAAGGGTTGTTTCATGAGAAGGATGAACTGGGTGGATGTAATGGCAGGCAGGAGATACGGATGGGATATGGGGTAAGGGATATGAGATATGGATCATGGGACGGGATGGAAGGATAGAGTTGAGGCTAGGGTTCTGTACTTAGGGGTTGTATTTCATTATTCTTGATTGCTTGCAGTTTTACCCAGGTTAGGGTTGAGGGGGAGGTTACTCAATCCACACCTTCAACCCGGATCAGGGAGGGGAAGATGATGGGATCACATTGGATTGGGAGGTTATTTTAAAATCATCTCTTTTAATCTCTACCTCTCTATCTCTTGGTTGTAGGGTGAACAGTTGCACTCAGGGTTTACAGACCCAAGGGATCAATCACTTCCAAACTTGGGAACCATTAAAGGAGAAGTATTCTTCTGATTTCCACATCTGGGGGTCTGCCCGGAAGTAACCTTTTGTTCCTTGTCTCTCAAAACTTACAAGTGTGATGTCCCAGTACCTCCCATAAACCATCTTGGGGTTGACTAACGTGACCCCCACTCCTCTTCTTCTTCTTCCTCCTCCTCCTCTGGCTTCTTGTAAGCAGCCCTCATCAAGGGAAGGATACGGTGTCCCTTGCTCAGAAGACGGAACCAATCACAAGCCAGTTTGCATCAGGCCTCAGGACTATCCACACATTTGGTTCAACAGTGAGGACTTTGAGCAATTCCTCGCACAATACAAAGGGATTGCCAATGTGGAAGGTGCAACAGGTTTGGATAAGGCTTGTCTTGTTGTCATTTTCATTATGTACAAAGAGAAGCTATGGGATGTGTAAGAGATGGAAGGATACAAGGAACTTGATTGGCCAAAACTGAAGTCAGAAATCTTGGCGCGGTGGGGAAGGCACAAACCTTGGTTTTGGAAGAGCAACTTCAAGCAAGTGGCAGCAGAAGCAAGCGCAAATGGTGGAGTCCGGATGCGGGCGCAATTGGGGAGTATGTAGTAATTTTTGACTGGATCTAACTCTACCTGGCAAAGAACAAGGTGATACCGGGGCAGAAAGGCGTGATGAAGAGGGTGTTTTTGGGTGGACTTGGTCCCCAACTCCGCATGCGGGTGCAGCGGCACTTGTACAACAACAACTTGGTAAAGAGGTTGTTGGATGGGAGTATTGCGCTTCTTCTGGAAATCCTTATCATCCGTTGGGCGGTGGAAAGAAAGTTGGACTTGGAGGATCTGATGGAGTACATGGCAAGGTCATTCCCAACGGGGTCAAAGAAGTCCGCTTCTCACCCTCCAGCAGCACTGACGCAGGCTCCCTTTGCAGGCCCCTCAAATAAAGAACACGCTCTGGCAACACCACAAACAAAAAGCCTGGAGATTAGCAAGATGATGGAATTGATGAAGGATTTACGGATCTTCCTGAGTCAAATGTTGTCAGCGCCGCGCAATCCACCTCCTCACATTGGGGACCGCTTCCTCCGTTGAATCCACCCGCGCCAGGGATATGCAATTACTGCAGGGAAAAGGGGCATTGGCGGTTGGGGTGCAATGACATGAAGAGGGACCTCAAGGCAGGATCGGTTCAAACGGTGGGAATGGGATTCATGTTCCCAATGGGCAAGCGGATCTCCACTGAACCTTGGAATCCAACCATCATGGAGCAAGTGTGCATGCAAGGTCAGGAATTGGGGGTGACTGCTCAAGCTTTTCTTGGAATTGTCACTGGTCCTGGGGTATGGAAACCACCGCATGTGGAAGTGCAAGTGACGGTACTAGCAATGGAGGTGCTGGCGGCAGTGGAAAGGATGGATGTGGATGCTAAAGAGCGGGTACCGCTGGTAGCTCCTAAGCCAGTTGCGCGCTTTCTGGAAACAGGCGGGCAGCCGGTGAATCCAGTAGGGAAGAAGAATGCCGTGGAGATTTTGCACAGAGTGGTGGGGAACAAAACAACTATTCCCTTGAACTTGAAGGAGTTGGAGGCATTGTTGCCATTGGTATTTGATGAGATGGTTCAAGCGCTGAAGGATTGCGGAAAAAATAGGATCCCTCCAATGGTGCAGCAGGTGAACTTGGCTTGGGATGAAGCAGAGTGCAAGCTAGAAGGGATGAAATTGGTTTCAACTCTGCTGGCTTACGTTCCAATGATGATTTCTGGAAGGAAGGTATGGGTGCTGGTGGTTAGAGGTTCCATGGTGAACCTCCTTCCGTCTAGACTGGTTGATGAAATGGGATTGGTTTGGAAGAAATGTGTGATGGGGCCTTTGTGCGCTTAATGGCGGAGGATGTTGTGTGTATGGGGTTGTGGAGGAGGAAGAGTTTGAGGTTGCAAGGGTCCGTAAACCAATTTCTTTTCTATTGGTTGATTGCAGGGAGGCTATTTTAGGACAGCAATTCATGTTTGGGTTCCAAGCGTGAATATGGTTTGATCCAGAGGTGGGTACAGAAGCGTTGATGGTGGAAGATTTTTCCGGAAGGCGATTTAAAACCACAATCTGCAATCAAGGGTTGGGGAAGTGGACGCAGGATTTGGCAAGAGAAGAGGAGGAGGATCCTGGTGCAGAGCTGGTTTGTGAGGTTAGGCTGGAGGTGGATTTCAACTAGTCAGCCAAGGTTACGGCATGGGGCAAGCTCCAGCTTTTTGCGGGCAGTTGACCAGCAAGGAGCAGGTGGGAAGTAGGAAGGAAGCGGGGGAAGCGCAAGTGCTGGAAGTAAGTTACCTTCCTCAGTATGCATTGCTGGGAGGTACTTTGCAAAAACACTATCATTGTGCAATGCTTGTGAGCAAAGGCAAAAGCCACAGTTTGGTTTTGAATAGGACCTATGGTAACGGATGGGTGCGGATGGCGCAATGAAATGTTGGGAAGTATAATCCAGTTTTGCGGAAGGTCCCTCCCCAGAAAAAAGCAATGCCACAGAATCTGAACGGACCACTGCAACCAATCCTTGGGAATCTCCGCCAAAGGTGTCAGGATGGGTGACACAATTGGAGCAGATTACAGATGAGAAAGTTGCGGCCCTTAACTTTGGAGCCCCGGGTTGGTTAAGCGTGGAGGAACGGGATTTGCTGATTTCAGTACTTGTCCTCTGTGAAAGAGTGCTCGCATTTGGACTGTTGAAGAGCAAGATAGGAGACCCTTATGTGATTCCAACAGTTTGGCGTGAGCCTTGGCAGATCAAGCCAATTCCAATTTTGCGGGCCGTTCAGGGGCCCTTTCTGGAGCTGATGCCCAAGCGTGTAGGGACAGGCCTTTACAAGAAATCAAAATCAAGCTACTTGAGTACAATCTTTGCGGTGGTTAAGCAGGATGGAAAGTCATTAGGGATTGTTCATGATTTGAAGAGGCTTAATTTGTTCACAATCCGAGACACAGGACAACCTCTGCGCATGGAAAAGTTTTTGGAATCTATGGCGGGGCACGCGTGCTACAGGTTGGTGGATGTGACGTGCTGGTACAATCAGAGCAAACTCAATCGGAGTTTGCGGCCAATGACTTCCTTCAAAACTGGATTGGGCAGGATGCAACTGACGCGGCTGCCGCAAGATGCAACTAACTTGGTTGTGGTTTACCAAGCGCAGATAACCTGGATTCTGAAGGAAAATCTTCCGGAGGGGGTGCATATTTTCATTGAAAATGCGGGCATCAAAGTCCCTAAGACGGATTACGGAGGGTGTCAGCTTGCTACTATTTCAGAGCAAGCTGCAAAAGTAACAAAAATAACATAAAATAAAAATTCTAAATTTAACTTGAGAAGGAGTATGAAATACATGAATATTGGTGCAAAAATGGACTTTCCACCCAAAATTAGGTAGGGTCACTCACTGAACCCACCATTGAAATCCAACTCCTTATATTTTTATAATTAAAAATAGAAATGACCAAAAATACCATGGCACCACCATGGGACTTTTTGGCCAATTAAATATTTTACACATATTGTCACATATAGGTTTCACACCTAAAATTCATTCAGAATTGAGGTGTTGTGTATATTTTAAGAGTTACGCACAGAAATGTGTTGTGTCACAATTCCCACAAACAGCCGTGGCAAGCAATACACCCGCGCATGGCTGAGCAGCAGAAATCCCACCCTTTCATCATACCCTGACAAGCTTTGTACGCAGCCCCGGGCATCTGGCAAGTACGCAGCCGCGGGACTACAGGCTGACAGAGTGACAGGCGGCCTGAGAAGCTCAGGTACCACATAAATATGCTACAACCTAGACGGGGACATTCCACATATGTAATAAATGTCTCCATGGATAATAGATAGTCTAAAAATACATAAAAGTATATAAAAGTACTTAAATAACCTTTATACACATTTTTTATAAAATATAATTAAAAATACCAAAAATGTAGAAAATAAGATAGCTACTATTTGTAAAAATATATTAAAATACTTTGACAAAAAATTGTGAGAACTTCAAGACATCAGTTTTTTTTTGACATAATAAAGGAAATGATGATGTGAAAATATTACATGAATTATCATCAATTATATTTTTAAATAATTATTTCAACTAAATCAACTGGATTTCAAAAATAAGGAGTAAAATCAATATCATGATTTTACTCAAATCAGAAAATAAATAATGAGAAACCACTTGACATCAGATTACCCTTAGAAATGTCTATTAAGAGAATTATTAACATCCTGGGAATATTTACTAGAGTTAATTACTTAAATAATAGATAATATGGACAAATTAGTGTTATTCACACGTCCAAATATCAATTAAAAAGGTAGAATAATTCCCATACCCTGTGGAATTAGATGCTAACCTTGCTACAGAACCAAAGAAATGTGACAGGCTACCACTGGTTACCCTGCTAGACTTAGTATCCGTCCCTTTGAGCCCCTGTATCCCTCAGAAGGATAATATTGGTGCCCAAGAAACTATAAATAAGGAGCTCTTTGGAGGATATTGATACCCAGAGACCCAGTTGTATTTATATCCAGAAACCGTGCCAAGGAAATCAAATACTTATAAGAGATAATCAAGTGATTTATGGCTTTATTCTGATTAATAATATCTGTCCCCAACCCTTTTATCAATTTAAACTGCTGAACAACTTTTTTAAACCCAGTAATAGGTTTAACCCATCATTAAACGTCCCAAACAGGTACCCAAAGGATCTAATAATATACCAGTGAGTCTTATTATCCTTTTTATGTCATGGAAGCTTGGCTGAAAGGCCCTGTCAAACCACCATATATTTTATATGTATATTTTCTTTGGGCAATATATCCTTTAAGAATATAAATTAAAGGTTCCAAAGTAACCAGGTATACGTGTTTTCAAAGTAAATTCCCTGAAGAGAGGTGTTAAAGATCCCCAATATTATTGTGGCCCCTCTATTAATTTATTTTTCTATAAATTTATTTTTCTATTAATTTATTTTTCTATAAATTTATTTTTCTATAAATTTATTTTTCTATTAATTTATTTAATAATCAATTCATTAATATTGATTTATAATACTAAATCATAAAGCAAACCAATTAGCCTTGCAATAGCTTTATCCAAATATTTTACGTATTCTTGCTGCATTTATTGAATAATATATTTATCATTTATTCTATCACCTCTGGTAGCTAAAGGAGAGCAAGGGTCTTCGCATATAGGAAGCTGACAATTGGGGGTCTGGCCGGGAAATGTTCCATTATATTATATTTAATACCTTGGACCAGACATTTCACGTAAAAATTAAATCAAAGATAATTTATTTGACTTTTTAACCTTGATTTATTGTTAATTTCTTTTGCAGTGGATTTAAAAACCAATGAAGAATTAATAATATATTATTTAAATCTTTTATAGATAAGAAAAGAAGAATACATTAAAAATTACAAAGAAACTGGTTGGGAAGCTTTCAATTGAGCTGAAAAACTTAATATCTCTTCTGCCCGTAAAAAATTAGATGAACTCCTTGAACAAGAAAATCTTGATAGGCATATCAACTTTCAAGCCCTATTAATGAAACATAAAGCTTGGAAAAAATACCATATAAATTAATTTTGAAAATATAAAAGTAAGCAAAAACTTGATATGACCACATTATTTTATATATTTTATTAAAATAATATTAATATGTCTTATTAACCAAAAAAATATCTTTCTCATACCACCAGTGAACCCTCCTATTCCAGAAACCACTGCCACTGAATTTGATCTATTGGATCAAGAATTCCCAGATATTTCTGGACGCCCTGATAATATTGATTGTACTGGAGAAGACCTCATTGGAACACACCAAGAACCCATAGGATTACCTATTAAGGACCAATTTAATCCCAATAAAGTCTTAGTAGCTTTGAGCATGAACTTAAGTAAGTTTTAATAAGCTTATTATCATGGATTTTTCTTTGGAAAAATACTCATAAATATTTTATTCAACATGAATAGAGATAACACAAGGGCCTCAGGGAGAATTCCCTCCTATGGATCTTTTCCAGGAGCCCCCAGTAACCGTGAGGCCACCAATAATGACAACCATGAGGGGGCTAGAAACCATGAATCAAAGGTTGGTGGACAAGGAACAGCCCAAAGTACTGTTGCCCTCCCCCAACCTAGAGCCAGAGAAGGTAGTAGAATTAAGCCCCCCTCCATCACAAGAAGGTTCCCTGCAGCCATCCCAGCAGAATCTGGCCAAGGAAGCCAGGATCAAAGACTTAGTCAGAGGGAATGTGAAATATTGGGAAGAATTCAAAGAAGCCAAAGCCAAGGTGGATGTAGTATCTATGAAAAAGATAATATCCCGGGCAAAGGCTACCCAGATAGCTCTTCAGAAAATGATTCCAAGGATAGAGGTAGAGTCCTACATAGAAAAGTGGAATCCGTGGGATCAATTAGCCCAACTGAAAGGCAGAGAATCAGGAAAGAAGAGATCTTCTTCCCATCAAAAGCCAAAAGGAAAGAAGGATTGGGATCAGATAATATCCTTAGCTCAAAAGTGGAAAAAGGTGTACCACAATTAGCTGCTAATTCTTAACCTAGTGTCTTGTCTAAACCAACCTCAGATGTAATTACTTCCTTTTCTAATGATATGCGTCAAAATTTTAAAATTGTTTGTGGAGATTTGGACGGTTTTTACACCCAATTGGATAAGTTGACCTCAGTAGTGGCCAATTTAATTAGTAACCAAACAAAAGCTGCAGGAATAGAAGATATTAAGGAACATACAGAAAAGTTATTGGAGACAATAAACCAAGGTAAAAAAAATCAGACTCAAACCATTTAGAATGTGTTATCAGTTATCCAAGAAGATTTTATTATGTCCCTTCAGCCTATTAGAGAAGAATTAGTAAATACCACTAACAACTCCATTCTGCCCTTTAGTGAGAAATTAAATCTGCTTAATAATAAAGTGGACCTGCAACTTAATCTTATCAAGAATGATCTTAGAGACTTAAAAGTCCATCTGACCAACCCCTTGGGGAGTACCACAGTGGAACCAAAACCTCCCAGACAAACAACTACTCCTTATGCACCACCCTTATTAGGAATGCATAGGAGTGACACTTTCAGGCCTAGTCCAACTCTTTAAATGGAACAAGCACTCAAAACTTTACCCCCAATCTCTGAATGGCCTAAGTTCTCTGGTGAAGGAGAATACAACCATATAAATTTCATTAAATTTATTGACTACACCATAAAATCTTATGACCTACCAGAAGCTATAGCCATAGTCAGGCTGCCCAGAATCTTTGAAGGAGTAGCTCTAGACTGGTTTATTAGTAAAAGAGAAGAAGTAGGATCCTTACCATGTAATTCTTGGAAACTCTTAATTAAAGAACAATTTGTTTCTAGAATGTGGAAAAGAAAAATGTTGAAAAATTTTGAAAATTCCTCATTTGACCCCTCAAAGGATAAAACTCACAAATGGTGCTTAGAACAGAAAAGAAGACTAGACTGCTTCCATCCAGATGCTGATAAAGAGGAAGTTAATGAAATACTTCTCAAATTGTGCCCTGGAAATCTTAAACATAGTGTGAGATGCAGAATCAGTATGGATGCTGACTTACCAACTCTAATCAATGTGTTAGAAGAAGTGATAGACATGAATGGGTTAGAAAATAAGGCTACTTATAGACTCAAAGATAACTTCAATACTAAAAAAACCAGAGAACAAACTCCACTGATAAATATCCCTGAAAATAAGAAAACTAATGAGAACAGGGATAAAGAGAGAATGCCTGGAACTTGTTGGAACTGTAAAAAGACAGGGAATATGAGACAAGACTTCCCATTGCCAAAAAGAAAGATAGCAGTAATGGAAGTAGAACATGAGATTGAAGGGAATCAGCACTATGAAGATACAGCTGGTACTGAAGGATCTCTTTCTGAATGTAAATTGATCCTGACCAACCCTTTCAATTTAATAGAAGGATGTTAAAATGCGGATGCACTCAGGTAATGTTCAAAGGAGTGTGTAATCCAAATGGGATGCAAAAATGGGCCTCCAGGGCCCATTGGACATCACGTGGGCCACGTGGGCCTATGTGGGTGTTATTGGTTTTGGGAATTTGGGCGCCAAAACACGTTTTTATGGTCTTTTGGGACACAGGCCCTCATGGGCCCGCCAGGGTGGATGGGCCACCCAAGCCAGATGGGCTTATTTGGGCATAAAAGGGCCCAAGCTTTATTATGGACATACTTGGCCAGACGGGCTGGCCCGCCAAAGTATGTAATTCTCAAAATTTGGGCTTGGGGCGGCCCATTGGGGCCGCCACCCCTGTTGCGGCCCGCTAGGAGCCGCCGCCCGTGTTGCGGCACTTTTGGGGCCCCCTGTGTTCCTTGGTACGGCCCACGCGGGGCTGTTGCGCGGGCTTGGCTGGTCGCGCTTGGCAACCAGCGCCACGGAGCCGGGGCTCGCGGCCCCGGCTCGCTCACCATTGCAAGGGGGATGGGGGCAAGCTGGCTGGGTTGAACCAGCCAGCGACCGACCGCTACAGTGCGGTTGGTCAGGGCAGGGGGGACCTGGCCACCCCCTTGCCCAAGGAGGTAGCGGTTCCGGCCACAAGGGTAGCAACCGGCAGGTGGGGGGGAATTCATCACCCCCCCACCATTGATTGGTTGAGGCGACCAAGCAGGACAGGGGGGCTCTCCCCCCCCCCTTTACTGAGGGGGAGGAGCAATGGGCCTGGAGGGACCTGATCACCTCCCAGGCCAACTTACTTGACAAAGCCCTGGGGGTATTGACCCCCAGGGCCCCTGGTGAGGGGATTTGACCGCCCCCACCAGGGATTTGAGAGAAAGAGGGGGGGGACAGCATGTCCACTGGTCACACCCCCCCCATGTGAGTCTGAGACCGGACCCAGGTGTTCCCTGGGTCCCACCTGGCCAATTTGATGGGCCAGGGGCTGGCTGCATGAGGCAACAAGGCAATGAGGTCATCATGGCTGGTTGTAACAGACAACCAGCCAAGGGGATTGAACAGTTAAGGGGCTGGTTCAGCCCCATTGAGGTGGAAACACCAGAAATAACCGGAATAGGCTGGTTGTAAGGGTACATGGACTGATGCAATGTGGGCTGATGTAGTCCAAACCAAGTAACAAGGCCAGTAGAGCCTGTAGAGCTCTTTTGGGGCGGAAAATTTGCCTTTTGGCTTGTTGTATCATGGGCTCACAAGAGGCCAATCTTTTGTACTTCAGGAGCTCTTCTCCCTGCTGTTTTCCATCCATCCATTCATCATTCCAATCAAATTCATCCAAGATATTTCCCCATTGTGAGAGCCCCATTAGACAATATTGACACCCAGTGTCCAGCATTTCTTTTGCTTTAAATACTACTCATTTGCCTAAGCTAATTGCTGGCCATAATTCTAACAAAGGAGATATAGGCAATTCTATAGAAATCAATAACCTCCATGGTGACTCTAGTTTTCCCCAACAATGGGACCCCACCATAATTCCTAGACATATCACTGATGTTAAAACATTAACAGTTAGACCTATAAGTGGTAAGAGTTATACTACTGGTCAAACTTGTTATACAACAGGATTGTATAAAGACAGACCTATAAGGTTATTACTTGATAGTGGGGCTTTCTGTTCATGTGTTTGCACTGAATTCTTAAGCAAATGGGATCCCAACTGGAAAACCACCTTTTGCCCATCCCAAAAGCCAAATTTAGTTCTTGCAACTCTACTATGAATGCTATTGGAGTATGGAATTCTCCTATAATACTGCCCCATATTAAAGGCTCTTTGAGAATCCAAGTGGAATTTGTAGTATTTCTCAATGGATTATGTGAGTAACTGATAATAGGAAATGATGCTTTATGTCTATATGGCATAGATGTGTTCCATAGTAAAGGAAGGTATTTCACTTCACTGTGGGTGGTAACTGGGACAAGAAGTTTAAGATATGCACTATCCAAACTAACTTCCCCTCTTCTACTTATCAAAAGCACTTAGAAGAATTCAATCAAGAATGATTCTCTCAAGCAGCTCTAAATGAAAAAATTTCTGAAGAACAGAAGAAAGATATATTGACAGTCTGCTTTGAGAATCAAAATGCTTTCTGTACTAGAGATCACCCCCTTGGTGATATCAAAGGAAATGAAATGGTATTAACATTGAGTGTGAAGCCTCCTTATCCTCCTAACCTAAGAAGACCATCTTATCCCTCTAGTCCTAAATTTAGAATAGCTCTTGAGGAAAAAATCCAAGAACTTATAGACCTAGAAGTTTTGAGGAAAGTAGGGCACAATGAACAAGTAGATGTGACTACTCCTGTGATCATAGCTTGGCATAATGATAAGTCAAGAATGGTAGGAGACTTCAGAATTCTCAATAACTATACTTAAGCAGACTCTTATGCTATACCTCAGATTGATCGTGCTATGCATAACCTATCTAAAGCTAAATACATCACTACTATGGATATGCTTAAAGGGTTCCACCAAATACCTATAAGCCCTGAAATTAGAATGTTTATGAAAATAATCTGTCACTTAGGAATATATGAATACCTCACAATGCCCTTTGGTTTAAAGAATGCTTTATCACACTTCCAGAGAACAATGGATACAGTTCTAGGTACTTAAATCAGACAAGGATGGATGATGGTTTGTATAGATGATGTTATCATATATTCTGATGATTGGGATACTCATATAAATAAAATAAGATTAAAACTACAAACTATCTCCAAGGAAGGATTAAAGTTCTCCATGAATAAATGTAACTTTTGATATGGAGAAATAAAAGCTCTAGGACATATAGTCTCTGGTCTAACTCTAGCTACTGATCAGAATAAGATAGCTGCTGTAATGAACAGACAAATGCCTCAGAATAACACAGAGTTGCTATCATGTATTAGTTTTTTCAGTTACTACAGACATACTACAGACAATACATACCAAAGTTTTCTATGCTAACTAAAAGTCTGTATGAAATATGCAACAATAACACTCTCTTTGAAATGACACATGAAAGGTTGAAGAACTATGGAAAATTGAAAATAGCTATGAACTCCACTCCTCTACTCATTCAACCAGACTACTATAAAACCTTTAAGCTGTAAATTTAAGCTTTTATGGAAGGCATAGGAGCTGCCTTACACCAAGAAAGAATAGAAGAAGACAAAAAAGTGGAGAAACCAGTACTTTTCATATCTACAAAGATCAAAGACACTGAGAAAAGATATGGAGCCAGTCAGATGGAATGCTTGGGTCTGGTATGGGCTCTATAAAAGTTGCACTATTACTTATAAGGCACCAATTCCCAAGTAATTAAGGACTGTTATGCTTTAAGAACTCTTATGAACATGAAGACTCCCAGTAGACATATGCTCAGGTGGAAAATTGCTATACAACAGTATAGAGGCCAGATGACTATAGTGCATAAAGCTGGAGCTATAAACAAGAATGCAGATAGTCTAAGTAGGAACGCTTTGCCTAATGACCCTAGAAATCCAGCATATGACCCTGAGGATCAGGATATCTTTCCTATCTTAAACATCAATCTCTTTGGATTAGATGCTCCAATTATGGGGATCCACTTATGTGAATTAGATACTGATTTATTTAATCCAGTAATAGAGAACTATTCCTCTGATATCAATCTGCTGATTACTATTATGGATTGTGAATCCCCAGAAGCAGCCCTGATAAATAGTTTACCTGCCTCATTACTCAAACCCTATAAAGCAGGAAGGTTTACCTTTTGGGATGGTCTCCTTTACTACAGACACCAACATTCCAGTGTGTTGGTACTAAGAAAAAAAGAGCATATACAACACATACTTCAAGAGTGCTATGAGAACTTCTCATCAGGGCATCTATCCACTGAAAGGACCTTGGAGAAAGTAAAACAGACTGCTTAATGGATATACTGGAAAGAAGTTACTATTAAGTATGTTGCCAGTTGTGAGACTTGCCAAAAATCTAATAAAACTACTTGAAAAAGGTTTGGATTCCTACAGAAAATCTCTGAACCCAAAACCAGTTGGGAAATAATTAATATGGATTTTGTCACAGGCCTCCCCCCTGGAGGTAAACACTCATATAACTCTGTCCTGGTTATAGTAGACAGATACTCTAAGAAGGAAAAATTCTTACCTAACCACAAAGAAGACAATTCTATGGATGTGGATTTGCTATTTTAGAATAGGATTATAGCTGATGTTGGTATACCTAGAATTATAATCAGTGACAGAGACCCCAAATTTACTTCTGAATTGTGAAGGAATCTACATGATATACTAGGTAATACTTTAGCCTTTTCTACAGCATACCACCCACACACTGATAGATTAGCTGAAAGAATGATACAAACCTTGGAAGATATGTTAAGAAGGTTTTGTAGCTTTGGCCTAGAATATAAAAACACAGATGGATATTGCTATGATTTGGTAAACCTACTCCAAGCCCTGGAGATGGCTTATACTAGTAGCAAACACTCTACTACCAAGGAAGCCCCTTACATACTAGAGAGAGGATGGATTTGAAAACTTCATAGGAATAGATTGAGCTATAACTTAGCCACTATACACCCCACATCTCTTGACTTCAAGAAAATGAAAGACCTGGCAAATAATCATGCTCAAAAATGTGTAGAAGAAGCAGTGGAATACAACAAAAAAAGATGGGAAAAATCACACAGAGAACCTGACTTTAGGATTGGAGATCAGATCTTGATATCTACTGCTAACTTCAACAATTTAGCAGGGAACAGAAAGCTGAAACCAGCTTTTGTAGGGTCATTGGTTATCAAGAGAATGCACGTAAAAAATTCTGTAGAAGTAGTCTTGAGTGAATAATTATCAAGAAAGCACCCAGTATTCACTGTTATCCTAGTAAAGCACTTTCAAAAAAAAGAAGGTAGCAACCTCCCTCAAGTAATGATCCCAATAGAACCTGACCCCGTGAAAGAAAAAGGGAAAGTCAGAAGGATATTGAGAGACAAGAAAGAAAGAGTACAAGGAAAAGATGTTAGAATATACTGAGTGAGATACAAAGGAGAATCTGCAGACAAAGATGAATGGTTACCAGAGAGTAATATACCTGATGGACCAATACATCTTAGAAACTACAGAGCCCATAAAAGGAACTGAAAAAAATATAGAATTTGTTTTGCAACATAAAGAATTTTTTTTCCAACACACTATGGATTTTTTTTTCAGATATGGCCATATCCTGAAGTGGGGGAATGTCAGCTTGCTACTATTGCAGAGCAAGCTTCAAGAGTAACAAAAATAACATAAAATAAAAAAACTAAATTTAACTTGAGAATTAGTATGAAATCCATAAATATTATTGCAGATATAGATTCTCCACCCAAAATTAGGTAGGGTCACTCACTGACCCCACCCTTCAAATCCAACTCATTATATGTTTTATAATTAAAAATAGAAATGACCAAATACCACGGCGCCACCATGGGAATTTTTGCTAATTGAAAATTTCACACATATTGTCACATACAGGTTTCACACCAAAAATTCAGTCAGAATCAAGGTGTTGTGTATATTTTAAGAGTTACACATGGAAATGTGTTGTGTCACAATTCCCGCACACAGCTGCCGCAACCAATACACCCATGCGTGGCTGAGCAGCAGAAATGCCACCCTGTCAGCGTACCCTTACAAGCCATGTACACAGCCCTGGGAATCTGAAAAGTACGCAGCCGTGGGACTCCGGGCTGACAGAGTGACAGGCGGCCTGAGAAGCTCAGGGACCATGTAAATATGCTACAACCTAGAAGGGGACATTCCAAATATGTAATAAATGTCCCCCTGGATAGTAAATAGTCTAAAAATAAATAAAAGTATATAAAAGTACTTAAATAACCTGTATACGCATTTTTTATAAAATATAATTAAAAATACCAAAAATGTCCAAAATAAGATAACTAAAATTTGTAAAAATATATTAAAATACTTTAACCAAAAATTGTGAGAACTTCAAGACATCAGTAATTTTGTGACATACTAAGGGAACTGATTATGTAAAAATATTACATGAATTCTTATCACTTTTATTCTTAAATAGTTATTTTAACTAAATCAACCAGATTTTGAAAATAAGGAATAAAATCAAAGTCATGATTTTACTAAAATTGGTTAATACATAATGAGAACCCACTTGACATCAGATTACCCGTAGAAATGTCTATTAAGAGAATTATTAACATCCTGGGAATATGTACTGGAGATAATTACTTAAATAATAGATAATATGGATAAATCAGTGTTATTCACATGTCCAAATATCAATTAAAAATGTAGAATATTTCCCATACCCTGTGGAATTTGATGCTACCCATGCTACAGCACCAAAAAAACCTTGACAGGCTACCACTGGTTACCCTTCTAGCCTTAGTATCCGTCCCTTTGAGCCCCTGTATCCCTCAGAAGGACAATATAGGGACCCAAGAAACTATAAATAAGGAGATCTTTTGAGGATATTGATACCCAGAGATCCAGTTATATTTATATCCAGAAACCATTTCAAGGAAATCAAATACTTATAAGAGATAAGTAAGTGATTTATGGCTTTATTCTGATTATTAATATCCATCCCCAACCCTTTTATCAATTTAAACTGCTGAACAACCTTTTTAACCCCAGTAATAGGTTTAACCCATTAGTACATGTCCCAAAAAGGTACCCAAAGGATTTAATAAAATACTAGTGAGTCTTATTATCCTTTTTCTGTCGTGGCAGCTTGGCTACAAGGCCCTGTCACACCACCATATATTATATATATATTATCTTTGGGCAATATATCCTTTAATAATATAAATTAAAGGTTCCAAAGTAACCAGGTATACGTGTTTTCAAAGTAAATTCCCTGAAGAGAGGTGTTAAAGATCCCCAATATTCTTGTTGCCCCTCTATTAATTTTTTTAATAATCAATTTATTAATATTGATTTATAATATTAAACCATAAACAAAACCAATCATCCTTGCAATAGCTTTATCCAAATATTTTACAGATTTTTGATGCATTTATTGAATAATATATTTATTATTTATTCTATCACCACTGGTAGCTAAAGGACAGCAAGGGTCTTGGCATCCAGGAGGCTGAGAGAGGGGAAACACTTATCAGAGCTCTGGAAATTTGCCAATTTGTCTGTGAATTTGCGCAAATGCTGGAACAGATCTTGTTCCGGATTGAGAAAGCGGACTCACGGTGTCGGTGAAAAAGTTAGAAGTCTGCGTATCGGCGCTGGAGGTTCTAGGGAATGTGGTTGCTTCCAACAGAAGGTGGATGGCAGAAAAGAAGCGCAATAAAGTCCTTGAGTGGCCAATTCCATAGACTGTATCACACATTCTCAAGTTCATGGGATTGTATAGCTATGTGAAGATGTTCATTGAGCGGTTTGCCAAGGTTTCTAGTCTGTTGCGGGCATTGATGTGTAAGGGCGCGCAATGGGCCTGGGATGTGAAATTTGACAACACCTTTGGCAAACTCAAGGAGATTGTTTGATGCAATATTGTGCTGCAGGACTTGGATCACAAACCCAGGGGAATTAATTTGGCCATGGATTTGAGCAAGCTTGGGGCGGGGCAGTGCCAACACAGGAGGATGAGGGGAAAGATTGACCGGTTCTTTACGAGTCCATTACGTTTACGCCAACGGAGAGCCGGTATTTGCAGCTGAAGTTGGAGCTTTGCAGGGTCACTAAGATTGTGCGGAGGTTGCAGCATTTGCTATGGGGGATTCAATTCATGCTTCTGGTGGATGCGGAGGCGCTGGAGCAGATGATCAATTCACCAATGCTGCCAAACGTGCCTATGACCAGCTGGGTTGTGTTCCTTCAGTTGTTTTCTTTCACAGTGGTAAATGTTCCAGGGAAGGCTTTGAAAATGCCAGAAGCACTGTCTTGGTACCTGCGCAATGATCCGTACAAAGGCGCAGAACCACTGGATGTGGAGGCTCCAATGGTTAAAGTGGGAGTGGTGGAAGTAGGTGTTTGACTTCTGCTCCAACAGTCTGGGAGGTACGTGGTCCTCAGTTTGTATTTGTGGGATCTTTGGTTTCCAGATGATACTCCAGCCAAGATTTTTAGATGTATTTGGCGGAGAGTGGGAAGTTTCTACCTGCAGGAAGGACAGTTGTGGCCGCAGAGCGCGCCAGTACCGCTTGTGGTCAGCATGTCAAGGGCGGATCAGGAGGTAATCCTGGAAAGTCTGTATGAAAATCTTGGCCATTGTGGCAAGGTTGAAACGCGGAACCGGGTGAGGCCAAGGTTCTGGTGGCCGGGTAGCTTACGCGCGGTGCAGGAGTGGATACGGTTGTGCAAAGCGTGTCAGAAATGGAGCGCAACACTGCCTTGAAAAGTTGGTATTCCCACTGGAGAGGACACCTTGTTTGGGCGGGTTTCTCTGGATGTCATGCACATCAAGGCAGGTAAGTTCGTGTATCTCCCTTTTGCGGGTGAAGATCTGTAGGGATGGGTGGAAGCGCGGCTGCTGGTGAAGCTCTTGGCGGAGAAAGGTGGGCAGTTTCTGGAGGAAGACTGGTTTGCGTGTTACGGATTGCTTTGCTTGGTAACGGTTGATGGGGGCGCTGAGTTCTGGGGACGGTTGGCAGGGCAGAGTTGGTGCAAAGTTGCGGAGCAAAGTTTGGATGAGTGACAGAGTACTATTGGGAAGGTGCCCGGATGATTGAGTGCAGTCACCAGCCTATCAAGGAAGCAATGGTGAAAATGTGCTGGGAGGATGGCAAGCGGTGGCAAGAAACCCTTCTTGTAGTTCTTTTTGAAGACCAAATTTTTGTGAAGAGATCAACGGGTTATTTTCTGTACAAGCTGCTATTTGGGCAGCAACCCATGCTGCCAATTGACATCAAGCTAGAAATCTTTCTGGGTATTGATTGGTGGAAGGTTAAGACGGCCGCGGATCTAGTCAAGGCCCGCACCAAGCAACTCCTGCAATGGGACAAGATGTTGGAGAAAGCGACTGGAAGGCTGAAGGCAACCCGCACAAAGTTTTTCTGCTACTGGGACAAGCGCTGCGCGCATAAACTCCGGGATCTGTTGCGGAAGGGGGACTTGGTTCTGCTTTACAACCAGAGCCTGGAAACTCAATGGGGGAAGTTGTTTGCAAATTGATGGAACTGTCCTTTCTGTGTGACTTCCAAGTTCAACAGAGGAAGTTACCAGTTGGAGGAGTTGGATGGAAGGCCGCAGCTTTGCACGTGAAACAATTCTTTGTGCGGGCCTCTGTTAAAGTACTTATTCACTTGCGCCTGTGCTACGTAAAAGTTTAATCCAGATGGGATGAACATGTGGGCCTCTGCGGCCCATTGGACACACACACGGACCATACAGGCCTGTGTGGATATCACGGATTTGGGGAAACTGTCCTCAAAAGGCATGAAACAGGCTTATTGGTACACGGGCCCTATTGGGCCCGGAGGGGTATATGGGAAAATACAGCCAGATGGGCTTGTATGGGCATATTTGGGCCCAAGGTTTATTTTGGACATACTTGGCTAGATGGGCTGGCCCGCAAACGTATGTTAAACTCACGTTTTGGGATTGGGACGGCCCAATGGGGCCACAGCCGGTGTCGCAGCCCATTTGGGGCTGCTGTCCGTGTTGCGGTCCGCTTGGGGCCGCTGCTCTCCCTCAATTTGGCCCAATGGCCCGCAAGGGGCTTTTGCGGCGGCCAAGGGATCCCACGCGGGCCCGGCTGTTTGCAACCGGCGGTCAGCACCACAGGAGCAGGGGCCAGCGGCCCCGGCTCCCCTCCCTCCCCTTTCTTGCCATTGCAAGAGGAAATGAGATGGGGGCTGGGTTGAACCAGCCAGCAACTGGCCGCAGGAGGGCGACCGGTCAGGGTGAGGGGGATTTCATCACTCCCTTGCCGAGGAGGATGGCTGGGCCGGTTGCAGCAAGGCAACCGGCGGTGGGGGGGATTTGATCACCCCTCCACCATCAAAGCGACATGGGTCTAAGGGGCGCTCTCCCCCCCCCTTTAACAAGGGGGAACAGCAACAGACTGGAGGGGATTTGACCATCCCCCTAGCCCACTTACCTATGACAATGCCCTGGGGGTATTGACCTCCAGGGCCCCTGGTAGGGGGATTTCACCACCCCTTCCAGGGATTTGTGAGAAAGAGGGGGGGGACGGCATGTCCACTGGTCACCCCCCCCGCCCCCAAGTGAGTCTGATACCGGACCCAGGTGTGTCCTGGGTCCTGCCTGGCCATTTTTATGGCCAGGGGCTGGTTGCATGAGGAAACCAGCCAGCATGTGAGGTAACAGACAACCGGCCAGGGGATTGAACAGTAAAGGGGCTGGTTCAGCCCCATAATGGTGGAAACACCAGAAGTGACCAGAATAGGCTGGTTGTAAGGGTACAGGGACTGATTCCATGCGGGCTGATGTAGCCCAAACCAAGTAACAAGGCCAGTAGAGCCTGTAGAGCTCTTTTGGGGCGGAAAATTTGCCTTTTGGCTTGTTGTATCATGGGCTCACAAGAGGCCAATCTTTTGTACTTAAGGAGCTCTTCTCCCTGCTTTTTTCCATCATTCATTTATCATCCAATAAAATTCATCACTGATATCATCCAACATATTGCCCCATTGTGAGAGCCCATTAGCAATTATTGACACCAGGTGTCCATCATTTCTTTTGCTTTAAATCCTGCTCTTTTTCCTAAGCTAATTGCTGGCCATAATTATTACAGGCTTGAATTCAATTGACAAGACAGCTGGTTTGGATATCAACGGGGATGAAAAGGCGGATCCTTTGTCCTCAGACAAGCCTGCGCGCGCGGTTTGCATCCAGCAGAGTAAACTACTGCAGACCTCTGGGCACAGCAGCCAAGTTGGGGGGGGGGGGGGGGGAACAATGGATGAATAGGGGATATGATTGGGTTTGGTGAGGGGGTGCTCTAGCCAGTTCACAGCTGGCACAACTAGACACCCCAGAATGTTTTTTTTCATATTTACTTCTATCTGGATTGGCTTTTTGGGATTATTTCTGGCTAGGTTATGAGTTTCTTTTAGGTACGGGCAAAGCGCAAAGCTGGTTCTGCGGAAGCAAGGACAATTCCTGCATTCTGGAAATTCAAAACCATAAACAATTTCCAATGGGTGAGCCAGGGAACTAGGAAAGCATGTGGCGCAGAACAGATGTGGGTCAAAGAGCAAGGCGTGGGCTTGGAAACAGGTTTGTTCTTAAAAAAAAAACTTTCTCTTTTTAGGTTTTCTTTGGTTATCTCATAGACAGAAGGTATGGATGGGTTGGGGTGGATAATTTTTCTCTTCCTCTCTCTCAAGGATGTGCGCGTGCGCCGGGTATTCTTTGTTCTCTCTCTGTTTGGTAGATGGGTACGGGGAACTGTGAGGCAGTTTGTCTGGGGTGGTCCAGGTACCTTCAGGGGATACTCTCATTTGGAGCAGATTCTTCTCACTCTCAGCGGATACTCTCAGGGGTACGTATTCTCCTCACTCTTGCGGGTCTCTCTCAAAGCGCAGATCTTGTGCGGGGCTCTTATTTCTCTCAAGGTTCTCACAAGCCCAAAGGCTACTTAGGTTGGCGCAGAAAAAGTCCATTTTCTTTGCAAAGATAGGCGCAGAAATGGAAACAAGAAAGAAAGAAAAGGACAGGGGGGAAATCCGCCTACGTTGGCCAAGTCCTCATCACCTCCTCCGCATCTGTGCAAGCTGCTCCGGCTAGGTTTTGGAATGCCGCCAGAACTTTGTGTTGCGCATTGGTGGTGTGAGCGTGGGGAACTGCTAGGAAGCGCCGGAGTAGTTTTTCAGCTTTGTTCACCATTGCATCAAACCTTGCCGGTGGGAGTGCCAGAATTAAGGGGATCTCCAGAATCTTGGGAGTGGTGGCCGGAGGAGTTACAGTGGCTGCAGGTTCTGGTGACAATTTGATGACCATGGGAGTTGGTGCGCGTGTGGGTTCCGGTGACAACCTGGGAACCAGTGATGGAGTTGGCAGCAGGGGAGTAGGAGTTGGAGGGGAAGGTCTTGGGGGAGTGGGAGGACGCGGTTGCGGTGGAGGAGGAGCAGTTCTTGGGGGAGTGGGAGGACAAAATGGCGGTGGGGGAGGCACGGTTAGACGGTTGAAGATCCGTGGGTCTGTTGCTGGTACATTCATCCATACCCTTGCAGCCCACTTGTGAGCGGTGTTCTGATAAGCCACAAAATTGGAAAAGTCCTGGCACAGCGGTGGTCCAGCCCAACAGGATGGAAAACCCAATTCATGGCTTTTGCACAAAGGAGGGTTTGGAGCCCTGCTTTGCGGTTGGTTGCAAGGTGAGGCAGGAGGGGTCCATTCATTGGTGGAGATTTTGTCATTGCTTGAGATCACAAATAAGTTGCGCCGGGTCCTCTTTCCTGGAAAACCTTGAGGACAATTGCGTGGCATACCATTCAATAGAGAACAGAAAAGGTAGCCTTCTTGGCACGGAAAACAGGCGCGCCAACCCTGAAGGATGGGGCAGGAGAGGCCATTCCAACTGCAGAACATGCAGGACATGTTGATTGGGGTAGGATGAGGTGGGGTTCTTTTTTTTTGGTGTGGTTTAGTGGTCCAAAGGGGTAGGATGGGATAAACAGGGATAGCTGGGGGTAGGTGAGATAGTGGTGGATCTCTGGGGACAGAACTCAAGTTGGTGGGGATGTGGTGGTCTTTTATGGACATGAGTTGGAATGTGCTGCGTGCTGCGCACTCAGAAAAGGGTGAGGAATTGCCTCAGAAAGCTGTGCTGCGGGCTCAGCAGCAGTCAAGTTGGGCTTGGCATCCAGAGACGCGGGGAAAATTGGATTGGATTGGACAGATTGGGCAGATTGCACATTGAAATACCCACAGATCATGTTGCGCGGTGTAAGACTCCAAACCGTGCTAGGCCGTGGAAGTTCTGTGGAGGGGAAAGGTGATTTTTAGGCTTCCCTCCTGAGTGTTACAAAATATTTAAATGTAACCAAGATCAAAGTCCAGAACCTGGTAAATGAGGGACCAAAGAGTAAAGGGTAAAGATGATAGTAGTTGGTAGCTGGGAGGACAACACTATCTGAGGCAAGATGATTCCGGAAAAAACTTGAATAGAAGAAGTCAAGGATTGTTCAGAGTTCAACAGGACAAGGCAATTGTAAGTAACAACACCCACAAGCTAATAGTTCTGGTCGTCAGAAGAAGCTTAGGAAAGATCAACTCAATCCCAAACAACCTCCAGGTTCTCAATGAACCTGCCCAACTCTCCGCAGTCAAGCGCTTGAAGGGGACCAGATAACTGTGGTTGGCTGCACAAGACAAAGCTAATTGTTTTGATGAAGCTCTAGAAGCAAAACAATAACTGATTCAAACAAGAATAACCCAACACTTCTCAAGGGACTCAAGAGTAGCATGGCGGAATTCAACTTCAAAAGATAATAAAGGGAGGTTTAACACTCCAGGTTTTAAGCTTAATAAAACCTCTTCAGTCAAACGTGACCGGTTCCGGAAAGATAATCAAAGGATGATCAGGACCAGTATGGTTGGATAAAGGGGATTGGGAGTGGTGTAACACACTCAAGAATTCAATCAGTCAAATTCTTCTTCAACCAGCAAGGCTATTGGTTTGTGATAAAGATCAAGGATCAGGATTTGAGTATGGAGGCTCAAGGATCAAGGGGCAATCATGGATATACCCAGAATTCAGTCTCAGATAAAGGGGAATGAGACCCCACAGATGATTTACTTCAGGATTATAGTGATGATATTTCTCTCATAGGATACCATAAGATCCCCCCCCAATCCAAAAGGCAGGGGAGAGCCCCTCCTTATATGGTCAGGAGGCCCTGTTAGACTATGTACAAGTGATTCTACAAATAGAGCGGATTTTTTTTTTTTTGATTTCAGATGATCAGAAAAATAGATCATGTGGGCCAGTGGAAATCCGGCCTCCCTGACTGGGGTGGGATCTTTTCTCATCCCTTCACCTCTCTTGAGTCTGTTGGCGGACGTGCGCGCGTGACAACAAAAGGATTTCCCACCCCTCACCCAAAGGCGGAAGGGGTGGGGAAAAAAATGAACCAGACCGCCCGCGGATGTTTGCGGGCGGTAGATGGCAATTTTCCACCCCCACCCAAAGATGGAAGGGGGGTGCAAGTGGAAGTTGGCGGGATAGGAGCCAGGGGAGGATACTGTCAAGGATATCCTGATGGAGATGAGAGAGATGATGGTTGGGTTGGTAGGTATGAGTAGTCTGAACAAATTTTTGAGGCACCAAGGCGTGGGTAAGATGGCCAATAGAGGCCAATCTGGACCGGTTTTGGCCCATAAGGATAGAAAATCTAGTACAATAGCATATTTGACAACGGTGAGGGAGCCTGGGTAGGGGTTGAGGAGTTGGCTTCTATGCAAAAGGATTTGGAGAGTTTGAGGATGGAGGCACCAATGGATGGTTTGGACTTGGGTGATTGACGGGTGAGAGGGAAGATGTGATGATGATTGAGGCGTAATCTGTGGTCTGGCATCAGGGGAAGAGTGAGATTGGGAGAGCCGGGAGAGGGTATGATCAAAGCAGGGAGTTGGGGATGGGTTAGGATGGGATTGTGGAGACAAGATTGGAGGACAAGTTGTTTGACAAGTTGAGTAGTTTGGAGCGATGCTCAATCATGCTGGAGATGTGAGGAGAGCAAAGGATGGTGAGAGGTGGGTAGAGTGGATGAGAATTGAGGGGAGGGAGGCTGGTGAGTCGATTGTCATTGTCAGGGTGGTTGTAGGAATGGGAAGGAGATTGGGATCAATTGAGTCAAATGAGAGCTTTGAGGGAGGGAGAGGTAGGAGTAAGACAAGGGGGAGGATGGGAGCACGGAGGAAGTTTGGGCCAAGCGGGTCTTGGCCCGCGCATTTGGCCAAAAGGAAGGGGGGAACAAAGAGAGAAGGAATCAAACGCAATGCCTAGGTGATGAGACCAAGAGAGGCCTGTCCTAGACCACTGGGACAGAGGAATGCTTGGCAGGATGAGGAAATTTGAGGAGTGATACCAATACAAAAAAATTCCATTTTTTTTTTTAGATAAATGACACCTAAATAAAAGAATCGTAGAAAAAATTTTGAATTTTCCGCATCTGGTCCAGGGTGTCCAGATTTGGTCGCCACATCTCTCCCCAACTTACAGAATGTCCCTAGTCTGCATCTGGGCTTGATGTCATAAAAAAAGAAGGGAAAGATGATTAAACACAAGAAATGCCCATTTGATCTTGAGGGTGATTGAAAAGAATATCTTGATCCATCCAAAGAAAATCCTAGAGTTGACTGCAATAAAATGAAGAAGGCATCCCAGGTGCTCACGTATGTGGCATAAAGTAGAGTTTCACAACAAAACACAGAAGATGACCCTGGTGGTGCACAATTGGGAGGACTTACTTCTGATCAAAGTTGCCTCTAAAACAATTAAATTTCTTGACCTGATCAGCAGGGATCCTTTTGGCCATCTGAGTACCATCCAGTTCCTCCAAAACATATGATTCACCTCTGACTTGACGGACCACTTGATAAGGACCATTCCAGCAATTGGAAAAAAGCTTTCCCCACTGAGTTTCCAAGGATTGATTATAAGCTAAAACTAGATCACCAGGATTCAAGGGATCCCTGACTTGATTGGAATGCTTATCCTCCCAATACTGGAATAATTTTTCCCTTGAATCCATCATTTTCTGATAAGCTTTGTCACAAACATCTTCACTTTGCTCAAGTTGCTTGGATCTGAAAACTAATAGATCAGTGGTGGAAGAAACCTTTTCCCAAGAAATACCTAAAAAAGATTCCATTTCCAGATCAAGAGGAAGGACAGCCCTTTGACCAAAGAGGATTTTGTAAGGTGAGTAGCCAGTGGTTTGTTTAGTTGAAATTTGATCAGAGAAGAGGACCAGAGGAAGAAATTTGCAACAATTCTTTCCACTTTCACCAGCCAACTTGACATCAGCAGCCTTTAAAGGGGCATGGCCTTTTTCCTCCATGCCTTGTCCTTCAGGATAATAAGGAGTGGTCACCCTATGTTGACCAGGAAGCTATTGGATCATTTTGGCCAGTTTGCCACCAAACTCAGAGCCACCATCAGTTGAATAAGATTGAGCCAAGCCACAACGCATTGTCCAAGTCTCATAAAGGAAGGCTGCTACTGATTCAGAGCTGAGGTTCTTAAGAAATTTTGCTTCAACCCATCCAGAAACATCATCTCTAGCCACAATGAGTTACTTAGCTCCACCAGCCTTAATGTGAACCACATCCATAGCAATCATTCCAAAGACAGTGGACTCTCCAGTGGGATAAAAAATTTCAGCCAGGCTCCTAAGATCACGTTTCTGACATACTTCAAAACTCTTGCACCATTGAGAGACTGATTTCTTCAAAGATGGCCACCAGAATTGTTTGGATATACGTCAATAGGTTTTGGTTTCCCCATGATGCCCAAGGCCTTCATGGAGACTTTCAAGGATTGAATCTTGTTTAGAGGGGATTGTGACGACAATTAGAGCACAAGGATTGCCTCTTTTCATAAGCCTAGTACCTTGAACAAAGAAATTGGAGGAATTCCTTTTGAGTGATTGAAAATCTTTAGCAGAGACATGAGGAGGCCTTTGGAGAGTGGAAAGGTACTGCTCTAATTTTATCCTGAAACCTTGTTGGAAGCCAGAATAATCTTGGGGCGAAAAGGTGAAGACTGGACAAATTAAATTCTCCTCCTCATCAAAGTCCACTCCAACATCCAATTCTTCATCTCCAGGGGGGCATCAAGATAAACCATCAGGCATGGTGAAGGATTTTCAAGGCCTATGAACAATATCAAAAGAGAAAAGTTGGATAAAGGCCACCCAACAAGTCATAGGAGCATCTGGGAGGCTGGGAGCATTGATCCTTTTGATGATGGATTGTGTGTCAACTTGTAACTCAAAGTGTTGACCCCAGAGGACATTTTGGAGTTTCTTCAACATTTGAGCCACGCCACAGAGTTCCAGTTTTGGTTGGGATTACCTGGATTCTACATCTGAAAATAACAAGGATTCATAGAGAGAAGGACGGTCCCAACCATTTTCATCTTCCTGAATGAGGAAAGCCCCAACAGATTTATAACTAGAATCAACAGCCAATTCGATCTTGCCAGCTCCCGGTCCATAAGCAATCTTTTTCAAGACTATGTCTTTGCCAAAAATCATTTTAAGAAGCTGAAAAGAATGTTCACAATCTTGGGTCCAGATCCATTCAGCATCTTTTCTGGTCAGGCAACGTAGAGGAGCACAGATTTTGGATAGAGATGGGATAAAGATTTGAACATAAGTAACAACACCTAGAAAGCCCCTGACTTCATTTGGATTGATGGGAGTAGGCCAAGAGAGGATTTTGTTGATTTTGGATGGAGCCATCCTTCTTCCTTCCTTGCAGACCACATGACCAACAAATTCCAGAGCAGGGAAACAGGCAGCCAATTTGGATCCAGAGACAGTGAGGCCAGATTCTTCAATTTGGAACAAGATCCTTTCCAAAGTGGTTGCATATTCCCAGATAAATTGACGGATTCCTGAATGCCAGGGTAAGAGCTCATTGTTATAATCAGAAATTGGTCCTTAAATTCCGTCATTGTCAATAAAGATACAAGCATGATCAGGGATTTCATCCTGGAGGATCCAAAACATCTGAGCCTGATAGACTGCAACCAAGTTGGTGGCACCTTGAGGCAATTGAGTAAGTTGGAAACAACCAAGGGGAGTATCAAATGTAGTGAGAGGGCAAGAAATTGGATGTAAGGACCGTTTGTCATAGCCACCCATAATGTCACCTGGACCATAGCAAGCTCTCCCAGAGGAGGATTCAACAAATTCTTCAGTAGCAGGGGGAATACCAGATTCTTTAATATTAACCTTATTTAGAGGCTGGAGATCATGGACTATTCTGAGTTTACCGTTACTTTTAAGGACACAGAAAACAGGACTGGAATAGCTAGAAGTTGACTGTTTGTATAAACCGGTTTGGACTCGTTCCCAGACCAACTTGATGAATTTGTCAAATTTGGCAGCAGGGATTGGGATCTTTTTCTTTTGCCAGGGATCATGTTCTACTACAGGAATGATATAAGGCAGACCATAGGATTCTTTCAAGAGACCTCTCTCTTCTTCACAGAAAACAATAGCTTTTTCCCTAAGAGCCAAGACATTTTTAATCAAATACAACTCATCAGGTAGAAGCCATCCATCTGGTTCAAAGTTGACTACTCCCAGACTTTCTTCAGTGACACGGCCAGAGGGGATGAATGGACCAGTGAGAGATCAAGGTAAACCACAGCAAGGATTGCGGGATAGAGGAGGACGCCTAAGAGGAGGGTTGAGGTTGAGAGGCATTTGTTGGTTGACTGGTTGGATTTTCCTAGCAACTGGTTTATATTTGGAGGCAAAAGAGAGTGGTTCTTGTTTTTGCCAAGAGTTGACCAGGGAGACCTGACTACAAGGATTGAGACCAAGTTCTAACGCCTTCCAATTTTGATGTTCTGCAAAGTTTTCAAAAGGTGCCTTTTCCATAAAAGAAGTCCCAGGAGATAATACATTTATCAGATGTGTGGCACAAGGTGGGGTTTCAAAAATGATAGTAGTAGGATACCCTGGTGGTGCACAATTGGGAGGACTTACTTCTACCCCAATTTGCCCCCACTGAAGCCCATATTCTTCCATACCAAAGCCACCAAAAATAGGATTGAGATTGGGATCTAGTTTAGAATCATTGTGGAGATTCAAACCGGAACTGAGAGAAGGTTGATTAGGAATAAGAGTACAAGGAAAAGAAGAAAAAACAGATGAAGAAGAAATATTTTTGGATTTTTCTATTTTGATTTGTTTTTGATTTTTGATATTTTTTTTTAGATCAGAAGAAAACGTTGAAAAGAAAGAGAAATAAGCCTCTGGGATGAGAGTTGACCCTTGAGTTGAAGTTTGAGGCTGAAAAGAACTACAACTATTAGTAGGATCAACTACTCCCATAAAAAATGAGAGAAACTAGAATTATCCTTCTGTTTTCCTTTTAGAGATGACTTAGGAAAATGACCCGGGAAATCTCTTTCCCAGCAACCAGAATACAAAGAACAAAGAGGAACCTTAATTTTTCTACAGTCAATATCAGGGAGGAGGATTCTCTCCCCAACTTGATTGGAAAACATAAGAGTTGCTCCAAAATCAATTAAGAAAGGTTGACCCAAGATCATAGGTCCATCCAGGCGTGTGATCCAGAAATGACAAGCTCCAACGCTGTTTTGGCAAATCTAGACTGGAACATCTTCAACAATTGCAACCAATTCACAAGGCTGGTTTCCTATTCCATACACCAAAGAGGTGAAGCTGACCCTAGGGCTGATTTTAAGTTTGCAGGACGTAGCATTTGAGATCAAGTTGAGCTGAGAGCCAGATTCAACAAGGAGTGAGACCCTTTTTGCTGATTCACCAAGATAGCAGGGAAGAAAACCAAGAGGACAAGAGTAAAGACTAGACTCAGAAGAGGGATCTGTTCCCCCAGAATCCTCAATCAAAGTTCCAGAGGAGACCTTGAGTTCTTCAGGACCAATTTCCACACGCTGTGGTGCTCTTTCATGAACGCGAGTTGGGAAAGGCTGCGCGCGGATTGGAGTGCTTGCGCGGATCGGAAGGCTTGCGCGGATTGGAAGGCTTGCGCTGATTGGAAGGATTGCCTGGATTGGAAGGCTTGTGCGGATTGGAAGGCTTGTGCGGATCAGAAGGCTTGCGTGGATCGGAAGGCTTGCGCAGATTGGAAGGCTTGCGCGGATCAGAAAGCTTGCGCGGATTGGAAGGCTTGCGCAGATTGGATGGATTGCACGGATTGGAAGGCTTGCACGGATTGGACGGCTTGCACGGATCAAGCGGATCGCGCATTGCAAGATGCGTGGATTGGATCACGCGGGTACGCCCCGGATACCTGGAACAGGTTGTCGGGCGGACGCATCATGAGAAGGACAAACCAGCGGGCAGCATGGAAGGGGCATGGGGAAGGGGAGGTGGAGCATGGGTTACGGGGCGGGGGACGGAGGGATAGGGTTGGGCTAGGGTTCTGTGGATTAGGGGTTCAATTCCATCATTCTTGCTTACTTGCAGTTGTACTTAGGTTAGTGTTGAGAGGGAGGACTTACATACTTCACTCTCAACTCCGGGTTGTAAGGGGATTATCATCACATTGCATCACATCACATTGGATCATCACATTACTCAACTACATTGTGGTGCTCTTTCATGAACGCAAGTTGGGAAAGGCTGCGCGCTGCGTACTTGCGCAGATTGGAAGGATTGCGCGGATCAGAAGGCTCGCGCGGATTGGAAGGCTTGCGCAGATTGGAAACCTTGCGCGGATTGGAAACCTTGCGCGGATTGGAAGGCTTGCGCGTATTGGAAGGATTGCCCGGATTGGAAAGCTTGCGTGGATAGGAAGGCTTGCCCAGATCGGACAGATTGCGCAGATTGGAAGGCTCGCGCGGATTGGACGGCTTGCGTGGATCAAGCGGATTGCGCATTGCAAAACACGCGGATTGGATCACGCGGGTACGCCCCGGATACCTGGAACGGGTTGTTGGGCGGACGCATCATGAGAAGGACAAACCAGCGGGCAGCACGGAAGGGCATGGGGCAGGGGAGGTGGAGCATGGGTTACGGGACGGGGGACGGAGGGATAGGGTTGGGCTAGGGTTCTGTGGCTTAGGGGTTGTATTTCATCATTCTTGCTTACTTGCGGTTTTACTTAGGTTAGTGTTGAGAGGGAGGACTTAAATACTTCACTCTCAACTCCGGGTTGTATGGGATTATCACTAGATCATCACATGATAATCACATCATCACATTGGATTATCACGTCAGATCATCACATCACATCACATCACATGAGATCATCACATCACATCACATCACATCACATTGGATCATCACATTACTGGAATAAGTGTGTCGGATTGGATTGGAAAGGAAGGAACTCATCTTATTATCACTCTATCACTCTCTCTCACTCTCTCTCTCTCTATCTTGACTGGCTGCATCCAATCTCCTTACAGACGCTTTGATCAATAACTTCCGGAATTTGAGGACAACTTAAGGGGTGTAGCCCGCCTCTGGTTTCCACATCTGGGGGTCTGGCCGGGAAAAATCTTTTGTCAAAGTCTCTCAAAGTTACTCACGGATGCTACCAACAGCCGCTTCTCTTCCTTCCTCCTCCCACAGCCTCTGCGCTACCCCATGGATTTACCCGCATATTCAACTCAACATTGCGGAAGTGGAGCAATTCATCTCACGGTATGAAATGATTGCTGACTCTGAAGGCGCTTCGGATTTTGAGAAGGCGCGCCATGTTGTCCTGTTCATCAAGGACGCAGAAGCGCCTCGGGACGTAGAGGAGATGTGAGGCTACCTGAACCTGGATTGGCCGGAACTGAAGGAGGAAATGCTGGCGAGATGGGGGAGGCGCGGCTCCCGCTGTCAGAAGCATGACCTCAAGCCGTCCGCGGAATTTAATTACGGACCAGGGGTGCGCGGCAAAGGCTGGCTACAAGCGGGAGTGGACTACGCAGAACTGGAGTACTACAGGGAAGAGTATGTTCTGGCCCCACCACCGGCAACCATCTCTTGGGCTAGCAAACTTGCAGAGGTGGCAAGGGGCCTTGAGGCCTATCTGGAGAGTATTCAGTCTCCCAGCGCGTCTGCACCCCAGGTGTGCGCAAATGAGGAGGACAACAACTGTTGGCGGACGGGACAGAGGGACCAGACAGCGGATTTGAACGTGGAATTGGTTTCCCCAGTGGGGGATAAGTAAGTCTTGGGGAAGCGGGACTCGACAGAACCAGTGCGGCCTACTGACAGAAAGCGGGCGAGGACGACGGAACGGGAAATTGATGATCCGTGTTGTTTGGGAACTGGTGAACGGCAGAAGGGCCTTGCAAAGAAGGTAGACGCGGCGGCGGAAGAGACGGACCACACGTCAGAGGATCACAACCCAAGCCAGACCTCTTTGAAGGCGGGGAGCGCGCATTTGGAAAGGGTAGGGGCAGCGGCAGAAGGGAAAAACCATGCGCCAAAAGGATGGCAACCAGAGCTGGACCCCTTTGACGGTGGGGAGAATGAGGATGGGGCAGAAGGATGTGGCAGCAATGGAAAGGACGGGCGTGGAATGGATGGACGGGGGGCCGGATTGCGGGATGGATGGTCCCAGAACGGGCGCGCAGCCATTGCGGCTAGCAAGAGCCTTGGGATTGGTGCAGCAGACGCTTGCAGAAGGGCTTCAGGGGTGGAACCGGGAGGGATTGGATGCCAACGGCACAACTGGGGAAAAGGACGACAGATTGGCGGGGAGGCTGGCGACGGAAGGTGCTTTGGGACGGAAGGTTGAGGAATCGGCCGGCGAACAAGGCCCCTGCGGGATTGGTTGAAGCAACGCGCTGCGGATCTGGTGATGAGCATAGGGGGCGCAGTTGGCTGAGGACAGCGGCAAAGTTGTGGGGGAAGCGAGCGCGGGGTGGAAGGTTGGAGTTGGGATGAAGGACGCAGGCTCAAAAAAAAAAGAAAAAAAAACTTTTTTTCTCTTGTTCCTTCTTATCTATTCATTCTTCCTTTTCCTTTTTTTTCTCTTCCTTTCTCTCTTGAGGATTGCGTACGCGCGCTGACGCGTCAAGGTCTCCCCATGTACTCTTGCGGATACTCTCACTGGCGCAGATTTCTCACTTTCAGACTCTCACTGGCGCGGATTTCTCACCTTTGCCAATTTCTCTTGCTCACGCCAATCTTCTCTCTCCAAGGCGCGGATCTTGCACGCGGTTCTTATTCTCTCTCAGGGACTCACAAGCCCAAAGGCTACTCAATCGTGCGCAACGTGTGTCCTTTTGTGTATAGGCGCTGAATACAAAGGAGAAAGGATAGGAGAAGGAAAGGAAGGGAGGGGGGGCAATCCGTCTAAGTTGGTCCAGCTCTCATCATCTTCACCGCGTCCAAGCAAGCCGCGGCAACCAAGTTTTGGAATGAGGCCAGAAGTTTGCGCCGGGAGTTGGCTTTGTGACCATGCGGCGCGGCTAGGAACCTCCGGAGGAGTCCATCCGCATTTTTTGCCATTGCGTCAAACCTCGCAAGTGGGACGGCCGGAACAATTGTAATGAAGTCCAGGATCTCGGGTAGTGTACTCGCTGGCAAGGAGTGGGGTAGTTGCGACAAGTGGGGGAGGGGGTGCAACTACGGAAGGTGAGATGGTGGGAGATCTCTGGGGACAGAACTCAAGTAGGGGGGATGTGGTGCTCTTTCATGAACGCAAGTTGGGAAAGGCTGCGCGCTGCGGGCTTGCGCAGATTGGAAGGCTTTCGCGGATCAGAAGGATTGCGCAGATTGGACGGCTTGCGCGGATTGGAAGGCTTGCGCGGATTGGACAGCTTGCGCGGATGGGACAGCTTGCGCAGATCAAGCGGATTGCGCATTGCAAGACGCGCGGATTGGATCACGCGGGTAAGCCCCAGATACCTGGAATGGGTTGTTGGGCGGACGCATCATGAGAAGGACAAACCAGCGGGAAGCACGGAAGGGGCATGGGGCAGGGGAGGTGGAGCATGGGTTACGGGACGGGGGACGGAGGGATAGGGTTGGTCTAGGGTTCTGTGGCTTAGGGGTTGTATTCCATCATTCTTGCTTACTTGCAGTTTTACTTAGGTTAGGGTTGAGAGGGAGGACTTAAATACTTCACTCTCAACTCCGGGTTGTAAGGGGATTATCATCACATCACATCACATCACATTGGATCATCACATTACTGGAATACGTGCGTTGGATTGGATTGGAAAGGAAGGAATTCATCTTATTATCACTCTATCACTCTCTCTCACTCACTCTCTCTCTCTCTCTTGACTGGCTGCATCCAATCTCCTTACAGATGCTTCAATCAATAACTTCTGGAACTTGAGGACAACTTAAGGGGTGTATCCTGCCTCTGGTTTCCACAACGTCAACAAGAAACCCATTTCTTCATTCCTTCAGAAACAGATGGAGAGATTGAAAGGATTTCAGCCACAGATAGATCAGGAATTTTAAGATCAGAAATTTTTTTTAATACCCCTGTCACAGCATTGGGGTGATCTTTGGAAATTCCCCTCTCAAACCAAACTTTGGGCTGGGTGGAGGGAGGAGGATTGGGTGAAGCAGAAACAGGATCAGGGGATTGAGGAGGTTTAATAGATGAGGGATCAGGATCAGGGTGATCTTGAAACCTTTCCATGAGTGGTTCTTTTACCACCTCCATGTCTTCTACATCAGAAGAGGGCTCAGGTGAGGATTGTTGTTTGGGTGGTTTTTGGAGGATCAAGGTTGGCAAGGAAGGAGCTTTATGAGGCTTGGGCTCCTCATGTCACTTCCTAGCTGGATTGGATTGGTAAGTACCAACCAGACAGGAGGAGGAAATAGCTGGGGGATACCAGGGCTGAAGAGAACCACAAGAAAATTGGAAATCCACAGAAGCCAAGGATGCCTTCATAGAAGGGGGTGGCTGGTAAGAGGCCACCACATGACAAATGGGGCAAGATGATTCAAAGGGGATAAGGGCACCATTAGGAAGGAAAAAGTTATTCCCTTTTTGCTCTACCAATTTCTTGTCTTTGTCCTTCTGGAGTTTGAGACATCGACTGGTTCCATGGCCGTCCCTGTGGCAATAATAGCAGACTAGAGTATTTTTAGGAACAGCACTAGAAGGTTTAGGAACAACAAGGGAGGAAATCTTTTGATCCATTTTGTTCTCAAAGGCTTTGAGAAGTTTAGAGATCTCATCCATCTTAGCAGTTTCTTGGTTAGGCTGAGGGTTCTTGGGCCTGCTATCAGATTCCATTTTATTCATAATTTTGTTTGACTCTTTGAAAGAGGGGGCATGGACTGGTTCAGTGGTTTTAGATTTTTCAAAAGTGAGGGCTGTTTGACCTTTCATAACTTTATCTACCACTCCCCTAAGGATAAGGAAAACAGGGAGCTTGAATTGGTTATCCCTGGTAGTGATCATGGATGCAGACTCAACCAGCTTGTCCTTGATCCTTTCCTGCACTCGAGGAGAAAAAGATTGGAAAAATCAGACTCAAATTTTGTCCACTGTGTCAATGTGATTGTTTTGGACAAGGTAGAATTGGATGGGATCCCAAGATTTCCTAAAGGACTGATAATCAGAAGCTGAAGCCACACCGCCATTGGAGGTCCACTGGGAGACAAGGTTATCTAGATCCTGCAAAGTAAATCATGCTACATCTATTTTTCCCCAATAGGCCAACATTGCTTCCCGCAGCAGGGCTCAGTTATGCCTTTTGAAACCTTCAAACCACTCAATGATTTCCATAACTTCATCAGAGGAGATAAAAAATTGTAACTGGTAGGCCATATTTAATTTGCTAGCCCCATCCACCAAAGCAGCCATCTTGTACAAGTCCAAGAAGTGTTCCACATTTGTCCCATTGAATCCTAAGTTCTTGTTCTGGGGCATGATCTTAACCATCTTAGGACAAGCAGAAGAGGCGCTGGTAGATTCCATTTTGACAAAGTTTCCTAAAAGATCCAAGGAGCAGATTTCCAAAGTGGCTCACAAATGTGGCAAGAGGAGGGTTGCTTGAAAAACGACAAGTATCTTCCCCAGAAGGTGGAAAATTGGGAGGACTTACTCCTGGAACAAGTTGCCTCCACGGATCTAAAAAAAAGAAAGAGATTGGATTTTGAATTTGATGATTTTTGGGAATTTAAATCCCAAGGTTGCTGGTTTGATCCCGGCCCAGGGGACTAAATGTAAGACTCCCAACAGTGCTAGGTTGTGGCCTTTCTGTGGAGGGGAAAGGTGCTGTTTAGGCTGCCCCCCTGAGTGTTACAAAAAGATTTAAATGTAACCAAGATCAAATTCCAGAACCTGGTAAATGAGGGACCAAAGAGTAAAGGGTAAAGATGATAGTAGTCAGTAGCTGGGAGAAAAAAACTATCTGAGGCAAGGACATGTTGATTGGGGTAGGATGAGGTGGGGTTCTTTTTTTTTGGTGTGGTTTAGTGGTCCAAAGGGGTAGGATGGGATAAACAGGGATAGCTGGGGGTAGGTGGGATAGTGGTGGATCTCTGGGGACAGAACTCAAGTTGGTGGGGATGTGGTGGTCTTTTACGGACATGAGTTGGAATGTGCTGCGTGCTGCGCACTCAGAAAAGGGTGAGGAATTGCCTCAGAAAGCTTTGCTGCGGGCTCAGCAGCAGTCAAGTTGGGCTCGGCATCCAGAGACGCGGGGAAAATTGGATTGGATTGGACGGATTGGGCGGATTGCACATTGAAATACCCACAGATCATGTTGCGCGGTGTAAGACTCCAAACCGTGCTAGGCCGTGGAAGTTCTGTGGAGGGGAAAGGTGCTGTTTAGGCTGCCCTCCTGAGTGTTACAAAATATTTAAATGTAACCAAGATCAAAGTCCAGAACCTGGTAAATGAGGGACCAAAGAGTAAAGGGTAAAGATGATAGTAGTTGGTAGCTGGGAGAACAACACTATCTGAGGCAAGATGATTCCGGAAAAAACTTGAATAGAAGAAGTCAAGGATTGTTCAGAGTTCAACAGGACAAGGCAATTGTAAGTAACAACGCCCACAAGCTAATAGTTCTGGTCGTCAGCAGAAGCTTAGGAAAGATCAACTCAATCCCAAACAACCGCCAGGTTCTCAATGAACCTGCCCAACTCTCCGCAATCAAGCGCTTGAAGGGGACCATATAACTGTGGGTGGCTGCACAAGACAAAGCTAATTGTTTTGATGAAGCTCTAGAAGCAAAACAATAACTGATTCAAACAATAATAACCCAACACTTCTCAAGGGACTCAAGAGTAGCATGGCAGAATTCAACTTCAAAAGATAATAAAGGGAGGTTTAACACTCCAGGTTTTAAGCTTAATAAAACCTCTTCAGTCAACCGTGACCGGTTCCAGAAAGATAATCAAAGGATGATCAGGACCAGTATGGTTGGATAAAGGGGATCAGGAGTGGTGTAACACACTCAAGAATTCAATCAGTCAAATTCTTCTTCAACCAGAAAGGCTATTGGTTTCTGATAAAGATCAAGGATCAGGATTTGAGTATGGAGGCTCAAGGATCAAGGGGCAATCATGGATATACCCAGAATTCAGTCTCAGATAAAGGGGAATGAGACCCCACAGATGATTGACTTCAGGATGATAATGATGATATTTCTCTCATAGGATACCATAAGATCCCCCAAGGATGGAGACACTGATGGATGGTTTGGACTTGGGTAATCAATGGGTGGGAGGGAAGATGTTATGATGATTGAGGCGTCATCTGTGGTCTGACATCTGGGGCAGAGTGAGATCAGGAGAGCGGGGAGAGGGTATGATTGAAGCAGGGAGTACGGGATTGGTTAGGATGGGATTTTGGAGACAAGCTTGGAGGACAAGTTGTTTGACAAGTTGAGTAGTTTGGAGCAATGCTTGATCATTCTGGAGATGTGAGGAGAGCAAAGGATGGTGAGAGGTGGGTTGAGTGGATGAGAATCAAGAGGAGGGAGGTTTGGTGAGTTGATTGTGGTAGGAACGGGCAGGAGATTTGGATTGATTGAGTCAAATGAGAGCTTGGAGGGAGGGTGAGGTAGGATTGGGACGAGGGGGAGGATGGGAGCGCAGAGGAAGTTTGGGCCGAGCAGGTCTCGGCCCGCGCGTTTGGCCAAAAGGAAGGGGGGAACAAAGAAAGAAGGAATCAAACTCAATTCCTAGGTGACAAGACTAAGAGAGGCCTGTCCTAGAACACTGGGACAGAGGAATGCTTGGCATGATGAGGAAATTTTAGGAGTGATACCAATACAAAAAAATTCCGATTTTTTTTTTTTTTTTTTTTTTTTTTTTTTTTAGATAAATGACACCTAAATAAAAGAATTGTAGAAAAAATTCTGAATTTTCCGCATCTGGTCCATGGTGTCCAGATTTTGTTGCCACAGCGGATGTACCTTGGATATCTGGAATGGCGCTTTGGGAGGATGCGGACATATGCAGGGGGCTCCCAGTTGGGCGCTGCTCAAGGGCTGCTTCATGAGAAGGACAAACCAGGTGGATGTAATGGCAGGTGGGCAATATGGATGTGATATGAGGTAAGGGATATGGGATATGGATCATGGGATGGGATGGAAGGATAGAGTGGGGGCTAGGGTTCTGTAATTAGGGGTTGTATTTCATTATTCTTGCTTGCTTGCGGTTCTACTTAGGTTAGGTTTGAGGGGGAGGTTACTTAAACTGCACCTTCAACCCAGATCAGGGAGGAGGATATGATGGGATCACATTGGATTGGGAGGTTCTTTTACAATCATCTCTTTTATTCTCTACCTCTCTATCTCTGGGTTGTAGGGTGAACAGTTGCACTCAGGGTTTACAGATGCAAGGGATCAATAACTTCCGCACTTGGGAACCATTGAAGGAGAAGTCTTCTTCTGATTTCCCTAGCATCCATGAAATGAAATTTTGGAAAACAATTTCAGATGACTTAATTTAGTTTTTCATTAATTTCCATCACATCTTCCTCCATTCTTCAAAATTTATTCTTTTTTTGGATTCTGAGGTTTTTTATATTAAGGAAAATTCTAAAGTAATCTCTGAAATAATTTAAATAATTTATCACCTTGAGATCTTCAATCTTTTAAATTCTTCAAAATAAACCATTCAATTATTTTATACATATAAAACCCTTTCTACAAAATACAAGCTTTTGAATTCTACCTATGAAAATTCTATTTTTCCCCAAAGTAAATTGATACTCTCAAAGTTCATAAATTTTTTCCTTCTCAGTTAAAAACCAGAAAGAATCCCAAAAGTAGTGATTTTGAATTTTTTTGGAGAAATTAAAACCCCATTGAAGGAGAAGTCTTCTTCTGATTTCCCTAGCATCCATGAAATGAAATTTTGGAAAACAATTTCAGATGACTTAATTTAGTTTTTCATTAATTTCCATCACATCTTCCTCCATTCTTCAAAATTTATTCTTTTTTTGGATTCTGAGGTTTTTTATATTAAGCAAAATTCTAAAGTAATCTCTGAAATAATTTAAATAATTTATCACCTTGAGATCTTCAATGTTTTAAATTCTTCAAAATAAACCATTCAATTATTTTATACATATAAAACCCTTTCTACAAAATACAAGCTTTTGAATTCTACCTATGAAAATTCTATTTTTTCCCAAAGTAAATTGATACTCTCAAAGTTCATAAATTTTTTCCTTCTCAGTTAAAAAACAGAAAGAAGCCCAAAAGTAGTGATTTTGAATTTTTTTGGAGAAATTCAAACCTTTTGGTGTGTTTCATCACCCAGGAAAAAAATTTAATACTTCAGGAGGTCAGAGCCTCTGGAGCCCTATGGAGCCCTGTAATTCTTTTTATGAAGCCTTGAGAAATTAAACCACAGAATATTCAGATGGGTGTCCTGAAATCCATTGAACTATCTGGATGGTTCTCTGCATTATTCAAAGCTTCTTTGAAAAATTTATTTTATTTTCTTATGAGGCTTGAGCTACTTCAAAGCAAAGTATTCCTCCCCTTGTTTTTCTATAATTGATTTGATTTTTTCTGGATCCACATATTTTTGAGTTTTTTGTGTATATTTTTTTCAATTTTTTTTATGCATTAAAAATGAACAGGATAGAAGATAAGTAAAAAAAAACTAAAATTATAAAAAATTAAAAAGGGAAACTTAAGAAAAAAAAAACACAAATAATCAATTTCAGTTTCACTAATGCAAATCAACTGCGGAATATTTCACAGGGAATGTAGTATTTTTTAAAAAATTGAAGCACCCTTTATGCTACTTTTACTAGCTTATGGAAAAAATTATTAGGGAATATCCTTTTTGAAAAATCCACTATTTTTTCCATGATGTCTTTCACCCAAATATTATGTTTCAGAAAAGCCATTAGATCATCAAAAAAAAAACTGGGTGATGATAAATTCACGGCCCAAATGTCATTTGGGCTGTATGGCATGCTACACAGCTTGATTGTAGTCGTGTAGCCACCATAAAACTTGAGTGTAGTTGTGCGGCTCCCACACAATGGCCCGGGCCATGTGGCACAAGACCCAACTGCATTAAAGTCATGTGGGCTTGTACACAGCTGGAATGTAGTAGTATTCCATGCCACAGGGCTTCCAGTGTTGTGGGCCAAAAAAAAAAAAAGAAAAAAGAAACAAGAAACAAGAAAAAAGAAAAAAGAAAAAAGAAACAAATAAAAATCTAAAATAAACTAAAAAAAAAAAACAGAAATCAAGCAAAAGATCAAAAAATGTTGATTTGTTGGTTAAAAAAAACAAAAAATAAAATAAAAATAAAGTAAAAATAAGTAAAAAAAATAAATCAAAATAAAAAACAAATAAAACTGAAGACAACCAAAACACCAAAAATGAAATAAACAATGAAAGAGTCTATGGAGCAGCCCTAAAGTATAAGTGCCAAAAAATACAAGTTCAACCTGACAAGCCCTAAAGTAAAAACACAAAAAAAAACAATTCAACTTGTTTTAAGCTGATCCCATCACAAGAAGTAAAAATACTCCTTATAATTGGATCAGCCCAACACAAGTTTAACTGACTTACCAATAAAATCTCATTCAAAACACTCATCATAATGATTTTAACTCAAAACACTCAACATAATGATGTTCAAAATGTGATAACCCTTTATATTAATAGAATTCCAATTTAGATGCATCAGAATTAAAATTCATGATGAAACCCAATAATTAAATAATCTCTATGATTGAATTCCATAATCTAGAATACACATGCAGTTGATATTTGAGATGATCAAACCAACCAGAAGCTTTCTTTGAAATGAAAGCAGAGGTTTTTGCTACAATGGGCGGGATTGGAATCATTTCTCCCTTAAGTAATAATAGAACCCAGTGGTTATTGTTGAAAAAGAAAATAGAAATAGGATCTGATTGATCTGAAACACCTTTTTTCATTGGATTATAAGAAAAAAATGACTCCAATGAAATGAAACATATAGGTCTGGCATATGTTTCTGCTATTAGTTGAACCATATACAACTTAGCCAGCCATTTTTGAAGAGGGAATCTTTGCATTGATTTCTTCAACATCAAGTATTTGTTTAATATTTTTGACCTCTTATGCACCTCAAAGCATCTTAATGTGGCACGCTTCATGTTTTTTGAATGTTTGAGTAATTTCCTTTCTCACTCTAAACCAACCATGTTCATCATACCCAAGCAATTCAGCAATGAATCTGAATCTACCATTCCAATCACCAATTTTATCCCAAACCTCACCCAAGAACTTAGGGATTTTCTCAGGTATTTAATTGAGGTATTTCACTTTGGGTTCCTATAACCAAAATGAAATCAGCCAAAATTCCCATAACATTAATTAATCACATCAATACTCAGCAAAGATAAGCTTCTGGTTGACCCTTTGTGCATGTCTTCTTCCTCTGAAGAGGATTTTAATTCCAAATGATTTGAAGCAAATTCCCTTTCATTTTCTTCCTCTGAACTATGAAATTCAGATTCTGATCCTGTGGAGTTTGACCAACAATTATCGTCATATCATCAGCCATTCATTAAACAAAAATAAATGAACATTTCACAAAGGAAAAGACTTTCAATCTTTTGTTTTTTCTTATTTTTTTCCCGTCTAATTTGATTTTCCTGCTTAATCTGCTTTTAAACGTGTTCAAATTGAGAAGGATCCCTCTGGGTATACATCAATTTTGGAAATCCTCTGCTTGATCACAAGACTTTAGGTTCAAGTCTTGGCTTTGATCAATACTTTGCAGTCTTTGGAATCAAGTACTTCAACAGCCCCCAATAATAATGTTCAGGATTTCCCAAGATCATTGCATTGAGATATTCATATAACTGAGAATTTCCAAGAATTTCATCAACATCAACCTTTCAAAATTCAAAGGGATCAAATATTAGTAAAGTGGGAAGTATGATTCAAAAAGAATTTATCAAAAAACATTAATCCCATTAAACCAAATTACAGAACTAGAACTGCAAGGTTCATAATCCAACCTCCACTGAGGATGAAAATCCTCAGTCACAACAGATCCTCTTGACGCTATTAGGTAACCTATCTGGTGGGAACAAGGCAAACCCATAGTCTTGCAGTATGACTTGGTGCACACTTCCCCAGCATGGTTCCGCTTTAATTTCTTGAATTTTTCCATAATAAGTCTAATTGCCTCTAAAGACAACTTTTATCCCAATGGTAACATTTCCGTAGGAAAAAATATTCCTATCTTAATTTGAGAGTTGTAAATTGCAGCCTGAACCAATTTAATGAGATTGGAAACTGTTCCCTCTAGGTTTTTCCAAACATCCAACATATTTTCCCAAAGGATTTGCAAGGAATTGTTTGAGAATAGCATGGGCCCCTTCAAGCCAAGAATTTGTTTTATTTCCAAATTCAGGGTTTTTGCAAGTCCAAGCCATTACAAATTTCTCTTTGATGCAGAAGATTTTGTGATCCATATACTCAAGTACATCCTCACAGTCTGCCAAGAAACACTTCATAAAATTATAATGTAAGCAACCCAAAACTAGAAATATTAAGAGTAGATGCAGTGATTTGGCACTTACTCTAAGTCCTGCATCATTGAACTCTGCCTCCTCCTTGGTTTTTGAGGCCCCATACTTAGCCCACAGAGACATAAAGCTTTTCCACCCTTCAAAGTTATTAAAGTACACTTTATAGTTTGCTTGTATTTTTTTAGACAAGTGCCATTGACAACACTGTATTGTTGACTCAGGGAAACTTTTTTCTATAGAAAAAATCAATTCCTTTTCATGGTCTGTCACAAAGACTTTGGGAAGTCTATCAGGATCATAAGCCAGATCCTTTAGTGCATTTACAGACCAACTGAAGAACTCAAATGTTTCTCTTGTTATAAAAACAAGAGCTTTTGTGAAAGTTTTACAGTTGGCTGTCATTCCTACCACATGCAGTAGGGGGATGTTATACTTATTTGTTTTATAAGTACAATCCAGCATAGCAATATGATGGAATTGTTTGAAAAGCTTTAATGACTTGGGGTGAGCCAAGAATAGGGCCTCCATGTGACCCTCTCCGCTTTGTTTTGCTTTATGAACCCAACCTGAATCACCAAGTTTTTCAAAGAGGGCCTCCATAAAACTTTTTCCCTTAACTTCTGCTAGTGTTACCTTTTTCTTAGTGTTATAGATTTTTTGGTCATCAACATATTTGCCACCATTGATCTTGCTCAATTTTCTTTTAAGTTTAATCGCATTGAGCCCATCTTTCATGACTTCTTTTAAATTAACTAAGGCCATCCCAGATATTCTCCTTAGGTGAGAATGCACTGAGGGGTGTGGAGATGGTTCATGGTTATGTTGATTGTTTTGGTAGGAGATTTGCCACAAGGGGTCTTCCTTTGTGCAACTTGCATGGATTAAAAAATTGCATCCAACCTTCTGTGTGTGAGTTTTCCATGACCTTTTGGTGAGCAATTTCCCAGAGTAAAAACCATGTCTATCACAGGCTAGATCCACATATTTATCACACTTTGAGTTTAAAACTTTTAAAGTGTAACCATACTTCATTGCACATGTTTGACAATAGGTTTGTGCCTCTTCCCTAGTAGGAAAAGCTCTCACAGCAGGAGGGTGAAGTAGATCTGTTGTATTTACATAGTCATAGTTATGAGTGGCCAATCAGTTTCCATCAAATCAAATGAGGAAAAGACCAGATTAAAATAAGATTTTACGCAGCACCAGAGGTCATGTCCATTTGTGAAACATTTTGCTCCTCAAATGTAACCCTAGATGAGGATGCAATTGGGGCTTCCAATGATTCATTACCCAAATCCTTCTTGTCCACAGCTTTGTTCATGGCACTATCAATTTAGTCCTTCAACCCAGCCATGTTAAAAAAGGAAGGGCTTTCCACTGGTCCCATAATGCCAAAAAAAAAGCAATGGTATTTCAGTATTCAATCCAACTTTCAATTGAACAACCGCCAAGTTTTCTCAATTTCAAGTTGAGAAATATCAAGTTTATTGGGACTTTTTTTTACAGTTGCACTTTAGTGTCACTTTAATTTCAATTGAATTTCACTTTATTTCACTTTAAATTCACTTTTGTGTCACTTGGGGTTTGATAGGTGTGGTCCAACAGTCCCACATAGTATGCGTTGATCCCAAATTTGGTTTGATGGAGCCAAAATGTGGTCCAGCAGGTCTCAAAAAGTTTGGCACAAACCCCAAAAAGGCCTCCAAACGGCCATTTACGTGGATACACAGCTCAAAAACTCCATGTATGGGGGGTTATACAACCTGCTGGGGGTGGCACATGTTTAAAACAACACTGTTGATCCCTGTAGATGTATGTTTTGACCCGCATGTGCGCTTTGGACGTATGTATGGGCCCCCATGTGTCATCCTCCTGGATGGCAAGATCCTTGCTATCCTTTAGCTACCAGAGGTGATAGAATAAATAATAAACATATTATTCAATAAATGCAGCAAAAATCCATAAAATATTTGGATAAAGCTTATTGCAAGGTTAATTGGTTTGGATGTGGTTTATTTTTATAAATCAATATAAATAAATTGATTATTAAATATTTTTATAGAGGGGCCACAATTATATTGGGGATCTTGAACACCTCTCTTCAGGGATTTCAGTATGAAAACATGTAGGCATGGTTACTTTGGAACCTTCAATTTATATTCCTAAAGGATATATTGCCCAAAGATAATATGTATATAAAATAAACGGTGGAGTGGAAGGGCTTTGTAACCAAGCTGCCACCACAGATAAAGGACAATAAGAATCACCGGTATATTATTAAATCCTTTGGGTACCTGTTTGGGACATGCACTGATGGGTTAAACCTGTATACTGTGGTTATAAGGTTGTTCAGCAGTTTAAATTGATAAAAATGGGTTGGGGATGGATATTATTAATCAGACTAAAGCCATAAATCAGTTTCTTATCTCTTGTAATTATTTGATTACCTTGTAACATTTTCTGGATGTAAATATAACTGGGTCTCCCCATATCAATATCCTCAAAAGAGCTCTTTATTTATAGCTTTTTGAGTCCCAATATTGTCCTTCTGAGGGGCACAGGGGCTCAAGGGGAAGGAAACTGAGGCCAGCAGGGTACCAGTGGTAGCCTGTCACGTGTTCTTGGTGCTGTAGCACGGGTAGCATCTAATTCCACAGGGTATGGGAATTATTCTACTTTATAATTGATGTTTGGAAGTGTGAATAACACTCATCTGTCCTTTTTATTTATTATTTAATTAATTATCCTTAGTAAATGTTCCCAGTAAGTTAATAATTATTTTAATAGAAATTCCTACGGATATTCTGATTTCAGGTGAGTTCTCATTATGTATTACATAATTGGAGTAAATTCATGATAATGATTTTACTCCTTATTTTTGAATTTCAGTTGATTTACAAAAAATAATTACTTAAAAATATAAGTCATGGGTATTCGTGTAATATTTTTACATCATTAGTTTCCTTAGTATTTCAAAAAAAAATGATGTTTAGAAGTACTCATAATTTTATGTTAAAGTATTTTAATATATTTTTAGAAGTAGTCATTATCTTATTTTTGACAATTTTGGTACTTTGAATTATATTAAATAAAAAATACGTATAAAGGTTATTTAGGTATTTTTACATAATTTTATGTATTTTTAGACTATCTACTATCCAGGGGAACATTTATTATATATTTAGAATGTTCCTGTGTAGGTTGTAGCATGTTTGCGCGGTACCTAGGTTTCTCAGGCTGCCTGTCACTTTGTCAACTTGTAGTCCTGCGCCTGCGTACTTGTCAGAGGCCCGGGGCTGCGTACATGGCTTTGACAGGGTTTCAGTGCTGTTGTTCAGCCGCGCGTGGGTGTATTGGCTTCTGTGGCTGCGTGCAGGAATTGTGACAGAACACATTTCCATCTGTAACTCATAAAAGATACACAACACCTCAATTCTGACAGAATTTTAGGGGTGAAACCTATACTTCACAATACATGTGAAATATCTAAATGGCCAAAAAGTGCAATAGTGGTGCTGTGGTATTTTAGTCTTACTTTTCTTAATTATTTAAAATTATAAGGAGTTGAATTTCAAGGGTGGGGTCAGTGAGTGACCCTACCTGATTTTGGGTGGAGAATCCATTTCTTCAATAATATTCATGGTTTTCCTAATCCTTCTTAGGTTAATTTTAATATTATCCTTTTTGTGTTATTTTTGTTACTTTTTCAGCTTGCTCTGCAATAGTAGCAAGCTGACATTCCCCCACTCCAATATATGGCCATATCTGAAACAAATCTGGAGAATGTTGGAAAAAATTAATTCCATGTGTTTTTCAGTTTCTTTTTCTGGCTCTGTAGTTTCTAAGATGTATTGGTCCATCAGGTATATTATTCTCTGGTAAACGTTCATCTTTGTCTGAAGATTCTCCTTTGTATCTTACTAAGTATAGTCTAACATCTTTTCCTTGCACTCTCTCTTTCTTGTCTCTCAATATCCTGCTGACTCTCCCTTTTTCTTTCACAGAATCAGGTTCTATTGGGATCATTGCTGGAGGGAGTTTGCTACCTTCTCTTGGTTGAAAGTTTTTTACTAGGCTAACAGGAAATACTGGTTGTTTTCTTGATAATTCTTCACTCAAGATTACTTCTAAAGCATTTTTGCCATGCATCTTTTTGATAACAAATTGTCCAAAAAAGGCTGGTTGCAGCTTTCTTTTACCTGCTAAATTGTTGAAGTTGGCAGTGGATATCATGATCCAATCTCCTATTTTAAATTCAGGTTCTCTGTGTGATTTGTCCCATCTTTGTTTTTTGTATTCTACTGCTTCTTCTACACATTTTTGAGCATTATTATTTGCCAGATCTATCATTTTATTGAAGTAAAGAGATGCTGAATGAATGGTGGCTAATTTACAGTTTAAGTTATTCCTAGGGAGTTTTGGAATCCATCCTCTTTCTAGTATGTAAGGGGCTTCTTTGGTAGTAGAATGTTTACTGCTGTTATAAGCCATCTCTAGAGCTGGGAGTAGGCTTAACAAATCATGGAAATATCCATCTGTGTTTTTGTATTCTAGACCAAAGCTACAGAACCTTCTTAATATATCTTCTAGGGTCTGTATCATTCTTTCAGCTAATCCATCAGTTTGAGGATGGTATGCTGTAGAAAATGCTAAAGTAGTACCCAGTATATCATGTAGATTCCTCCAAACCTCAGAGGTGAATTTGGGGTCTCTGTCACTGATTATAATCTCGGGTATACCAAAATCAGCTATGATCCTATTCCAAAATAGTAGAGCTACATCCATAGCACTATCTTCTTTGTGGTTAGGTAGGAATTTTGCCTTCTTAGAGTATCTGTCAACTATAACCAGGACAGAGTTATATGAATGAGTACCTCCAGGGGGGAGGCCGGCAACAAAATCCATATCAATGATTTCCCATCTAGTTTTGGGTTCAGAGATTTTCTGTAGGAATCCAAACCTTTTTCCAGTAGTTTTACTAGATTTTTGGCAAGTCTCACAGCTAGTAACATACTTAATAGTGATTTGTTTCCAGTCTATCCACCAAGCAGTTTTTTTTACTTTCTCCAAGGTTCTTTCAGTGGATAGATTCCCTGATGAACAGTTGTCATGGCATTCCTGGAGTATGTCTTGTGTATGTTCCTTGTTGCTTAGTACTAATACACTGGAATATTGGTATCTGCAGTAAAGGAGACCATCCCAAAAGGTAAACCTTGCTGCTTTATAGGTTTTAAGTAATGAAGCAGTTAAACTATTTATCAGAGCTGATTCTGGGGATTCATATTCCATAATGGTAATCAGCAGCTTGATGTCAGAGGAGTAGTTGTGCCTCACTATATTGAAGAAAGCAGTATCCAATTCACATAAGTGGATCCCCATGCTTGGAGAATCTAATGTAAAATGATTGATGTTCAAGATAGGAAAGATATCTTGATCCTCAGGGTAATATTCTGGATTGCTAGAGTCATTAGGCAAAGCATCCCTACTTAGGCTATCAGCATTCTGGTATTTAGCTCCTGCTTTATGCACTAAAGTCATCTGTACTCTATATTGTTGTATAGCAATTTGCCACCTGAGAATATGTCTTCTGGGGGTCTTCATGTTCATGAGAGTTCTTACAGCATTACAGTCTGTGATCACTTGGAAATTGGTGCCTTCTAAGTAATAGTGTAGCTTTTCTAAAGCCAATAATAGAGCCTCCATCTGACTGGCTCCATATCTCTTTTCTGTGTCTTTGATCTGTGTAGATATGAAGAGTACTGGTTTATCCACTGGTTTTTCTTCTTCTATTTGTTCTTGATGAAAAGCAGCTCCTAACCCTTCCATACAGGCGTCAATGTAAAGCTTAAAGGTTTTGGAGTAATCTGGTTGAATGAGCAAAGGAGTAGATGTCAAAGCTATTTTTGGTTCCTCGTAGTTTTTCAATCTCTCATGTGTCATTTCAAAGAGAGTATTATTGTTGCATATTTCATACAGAATTTTAGTTAGAATAGCAAAATTTTGGATGTACTGTCTGTAGTAACTGCAAAAACTAATGAAAGACATTAATTCTTTTTTATTTTGGGGCATGGTTCTGTTCATGAAAGCAGCTATCTTATTTTGATCAGCAGCTAGAGTTAGACCAGAAACTATATGCCCTAGAGCTTTAAATTCTCCATATCCAAAGTTGCATTTCTTCATGGATACTTTTAATCCTGCTTTGGAGATAGTTTGGAGTACTAATCTTATTTGGTTGATATGAGTATCTCAATCATCAGAATATATGATAACATCATCTATATATACCATCATCCACCCTTGTCTGATTTAAGTACCTAGAACTGTATCCATTGTTCTCTGGAAGTGCAATGGGGCATTCTTTATAACAAAGGGCATCCTGAGATATTCATATACTCCCAAATGACAGATTATTCTGATAAACGTTCTGCTTTCAGGGCTTATAGGTATCTGGTGGAATCCTTTAAGCATATCCATAGTAGTGATATATTTGGCCTTGGACAAGTTATGTAGAGCATGATTCACCCGGGGTATAGGATAATAATCTGCCTGAGTATAATTATTGAGCATTTTGAAGTCTCCTACCATTCTTGACTTTTCATTATGACAAGCTATGATTCCAGGTGTGGTCACATCTGCCTGCTCATTTTGCCCTACTTTCCTTAATACTTGTAAGTCTATCAGTTCTTAGATATGATCCTCAAGAGCTATTCTAGACTTAGGACTAGAGGGATAAGCTGATCTTCTTAAGTTTGGAGGATAAGGAGGCTTAATAGTCAATTTTAATACCATGTCATGTCCTTTGATATAACCAATGGGGTGATCTTTAGTACAAAAAGGATTTTGGTTCTCAAAGTACTCTGTCAATATATCTTTCTTCTGTTCCTCAGAAATTTCCATATTTAGAGCTGCTTGAGAGAAGTATTCTTGATTAAATTCTTCTAAATTTTTTTGGTAAGTGGAAGAGGGGAAGTTAGATTGGATGGTGCATATCTCAAACTTCTTGTCACAATTACCACCCACTTTAAAGTATCTCCCTTTACTCTGGAACACATCTATACCATATAGACATAAAGCATCATTACCTATTATCAGTTAGTCACATAATCCGTTGAGCAACACCAAAAATTCCACTTGTATTCTCAAAGATCCTTTAGTATGGGGTAATATTATAGGAGAAGTCCATACTTCAATAGCATTCATGTTAGAGTTTCAAGAGCTAAACTTGGCTTTTGGGACAGGCAGAAGGTGTTCTTTCCAATTGGGATACCATTTTTTTTTAAGAATTCAGTACAGACACATGAGAAAAAAGCTCCACTATCCAGTAATAACCTTATAGGTCTGTCTTTATACAATCCTGTTGCATAGCAAGTCTGACCAGTAGTATAACTCTTACCACTCATAGGCTTAACTGTTAGGGGTTTAACATCTGTGAAATGTCTATGAATCATGGTAGGTTCCCATTTTTTGGGCAAACTAGAATCACCATGGATGTTATTGACCTCTATAGAAGTGCCTATATCTCCTTCTATCACATTTACAGGGTTGTTCAGGATCCATTCACATTCAGAAAGGGATCCTTCAGTATGAGCTATATCTTCATAGTTCTGATTCCCTTCATTCTCCTTTTCTCCTTCCAAGACTGCTATCTTTCTCTTTGGAAATGGGAAGTCTTGTCTCATATTCCCTGTCTTGTTACAATTCCAACAAGTTCCAGGAATTCTCTCTTTATACCTATTATCATTAGGTTTCTTATTGCCAGAGATATTTATCAGAGGGGGTTGTTCTCTAGTTTTGTTAATTTTAAAGTTCTCTTCAGGTCTAGAAGGAACCTTCTTGTCTAACCCATTAATGTCTATGACGTCTTCTAACACATTGATTAGAGTTGGTAAGTCAGCATCCATACTCATCCTGCATCTGACACTATGGTTAAGATTTCCAGGACACAAGTTGAGGAGTCTTTCATTTACGTCCTCTTTATCAGCATCTGGATAGAAGCAATCTAGTCTTCTCTTCTTTTCCAAGCACCATTTGTGAGGCTTATCCTTGGAGGGATCAAATGAAGAATTTTCAAAATTTTTCATAATTTTTCTTTTCCACATTCTAGAACCAAAGTGTTCTTTAATTAGAAGTTTCCAAGAATTCCATGGTAAGGAGCCCACTTCCTCTCTTTTACTAATAAACCAGTCTAAAGCTACTCCTTTAAATAGTCTGGTCAACCTGACTACAGCTATAGCTTCAGGTAGGTCATAAGAGTTAATGGTGTAATCAATAAATTTAATGAAATTTACATGATTATATTCTCCTTCACTGGAGAACTTAGGCCATTCAGAAATTGGGGGTAAAAGTTTTAGTGATTTTTCCATTTCAGGAGTAGGACTAGGCCTGAAGGTGTTACTCCTATGCATTCCTAGTAAGGGTGGTGCATAAGGTGTAGTTGTTTGTCTGGGAGGTTTTGGTTCCTCTGTGGTAAACCCCAAGGGGTTGGTCAGACGGACTTTTAAGTCTCTAAGATCATTGTTGATCAGATTAAGTTTCAGGTCCACTTTATTATTAAGCAGATCTGATTTCTCACTAAGGGACAAAATGGAGCTGTTAGTATTATTTACCAATTCTTCTTTTATAGGTTGAAAAGACATAATAAAATCTTCTTGGATACCTGATATCATATTCTTGATTGTCTGGGTCTGTCTTATTTTACCGTGATTGATTGTTTCCAATAATTGTTTTGTATGCTCCTTGGTATCTTCCATTCCTACAGACTTTGTTTGGTTATTAATTAATTTTTCTACTACTGAGATTAACTTATCCATTTGGATATAAACACTGTCCAATTTTCCACAAACAATCTTAGAATTATGGTGCATATCTTTAGAAAAGGAAGTAATTACATCAGAGGTTGGTTTAGACAAGTTACTGGGTTCATGATTAGAGGCTAATTGTTGTACACCTTTTTCCACTTTTGAGCTAAGGATATTATCTGATCCCAATCTTTCTTTCCCTTTGGCTTTGGATGGGAAGAAGATCTCTTCTTTCCTGATCCTTTGCCTTTAAGTTGTGCTAATTGATCCCAAGGATTCCACTTTTCTGCATAGGATTCTACCTCTTTCCTTGGAATCATTTTCTGAAGAGCTATCTGGGTAGCTTTTGCCTGGGAGATTATCTTTTTAATAGACACCATGTCCTCTGTGCCTTGGGCTTCTTTGAACTCTTCCCAATATTCCACGTGCTCTCTGACTAAGTCTTTGATCCTGGCTTCCTTGGCCAGATTCTGCTAGGGTGGCTGTGGGGAACCTTCTTGTAATGGAGGGGGGCTTAATTCTACTACCCTCTCCAGCTCTAGGTTGGGGGAGGTCAACATTACTTGGGGCTATTCCTTGTCCACCAACATTTGATTCACGGGTTCCATTCCCCTCATGGTTGTCATTATTGGTGGTCTCATGGTTACTGGGGGCTCCTGGAAAAGATCCATAGGAGTGAATTCTCCCTGAGGCTCTTGTGTTATGTCTATTCAAATTGAATGAAATTTTTGTAAGTATTTTTCTAGAGAAAATATGTAAAAATAAGTTTATTTAAAACTCACTTAAGTTGATATTCAAAGGTACCAGGACTTTATTGGGATCAAATTGGTGCTTAATAGGTAATCCTACGGGGTCTTGGTGTGTTCCAATGAGTTCTTCACCCGTCCAATCAATATTTTCAGAGCTTCCAGAGATATCTGGGGCTTCTTGATCCAATAAATCAGTTTCAGTGGCGGTGGTTTCTGGTATAGAAGGGTTCACTGATGGTAAAAGGATATTTTATTGGTCAAAAAAATATATTAATATCATTTTAATAAAAACAATATGGTAATACAAGTTTTATACTTACTTTTATATTTTGAAAATTCATTTATATGGTATTTCTTCCAAGCTTTATTTTTCCTTAATAGGGCCTGGAAGTTGATACGCCTCTGAAGATCTTGTTGTTCAAGGAGTTTATCTAAGTGTTTACGTGCAGAAGAGATATTAATTTGCTCAGTTTGAGTTAAAGCTTCCCAACCAGTTGGTTTATAATTTTTAATATATTCTTCTTGTCTTATCTTTAAAAGATTTAAATAATATATTATTAAATCTGCACTGGTTTTTAAATCCACTGCAAAATAATTTAATGATAAATCACAGCTAAAAAGTCAGATAAATTTATCTTTGATTTAAGTTTACATGAAATGTCTGGTCCAAGGTATTCAATATAATAAAATGGAATAATTCCTGGCCAGACCCCCAATTGTCAGCCTTCTGGATGCCAAGATCCTTGCTATCCTTTAGCTACCAGAGGTGATAGAATAAATAATAAATATAATATTCAATAAATGCAGCAAAAATCCCTAAAATATTTGGATAAAGCTTATTGCAAGGTTAATTGGTTTGGATATGGTTTATTTTTATAAATCAATATAAATAAATTGATTATTAAATATTTTTATAGAGGGGCCACAATTATATTGGGGATCTTTAACACCTCTCTTCAGGGAATTCAGTATTAAAACACGTAGGCCTGGTTACTTTGGAACCTTTAATTTATATTCTTAAAGGATATATTTCCCAAAGATAATATGTATATAAAATACACAGTGGAGTGGTAGGGCTTTGAGAACAAGCTTCCATGACAGAAAAGAGACAATAAGACTCACTGGTATATTATTAAATCCTTTGGGTACCTGTTTTGGACGTGCACTCATGGTTTAAACCTGTATACTGGGGCTATAAGGTTGTTCAGCAGTTTGAATTGATAAAAAAGGGTTGGGGATGGATATTATTAATCAGACTAAAGCCATAATTCAGTTTCTTATCTCTTATAAGTATTCTATTACCTTGGAATGGTTTCTGGATGTAAATATAACTGGGTCTCCCCATATCAATATCCTCAAAAGAGCTCTTTATTTATAGCTTTTTGAGTCCCAATATTGTCCTTCTGAGGGGTACAGGGTCTCAAGGGGATGGAAACTGAGGCTAGCAGGATAACAAGTGGTAGCCTGTCACGTTTTCTTGGTGGTGTAACACGGGTAGCATCTAATTCCACAGGGTATGGGAATTATTCTACTTTATAATTGATGTTTGGACGTGTGAATAACACTAATCTGTCCTTTTTATTTATTATTTAATTAATTATCCTTAGTAAATGTTCTCAGTAATTTAATGATTACTTTGATAGACATTCCTAAGGATAGTCTGATGTCAGGTGTCAGGTGAGTTCTCATTATGTATTAAATAATTGGATTAAAGTCATGATATTGATTTTACTCCTTATTTTCAAATTTCAGTTGATTTACTAAAATAATTACTTGAAAATATAATTCATGAGTATTCATGTAATATTTTTACATCATTAGTTTCCTTAGTATGTCACGAAAATATTGATTTTTAGAAGTTCTCATAATTGTGTTTAAAAGTATTTTAATATATTCTTAGAAGTAGTCATTATGTTATTTTTGACATTTTTGGTACTTTGAATTATATTTGATAAGAAATACATAAAAAGGTTATTTAGGTATTTTTATATAATTCTATGTATTTTTAGACTATCTAATATCCACAGGAACATTTATTACATATGTAGAATGTTCCTGTGTAGGTTGTAGCATGTTTACACGGTACCTAGGTTTCTCAGGCCGCCTGTCACTTTGTCAACTTGTAGTCCCGCGGCTGTGTGCTTGTCAGAGGCCCAGGGCTGCGTACATGGCTTTGACAGGGTGTCAGTGCTGTATTTCAGCCGCGCGCCGGTGTATTGGCTGCAGCGGCTGCATGTGGGAATTGTGACAGAACACATTTCCGTCTGTAACTCCTAAAATATATACAACACCTCAATTCTGACAGAATTTTAGGGGTGAAACCTATACGTGACAATACATGTGAAATATTTAAATAGCAAAAAAGTGCAATAGTGGTTCCCATGGTATTTTGGTCTTTCTTTTCTCAATTATTTAAAATTATAAGGAGTTGGATTTCAAGGGTTGGGTCAGTGAGTGACCCTACCTAATTCTGGGTTGAAAATCCATTTCTGCAATAATACTCATGGTTTCCTACTCTTTCTTAGGTTAGTTTAATATTATTATTATTTTTATTTTTGTTACTTTTGCAGCTTGCTCTGCAATAATAGAAAGCTGACACCAGGTGTCCATTGGGCCATTTAAGGCCCCACGCAACTCCCACACAACTGGGAATTTTCAATTTATTATCACCCAAAAAAACCATTTTTTTCAAGAAGGGTTTAGTGTTTCCCTCAAATATATATATATTTTCAAAATGAAATGAATTATGGTGTGTCAGAGTTTGAAAATTGGAAATTTTCAACGTCTAATTTTTGGGAAAAAATTAAGTTATTTTTTCTTTCTTTTTTTTTAAAAAAAATAAAAAAAAAGTAGAATGGAGCCTTATGTTGATTTGAGAAATATTTTCCAATGAAAAAAGGGGGTATTCCTGAAATCAGCCAGTTTATTTTGTCAACATATGAAATCTGATGCAAACTATAATATGAATGTAACCACACCCTCAACCTTGTATATTAACACATAAGCTATCATTTTGTACATGCTTCAATCTGACTTTCACCTCATCAGAAATATTTTAATCCTCACTAAGTATTAAAAAATTAATTAATTCAAACTTTCTCAATAAATATATAACCTCATCTTCTCATTTTGAAATCTCTACTTGAACCCAACCCATTAATCAATTGCACATACTCTTTATTTCTGTGAAAATGGAAGCTCTTTTAAAGAGCCCAAAAATTCAAGACAGGAACACAATTTATTCAAGGAAAACTCTCCAATGAATCCAAATTAGAAAATCATCCTTCTAAATCCACTTCCATATTTTCAGTTCAACAAAAAAGAATCACTCTTCTAGATGATTTTTATGCTCAAAGATTCAATTCAATCAACCCCAAGGAGATGGCTTCCAGTAATCAACCAAATGAAGTAAATCAAATGAAATCTCTCAAGCCCCTTAAGTGTCTAACATAAAATTATTATTAATATACTCAAACTATTTCTTCCCAAAAAAATCTTAAAGAAGCATTTTTAATTCAGTCAAATTATTCCTTGGATCTACTACTAGCCTCTTTGGATCTATCAATTACCAGATTGGAAAAAATAGATCAGTTTATCCAACCCTAGTAACATGATTGAAAATAATAACCTCATCCCTAAACTTGCAAATACCCTGGGAAATTTTATTTTGATTTATTTCTTATGGTCTTTTTTATCCATTTCTTGTTCAATATATAACCAAAAATTTCAAGTAAGCAGCCCCACCATTATTTTTAAACCATGAATGAAAATAAATTATTTGATAACCTATTACATTCTGAAAATAGTGATGATTCTCATAAAAAATCATCCTCAGTAAAGTGAAATAAAGAGGCCTCAAATTACTTCAACATCAAAATGTTAGAATTATGGCCAGCAATTAGCTTAGGCAAATGAGCAGTTTTCAAAGCAAAAGAAATGCTGGAAACTGGGTGTCAATATTAGCTAATGGGGCTCTCACAATGGGGCAATAAGTTGGATGAATTTGATTGGAATGATGTATCATGGGCTCACAAGAGGCCAATCTTTTGTACTTAAGGAGCTCTTCTCCCTGCTGTTTTCCATACATTTGCTCATCATTCCAATCAAATTCTTCCAACATATTGCCCCATTGTGAGAGCCCCATTAGCCAATATTGACACCCAGTGTCCAGCATTTCTTTTGCTTTAAATACTGCTCATTTTGCCTAAGCTAATTTCTGGCCATAATTCTAACACAAACCAGGAATGCATCAAAAGGAGAGAAAATTTGAAAGCTTTTTGTTTTTTTGAATACCTATTTAAAAGAATTAATTAATTTATAAAATAAAATAAAACCTTTCCCATTAAGCCTTTCAACTGGGCCCAATAATTTTTGAGGGGACAGGTTTGCCAGGAAAGGGGGAAAACAGGGAGGGAAATCAAAAAAAAAAAACCTGAATGTTTGGAATCCTTGTCCTGGGTTCCCTTCCTTTTTCATTCAAAAGATACAGATAATTTTGGTTTTTTTTTAATCTGACCTTCCTTAATCTGAACCATCCACCTTCAATTGATCAGATAAAAATATTTCAATTTGCTGATTCCTCCCAAATTCAACATGAAAGAGAGTGATTTACCTGCTGGAAGGTATTTCACCAAGAGTTGTGAGTAGATTTTTTGGGGGATTCTCATTGGAAATTGAGGTTTTAATTGTTTGGCCATATTTTTATAACTTCTTTTTTATGTCTTAGAATCTTTGAGAATATTTGAAATTTTTAGTTGTGAAGATTTATTTGGTGCCTACTATGGAGGCAGGGAATGGCCCTCAATTAAACTGTGGCTTCTATAGGCTAACCGAAGCATCATATCCAAAAGCAAACAAAAAAAATCAAAAAAGTGAAATTTTGTGAAATTTTTATCCAAAAAATTGATTGCTTTAAACAATAATTTGGAAATAAAATTGTTATTTTGAATGATAAAATTTATGGTCATATTCATTAAATTCTTATTTCAAATTATATTTACCAATTTGATTTGGAAAAAATATGATTGGAAGGAAATTCAAATTTTATATTCATGATTTGATTGGGAAAAATCATGATTTCAAAAACAAGTTCAAAGAGCTCTGGATTTATTATTTTTTTCAATTCTTTCATTTTTCAAAAAAAAATTGATTCCATATGGAACAAAATTCATCTGGGAAAATATTCAATTATTATAATTATTATTAGATTTTTTTCTTTTCTATATTTGATTTGGAAAGAAATCAATGATATTTTACCCATCAAATCCATAATTTTTTGGTTTCTTTCTTTCTTTTCATTGTAAATACATATATTTATATCAGAGTTAAAATTTTTAAAAAAATTAAATGGGTAATTTCTTGCTTATCCATTTTTTTATTTCAAAATTTTATTTCTTTCTGTTCAACCCAGTGTTTCATTTTGTATTTTTTATTTTGATGAAAAATCTTTTTGAAAAATTTATATTTCTCCAAAAATAAGCAATTCAAATGTCCCTGTAACAACAAGGGCTGCTGACATGCAAGAAGGGCTTGGCACAAGGGGGACTATACTCTCAGTAGGTGTGGGGGCAAGGATACTGGAAGATGCTACAAGGAGCAGAGTAAGACTGAATCAAAGAAAAGGTGCTGACAAAACTTGCTGGGATTGAATCCTAGTAAGGAGTAGTAAAATGATTTCTTGGGAAACAATCAGGAAAGAGAAAGAGGAGGAAAGTTTAAATAGAAAAGAGGTTGGAACTACAGTAGAGGTACAAGTGATTGGGACTCAGACTACATATGTGATGACAAGGGAGCAGTCAAGGTAACAGAGAGTGCTGGTCAGGTATGCTACTAAACTGGGATAGGTTGCTTCTACATTGGGGCAAGGTTACAGGTCTGGCTGTCTAAGTTGGGAATGTAAACTGAGAGGATGTAAAGTTTACATGAAGGTCATGACACTATTTACTAAGTATAATGAGTATGTGATACAATCTGTAAGGGGATGTACATAAGGATTCCCAAAGTATAAACCATGACAGAGTATGGCTTAGACAGAGTATGTCTTAGAAAGAGTTAATAAGGTTGGATTATGTGAAGACCTGGGAGATTAAGTATGTGCAAGCTTATGGAGTCTATCTGCATATTTGTATGAGGTTAGACTATATGTAGATATGTACTACATGAATATCCTGAGGTATATAGTTACTGGAGACATATTGATATAAGTCTCCTGAGCCTTGAGTTTGAAGTTCATTGGAAAGTAGATTAGGCCTGAGGGTTAGATTGGGTTTGCTGAGGTTAGACTGAGTTAGGTGTCTGTATGACAGTGCCTTATTTATTTATTAAGACTTAAGGGGTAAACTTCTTGTATAAAAATCTGGTATTATTCAAGTTTTGTTGTGTAGCAACATTATTAACTTTATAAAAACTCAATGACTGATTTAATTATTTTTTTGGTCTTTATTTTTAAGATTAACCCATGGCCAGATTGTGGAAGTATAGGTTAGATACCTGAAAGTAACAGAAATGCTCAAAGTATTTAAGGGGGAAAATGCATATTTAATATGCATCTCCATGCCTATCTTCCCATGTGAAATTCTAAAAACTCAACTTCAATCATTCATAAAATTTGAAAAACTCACAAAAAACATATCTATGTATTTTTTTTTCTTAAAAAAAATTAATAATCCTAGCTTTCATAAGCACAAACATGAAATAAATGTAACATTAATTTGAACTTTATAAGACATAAATTTTCATTATATATATAAAAATCCAGAATATCAATTGGAAATCAGAAAAAAACACAGAATTTAATTTTTTAATTGGTTTGAAAACCTCTAAAGGATAAATTATACCTGGATAATCAATTCAAATACTGTGGGAAGAAAATATATTCTCAAGCTGAATGTACTCCACCCATTGCATGCAACCAATAACACATGCTGAGCTACACCTATTTTCATGGCTAGCCTCAACAAACAATGCCTTCCCCCTCCACTTACCCTGAGGAGGTATGATTAAGACATGAATGTATAAATACAGCGCCTTGTTAGATTTTGTTTGAGCAGAATCATTTTTATAATCATTCATAAAATATTTTATGAGAATTGAAATACATAAAATGGAGAATTCATTGATTAAAAGCTTTATTTTTACCCTTTATTTAACAGTTTTACTCTCCTAACCTAAATTGGACTGTTGGAAGTATTTGAGAACCCCAAACAGGCTTAGAAATTTTGGATGTTTAATTTGTTTCAGGTACCTATACTATAAACACTCACAAAATAAGTTAATCCTCTCTGCTTTAGCCATATTTCAACCCAGAAAGTTTCATGCCATGTATTTTATGTGTAGAAATTCCTTTTACAATTTTTACAATGTCCCATGAGCATTGATCATAGGTTGTTTGCCTCAAGGTTTTTTTTTGAAGATCACCAGTATGACTTTGGCCCCTCCATATTATCATTTATCAATCAATATTCACCAACTACTACCAATAAAACACCTTGGATTTGAACAGTATCCATATTTTTATGAATTTTTGTTGCAATCACTCAATTATATCTATTTGAAATCTTTTATAACCTCTTTTAGCTAATCATTTGCAAAGGCCTTGGAATCTAGGGGGCTGATTTTGTTTTTTCCCCAAATGAGTTGTGAACAACATGTGCAACCCCTGGGGGGTTGTGACTACTTGTTCAAAACTCATTTGGGTTGTGAACCCTTGCTTTCAACCCAGATGGGTTTCAAACAAGTATTACATGACCCCCTGGGGGTTGTGCATGTTGTGAATGGTTTCTTTCATGAATCTTTGAGTTATGAACCTCCGTTCACAACTCAAACAGGTTGTGAATTTAACACTGCCCTATTTTTTTTATTCAAGATTATCTGCTGTGTTCTTTTTGGGAAAGTGGACAGACAACCTAGGAAGAGTGGGTAGAAATTTGAGCAGTGAAACAAAACATTTGGGCCAGGTAGACAGTTAATCCAAAAAAGGTTAGCCAGATGATCCATGAAACGGGACTTTTTTGGTGGGAAGGGTAGACAGAAAGTTTGGGATGGGGCAGATTTTCTCTGCAAAAAGTAGTAATTTTGACCCTTAAAATGCAGATATAAACCTATTATTCACACATCATAAACCCAATAAATGGATATAATTTCAATTTTAAAACTTCTTCCTGGTTGAAATTGATTAAAAAAACCCAAGTTATTAATAGAAAATCAACCTATCAGAAAAACTTTATTTGTATGATTTTTCAATTTTCTCCAGGCTTCAATTTTTGTTGGAGCCAACAGAAGAAAGGAATAGAAGGAATTATCTCCATGAATGTTTTTTTCTCCCTTCCTCCTGTGGCAGTTTGCATTCTTCCAACTTCTCTCATGACTCCTCACCATTTTTTTGTTTCCATCAATTGTAAAATGCAAATTATTCAATTTGCCACATTTAGCCTGCAATATCAATGAGTTGTGTAATGATTTTGAAAATCATATAACCATAAAAGGAAAAATCATTGAAAGGGAATTACTTTAATCCAAAGAAATCAGACTTTAAAGCCAAGGCAGCATACTGTTTATCACTAGTTTATCTAAAATTTTAAGCATGTAAAGAATGAAAATACCAGTATTTTAACCTGAAACCTTAGAATTTAAAGATAAGAAACCATGATGTAGGTCTTGCCTTCACCACTAGGCTTTAAAGACTGCTGATTTTTAAATTGATTGATATCATGATTGGATTGATGAGGCTGGATATCAATTGGTTGATTTATGGAATATTTTTCAGTAGTTTTAAGGTGTTGAACAATCAATCAAGTAAAATTTGATGGATGCTGAAAGGAGATTTTTTGGAATGAGTGAGATATTGATGGGCAAAATTTTGAAGATTGAGGGAAAAATGAATTAAGATATCATCTATTGTTGGTAAATATCTTTTTAGGTTGGGATAGTTATATGTTTCATAGAAGCCTGAATCAAGGGTTGATGAGCTGATATTTTGTAGGAAAATAATAAGATTGATCCACTGAGGATTTGAAGCTGGTGGGGGGTGAGGTGGTGAGAAGATCTGAGGGTTATCCTAGAAAATAAATTCAAATTCAAAAATAAAATACAAACAATCATAATAATAGTTAAATGAAAGAAAGTGATGTGTGTTTTGAGACAATCAATAAACCAATGTTCCAGCAAGTCTTTTACAGTGGTTTTATTTTTGAAAAAGCTAAGAGAAAAAGGAGGATCATTCATGAATCCAAATGAGCCAGAACAAGAGACTGGATTCTAGAAGCATTTGATATGAGCAAAATTTGAAGGTTGAGAAGGGGCTGTAATGGTTCAGATAGGCTTGGGGTTTGTCATATTCAAATTTTATTTCCAATTAATCTTTTATTTAATAAAACAGGTAATGTAGAATGAAAAAACATTACATAATTCAATTGATGAATATCTGAATTTATTTTTAATTTTTTCAATATGCCTTTATCTGAACTATATTCCTTTCAGGGACCCTAAAATATGTTTGATTCTCACATGCTTACACATGAGCTAGATGATTTTTTAAATCAGGTTCATCTTGATCATCAGGAGCAACTTTTCCTTATTCTGGGATGAAATACTTCATACTAGAATAGGCTCAATCAGCCAGGAGAGAATGATTTCAATGAGATTGATACTGAGGATCTTGTGAACTCCAACTTTGGTAAAGAAAAATATGGATTGGGACATACATGAAATGGGTAGGCAAATATGTGGAGTAAAAAAAATTCTTGCTATCAAAAACAAGTGACAGGTTTATCTGATCAAGCCCATCAGATTTGGTGAGATTCTGATCAATTCAATTCATGAATAGATGGATGGATTGAATTTGCTTCCTGTTGAATATATAGTGTTTGATTTCAAACCTAGCTTTTTGAATCAGGTGACTAAATTTGTTTCCACCAATAAATTAATTGAAACCTGGAAATACTCCCAACTCCATTAAATAAAAAAAGATCCTTCCACTCCTCTCTAGGGAAAAAAAAAACAATTAAACTGGGCTTATCATGGCAGATTGACCCACTCTAATAAAACTTGATAAATGAACCCATGCACTTAATAGCATCCCAAAAGTTCTTCTTCTCTAAGGTCTTCCAAACAGCCCACCTGATCAAATAATGGCCTTTTTTCAAACCCTCAATTTGAGTTTTTATTTTTATTTTTATTTTCTTTCTAAGGTCTAAAAATGGTTTGTCCAACCTGATGAGAAACTGGATGGTAACTAGATTGAACATCTATTGGTAGACCATAGACTGATTGAAGATAGTCTACAGCCTCCTTGGGAGGCTGAGGAATATAAGGACCCTTGGTCTTGGTCTTGGTTTTGTAAGAAGAGCATCAAACCTAGATTACATGGATTCATCAGGACTTTTCCTCTTGAGTTGCCTGATTGAAGTGGGCCTGAAGTTTACTGGAAGCATAGATCCCTTAGCTTTCAGAATTGAGATGATTCCCTCTTGATTTCTTGAATCTGAAAACCCAAGGAATTTTTGAAAAAAAAAAAATAAAGAATACAAATTCCAAATATAGATACATAAATAAATAGGCTACAGAGGCATCAAGGAAAATCCATCTCAAAAGGCCTTGGTGGTCCTGGAATACTCAAATCTGTTGACACTGCAGAGGCTTAACAGTTTTGACAGCTTCAAGGCCTTTGGGAACAGTGATGGAGGTCTACATTTTTAAAGACCTTGAAGCCATCCAAGCCATGTTGCATTGATGCACTCAAAACTGTGGCAAGTGTTTTTTTTTATTAATTAAAGTGCCATTGATTTCACATATTGCACTATGAACTGTCAATGAGAGAGTGGGTGACCTAGATACAAGTATTACCATCAAGGGTGCGTATATAGTTTAGGTTGATTTTTCGACTCAGATTAAGTTTTTATTGGTTTTTTGGACCATGTCTGAAATCCACTCTGATTTGGGTAACGGGTATTGAAATTGACACTCCATCCACACACCAAAGGGCCGACCAATAATGGGTTTGGAAATGTGAAAAGGGGTGGGCGTGGCCGGCCAAGGTAGAAGGGGTGGCGGCCAGGGGGTGGGTCTCCCGGTATTCGAACACCGGACTCGCATAACCGTCGCAGGGGTGGTATCGAACTTCCATGTGATGGTTACCGCTAGGTCATCAAGGCCCGGGAATACATTGTTTGAAAGGCCTCAAATCTGTGGAGCTGTAACAAATGAAGACCTACACTTTTCTAAAGTCTCAAAGCCTTTGAAACAGTTGGCCAGGGGCTGCAGAAGAAAGGCCCCAGGGGCCCTTCCCTCGCCTGAAAGCTGTTCAAGGTTTGCAACATGAAATCTCTGGAGCTGAGAAATGGAAAGAGGAGCAGATCAAAAACCCATCTCAATCTCCAGCCCAGATCTGATGTATTTCAGGCTTCCGCCTGAAGTCGTTCGCGCGGGTATGCTTTTTGGTGACGCTTTCCAAGCCAAATAACATCGACAATGTCGATTCGAAACAAGGAAAACTTCTTTCTTTTATGCGAAGTGACTACATGGATCATTAGTTTGGGTTTTTTTACGTCAGAGAGATTTTCCCAGAGTGTACGAGGTGTGAAACGCAATAATGGCTGGGACGGAAAAGTCAAAGAAGCAGGGCAGATTGAGGCGCAGATAGAAAAAAAAAGGGGGGGCAGAGGGAGCGTCAAATCTTGCGAGCATCGTCGATTGCACTCCATTCCCATTCACGAATGTCGCCCGAATCACCCCAAAGGTCGTTCAACAGAGCATCCCTTTGCAGAGCACGGATTGACTCTTTTCTGTCTGTCGAGCGAGCTTCTTCGTCATCCTCTTGGCCATCTACATCTTGCTCTTGATATTCGGCGCTATTACGAATTGGGGGAAGACAATGCGGATCTATTTTCAAAACTAAATGAGTTGCAGTAGACGACACAACAACTCCATAATAAATTGTCTTTTCTGGTGTAAAACTTTCTAGAGAAAGCTCAATCGTCTGTTGACAGAAGTTTTCATGAAATTCACGGATTGAAGCAAAAAAAAATGTTAGTATTCATCTTGAAATGTACTAATTCTGAACATGCAAAATCTTTCACTCGCAAGCGGCTGATGATAAGACAAACGCAAGTCACTTACTCGAATAACTAATTGAGAACCAAGCTCAATATTTTGCCTATCAACTTTGTCCAGCTGATCCCACGATCGACGGATTCGATTTGTTAACGAATCTTTACTTGATTCGATGTCGGGTAATTCATTTGAATTTTCCACATTAGTTGGCACTAGTTGGCCATGGCCTCCAGAACTGATGAACTCCTTATAAGCTTCTTCGACATCATTTTCGACCTCATCTTGATCAACTTGCACATCATCATTCTCGTCGTCGTAATCGTCATCACCGTCGCTGGTCACTTGCCCTTGTAATTGTTTCAAAAGTCGTGATCTAGCTGCCCTTCGACGTCGTTTGAGTGACTTTTTTCGATTCTTACGATTTCTCTTGGTCCTGGTACAGGCTTGTTGAGCAGATTCGGTCGATACGATCCAGTCTTGTTGTTTACCAATCTGACCAGGGGTCCAGTAAGGATTGAGAACATTGACCGAGGTGATTAACACATTCGAGGGTATCAGTTTTGGGTCCCGGGCTGATGGCGGTGGACCATGAGAGCGCAGGACAGTAGTGACAACTGAATCATCACCATGCATGAACTCGTGAGCATTTGCTTCATGTAGTGTTTCATGCCCAGATAACTGGTCGGAATGATTGGGGACAAAGAGGTTTAGAGATGAAACGTCATGGCGCTGATCGTTGAAATTGGGAGAGGGTGGCATGTAAGAGGGGGTCGTTGGCTGATTCTTCGAGGCCGGAAACTCGAAGACGATTTTATTCGTTTGAGCCACCGGGCCGATGTGACGTTTGACGTTCTTGCGTTTGTTCTTGTTGGATAAAGAAAGCATAGCCAGCTGGGGATTAGGGATGATGGGAACTTTCTTTTGAATGATCTGCGCAGGGCTCGTTGAGACATTCAAAACCTTTTTACCGGGTTGTGGGGGCGAAGTTGATAAAGCTGATGAAGCGGAATCAGACATCGACGAAGGTGATTCAGATGTTTCGGATGAGGAAGAAGAAGAGCACGATGATGCTGACGCTGATGATGATGATGGTGATGATGATGATGATGCTGACGACGATGATGATGATGATGACGCTGATGATGATGCATCATCAAAGCTAGACTCGCTATCTTCACAAGGTCTGCTTTGGCTAAGCTCATCGAGTTTGGCCTGCTTTTCAAGGGAATCGAAAGTTTGCGTTTGTGGTTGATGGGGTCGCGGTCCAGGATGGTTTTGGATGGGCCGAGTTGAACTGTTGGGAATACAATCGATTCGATTCAAGATGGGGGATGTAGACCGAGTGTGAGTGGGACATGAAACCTGTAGGTTAGATTGGTTTGGGGCTGTCGCGCCAGATTCAAGTTTTTTGAGTTCACGTGCTTCGTTTTTCTTACGCCTCTTTCGTCGGTTCCTGGATTTGGTAGAAGCTTTACCTTGACCTGGTGGTGCGGGTGGTTTTTGCGTTCCCTTTGTGCTAGGTTCTTGAGCAGAGATGTTAGAGCTAGGTAATGGCTTAATAATCCGAGGTTGATCACTTTCTGGCTCCGATGAGGTTTGGGACGACTGAGAAGCTTGGGTGATACGTTCGACAGGCTGACTGGGGCATGGCTGATGAGGTAGTTGATCGGTGGTTTGAAGATGCTGCTGAGGTGAAGTCTTTGAGTCTGACAAGGCCTTGGTCTGAGACCTGGGACGTTTCTTACTCGATTGAAATTGATCACCAACGACCTTGACGCTAGGTGAAATGAATCAGGCGATGGTGTGATTAGTCAAGTGAGAAAAAAAAAAGGAAACGCTTGAACCAAGGATCAGAAATGGAACTTACTCGATCAGATCATGTGCCTGAATGTCAATAAGGGCCACGAAATATAAAGGTGGGAAAAAAAAAAGAATAAGCCATCCTGGAATCTTTCGAGCATCAGTGAGGTTGATTATTTGCGATCGATTGACCCACGGGATTTATCAGTGAACAGAGGGATTGGTCTAGGAATGCAAACCCTGGATGAGAGACCGAGGGGTGAGCGAAGCAAGTGATCGATCAGTAAGTGTGTGAATTACCGGCAATTCTGAGAGATGGTTGATCGATTGATGATGAACAAGTCTGACCATCTAGTTCTAGGATGATATCCGGTGGTTCGATTGGGATGGATGATTGGTGGAGACCAAAGGAGGTGATGATGATAGATTTGAGGGATCGAATCGGTTGGGTGGGATCGAATGGGATCCAAGCTTGGATGGATTGAAGTGGTGGATGGGTTCGTATCCTCACTCGACTGGGGATATGGACCCCGACCGACGGGGAAGGATGATGATGGTTGCTCATGGTGTGTACCTTGGTGTCTTCGATCCTCATCTAGCACATCACATCGATACTTCAGTCTTCCCATTCGTGGCCATTCTTGAGTTCTCGTTCATTTTTTAGTTCGAATCGCTGATTCCATATTCTCATCTCAAACGATCGGCCATCGGGTTACTGGTGCCGTCGACCTCGACGATGCCCAGCCCCAGTTAGTTAGCCGTATGACTGAGATTGACTTGCTCGTCACTTGGCTTCTTGGTCGTCTCGGTCCTTGTTATCGTCAATTCCTTGTTAAGTCGGTCTCTTTCCCCTTGGTGGTCATCAGTCACTCACTGGCCTGCGAGTCAACTTCGTCGTCGGTTTATATACTTTACCAGGGGGGGGTAGACGCAGTCGTGCTGCGTCCTGTGATATGTGTCTGACACCTACCCACAGCTCGGTCTGCTGGCTCTCGCTCCCCAATCACTCTCCCCCGGCCATCGGGGGAGACCACTGCAGTCTACCACCGACCGAGCACCAAGCCTACCAATGGTGCGCTCGGCTGCCAGGTGTAGCTGTGACTGTAACTACCCCCGGCCCGCCAAAGCAGAGTGACAGGGGGTTGACAGGGAAGATACGGATCACGTGACAAATTTGGGGTGCTTGGCAACCACTGTAGCTCCTCATATATGTATGTAACTTCCACAGAGGTCACACCCCCGTCAAACACCCCCATCAAGGCTGTGCACAGCTCAGCAAGTTACAAGCTAAAAACCTTGTAACTCATGTAACTCTGTGCCCTGGGCAAAGTGTGCAATCCAACCATCCACCTGGGTCAGCCCAAACACCAATGTTTGGCATATCCCAAATCAAAATCTTGGTAAGGAAGAGAACTGGATCTGGGGATGCCAGGTGGATGGGTATATTGACTATGTACAACTGGTATGTGACATCCCATATCTTTTGAATATACTGGGTTTCCCTGCTGACATAATTGTGCAACCATCTCTTGGTTCTAACACCATTCACCATGAAAAAAAAGGCTGCACCTGCCAGCAGGTGGAGCACCTGGAACTTGTTTTGGTTTGGTTTTGACCCTGAGAAAATTCTGTTTCTAACTTGAGGTGGAACCTGAGAAAGGTTGTTTGTATCAGTTCTTGAATATTCCAATTAATTCCAGTGCATGCATGGAATATAGAAGATTTGGAATTTTAGGTAATTTAAATTTTATGTAATGAATAAATTTGTGTATACCATCAAGAAAGTCATATTTATTTTCATTATTTATGAGATTTAATCAAATGTGAGTGGTTGTTGTCATATTTTCCTGATAATTAAGGTTTTCATCACTTCAATTTTCAAAAAGGAAAATATCCTACTTTGGTAATAACATCTTTTATCCATTCTTTTGGATACACATGTTTTTTTTGGCAATCATAGTGCTTTGATAAATTTTGGGTGGAATCATTCAATTCTTGATCTCTTTTTTTTATTTGTTTTTATTCATGTTTTTTCTTGTTAATCATAATATTGTGAATTGATTGATTTTATTTTACATGTTTGACTTTAATTTCAATCCAGCTACATTTTTCTGTGTTAAAATTTTTCTATTATTTTTTATTTTGAATTTTTTCAGGTTTTTATTTAAGCTTATTTACTTTATTTATTATTTTTTTTTTAAATTTTTAATTTGTTTAGTGCATTATTTTTCAAAAAAGCCTTACCCTAAAACAAAGATGTGTGTATTTTACATCCCTGTCATGATCTGCACACACCAGAATTTTCTTGATCACACAGGTGTTTCACAAAGTTTTTATTTTTAAATTTACAACACCAGATTTGTTTAAATTAAATTCCAAAAACATTACAAAGAATTTGAAGTATTTGAAGAACTTCAAAAATTGATTCAAAAATCAACAAAAAATCAAAATACAAAAAAACCTCAATGTATTCTTTTAACCATTCCTTTGCATTTTCAATGAATTCTTGTTTGGGATTGAATTCTGGGAAAGCTTAATAATAAATTGAAGCTCTCTAAAATTTGTTTTTTGTTTTTTTTTGGAGGTATTCTTGACTGCAAAAAATTCAATCCAATGTGAAACAAATTCAAAATAATTCATCCTTTTCAATATTTTTTTAATATCAGGAATTAAATTTTCCTTATTTTCAGGTATTTAGAACATCATTAAAAGATTGAAAGAAAAATGACTTTTCATCTTGATCAAAGGTTTTACCCCATAAAATATTGATCATCACAAAAATAACTGCAAATAAAAGGGGTGCTCTGCATTTTTAAATAATGTTTTTTTTACATTCAGATAAAAAATGAAAATATTGAAGTAAAAAATGATACTCTTTCTGGCAAAATCCTGAAAGGGCTCTATCTTATAAAAAGATTAGTATTGAAACTGTTTTTATGATTTTTTCTATCTTTTTTTTCTTGGAAATGTCAAAAAAGAAAAATAATGTGCAAGGAGGCCCAGTACCTAATTAATCTTTTGAAACTGGCCAGGGGGTCTTGAAAAATAGTTCCTGTTCTATTATCCCTGTTTTTTTTCTCAATTTATGTTGAATTTCTTTTGCTTTGATTATTGTTGCAGTTTGCAAAATTCCTTTCAATCCTATTTTCTTTTTATTTGAATAGCAAATTTTTGAGAACAATCAAAGGTCTTTTTGTATTTTGAAGGCTTATTCTGGTGACAAGTGAAACCTTTTTTAGAATTTTGATGTTGCTTCTCGAACACTAGCTCATCATCACTACAAACGGTGTTTGGGAAACACCATCAACCATTCAATTTTTTGATACTAAGTGCACTGGTGTGCACTCCCATATAGTAAGGCAGGACCAAGAATTTCAGCTGGAAGAACCCAAACATGGTCCAGGATTTTTTTTTTGTGATTTTATTGATTTTTGGGCTTTTTTTAAATTTTTGGATTTTTTTTTTTTTTTTTTTTTTTTGGTCAGGCAGGTGGACAACTTAGGCTAAGTTGTCCACCTTCCTTGAGATATATATATATATATATATATATTTATTTTTATTTTTTATTTTTTTGGTCAGGAAGGTGGAGAACCTAGGCTAAGTCGTCCACCTCCCTTGGGATTTTTATTTTTTTATTTTTTTTATTTCTCTGATTTTTTTTATTTTGATAACACCATCAAAAATTTAATTTTTGGCTACTCAGTGCACTGGTGCACATGCACTCCCATATAGTAGGGCAGGACCAAGAATTTCAGCTGGCAGAACCCAAATGTGGTCCAGGATTTTTTTTTTTGGTCTGGAGGAAGGTGGACGACTTAGGCTAAGTTGTCCATCAACCTGACAGCTTGATTTTTTTTTTCGTCTGGAAGATGGACAACTTAGGCTAAGTTGTCCATCAACCTTGAAATTTTTTTTTTTTGTGATTTTTTTTGATTTCTTGGATTTTTTTTTGATTTTGATGGATTACTTAAGGAAACTTAGATTTTTGATGTTGCTTCTCAAACAAGGGCTCATAATCACTACAAACCTTGTTTGTGAAACACCATCAAAAATTTAGGCTACTCAGTGCACTGGTGCACATGCACTCCAATAAGTTGTCCACCATGCCACCAAGGACTGGTATTTTCTTTTCCACTTATTTTTTTGATTTTTTTTTTTGACTTTTTTCCTTTTTTTTTGAATATGGGTTTTTTTTAATTTTGATATCATTTTTTTTGTTTTTACTCCCCATCAACATGGTGGAAGACTTTGGAAAAGTTTTCCACCTCCATTTGGACGTTCTTTGCCTGCCTCTGGGGAGGCAGAAAGGGGTCATTCTTGCCGCAACCAACTGCCAGGTTCATGGACCACTTTTCCAAAGTTGTTTATTTTTCTGGAAATAAGAGGATTCAAACAAATAATGGAAAAAAAATCAAATAAAATTGAAAAAAAAGAAAAAAAAATCTAAAAAAATCCAAATGACCTTGGGGAGGTGGATGACTTAGCTTAAGTCATCCACCAAATTAATAAAGAAAAAAAAATAAAAATAAAAATAAAAAAAACATATTCCAAAAAAACTAAAAAATCCCAAGAAAACAAAAAAAACCAAAAAAAATGCAAAAATACCAAAAATCATAAAAAAACCACAACAAAAAAGGAAAAAAAAATCAAAACAATCCTGAAACATATTGGGGGTCTGTTCACTGAAATTCTTGGTCCTTCCCTACTGTATGGGAGTGCAGAAAAGTTCACTGTGTATCAAAAATTTAATGTTTTATGGTCTTCTGCAAACATGGTTTGTAGGTAGGATGAGCTTGTGTTTGAGGAGAAACATCAAAATTCCAACAGGACTTTTTTAAGTTTTCCACCCAAATCCCAAAATAAAAAAAAGAAAAAAAGAAAAGAAAAGAAAAGAAAAAAAACCAAAAAAAAATCAAAAAAAAATCAAAAAAAAATCAAAAGCATTGTTTTTCTCATGATCCTTAATCTTAAATAAATGATTATTTTATGCCCCCATGACATTTTCCATGCATGGGCATTTCCTTGGTCTAGGTGAGTTCCATATACTGGTGATGTGAATTGAACCAAGGTGGGGGGGGGCCAAGCCACTGGATCACATTGGGTTCTCCCAGCTGAAATTGTTGGTCCTTCCCTTCTATATAGGATTGTACACCAGTGCAGTGAGTACCCTCAAATTTACTGTTTGATGATGCTACAAAAACACATTTTGTAGTGAGGATGAGCTATTTTTTAAGGAGCAACATCATCATTCTAGAAAATGCTTCAACCTCACCAAAATAAACTTCAAAAATAAAAATAAAACTTTCATTGTTGTTATAAGAAATTGACCATTAAGACAAAAAAATTTGATTGAAAGGAATTTTAAAAAACACAAAAAAAATCAAAGGAAAATAAGTTAAACAGAAATTGAGAAAAAAACAAGCATTAAAGAACCAGAATTATTTTTAAGACCCCCTGGCCAGCTTCAAAAGGTCATTTAATTACTGGGGTCGCTTGGATTTTCTTTTTATATCTCTGTTTTCATATTTCCAACAGAAAAAAATACAGAAAAAATTATAAAAGCAATTCCAATAAAATTCTGTTTGTACAATGGAGGCCTTTACAAATTTTCACCAAAAATTTAATTATACTTTTCTTAAGTATGGGTTATTTTTCTATTAATATTTAGAAAAAACAACGTTTCAAAATTTAGATCACCCAGTTTCCAACCCCTTTTATTTTAACTTATTTTCATGATGATAAATATTTCAAGGAGTAAAAGCTTTGATTAAAATGATTTTTTTTCAATCTTATAATTATATTCTAAATACCTGACAAGAAAGAAACTTTGATTCCTGATGTTGAAAAAAATATTGGAATGGATGTGATTTTAAAAGTCCTTTTAAACTGAATCCAATCTTAAGAATCCTATAAAACATCAAGCAAATGCCAAGAAGATAGTTTTAAAATTTTGAATTGATTTTTCACAATTCCAAGTCTTTAAAGCACCAAAAAAAATTGGATTAGAATTAAAAGGAAAAGTCCCAATAATGCATTGAAACTTATTTTTTTATTTTCCTGGTTTTTGAATGGATTTTTGAAGGTCTCAAAATATTTTGAAAAGTCTGAATGATTATTCATAAGGGCTTTGCATACTAATCTAGAAGGCTGCAGTTTTATAAATTTCACAAAAAGAAATCCTTGAAATGCCTTTTTTTCCAAGGAAATGTCTGTGGGTGCAGAAAATCAAGGGCATGTAAAATATCTGGGTATTTAAGAGTAGGGGTTGTCAAAAAAATAATGGCCAGAATCAAAAAAAAAATGTTGAAAAAAATCAAAAACAATGAAAAAAAAAATAAAAATAAAAGAAAATAAGGGGATAAATCAAAAAAATCAAAATTAAAATGTAAAATCAAAAACAAAAGAAAACCAAAATAAAAAATTGAATTTTCATGCATTGATGAAAAGCTAAATTCAAAAAAAAAAAAAAAGACCAAAAAAAAAACAGTAAAATTAACTTTGATTCAAGGTATAATTATTCATCAGAGTGTTAATTTGTTTCAAAATTTTAAATTTGTGGATCTGAGGGCATTCAGCCCATTATTTTTGCACTTTTTTAAAGATAATGTTTTAAATTTTTCTTATTCAAAAATGAGATTAGTATGGTCACTGGGATTTAATTTATTCTTGAAGGAGAAATCAAAAACAAAATATTTAGTCTATAAATAAGAATTAAAGTTCCTTTTTTCAATTAAATTGATAACATGTAATTATGAAGCTTGATACAAATCCAGTAAAATTTTCATGCAACACAGGTCTGAACCAAAATTCTCAACAGTTGTAAAAAAATATGACATTAAGAATAAATACATAAATTCCCAATTCTTCCTGTTATGTAAGAATTTCCAATTCAATTCATGCATTAAATAAATATTGTGCAGCAATATTCTGAGAACATCCAGGAATCAATTTGATGTTTGAATCCAAAACCTCAACAAATTCAAAAAAAGCTTCACTCACCATCCCTGGTGCTACACCTGCCGGCAGGTGCGGCCATTTTTTTCATGGTGATTTTACTCTTTCACAATCTACAAGTTTGGTTTAATCTCTGTTGAGTGATATTCTCCCTGGTCTGTGAGACCTTATTCTTATCTTATAGTTTGACCATTCATTTGTGATTAGTTCCTCAACTTTAGTGCAATCATTCTCCTGATCTTTCAATGATCATCCACCAGCAATTTTGATTGGTCTCAGCTTGGAGTCAGTCCCAGAACCTAAGAATCAGTTTATATTTCATGGTCAGTATGCTTACCTGATCATCCACCTGCAATTTCCATTGGCCCCATATTAGGGTCAGCCCTGGAACCTCATACTTGGCAAGGAGAGAAGAGGGAACCAGAAAAATGGATGATCCAGGTCTATATAGTATCTAAAAGCTTATCTGACATGTTATGTGATGATGCAGAGCATGTGAAATAGAATTATGTCATAATCTTTCATACTATACCTCTCAAAATTCTCATCCATACTTCCATTAGAATATCTTTCTCTGTTTTCATCCATCCCCTCACCAAAATACAACTGTTGCCGGTAAACTAGTCTACAAAATAAGTGAATCAAGTCCCAAAGACTTGTTTACTGGGTGTTGCGGCCTTGTTTGCTTGAAGGCAGTCCTTGTTCCGTTGATAAATAAAATCATGATTTTAAGCAAATCATGCCTATGACCAGGGTGGGAAGGTCAGTGGTCAACAGGATTAGCCACAAGTTCTGCCACAATACCACTGTTCCCAGTAAAAAATTACACAAAACAAGTGGATCAAGTCCAGTGGACTAGTTTACTGGCCATTTTGGCCTTTTTTCCTTGTCAACCGGCCTGGTTTTGATAGAAAATGACATCATGGTTTCAAGCAAATCATTTCTGTTGACCAGGGTTCAAAGGCCATTATTCAACAGGATTGTCCATGAGGTTTACCACCATTATTAGCAATGCTCATCAACACCAAAAACCAAAAAATGCCTCACCCAAACTTTATCTCTTGCCTTGAATTGGTTTCAACAATGGAAACCCATCAGTTGGATTCAATTAATGTGATTCAAGATGAAATCAACCATCTTGCTTCTGAGCTCAAGAAGAAAAATTAAGAAATTTGATCACATAACTTGCTTCAAAGCCAATAGGAGAGGCTTCAAGACCACTGCTTCAAGTAACCTGACCCTTTTACCAAGCCAAAGTTGCAATGCCAGCTCATTACCAATGAGATGAAAAACCTCATTGATGAGAATTTTCTACAGAAGCTAGAAACTTGCAAGCAATTTTCTCATACCTTTGATGTTTCTGAATACACTATACAACACATAATCAATCATGAACATCAAAAAAAAACTCTGGTAGTCAACATTCACAAGGGGCCCAGAATAAAATAACTGTTGATGTTACCTGTAACTTAATCTAATACACATTGAACAACAATCAGCAATCAATTTGAAGGTAATGGCTTCAAAACTTGAAACTTAAAATGGAACATTCTTCTCACCTTAAACTATCCAAAGAGTTCTCAAAAATTTTGAATTAAAATGGAATATTTCCCATCAAATTCCCAAAAAAAGGAATTAATTTTTAAACTTTCAAAGAAGACATGATTACATCCTCCATTGTGCAACTGATTCAAACAGACAAGTGGTTGTTATTGATGAAACTGGGTTTGATCTTCATACCCAAAGTTCTCATGGATATTAATCTGCTATCAGGACTTTTGACAATCACTAGTCAAATTATTTCAAACAATTCTTAAATTTTTATACTGACTTTTGATTGGTTTCTTGTTTATGTACATACAGGTGAAGCAGCAGTATTAAGTCTAGTCCCCATGCTCAGTCAGATCACCCTGATTGCTTCACTCCTTCAAACAGGATTTATCTACTATTAAATATTCAACATTCATGGAAAAATGAAACAAGGTGTTAATGCAAGGAACTTATTTAGCTTTTTTGTCAGATTACAACCCAAATTCCAAAGATCTTCTCTTCTAATCCTTGATAATGCACCCATTCATAAATTAGAAAAGGTTGAAAATGTTGAAAATATGTTGAAGGCCACCAACAATATTGAACTGGAATATATTCTAGTTCAATGTTAAATTTGGGACCCTGGAGTCGCAAATGGGGCGCAAAATGCAGTTTGCAACCCATCTGAGTTGCAAATGGATATATATATTTTTTTAATTTTTAATTTTTTACTTTCTTTTATCTTATTTTTTGTTTTATTTTAATAAAAAAAAATAAGAAATAAATGTCTAAATAAAAGATAAATTAAAAATAAATAAAAAATAAATAAACATAAATAAAAAATAAATTAAGCGCAGTATTTTTCTCATACATCCAAACCTTTATTTTGCACATTTTGATTGGAACCTGGTCACACCCCTTTGGTATTTCATGCAAAAATACTTTATTTCACACAACTTTAAAGAATTAGTTTTTTTTGAATTCTGACTGCGCAGCCCCTTAGAAGGTTTTCTTAAATCCCTAACCAAAATCTTTGGTAATTTTAGGGCCATTAGGAACCCTTCAAAAATGCAATCAAAAAATGAAAAAATTCCATAAAAACAAATTTTTGCATGGCTTTTTGGATCATCATTTTGGCAATTTTTTTATTTTATTTATTTTATTTGGTTATTTCAGCTTTCATAAATCTTGAAAAACATTCAAAGAGTCTTCTAATATTTTTTTCATGTTTTTTGGAAGTATCCTTTCACCTTAAAAAATTCCTTCAAAAAACATGAAAAATCAAAAAAAATCAAATTTCTCTTAAGACATTTGAATCCTTTTATTTTCATTTTTATTTCATTTTTTTGGGTAATTAAAGCTTTCAAAAAGCTAAAAAAACATTCAAAGAGAATTATTTTTTTTCCCAGATTTTTTAGATGTATTATTTTACCTTAAAAAATTCCTTCAAAAAAGCAAAAAATTCAAAAAAATTCAATTTTCTCACTTGACTTTTGGATCCTTATTTTTGCCATTTTTACTTATTTTATTTGGTGTTTCAAGCTTTGAGAATTTGAAAACAACTATTCAAGAGCTTTCAAATTTTTTTTCAGGATTTCTGATTGTCATTTTTGACCTTTAAAAATTCCATCAAAAAACCAAAAAATTCAAAAATTCACTTTTCTCACTGGATTTTTGAATCCTTTTGTTGGCCTTTATAAATGTTTTTTTAATATACCCCCAAATTAAAAAAAATCAAGAAAGACCAATTTTCCTTTCAGGTTATTAGGGAATTATTCCAAAAGATTGGGTGCTTGGGTGGTGAAGGTTATATGTCCAGAGCACAACCATCCACCTTCCATTATGCTTCCACTCATCCCATCCACAGGAGAATCCAAGGGGAGCAAAAGGAGGTGGTTGAAAATTTATCCAAAGCAGCAGTTCCCCCTTTAAAAATTCTCAATTGTCTTATACAAAACTCATCATCAACTATCCACACAAATCTCCCTACAATTTACAGCAAAAGATCCCAAATACAAAAAAATGCCCTTGATGGCAAAACTCCAGTGGAAGCACTCATATTGGAATTCAGGATTTCTTATCTAAACATAAAACACAGAACTATGATTGGGCCCTGACTCAACTTCAGTAAATATTTGAAGATAAGGAACCTAGTGTGATTGTGACAGACAAGGAACAAGCACTTATTAGCTCAATTGAATCAGTTTTCCCTTAATCTCCTCATCTTATCTGTGTCTGGCACACTTTCAAGAATATTCAAACTCATTGCAGGAAGCACTTTAAATCTGAAGATGAATGTAAGCTATTCCAGAAACAATGGCATCATTTGGTCTATTAAAAATATTAATCAAGCTATCACAAAAACTTCACAAAACTTTCTCTGGTTTGGAATCCTCCCACTTCTGACTTCTCTCTTGAAAACTGGATTCCTCTCAAAAGAAAATTTTTCTCCTATCTGCAAAACAAATAATTTCACTTTGGAAACACAATTACATCAAGAATGGAAGGTTCAAACTCCTACATTAAAAGATTCATCAATTCTTCTATTGGCTCTTTCTATAATTTAGTTCAAAAAATTTACAGTTTCATCACTATCCAAACCCATGAGGAAGCCATTGAAGCCTCTCAGAAATAACTCAAGCATCTCATTGGTTTTCCTCACTGTGCGGATCATTTTTATAAAAATATCAGCCACTTTGCCCTCAAAATCATTCATTCATTTCATCAAGTTCCTGATTCTTCCACCCATTGCAACAACTGTGTTTACTCTTCTTACATGGATATACCACGTTTTCAAAAAGTCAAATTTGCCATCAGGAAGGGTGAAATCTTTCAAATTGATGATTATCATCCTCCATGGAATTTTAAAGCTACCATCTCCGCAATTTTTTCTCTTTTTTTTTTTGGGATTCAAGCTCAAATGAATAATTACTTGATTTATTTTGATTTTCCTTTCTCCAGTTAACCATGAACCCTGAATCAACTGAAGATTCAGCAAAACTTGAAGTTAAAACCAAAGACAGTAATGAAAACCTATATTTCACTAAACTGTTTGAAGCATTCGGCAAGTTGCCCCCAGGAGAACAGCTATATTATCTGGGTGAAAGCATGAAGATTTACAGTGGAAGATATCAAATTACCCTGATTGAGGAGCTAAATTTGACTCAAAGATCCAAAGTCGGAGGAATACCAAAGGAGCAGCCAATAAGTTCAAGATCTCTCAGTCCTCAAGAAAAAGAGATCCATCTGGTTTTGAATATTTAGAAGAAACCAAGAGGAGAGGAAGGCCAAAAAAGAAATTCATAGCAAATTTGAAGGTCAGTCAGCAATTTTTTGGAAAAAAAAATATATCAACATTCATAATTAATTTTTTTTCTTATGTATTCAGGTTTCAAGAAGATGCAAGGCCATCCAAGGGAAGGGGAAGGTAAAAAAGAAGGAGGAATTAGAGGAAGAGTTAATTTTATAACTATACTCATTTTTTCTGCAATGGGTTGTTTTTTTGATGAGTTCTTCTAATTTTTTAAACATAGAGTGAATTGCTGACTGATGAGGAATACTCAGAAGATGAAGAGGTGCCAGATTTGGATGAAGGGGAAGATTCAGCAGATGAATAGCTTCCAGATTTGGATGTAATTAAGATGGCAAGCTTTCATTTTCTTTTATTTTTGGCTAATTTTTTTGGATATTATTCTTCATTAATTTTTTCATTCAAACCTTTATCAGATGTCTGGAACCATTGTGAATAAGTGAGTCTCTTCTCCTGAATAAAATCCTGGGACAAGAATCAAGAGACTATAGGTATCCAGCAAGATGGTCATGCTACTTACCATCCTCCTGGGGGGAAGGTACTAGCAGACCTAACAATCAGTGAGAAAGTGAGTACATTTGGTATTTTCTCATTTTTTAATTTTGTCTCATTTATTTTGGGGTTTTCCTCTAGGTTCCTGCACATTATCTTATTCTTCTTCTGGAATATTTGACCAAGTATCAATTGAAGAAGTGAGTATTATCTTTAGTCCATATTTTCTGTTATAAAAAATTCTGATTTTTGGTTTTAGTTCCAATACAAAGATTCCATTTCCCCAAAAACAGCCATTCCACATATCTAACATTTTCAAGATTTCATAGGGGATGGGAACTATGGCTTTAGAGTAGCAGCCATTTGCTTGGGGAGGATCTCAGAAGACTGGATTGAAGTCAGGAAAGAAATGGTGAAAGAGCTTGATTCAAACCCAATCTTCAAAGAAACAAGATTACTGTGTGATATCTGGGGTGAAACTTTCCAAGAAGCAAGAAGGCAACTGAACCACCTTTATGGCCCAGCTCCCATAAATATGTGGATGAAATTTTTATGCCATGGTTTCCTTCTTGCTGAAACATATAAGTGTCCATTAGTTCTGTTTTAATCTTTAATGCCTTGCACTTATCTTCCTAAATATGTGGATGAAATTTTTATGCCATGGTTTCCTTCTTGCTGAAACATATAAGTGTCCATTAGTTCTGTTTTACTCTTTAATGCCTTGCACTTATCTTCCTCTGAACTCCCCTCCAACTCCAAATTCCAAAACTTCTCTTATTTTCTTCATTCTTTTAGAAGAATCCAAACATATAGTCTCATTCAAGTTTAAGTCTGATCCTTGGCCAGCTCCCAGGTTAGATCCACTTTGGAAAAGCTTTGTGAAAAAGTATTCCAAATCTTGGAAAACCATTGTTCAGAGAAACTTGGATCTTGGTCATGAGGTTTTGTTCCTTCCACAAAAATCAAGTAGAAAAATAAAACCAATCCAAGTTGAATAAATTTTAATATTTTTATCCATATTTGTTCTCTATTTTTAATTCTTTGAATGAAGCTTGTAAGGTGTATGCAAGAATGCAGATGATCTTCAAAAAGTATTAATGAAACATTTTTTTTTAACATTCAACATTCTGAAAGCTTGAATCACCCAAAAACAAAATTATATAGGCCAACAAAAGGATTCAAAAATCCAGTGAGAAAAGTGGATTTTTAGAATTTTTAGGTTTTTTGATGGAATTTTTAAAGGTCAAAAATTTTTGGAATCCTCCCATTCTTTTGTTCAATACTATCTGTATATACCTTTCTATTATCCACCCTCTTTCATGACTACAATCACACTCATTATAATTCAAGACAATCATCACCCACCATTATTCAACAACTGCTACCAATCCATTTCATCACCATCACCATCACCATCACCATCACCATCACCATCACCATCACCATCACCATCACATCATCATTAGCTTTACCATTACCATTACCCTCATCTATCATCATTATCATCATATCATCCTCCCCATCATGCTAGGCAGCTATGCCTGAGGTCCTTGTTGCTCCTCTTAAAATAGTAATATCATTCCTCCCATATCATGCTAGGCAACTATGCCTGAGGTCCTAGTTGCTCCTCTTAAAATAGGCTTTCATTCCCCATCTCATATGCTGACAAGGTGGTGTCTTGTCATCCTTTCTCAAATCTCATATCTCTCATTCTCATGTTCTTTCTCATATTCTCATGAATCTCTGAAATGTTGATTGGTCTAAAATTGGTTCCTAAATTTGTCAGTTAAGGTGGTGTGTTGTCATTTTTCTGTTCATATTTTGTAATTGACAAATTTAGACAGCCTTAGATCTATCTTACTGCTTTTATTATGTTGTCATTTTTCTGTTCATATTTTGTAACTGACAAATTTATTCAGCCTTAGATCTATCTTAATGCTTTTATTATCCTATTATTATTGTCTCAGGCCCCTTCTGGGGGCTCTCTAGTTGTCTTAACCCTGCTACCCTAGGCCCCCTTTGGGGTTCTCCAGTTGTGCTAAAATACTGGTCCTCCCCTTGGACCAGGAATGAAACTCATCTGATTACCAGTCAACAATACCGGAGTGCCCCTTCCTCCTCATCAGATCAGTTCCTCTTGACTATACAAGAATTATCCCCTCTCTATTGGCTCTTTGTAGCCTTATTATTCCTCCTCATCAGGCTCCTCCATAGCCTACCATCCCCTTTTCATCCTTCATGGCAAGATAGTCCTTCTTCAACTCTTCAAAAATGACATCCAAAAATCCTGAAATTAATTTTAAAAAGCTCTTGAATATTTATTTTACAATTCTCAAAGCTTGAAATACCAAAAAAAATAAGTCAAAATGGCAAACATAACGATCCAAAAGTCAAATGAGAAAATTGAATTTTTTGAATTTTTGCTTTTTTGAAGGAATTTTTTAAGGTAAAATAATACATCCAAAAACTCTTTAAAAAATGGTTTAATGCTCTTTGAATGTTTTTTTAACTTTTTGATAGACTGAATTAACCAAAAAAATGAAATTAAAAGGAAAATAAAAGGATTCAGATGTCCAAAGAGAAATTTGTTTTTTTTGTTTTCTTTGTGTTTTTTGAAGGAACTTTTTAAGGTGAAAGGATACATCCAAAAAATATGAAAAAAATATTAGAAGACTATATGAATTTTGATTGAAATTCATTGCAGCTGAATTAACCAAAAAAAAAAAAACAATGAAAATAGCCAAAACAATGATCCAAAAACCCATGCAAAAATTTGTTTTTACAGAATTTTTTCATTTTTTGATTGCATTTTTGAAGGGGTTCTAATGGCCCCAAAATTACCAAAGATTTTTGTTAGGAGTTTAAGAACCCCTGCTACGGGTTTGCGCAGTCAGAATTCAAAAAAAAATTTAATTCTTGAAAGTTGTGTTAAACAAAGTATTTTTGCGTGAAATACCAAAGGGGTGCAACCGCGCGCCAATGTCAAAATGTGTGAAATAAAGGTTTGGAGGCATGAGATAAGTAATTCCCTAAATTAATCCATTAAAGTGAAAATATGAATATAAAAAAAATAAAAAAAAAATAAAATGAAATAAATAACTAAATAAAAAATAAATTAATTAATTAAATTCAAGATATAAATATAAATAAAAATAAATAAATAAATTTAAATGAAATGAAACAAATAAATAAATAAATTAATATATCAAAAATAAATAAATAAATTAAATTAAATTAAAAATAAAAAATAAAAAAACAAAAAAATATATATAAATAACATGAAATAAAGAATTTTTTTTTTTTCCATTCATTACCCAAAATGGGTTGTGTGGCGCGGTTTGCGACCCATTCTGGGTTGCAAATGGCCATTCACGACGCACCTGAGTTGCAAATGGCTGTTTGCAACCCAAACTGGGTAGCAAATTGTGCCACGCGACCTGTTTTTAGTAGTGAACAGGGGTCCCAACGTTGCAAATTCAAAATTGGCCTTTCTTCCACCATATTCACCATTTTTAAAACCCATTAAGCTCAGTTTGAACAATCTCAAAGCATTCTCCAAAGGAAAGCCCTTACTTCAAAGCTCTCAACTGGTTGATCCCATCCAAAATGCTATTGAGGAAAAAATTACTGAAGAAAATAGCTTAAAATGGTTTGATAATTGTCAAAGGTTTTAGAGAGTTTGTTCAGAGATGCAAACAATTACAGGTCCCATCTTGAAGCATCCTGACTGATTTTTTCAAATTTCTAGGCTTCCTGTTTTTTTTTTTTTTTTTTTTTTTTTTTTTTTTTTTTTTTTTTTTTTTGGGTAATGTTAAATTCAAAACTATTTGAGTTTTTACACGACTCCGTACACGACTCAATGGGACGTGGGGCACCCTACACAACTCAAATGAGCCATGTGGCATGCTACACAACTCAAATGGGCCGTGTGGCACGCTAAACAACTAAAATTGAGTTGTGTAGCCTCCACTAAATTCCTCAATAGTTAATCATAAATAATAAATAATAAATTATAAATTATAAATTACAAATAATAAACAATAAATAATAAATAATAAATAATAAATAATAAATAATAGATAATAGATAATTAATAATTAATAATAAATAATAAATAATAAATAATAAATAATAAATAATAAATAATAAATAATAAATAATAAATAATAAATAATAAATAATAAATGATAAATGATAAATGATAAATAATAAATAATAAATAATAAATAATAAATAATAAATAATAAATAATAAATAATAAATAATAAATAATAAATAATAAATAATAAATAATAAATAATAAATAATAAATAATAAATAATAAATAATAAATAATAAATAATAAATAATAAATAATAAATAATAAATAATAAATAATAAATAATAAATAATAAATAATAAATAATAAATAATAAATAATAAATAATAAATAATAAATAATAAATAATAAATAATAAATAATAAATAATAAATAATAAATAATAAATAATAAATAATAAATAATAAATAATAAATAATAAATAATAAATAATAAATAATAAATAATAAATAATAAATAATAAATAATAAATAATAAATAATAAATAATAAATAATAAATAATAAATAATAAATAATAAATAATAAATAATAAATAATAAATAATAAATAATAAATAATAAATAATAAATAATAAATAATAAATAATAAATAATAAATAATAAATAATAAATAATAAATAAGAAGTAATAAATAATAAATAATAAATAATAAATAATAAATAATAAATAATAAATTATAAAGTATAAATAATAAATAATAAATAAAAAATAATAATTGATAAATAATAAATAATATGGTTGTGTAAAGGGGTACAAAAATCAAAAATGCTCATTATGGGGGGTATGTGCCCCCCAGGGGTTGCGCGTTTTTAGAACAACAGTTTGAAGTGGTGTATGGGCCCCCACGTGTTGAGGGGCCCTACACGACTCCCACAGGTTGTATGGGGATCTACACAACTCCCACACAACTGGAGCCGTGAATTAAATATTAAACTTTTTTTTTACCTTTTCTCAGTTTTTTGACCAGGCTTTCCCAAGAAATTCAATTTTTTTGTTTTGTTTTCATTTTATTAAATTCAAGTTTTTTCAACCTAGTACAAAAATTTACACCCAGAAATGATAATCATTTTTTTTTGTCACAAAACACAGTGGCCACTTGACTTGTCCTGGCAACTTCCTAACCTTGTCAATTTGAATTGAAAAATTTTCAAGGGGCCTTCCATCCCTAGTTTAGAGGCCTTGTAATATTGATGAGTGGCCTTGAATTCATTGAAAAGGGGCCTTGATTAGTTTTCATGTGTCCTTCCTCACTTGAAAACTTTACAGGGTTTTCTGATACACTAGACTTGTTGAATGGGAACAGTCGTATCAAGCTTTCATCCATACAAAAAGCTACACCCATCAAGGGTATCTATATATATATATATATTAATTTTTTGGTCAAATACCACATTGGCTGCTTGAAGTTTCCTGGGGACTTCCTACCCTTGTTGAGTGGACTTGAGAAATTTTCAAGGGGCCTTCAATCCCTTGTTGAGAGGCCTTATTCTGTTGATAACTGGCCCGGAATTAAGTGAACAGGGTTCTTTATTAGCCTTTATCTGTCCTTCCTCACTTGGCAACTGGACAGTGTTTTCTGGTCCACTGGACTTGTTTAATGGGAACAGTGTTATAATCTTCCTATATATCCAACTCCCCCTCTTCACATAGCCACCAAATCATCTTCACCCCCCTCATCCCCCACCAACATGTCTTCCCCCCCTGCCATTGGCCATCAAGTACCCCCCTCCCCCCCTCCATCCCATGTCCCCTAACCTTCCTGAACCCAACCCCATTCCCAATTGCTCCAATCTCTCCCTCTCTTCCCAAATGGTACACAAAATTTTTCCACCTGGACCAATCCCAACAACCAAAATTTGATTGAAATCCTCAAGGAACAGAAGGATTTGCCACAAAGAACCCTTGATGGCTTCAAAAAGCAAGACTGGACTGCTGCAGCTGATTCCTTGTCTGGATCTAAGCTTACCAATGGATCCAAGCCCAAGGATGCAGCTGTCTGCCACAGTTGTTAAAACTTGGTGAGTTTCAATTTCTTTGGGGGGAAGGAATTTTTTGTTGAGGTTAAACCTGCTAACATGATGTATTACCAAAGTACAAAGGCTGTGCAGTTGAACCTAGAACAGTAATACCAAACAACTCTGGCAGTCACAAGCGTCTGTAGCCTAGTTGGTAAAGGCAGCACTCTAGTATGTGTCTAAGTCTATCTGATCCACCATGCGCAAGGTGCTTACGCTTTGGATGATTTTTTGTGCAGAAGTTGCAGAGGAAGCGCTTATGTAAGCGGACCACCTCTGCCGCGTCACCAGAGTCTTCTCCTTGTTGCCCAAGTTGTGGTAACATCATGCATGTGCTGGAATCTACATGCCACTCATACATCCCTTGCCTCTTTGCCATTGAGTCCTCTGATCCCTCATACATCTCTAGCCTGCCTAAAATCTTCAAGTTCTCCTTCTTTATTATCAACAAGATGAAAGAATTCAACTGTTACCCCTCAATGAACGCTATGCATCCTTCTGGTGCCACTACGCAGAATTCTGGGTTTAACCATCCAGCTGCTGAAATTGAATCTCTCAAGCAACAATTATGGGAAAAGGATGATGCCCTTCTAGTCTGCTAAAGCGTGTTAACCTACTAGAGAAACAAGGCTCCAAACAACCAAAACCTGCAATGAGACCCAAGCAAGCCAAGCCCAGTATCCGCAATGTACGCAGTGTTAGTTTTCCCCTCCCAGGTGCTATCCCCAGCCAAACCAAAACTCCAAAGAAAACTCCAGAAAAGAAAATGGCAACACCTTTGAAGAGATCTCAATCCTCAAAAAATTCCACAAGGACCCCTTGAAAGCTCAAGCTCACCCCTAACAGTACCCCAAAGCGTAACCCCAACCAAATGATATTATCCAAAATTCCGGATGGTTTTTCAAAAACCAAGGTAAGTTTTGCTGGTCAATTTTTGACCTTTCAAGTTTCCAAACAATGTGGCTGACATCTTCAATCAATAGGAGGAATTATTTACACACATCAAAATACTGTGGGGCCTCTATGAACAGCGTTCTGTACCTCCAATTCCTGACCCTCATGCCTTGATTGAATTCAACTGGCAATTTTCCAATTCCAAAGAAATCTTCAATGTCATTGGCAATCTCAGCTCTGCCACCTTGATTTCCAAAAAAGAAATTGCAACCCTCAAGGATGCTTGCACTGGTTGAAAGAAGATAGGTTGGGGAATTTTTCATGTTGAAAAGTTTTTCATTCTCCACGTTCATTCCTTTATTGGCAGGATTGGGATTTGACTTTGGTCCGCTGATCTTGATGATGCCCCAGATTTGTTGTACAATGAGGCCTGTTGATTGATTGAAATTAAGACGTTTTGTAAAGTTTCAGCTGGTGGAGCCTATGAATACATGAATATCAATCTTCAATAAATTGATGATGTTGGATTTCTCACAATGGCATAAAACCACTGTTTCCATTACACAATGGACCAAAGTCACCAAAAAGAAAACAAAGAGGCCTGCAAGCACGACCGGGATGAAGAAAAAAAAGTTATCCAAAAATTCAGAAAACAAGTAAGTGAATTGGTATTAACTAATCAAAGTTAAATATTTATTTGATATCAATAAATAAAATTTTCTACAGCTTTGTGATGCTTGCTACAATTTTGCTTGTGATTGCAAGCTACCAGAGAGATACCAGAAAATATTAGCCAATGTCAATTCACATAGTGATGATGAGTTCCATTCTAAACTGGGAGTTTACATCATCAAGAACCTACCTTTCTGGTCAGAAAGTTAAAATATTTTGTTCCGCTTTCTTGATGAGGAGATGATGAAAGCTGATCAACTTGAAGGCAAGCAATCTCAACGCCATAAACGACGTTACCCAAAAACTCCAAAAATGAGTGATATTTTGAAAGTACCCAAAAACCTTCCAATTGACTTTTACAATGTCAACTGGTTCAATGATTTGTCACACTCTCAAAAGAGAATGATTGCTGACATGCAAAATGTGGCATTCCTACCCAATCCCAACCTATCCCTACAAGGCAACCCACATCCCTATGAAAATAAAAACATTAAAAGATTCACTGAAATATACTTGTAATCAGCTACAGAAAAGTATGATCTTTTTTATGAAATTGAGGCCAGTAGAAATGAAGATGATGAGGAAGAAGAAGATCAAGGGGACAGAAGCTATTGTGGCAAGAGCATTGATTTAGAGGAAGAATCAGATAGTGAAGGTGAGGATGAGGAGCAAGATGCCTACAGTGATGAATACAAGGATGAGGGAGGTGCCAACAACATTGGTGATCAAAATTACAGAGGTGATGAAGATGAAGCAATGGGTGAGTATGATTATTACAGTGGTCTGAGTGGACGTGAATGGGAAGAAGTACAATAAAAGATATCCTTTGGGGATATATTATTGGCTTGTGATCAGTTCTGGTAGCTTTTTCATGTATTGGTTGTATACATCTTGTATGTGATCTGCACTCCTCTAAGGCTAGTCAAGCATCTGTTTGAAGGTGCAAAAGTAGTTTGAATCCAGAAAAAAATTTTTAATTCCCAAAATCTGGCACATGATCAGAGATCATGAAACAGGAAAACAAAATTTTTCAGGCTGTATTGTTAACTTGATTAGATAACAGGCAAAAAAAGAACAAACAAAAGACAGCGCAAAAATTGGATGGGCCCAATCAACCTTGCAGTGACCACTTGGTTAGACAAACTGGGCAAAGGAGATAGCTTGGTTCTTGGAACCCAAAGGTTCAGTCAGGTACCTGACAATATGCACATAGTGCACTCACATGAGCAGGAATTGCAAATTTGTAACAACCTTTGGAAATATTGGCTTGGCTAACCCTCATCTTTTGAAGCCAAACCTTGACTGGCTTGAATTCTTCATTGTGTATTGCTTCCTCCAAAACTTGAATCATAAGTGTGGTTGAACACCCATCAAGCCCATGGCACGTCTGCAAGATATGCCTCACCAGCCCAAAACACTTGGAGGAATTATCCTTGAACTGAACAAGATGATTGGTTGCGGACAGGCCTACCCTCAAAGCTTCCTTACAAACAAAAGTATGTAAGTCCTTTGCATATGCTCTGAGAACCATGGAACCAGCAGGATGTGGCAAATCTCAATAATCCATGATCGTGTCATTTTGACCTTGAGGGAACTGTAGAACTCCCTGGTACACAGCAGGATCCAAGACAAAATACACCTTTGTTTCAATGGGATTGTCATGCGGATACATTCCATGCTGCACCAACAAACATTGAACTTGACAAAATTTTGTCAGGATTTTCTTTCCCATTTTGTCTTTTGATCAAAATAATAGTCAGTAATATTGCAATATCAAATCAAAGTAGTTGAAGTAATTATGAACAAGTCCATTTGTCTTGATGCGCTGCAATGAGGCATTTAACCTCTCCCCCCGAATTTGGAGATACTTGTCAAAGGGCCCACCACTTCAGCTGTTCAGGTAAGTGAAGTGCATAGTGATTATTTGGAGTAATGCTTGCTTCTGGCCTTAATGTTTTAGATGTGTTGGTGTAACTTTGATACTATTTTTGGAGGGTGATAGGTTCCTCAATCTTCACTTTTTTTGAATCCAATATAATAGTGCATACAAAAAGTGCAAAAAGAAATTTGACCAATGTGGAGATGATATCTCCTTCAGAGTTGTCCAATGCTACGTCAAGAAATCCAAGTGGTAAGTAGATACTGAACAGAACCTTCCATTTTCTGGCCTTCAAATTCCCAACCTTAGTGGAACCAAGGTTGCCTGAGACTCAGGTGATTCCTTGAGGGACAACAACCTCCTTGATTTTATCAAACACCTGTTTAATTTGTGCATTGGAAAATCCCTCAAATGGAGCTAGATTATTGTTTTCTGTATCAGAATTCTCCTCGGCATCACTCCAGTTATTTTCTTCCTTGTTCTGAGTGTGAAAACCACTGTCACTAGAAACAGGCATTTTATTGGTTTTAACCTTCCCTTGTATGATCCAACTCCAAAAAAGTTTAAAATGGTGTGCCAAGACCCCCTAATAACAGTTGTGCATTAATCAAAGGATGGCACCTTTGACAGGGTACCATTAGGGTAATTGGTTAAGTTTGGACCAGCGCACTTCATATTTCTTGCGATTAGTGTCTTGCTATCATGCCATTGTTGGGAAACTGATAGAACTGCTCAATGATCTTGTTTTTTCCGAAGGACCATGCTTTGAGTTTCTTTGAAACTAACTTCACACCAAGAGCAAAATTGAGTAGCTGAATGGGAAGAAAACCCCACAACTTTGTGTGAAGCCACAACATCACCAATGACCCCAGCCAATCTAACTGTAACTTTTTGGCCACAAGGATATTGTGTTGTTCAGATTTTGAAAGGATGATCAAGCTCAAGAAGTTCCTCCACTAATGGCTGCAAGACATTACTGATGGTGGTCATATTGGGTTGATTTGGTGCAGGCATCATCCCTGAAATGAAGTTATATTTAGTTGGAATTGCAATTTTAAAGGAAGGTTAAGGCAGTGAAGTGCTATAAACCCCATTGAAACCTGTTTTCCCACAAGTTTATTGCCCAAGGGATTGAACCAATAAAACAATAACATAAAAACTAAATGTAGATGAGGTGGTTTTGGTGAGCTTGTTGGATAAAGAGTATCTTGGTAGAGGTATCTGGCAGCCACATAGATTTTGTAATTGGAGACATGGTCTTTTGGATGAGATGCAAATTCCTAGGCCCATTTATCAATGGTTCCCTCAAACTCATTGAGTTCCAAGAACCATCTAAGCCATGGGTGGAAAGCTTGAGTTGCAAATGTTGAGCAGGGTACATAGAATCAAACACTAGGCATATTCCAAGGGCAAAAAAAAGATTGTTTTTGAACAAGCGAGTTGGGAACTGATTTTGGTTTAAAAAATTCCTGGCCGCACTTAGATATAGTTGGTAGGGGCTTATACAAACACTCTAAAGGTGCACTCTCCAGATCATAAAATGAGTCAAAAGTTGGGCAGAAAACCAATACTTCAAGTTATGGGTTCAAGTCAAGGTGTTTGGTAATTGCTTGGACATCTTGGGGCACTTTCTCCAAAGAATTTTTGTTCACCCATTCTTGTAATTGTAACAAGTAGATAATGTAATCTTGAGCAATCCTTCAGTTTTATTGACTCATTCCACATACAAGAAAAAGCCAAGCAATGAAAACAAGGACATATCCTAATGGAATGTTGTCAGCTAAGGGAATTAGAAATCTTAGAAATGAGATACTACTCACAGGCATCTTGTTGGGGATGACCAAAAGTGGAAGTTTCTACATTTTCTAAATGTTTTTTTTCCAAGCTATGATCATTGGTAAGGTTGGCAGTGGTAAGAGGCAAATTATTGAGAAAATCTTCCATATCAATTGTTGCATTATTTTAATTTTTGGCCCAATCCTTTCTTTGTGTACCAGGATGAACCCAAACACCTTGACAAGTTTCACCGGCTGCATTGAGGTGAGTTTTCTCTTTACACTTTTGGCATAAGCACAATTCCATTTTTTCTGGTTGAAGCAAGTAAAGTTGAATTTTGACAACTTAGTGGATTGAGGCAATGGTGAAGGCACCCAACATGCAAGAGGTTCATCAGTGGGTGAATTTCCCACAACTTGGGTGACAAGGAGCAGAATCTGGTGAGGTGGAAGAAGTGGTACACTTAAATAAGCGCTTCCTCTGCAACATTTGCGCAAAAAATCATCCAAAGCATCAGGGCCTTGCGTATGGTGTGAGGTTGTGGGTTCAACTCCCACCAGACACATCTTCATTTTCAGGTTCTCAACAGGTTATGAGCCCAGACTTGTCTTCTGCACACATTTCACACCCATGTCACACCTGATTTTAGTATAACTTGGACAGCACTCAGAGCGTGGAAGGATTCCCTTTTCTCATCCTTCCATCTCATTCATCTGCTGTATCAGGTATGTGTCTCTTTTCTTCTCTTTTTTTCTTTCTTAATTCTCTTCCTGTTTGTGTTTCTCACTCTTCTTCATTATCCTTCCATCTCATTCATCTGCTTTCTCAGCTTCATCTCATCAGGTTATGAGCCCAGAGCCTACGTGAGCATATACTTGCTTAATGAAGAGACTTGAATAAGATGTGAATGCTTTCTGTAAAACCATCATCCCATGTAAGCCTAAACTACAATCACGGGTTCAATCCCCACACTGATCACACATTCACCTGGGTATTTCCGTACCTATTCCCACATCACATAGCAAGGGGGGGTGTTTAGGTTAAACCTTCTAACATGATGTATAACCACAGTACAGAGGCTGTGCAGTTGAACCTAGAACACTACTGCCAAACAACCCTGGAAGCCACAAGCGTCTCTAGCCTAGTTGGTAAAGGCAGCACTCTAGTATGTGTCTCAGTATATCTGAGGTTGTGGGTTTGACTCCCACCAGAAACATCTTCATTTTCACATTTTCAACAGGAATAATTTTAAATATTTTTTACAGCCAAAAAAGAATGAATCACAGGTCAAGAACCTGTTGAAATTGTCTGGTAACGGTTGTAATAATGCTATGCCTAAAATAGAACTTCCTGAGTGCATTTGGTACAAACTTGCAAAAAACTCCAGCTAGAAAATTAAGAAGCTCTTGCAATAGAAGAATTTCAGTTTCCCACTATTTGAAAAATCATGGATTGACTTGATGGCTGAATGGAAAAATTTTATATGGCCTTCTAATTGGCCATGGAGAACCACAATCCAAAAATTCTGTTGGGATTCTGAATCAACCAATCTTGAGCACGCGAAAACTAAACCTCAGATTGACTACCATCAAAACAACTACATGACAATCAGCCATCTTCAACTCATTCAACCACAGATTCTACCTAAAATCTTGCTTTTGATCCAGTGACTAATCTCATCAACACTCACTACAACTAACCCATCCACCTATCAGTCACTATTCACCAATGCAACCTTCCTAGATGAATCAACTTATCACCCTCTACTTTCTTTCAGAATCTCCTTCATCAACTTCAATTGGGTTGCCCCTCTTCTTCCATGCCTTCCTGGTAAGACTTAGCCTGAATGCTTGCCCATTTTGTCTATCTAATCTTCTAATGTGCTTGTTTCTCATTAAGCTCATTGTTTGTCCTACTCAGTTCTGTTCTATTCCTTGGCGTTTTGTTCAATCAAATCCCTCAAATCTCTTTACGGTCAAAAGCCAAAAGACAGTTCTGTTAGATCTTAATCAAAGCCAAGGAAACCTCAGTTCACTATGGATCAATTTTGACAAGCCACGCTAAAGACAGCCTTGGAGACTCTACCCATACTTGGCAAATAAAATAATGGCATTTTGAAGTATAAAATGAATGCCATTCTAGATGTCAGAGGGTGCTTGTAAATCTTGAACTCAGATAGCGCAAACCAACTCAAGGATGATGTCAATGAAAAAATCAAACTTCTTAGTATCTCCAAACTTGAGTCCACTACCCACAACAATTTTGTAACCGCAACAAATAAGAATTAAGCCAAAATTCTCTCAAAGGCTATTATTGAGAAATACACATCCTTGCAATCCTCTAATTGCGCCAGGGTCTTCAACAATTTCCTCTACCTTTGGTTTGATGGCGAGCACATAGAAAAATTCATGAAAAGATCTAGGGTCTGCTTGAAAAAGCTATCTGAAGTTGGCATCATCCTCCCAGGAAATATCCTTGCCTATCTCATACTATTCAAATTCCCAGACATCATGAAGGAGTTCAAACGGCAAATAATGCATACCAAAAAGGATCCAACAGTTGAATTCAAATTCAATCATCTCAATCAGTTTAATAAGGAATCAAAATATCAGAGCTTAATGGACCCTTCTACCTCTTCCAGAAACAAAGTGGCACTCATGTCTACCATGCAAAAGTCTCAGACCAAAGGAAAAGATGGAGAATGAAAACAATGCACAGAAGGATATCACAATCCTAAACAAGATAAGTCTCATTCAGCCAATGATTGCTGGCATTTGCATCTGGAAATTGCTCCAGACTTGTGGAAGGACAAGCAAGCAAAATGGAGAGAGAAAAGAGCTAAAAATAAAGACAATACCTTTACAGATCATTACTTGTCGCTTGTCTTGATATGGATCAACCATGGAAACCCCAAATAAAAATTTATTCTCAAAAGTGGAGCTTCTGTACACATGATAAATGACAGCAGATACTTTATCAAAATGGTACCCTGCAAAGATGATTCTATTAAAACTGGAAAAAAAGACGCTTGCTCAAAAATTAAAGGAAAAGGGACTGCTAGAATTTGATGGAAAGAATTCACTCTTTAACTCTCTAATTGTTTGGACTTTCTGGATGTCACTATTAATCTACTTAGCGCTGGTGCTCTAAACCAAGCTGGCTGCACCTTTATTGCAAAATATTCTTCCTTTAGTGTCACTCACCTCAATCAAACAGTTTTCTCAGGAACCATTACTGAAAATCTCTATGCAATTGAAACCCCAGCCTTTGACCAAAATTTAGAATCTTTTCTGTTTAACTCAGCCAAAGCCAAACTCATGAATATCCATAGGGAGTTTTGCCATGCCTCCCTCTCAAGACTCAAACCCTTTATTAACCACCTGCCCAATGATGCGCAATCAAATTTTGAATGTGTTCATTGTATCCAAAGCAAAATCACCAAAGCTAGCTTCAAACAACCTTCTAATCCAGTTAAAAAAATCTTTGACCAAATTCATCTCTATCTAATTGAACCTCTCACTCCCCAAACAAAGAAAGGCCATAAATACGCCCTAACCCTTGTGGACACCGCTTTGGGATACCTGGCTGATTTTCCTTTGGAATCAAAGGACAAGACAGCAGATTTTCTAATTGATTTAATCAAGAAGGAATTGAATCAAAGGGGCTATTACCCCTCAGAAGTCTGTTCAGATGGAGGAACCAAATTCACTAACCAAAAGCTCCATTCATACTTCCAGGAAAAAAATATTTGACAAATTTTCTCAGAGCCCTATCATCCTCAACACAATGTAAAAGCCAAACAAGCAAAAAGAAAAATTTCAAATAAACCAGATCAATAATTTCGGATGGTAAAATTCCAACCAACGCATGGAACAAAATAATAAAAGGTAGTTGCCTCATTTTAAATCAAATACCTTGAAAGGAGAATGAAGAGTCTCCTTGGAAGCAAATTCATGGCTACTCACTCCCAAATTCATTTGTGCAACCTTTAGGTAATCCTTGTTTCTATCTCTTGTAAAAAAGAAAAAGATCTTTAAAATTTGACTATGAGGGAGCAGAAGGAATACTAGTAGGCTTTAATCCACTTCTCCTCTCTTATCAAGTTTGAACAAAAGAAGGTTTCCTAATATCAACAAAGCATGTTTGGTTTCTCAAGATGGATTATGCCAAGGAATCACCACCCTGGTACCCTGTCAAGGAATACAAAGATCATACAAATCTTCCCCTGGAAATGGAAGAAGATCCCACATCTCAAAATGCAACTCTGCTGGTTTGACAAGAACCTGAATGGAGTACCTACAGGAACCCAAAAAATGAAGAATCTGACTCATCAGGGTCTGAGATTGAGCCTGCATTGTCTGATCCTGGAAAAGAAGAAATTAATAGGGTGATCCCCAAAGTCCCATCTAGTAGCGTCAAACCAACCCTTGACCACCCAAATCCTTTAACACTATCCCTAAAAAATTGCTCAACACTTAAAAGTCCTCAAAGTTACAGGTTTTATCATCACTATGAACCAAAGAGCTGCAAACAAGCTATTGCGTGCAAAGAATGTGAAAAATGGGTGGAAGACATGAGCTACAAGCTATCTACTATTGAAAATTTGAACGTATGGGAAGATTAAAATGGACCTCTTCCTTTAAACTGCTTAAAAAACACCTGGGCGTATAGGATCAAGGAAAACTGCCATGGCAATCCTGCTAAATACAAGGCTAGAATTTGCATTCAGGGATTCAATCAAATTGAAGGTCTTGACTATTACAGTACTTTTGCGCCAACCGGTAAACCATCAACTCTTAAATTATTGCTTCTCTATGCCTCAAAAACAGACTTACCAATTTGCCAGTTTGATGTAAAAATAACGTTTCTACATGCACCTATTGATGAAGAAATCATTATCAAAACTCCAAGGGATCCAACCAAACTGCCAAATTCCTCAAACTCAATAAATCACTTTAAGGCTTGAAGCTTTTGCCAAAGAATTGGTATGAAAAATTAACTGAGTGGTTCAAGAGCATAGTTTTTGCTGAATCAGAATGTGATCCTTGCCTATATATCTCTCAAGACAGATCTTTGAGTTTTTTCTTTAATGTCAATGACTTAATCCTTGTAGGAGATGGAACCAATTTTGAAAGCAAGTTTCTGAAGAAATTCCCTGGTTTGACATCTCAAGTTCCTCAGAAAATTTTGGGCATGAACCTTGATATCAAAAGAGATGCAATTTACCTGAGTCAACCCATTCACATAAACACTGGGCTAGAAGAGTTGGGACTCACCAATGCCAAGGAAATATCTTCACCACTAACTCCAGGATTACAACTCAAGCCAGCCACAAATGACAAAGATGAAAAATTTAAAAAAATAAATATCAAATTTTGCTCAGCCATTGGTTTTCTCAACCACATAGCCTGCTGCACCTGGCCAGATGTAAGCTTTGCGGGATCTATCTTAGCCAGATTTTCTGAAAAGCCCGGGCTCACTCATTGGAATGAATTAAAGCCAACTTGGCGTTATCTCAGAACCACAAAATCTCAAAAACTAAAACTCCAATTCAACTATCAAAAAGGCCCTTTAGAAATTTTCACCAACGCATCTTGGGCCAATAATCCAAATACACAAAAGTCACAATCCAGTTACCTCTGTCTTTTTGCAGGGAGTCTAGTATCATGGAATAGCTTTAGGCAAAGAAATATATCTTGGTCATCAACAGATGCCAAGCTCAATGCGCTAGTGGAGGGATTCCACAAAGCAAGCTGGATCAAGGCCTTACTAAAAGAAATATTTTTACTCAAATTAACAACCATTCCTCTAAAGATTGAAAACAGCGGCCTGGACAACAAAATTTGAAAATTTGGATCCAATTCAAGAACTCATCATCTAGATCTTGAAACCAAAGGAATGCGGGATGACCTAAGTAAGAACAACATAATTTTGGAGTTAATTTGCTCCAAAAACATGCCAGCGAATGCATTAAATAAATCTTGTTCTGCTCAAAGTCTTAACTTGCTGATCAAATGCTATGAAGGCAACAAATAAAAACCTGACCTTGTTGCATCTCATTTGGTCATATCTCATTTTGGTTATCTCATTTTGTTTATACATCTCATTTTGATTATATCAGTTCTTTTTTGGTTTTGTTTTCTTTATTTGCTCTCTGAATGCCTCCAATCTATTTTTACTTCTAAGTCTTACCAGGCATAAAGGGGTGTTGGGATTCTGAATCAACCAATTTCAAGCGCGGGAGCACTAAACTCAGATTGACTACCATCAAAAAAACTACATGAAAATCAGCCATCTTCAACTCATTTGATCACAAATTATACCTAAAATCTTGCTTCCAATCCAGTGACCAATCTCATCAACACTCACCCCAACTAAATCATCCACCTATCAGTCACTATTCACCAATGCAACCTTCCTAGATAAATCAACTTATCACCCTTGACTTTCTTTCAGAATCTCCTTCATCAACTTCAATTGGGTTGCCCCTCTTCTTCCATGCATGCCTGGTAAGACTTAGCCTGAATACTTGCCCATTTTTTCTATCTAATCTGCTACGGTGCTTGTTTCTCATTAAGCTCATTTTTTGTCCTACTCAGTTCTGTTCTGTTCCTTGGCTTTTTTTTTCAATCAGCTCCCTCAAATCCCTTTAAAATCCAATCCCAATTCAATCCCAAGAAACAAAAGAAACCAATGCATCAGTTGCCATTCATTGGAGAATTCCATCAGCCACTCCCCCACAATTTTCAAGTGAGAAGATGTGCCAAAGTTCACAAGCACCCACCCTAGAGTTTTTGGGACAACTTTGGGAGTTTTCCCAGCAGGTATTTATTGGGATTTCAAACCCCTCCCTAAAATCCTGGCTCCAGTAAAATAAAATCATTCAAGACCAAGCCGAATTGACCAACTCCAAATTGTTTAAAGCAGTCCAAATATTGTGGTTTTACAAATGGCCCAAGGTTTATATATGGGTTGTGATGACTTCAAAAGCCTACATGAACCATATTAAATTCAAAATGGGTTGTTTGGCATGGTTTAAAACCCATTCAAATTGTGTATGGCTTCCCACAACCCACATATTTGTGAATGGCCATTCACAACTAAGATGGGTTGTGAGCCATGCACACAACCCTTTGGAGCTGTGGCATTCCAGTCACAACTTGTTCACAAATCCAGGGTTGTGAGAAAAAAAAATAAATCAAATTAAAATAAATTAAAAAAAATGAAAAAGAAAAGAAATTAGAAAAGATAATAAGGTAAAAAAAAAAAAAAAAAAGGAAAAGGAAAAAAAACCAAAACAAAACAGGAAAAAAGGAAAAAAAAAAAACAAAAAGAGAAAGAAAAAGCAAAAAATAGAAATAAAAGAAGAAAAAAAGAAAAATAAAAGAAAAGAAAAAATTTATTTGAAAAAAATAAAAAAATAAATGCCTATGGATTTTTTCATTCAATTTTATGGTCTATTATTTAATTAATTCTGGAATCACAGACCAAAGCATTCTCACAAGTGAAATATTATGGTGTATCAGATTTATAAAACCTGCCATCTTTTCAATGGAAGGTTTCAGGTAAATACCCCAATTTCAAACAAAACATTAAAAATGAAAAAACACCCATGTATTTCACATCAGAAATCCAGATTAACTTCAAAATGAGTGGTTTTTTTCAATTAATGTAAAGGTTCATGAAAAATCAAACAAAGGTTTCACCCAACCATCCACCCCTTGATTCCCAATTCCTTCCAAATTTACACACACCCCTCAACACATTTCTGAGCACACCATCCACCCCTTTCTTCCCATTTCCTCCAATATCCAACCTCATTGGCTATTCCACCCCTCTTCTCTTCATCTTGCAATTTTTAATTCCTACTTCCAAGCACATCAATATATAAATCATTCTTCCAAGAAATTCATGGCCTAGGATGGTATCATCCATACAATTTATGTCCAAGGGAAATAAATCCCATTCAAGGTGGGGGGAAATGGAAAAGCCAAATAGTCCATTATGCCTTATTGGTAAAACAATGAAATGTTTCTGATTCACCACTTAATAAATAGATGAAATAATTTTATATCTCAAAATTTTTAAGATCTTTGGACAGAGAAAAATATAGGCCTATAAAAGAAAAATCAGAACCCAAATAAATAAATAATCTTTAAGCTGTATTTTTGGGATGGAAACCAAAAAATCTCAAACTAGGAGTATGAATTGTTTTGCATTTTTGAAGATTGACTTGTGTATATGGAGCAAATGTTTAGTCTCCTTTGTAATTATCAAGGAAGACCCAGGCTATAATCATTCAAAAAAAATTTCTAACCACATGGAAAAAGCTTTATTTTAGAAAAGAATTACCAAAATCATGCCCAAAGGCATCATTGGCATCATTATAGCAACCTTTTTGCTATTATCACACCAAATGGCCTTCTTTCCCATTCCAGGAAGGAATGCAGAATTTTTTAAGGTTTAAAGGGGTTCCTGAGGTTTGAAAACACCATCAAATGGCGTTCTGGGTCCCCAAAGGTCTTTAAACATCAATTGAGGCCCTGAGGGGCTAAATTTGAGGGCTCCAGACCCCCTATGGGGTGTGTCTGGTGTAGAATCCATTTTAGAATTTAATGATGGACACCAATTTAGTTGATTCAATATGTAAAAATCCTATAAATATCAATTTTTTTGCAGGAAATTCAAATCTGAACTCATATTTGAAAAAAAACTTGATAAAATTTAAGAAAAATGAGAAAAATTATAATAACTCAGTTTGTTCACACAAAATTGAATATTTAAGGTGTAAAATAAATACCTTTGTAAAAAACGTAAAGACACAACAAAAAACACCAAATGTACCTATTTCAGTCTGAAAATTCAATAATTTTTTAAGTATGCAAACAAAAATATCATCCAGTAGATAAATAATTACAAAAAATATGAAAAACTGATTTCTATGAAGATAAGTAAATATTTCTAATTGAATTTGAAGTCAAACTCCAATAATCCAAACAATTCCAAAGGAACTCCAGTAATCAATCCAACTTTCAATTAAACAAATCCAAAGCATCCTCACTTTTGGGTTGAGAAAAATAAAATTATCCAACAGGGACAAGTATTTGTTTTGCCAAAAGGCAGAATGAAGTACCCAATTTCTTTTTGTGGTCCCATACTCCCAAAATGTATGCAAAACCCCCAAATTTGGGTTGAAAGGACTCAAATGTGGTCCAGGGGTGCCTAGCTAACCCTAAATTTCCCCCTGAAATGGCCCATTTGGGGCTACTTTGCCCCAAATGGGCCAAAATTTCCACTCAAAACATGATCATCCCCTGGGGTGGTTGGGCAAGTCCTGGAGAGTTTTTTTCAAAATCCGGAGTTGTGAATTTAACTCTGCCCATATAAAAAACATGAAAAATATAAAAATTAATATATATATATATATATATATATATATATATATATATATATATATATATAATAAAAATTCAAAAAAAAACTAAAATCAAAATTGAATCAAAAAAAATAAAAAAAAGTAAAAAAGGAAATCTTAAATTTGTGACCCAGGGGTTGCAACCAGGCATGAGAAGCTGTTCACAACCCATATGAGTTGTGAAAAAAATAAGTAAATGAATAAGTAAATTAAAAATAAATAAATAAATAAGTAAATAAGCAAATTAAAAATAAATAAATAAATGAATGAACAAATGAATAAATAAATAAATCAATAATAAATAGATAAATCAATTATAAATAAATAAATAAATAAATAAAATATATTAAAAATAAAAATTGGCAACCCTAAACAACCCGTTAACAACTCAAAATGGGTTTCATGGCAAGGCTTGCAACCAATCTGGGTTGTGAATGGACATTCAAGCCTCAGATGGGTCGCAAACAGCTGTTCACAACCCATTTTGAGTTGTGAACAGGTTGTGTAGCTTTTCAAATTTAACATTGCCCAAATAAAAAATAAAAAAGGGCAATGTTAAATTCACAACCTGGGGTTCCAAACAGGCCCGACTTGCTGTTCAAAACCCATATGTGTTGTGAATGGCAATTCACATCTCAACAAGAAGCAATTGAAATTTTTTACCACTTTTGCATCACCCAGGGCGTTGTTAATCCCTGATTGAGACCCTTTTCAAGTTGAAATTTGGGATTTGCAAGCCTTTTTGAGTTGCAATCAGGGATTCACAAGTCATGAGAAGGGTTTTTTTCCTGTTTTCCTGGCCCATTTGAGGAAAAATAGCCCCAAATGGGCCATTGGAGGGGAGAATTAGGGCACCTGGGCACCCCTGGACCACATTTGAGTGCCTTAAACCCAAATTTGGGGATGTGGAATATTATTTGGCACTATTGGACCCCAAAAAGAAGTTTGGAAATAAAAATTCTGCCTATTGGAAAAACAAAGACTAGTTGCAAAACAATAATCACCCATTGGATAATTTTTCTCTCAACCCAAAAGTGAGTACACTTTGGAGTTTTTTCAAACAGTTTGACCAAAATTAAACCTACTTGAGTTATTTGGGATCATAAGAGCAGTGGCAAGCCCAAGCCTCCCTGGTTTAAAAATAGCTGTGTTAAAGGACTTAGTTCAAATTGTGGTTAAAAGAGCTTTGCATTCTAGGGTTTTGGGTAGGTAGTTGGGAAAGAAAAAATTGGAAGCCCCAATTGAATCCTCATCTGGGTAAAATTGAGGAACAAGAAGTTTCTCCAAAACTGGAATTGACTAAAGGTGGTGGGTCACATTTCATATGCCATTTGAATGAGAAGGATTTGGCTTGATCAATACTAATGTAATCATGTGGGTGTAACTATGTAAATATCTAACTATGAGCTTCCAGAACCCCTTGAACCTCCTCCTGTAAGAGCCTTTCCTAGTAGGAAAGAATCCTGGATTTATTTCAAAAAATGGGCAGCCATGAATGGCTATGCATTGACAACATTCAATTCAAAAAAGGATTAATATGTTGATCTAGCATGTGACAGATTTGGGGTATATGAAGGGCCATGCCTCACCAAATGGCAAAGGCAAACTCACAAAAGGAAGGTTGGTTGTAAATTAATTATCTGTGAAAGTAGTAAATTAGAAGATCCCACATGGGGTGTCTCCATTAGAAATGACCAACACCATCATCAACCATTGAAAACCCCTCAGTGCATCCTCAACTGACAAGAATATCTGGTGGAGCCTTGGATCAACTTAAAGAAGGAATGAGGGATGGGCTCAATACAGTGCAACTTAAAATAAAATCAAGAATTATTTATGGTGGAGAATACATTTACAATAGAACAATATATAAAACTAAGCAGAATGTAAAGCTTGCAGAACTGAATGGGAAAGGGTTTATGGATGTTCTATTAGAAATACTCCAGGAAACCCAGAGGGTTTCCAGGTCAAAAATTTGTGGAGAGGGTCAATTAGAGGCCCTTCTCTTGGCTCATCCTGAGTCTATAAAACTTTGCAAAAAATTCCATCACATTACTTTTTGGTTTGTACTTATAAGAAAAATAGGTACAAAATCCCTCTAATGCATTTTGTAGGAATGACTTCCAACAGGAAAACTTTTAAAAAGGCTTTTGTTTTTATAGAAAAAGAAGATTTTGAGTTCTACTGTTGAGCAGTGAATGCACCAAGGGATTTGGATTGTGATCCAGAGAGGCTTCCCAAAGTCTTTGTGATGGACCGTGAAAAATCTCTGATTTTTGCAATTGAACATATGTTCCTTGAGTCATCAAGAAAGTTGTGCTCCTGGAACTTTTCTAAAAATATTCAAGAAAATCTTAATGTTTGCTTCAGCAATTAAAATTAAGAATGGATAAGTTTTATGTCTCTGTGGGAAAGTTATGGGGCCTCTAAAACAAAGGAAGAGGCAGAATTTAGTGATGCAGAACTAAGAGCAGGCCAATTTATTGCTTATTCTGTTCATCTCTTCAGGGATTGTTCATTTTAAAAATGTTATGCAGTGTTTGTGGAAAGACCTGTTGCACAGACTGAGGATATCTGAGGATATCCAGAGATGAGAGGCAGAACAGAAGGATTAATATCATAACATGAAAATGAGAAAACAAATAAAATAGGAAACACAACTTACCTGAGGATATCCAGAGATGAGAGGCAGAACAGAAGGATGAGAGAAGAGTCCGTCTGTCTGACTCCCATTCTGTCCTCAGGTATAGGCAAATTTGATGAGTGTCACAAACAGTGTGACATGAAAACTAGGAGCGCGCGCCAGATAAATGTGAGAAGCAAACTGATGAATGCAAATAAAGGAAACTTGATAGATGAAATGAAATGATAGAAACAGAATGGAATGAAAAAAAAGAAACTTGGAAAGAACAGAAAATGAGGAGATACAAGTGCTCCAACAAGACCATTAGGGTGTACTTGATTATATGGAAAAGAACATTTTCCCTATCAAGGAGAAGTTTTAACAGAATGGAATTCTTTAAACCCTGACTTAGCAAATAAAACAACTGGGGTAGAAGGGGCCCATGCTACTCTCAAATATTTGCTTGCAGGATCTTTGGGGAATGTTTTGATTTGTGGAAACACCTTAAAGGAACCATTGATAGCCAAATCAAATCAGTGAATGTGTTTCTTAAAAAATCTTGAATAAAGTTAGGGACATTTCTTCCAAAATAAATCTAACCTTTTGTTTACAAATTGTCAATTGAGCAAATGAAACTTGTTGGGGAACAATTTCAGAATTTAAAGAGCAACCATGATGGCAAGGTGTGCTCAAAGTCATATTCAAAAAATTTTTTTTTCCCTTTTCCCACATCTCAGCATAAGTACTAGCGTCAAGAGGATCCATTGTGCCTGAGGATGTTCATCCTCAGTGGAAGTTAGACTATAACCATTCCAGTTCAGCAAGTTGGGTTTTTGGGTTTTTTGAAAGGTACCAATTATTTAATTGGAAGATTAATTATTTTTATGCTTTTTGAAAGATTGAAAAGGATCTGGTGCTTGAAAAATCTGAATTGTTTAACAAGTTGAATTTTGTGATTATGGGGAAAAATCAAGAATTTAGATTGGAGATTTTGAATTCTGTGGTAAAGTATACAACCAACTTGATAGCCAAGCCAAGGCTTGAGCCAAAGATCTTAAGTTCCAGCTGCGGTTTACCCATACTGAAAAACATCTCACGTGAAATTTAAAGGTTTGAGCATGTGGAAAGGGAAATTAATAGGGAAAAACAGGTTAGAAGGGAACCAAAAAAGACCAAAGCTAGTAACTCTTTTATTTTGAGAAGTATTAATTTTTTTTTGTTTAATGAACTGATGAGAAGTGATGATTCTAATTAAAAGTCCTTGGGCTCAGAATCTGAATTTCATAGTTCAGAGGAAGAGTCTGAAATTTGATTATGCTCCCTTCATTTGGAATCTTCTTCCGCTTCAAAGAAAGAAGAAGAAGTGGAGAAGTCAACCAGAAGCCCATCTTTGCTGAGTATTAATTTCATTGATTTGATCAAGAAAAGGAATACTAAGTTAGTTTTATCTTGGAAACTAAAATTGAAATAAATCAATCAAATAAATAAGAAAATCCAAAGGTTTTGGGGTGAGGTTTGGGGTCTGGTTGGTGATGGGAATTGCAGATGTATAGTCATTGCTAAATCTCTTGGGTAAAATGAAAATGGATGGTTGAAAGTAAAAAAGGAAATTATTAAAACATTGAGGAAAAATAAGAAATGCTATTCTAAAATCCTTTCTGGAATTAAAGATGTTGAAAATATAGAACAAAAACTTGATGTTAATGAAATCAATGAAAAGATTCAATCTTCAAAATGGCTTGAAAAGCTAGAAATGGGCAAATTACTATCTGAAACTGATGGAAGAGCAATGTGCTTAATTCATTTCATTGGCATCATGTTGTACTTATAATCCTATGAAAATGGGTGTAAAAGAACCATCAGATGCAATCTTCATTGGCTTTCTTAACAATAATCACTAGGTTCATCTTGTAATTGAGGCAGATATGATTCCAATCCCACCCATTGTTTCAAAAACTTCTCCTTTGACTTCTAAAAAAGCTTCTTATTGGGTTGATCATCTCAAAGATCAACTGTTTTATTCTAAGTTGTAAAAATAATTTTCATTCATAATTTGGGTTTAGTTTCTGATGTTGATATTGTATTTCTATTAATATAAAGGGTTATCACATTTTGAACATCATTATGTTGAGTTTTTTGAGTTAAAATCATTATTTTGAGTGTTTTTAATGAGATTATATTGGGAAGTCAACTCAAATTGTGCTGGAATGATCCCATCATAAGGAGTATATTTGCTTCTTGTGATGGGATCAGCTTGACACAATATGAGCTTGTTTTTTTGTTTTTTTTAATTTAGGGCCACTCCATTAAGGTGGACTTGATAGAAGTCTTTTTTGGTGTTTTTGATTGAGGGCTAGTCCATTGAGGTGGGCTTGATACAAGTCCACCTCATTGGACTAGGCCTATATTTTGGAAGGTTTGATTTATTTTTTTGCTAGTCTGATGAAATAAGTTTAACTGGTGTTGGGCTAGCTGATCCCATCATAAGGATTATTTTTACTTTGTGTGATGAGATCAGCTTGACACAATTTAAACTTTTATTTTTTGGCATTTTTACTTTAGGGCTGGTCCATAGACTGTTTCATTGTTTATTTTTGTGGGCTGCTCATTCACGGCCCCAGAGTGGTGAAATTTTCAGAATTTCATTTTAATTTTTTTTTTCAATTTTTTCAATTTTTCCAATTTTTTGATTTTTTTGGTGTTTTTATTTTTTTTATTTTTTTTATTTTATTTTTTTATTTTTTATTTGTTCAATTTTTTATTTTTATTTTATTTTATTTTATTTTTTATTTTTTATTTTTTATTTTTTATTTTTTATTTTTTATTTTTTATTTTTTATTTTTTATTTTTTATTTTTTATTTTTTATTTTTTATTTTTTATTTTTTATTTTTTATTTTTTATTTTTTATTTTTTATTTTTTATTTTTTATTTTTTATTTTTTATTTTTTATTTTTTATTTTTTATTTTTTATTTTTTATTTTTTATTTTTTATTTTTTATTTTTTATTTTTTATTTTTTATTTTTTATTTTTTATTTTTTATTTTTTATTTTTTATTTTTTATTTTTTATTTTTTATTTTTTATTTTTTATTTTTTATTTTTTATTTTTTATTTTTTATTTTTTATTTTTTATTTTTTATTTTTTATTTTTTATTTTTTATTTTTTATTTTTTATTTTTTATTTTTTATTTTTTATTTTTTATTTTTTATTTTTTATTTTTTATTTTTATTTTTTATTTTTTATTTTTTATTTTTTATTTTTTATTTTTTATTTTTTGTTTTTTATTTTTTATTTTTTATTTTTTATTTTTTATTTTTTATTTTTTATTTTTTATTTCTTATTTTTTATTTTTTATTTTTTATTTTTTATTTTTTATTTTTTATTTTTTTTGCTCACCACAAACAGGTTTTGAATGGCTGTTCATGACCCATCTGAGTTGCAAATGGATTTTCACAACCTAAATTGGGATGCAAATGGCTGTCCACAACCTAAAATGGGCTGAAAACAGCTGTTTTAAACTAAGATGGGTTGCAAACAGCCATGCACAAATCTGATGGGTTGAAAACGGCCCCACACAACCCATTTTGAGTTGTGAACAGGTTGCACAGGGTTCAAAATTTAACATTGCCCCCCAAAAAATAAATAAAGAATGAAATAAATGAAATAGAAGAAATTAAAAAATTAAAAAAATTAAAAAAACAAAAAAATTAAAAAAATTAAAAAAATTAAAAAAATAAAAATATAAAAAAATTGAAAAAATTGAAAAAATCAAAAAATAAAATAAAAAAATAAAAATAAAATAAAAATAAATAAATAAATTAAAAAAATTAATACAAAAAATACAAAAAAAATAAAAATGTAGAAAAAACAAAAAAAATAAAAAAAATGAAAAAAATGAAAAAATAAAAAAGATAAAGATGAAAAAGATAACAAAGATAACAAAAAATGAAAATAATAAATAAATAAATGTATATATAATAGGGTGCATCAGAGTTAAGAAAACCCACCATTTTTTAACGGAGGGTTTCAAACCAAACCCACCATTTCAAACCCGCCATTAAAAATCAAAAAATCCCCACTTATTTCACATCAGACATGTCAGAGTTACCTGGAAATAAGTGGTTTTTTCACATAAAGTATTTTAAGGCTTTAACCACCTGTCCACGCCATCCACCCCTGGCTTCCTAACTCCTTCTAACTCTGACCTCATTGGAAAAAAAACTGATTCATTGCTGTTCATCTATTCATCACTATCCTGATCACTTCATCACTCTCATCACTTTATTGCTTTCATCACATCCAGCTAACTCTCATTGGATCACTATCCTGATCAGTTCATCACTCTCATCTGTTTATTGCTTTCATCACATCCAGATAACTCTCATTGGATCACTATCCTTATCATTCATTGCTCTCATCTGTTCATTTCTTTCATCAGATCCAGCTAACTCTCATTGGATCACTATCCTCATCAATTCATCACCCTCATCACTTTATCACTTTCATCACATCCTAACTCTCATTTCTTTATCCCTCTCATCACTTCATCACTCTCATCTCTTCCAATTATCTTTGCTTCATCACTCTCATCCTTTCATCACATCATCACTCTCACCACTTAAACACTCTTATAGCCCTTCATCCCTTCATCCGTCCCACTATTTTTAAATGGCCCCTCAGCAATCCTCCCCCCACAAGTCCACTAAACAATCCAATGGACAAAAGAAAACATCCCCCAGGAACTCAATGTCCAACAATCCTCCCCCATCAGCTTCCAAAGGCTCAAGTCAGCTCAAGAAAGCTGATCACATCATCCTGGTAAACTGGCTCAAAATTCCATCCAACTACAATGCTTGCTTTGGATCTGAAAATGAAACATGCGTTGGCAAACCTCCATCCTCTAAGGTCAATTTTTATCTCCTGATGGCCAATTAACCCAAGAATAAAAAAATATGTAGGCTGGATCTGTCATCCAAACAGATGAGGGAGAAATTCAAGAATTATTGAGCCAAGTACAAAAAGGCCCACTCCATGTCAATCTCCACTGGCCTTGGTATCACCAACTCTGACAGAGCCAAGGGAATCAACTTGGTGGTTGATAATTTGGACTCCATTTGTCCTTTTTATATTCAAATGGATAAAATCTTTGGAAAGAAGGCCAACATCACCCCCCTAGCTGCTTTTGATTCCCAAAAATCCAATTCAGTTGACGCTGAGGACTTGGCTGGGGATGCTCAGCCTAGCAATGGTGATCCCAAACAAACCTATGACTGGCCCTCATCTGATGCAAAGGAGGATATTCAAACGCAATCAGCTCCAATAATGTCTACTTCTGAATTGATTGAGGAGTCAAACCCAACCTAGGACCTCTCCGCTCCTTTGGATTGCTCTCTTCCTGGGGTGGAAGAACTGGTGAACTTGGCTGATGAGGAGGATGTCATTCCTGTATCACCATTGCCATCAACATATTCTCAAGTAAGGAAACAAGTTCTTTTCTCTTCTGTCGAGTTAATCCTGACTTATTTAGATCCAAAAGAAACAGGCTCATGCATTCTTGAATGGCCAAAAACCCAAGCCAATGGGGCCACTGACATTCCCTTCAAATGAGAGCAATGATGTTACCACACAAACCTCCTCTGCAAAGGGAAAGCAAAAGGGCTCCAATTCCATCAACATCAACCCCAATAGCATTCAAACAAGCAGAAACAATTCAAATTTTTTGGGCTTTGAGGAGATCATGGAGAAGCAAGATTCAAGTAAGACCATTGGATTCTCCTTGCTTTCAAAATCAAGCTCATACCTATTCCCCTCTGAAAAACAGTGAAATCACAAATTGAATCTCAAAAATTCCATTTTAAAAAGGAGAAGTGGTATTTTCAACTGGCTTTTGATTTTCAAAAGCAGAAAGCCATGAGTTTGGCTCATAAAAAAAAATGGGATGCTGAGTGGAAGTTCAAACAGGCTGAGCTAAGATTTCAAAAAGAGGAAAAGTAGATGGATCAACAGCAAGCACAACTGGAAATGGAGAGAGAACAACTGGCAACAGAAAAAAAGGATAAGTGGTCAATTGCTGAGGCATAAATTGGTAGCAGTAGAAAAGTAGATGAATTAAAGAAGATTACTAAAATACTGGGCTTGTAAATATATTTGCTTTCATGAAAAACTTAAATGGAAAAAAATCATTTTTGATTACAACAATGCTTAAGACTATTTTTAACCTCACAAATAAAAAATAATTTTTCTTTTTATTTATATTTTTTTCCTGGAGCATATTTTCCAATTCACCAAGTCCCTGTAAGTTTTTCTAGTCGTTTTTTTGATTTCCATTGAAATTGCCATTCTTGTATGAGTGGCAGTCTCCACAGCAGGAAAAGTAAAGTGCTTGTAATTATTGGCTGCCCAAAACATTTTGACCAAACCTTTTTGCTTGAATTCAATTCTAAAGCCCAGGTCAGGAAAAAGGAATTGGCCATGAGATACTTAATATTCATCCATGTTTTCAATAATTTGTCCATTTGATTTCCTGGTTGGAATTGAAAGTAAAAAGGAATACCCAGAGATCCTCTTTTGGCAAGAAACCCTACTCTTCCCACCTCTCTATGTGTTTTTCAAGCCATCTACTTCCATCTTGTTCCCTCCCAATCCTATACTTAGATTGGGGTGAGGAGCAAGACAGGATTTGATTTTTTGTGTAACATTTTGAGGGGGGTGGGAGAAGAATTGGACATTCACCAATATTGGTTGAGGGATTGAAAAAAAACAAAAAAAAAAAACAGTCAGTCAAATGGACATCATTGGTGAAACAAGATTGGATCAAAAAAAATGAAAAAAAACTGGACTTGATCCCAAGTTCAGCAGAAATGTGATCACCAAAAAAAAGAAAAAAGAAAAAAAAAAGAAAAAAGAAAAAAAGAAAAAAAAAGAAAAAAAAAACTCACCAGGGTGTGAGGGAATTGAGCTGGGTTTGGGTTGGTTTGAGTTTGGGCCTGGGGCAAGGTAGGCAGGGCCCGGGAACCAGGGAGGGGGGGGAGGTTGGTTGGCCGGGCAGGCAGGCATTGTGGGGCCTCCAAGGGGGGGGGGGGGGGGGTGGGGCCAATGCAAGGGGGAGGGGGCAGGCTGTGGCAATCAAGAGGGATGGGGGCCAAGGTGGCCCCGGTGGGCAAGCAAGGAGGGGGGGGTCAAGGTGGCGCCGGTAGGGGGGCTGAGGTGGGGCCGGCAGATTGAGAGGGGGGGCAAGGTGGCGCCTGCAGGCAAGCAAGGAGGGGGGCGCAGAGGTGGGGCTGGCGGGCAAGTGAGGAGGCAGGGGGGGCCAAGGTGGGGCCGGCAAGCAAGGAGGGGGGGTGGTGGTGGTGGGCCCAGCAAGCAAGGTGGGGGGGCCGGCCAATCAAGAGGGGGGGGGGGCGAGGTGGTGCCAGTGGGCAAGCAGGGAGGGGGGGGGGCCAAGGTGGGGCTGGTGGGGGCAGAGGTGGGGCCGGCGGATCAAGAGGGGGGCCAAGGTTGTGCCGGCGGGCAAGAAAGGAGGGAGGGCAAAGGTGGGGCCTGCGGGCAAGCAAGGAGGCAGGGGGCAGAGGTGGGGCCAGCAAGCAAGGAGAGGGGCAAGGTGGTGGGGACAGCAAGCAAGCAAGGAGTGGGGGGTGGTGAAGGAGCAAGAAAGCAAGGAGGGTGAACGGTGGTGGGGCCGGCAAGCAAGGAGGGAGGAGGTGGTGGGGCCGGCAAGCAAGTGAGGAGGGGGGGTGGTGAAGGAGCAAGCAAGAGGGAGGAGTCAGCTAGGATGGAGGGAAGAGGAGGATGACGAAAAGGGGGGGCAGCTTACCTGAGGACCTGAAGGTGCCTGGAGGGGGATGGAACATTTGGTTAGCTTTGATGATAGGAAGAATGAGGAGAGCTTACCAGGGGTGCAAAAGGTGGTGGGTGAGGAGGAGAGTGGACCAGTGGTTTGGTGGGGTGAGGTGGGTGGTTTGGTGGGGTGAGGCGTTGGGTCAGTTTTGTCTAAGAAAAAAAAAACAGAGTGATTCAGCCTGGGATTCTTGGTTGAACAAAAAAAACAAAAACAAAAATTTACCTATTTCAAAACAAAATCATACTCATCAAAGTGGGAAAGAGTGAGGGGTAAAATCTGCTCTCTCATAGAGGAAGATGAGGGACAAGATGATACAGGGATGACTTAAAGGTGGATCAGGAATATCATATTCAAATATTTTGTCCCATTCATCTTTGATTCCGGCCAAAAGATTGTGAAGGATTACACAAGTGATAATCCAGTGGATTAGGAACTTCATGTCATTGGGATTTTGAATCTGGTTTTGCATTTCCCTTTAGCTGGCCCATCTTCCTTTCAGGACTCCCATGGCATGATCAATCCAAACTTGTGATTGGGCAAGATGATAGTTGAAATTGTTTTTTCCTTGATTGTTAGACAGAACATTCTGGTACGCTGGAATCACATATTTCCCACTAGCATAAGATGAATTTGCCATAAGTTATTGATCTTGGTCAAAGTAGTTCTCTGTTTGTTGGGCAATCTGAATCCAATTGAAAATGTATGAATCATGAAAAGAACCTGGAAGGCCAGCATGGAGGAATATGAACTTCCTGTTGTTATTGCAAGAAAGTTGTAGTGCCACAGGGTATCTAAAAAAACAGACAAAACGTATTTGGTCAGTGTGTGATCAAAGGTGTAATCAAAGTCATCGGAAAACAAATAAATCAGTTGCCTTTTTTTGCAATCAAAATAGTGGTTGCTATCTAGCTTGGGTTTTTGAATCAAGGGGATGGTGGTTCCTTCAACAAACCCAATGAAACCAGGAAAGCCTTCATTCTCCATTACTTGAGATATCTCCTTGCATTCTTCTTTGGTTGGACAAGAAAGGACTGAGCAATGCAAAGATAGGATAGCAATCATGACTCTATTGGTGTATGAGTCAATGGTTCCATAACAAACTGAGAATAGATTTTCTAATTGATGAATTGCCTCTCCATTTCCATTTGATCCCAATCTACAAAGAGAAACAGCCATTTGGATAGCTGGATTGCGTTGAGGATTCCAAGAAATGTTCTGGAAGATGTGGTGGTCTTCAATAATCTCCAAAAGTTTTATGAATGAAGGCAATAGAGTTTGGAAAAGTTTCTGGAAGCTTATTTGGGGAGGAGATGAAGCTTTTGCCTTTCATACATAGGGTTGTGTAGAGTTTGTCTTCTAGGAACCATGTATTTCTTTTGTAATAGAGCATTCAAAGCCAACCAAGTTGATTCCAAATCAGATTCTGAATTGCAGTCAAATACTAACAAAAGTTCATTCAGCTTTTTTGCATTTTCAACTTGCTGGCAGGAAGTTTGATTGGACATGTTGAGAAAGATGGTGATTTGATGTGGGGTGATGAGATGATGATGGGGTTTGTGTGAAGATGTAGATGTGAAGCAATGGAGATGTGAATCAATAGAGATGTGAAGCAATGGAGATGAGATGTGCCTGAACCAATGGAGATGGGATTGGTATGGATTTGCTGATGTGGATGGGTGTTTTAGATGTGATGGACGGTGGATGGATGATGATGCATAAATGGCGGGTTTAATGGAGGGTTTGATGTTTGAAATCCGCCATTTTCATGAAACTCGCAATTTTGAAATACACCAGTTAGGGGGTATGTGTATTTCAGAAGCCGGCCATTAAAAATGGTGGGTTTCTAATGGCGGGTTTACTAACTCTGATACACCCTAATATAAAAATAGGGCCTATCAGAGTTAGAAAACCTGCCATTTTTCAATGGCAGGTTTCAACCCAAATCTTCCATTTCAAGCCCGCCGTCAAAAAATGAAAAAACTCATTTATTTCACAAAAGGGGTGTCAGTTACCCAAAAAATAAGTTGGGTTTTCTGTATATAATATATATATTCAAGGCTAAAAAAGGGAACCACATCCCACCGCACTTTTGCTCCACATCCAATCCAGTCATCAAAGGGCTTTCAACCATCAATAAATTTCTATTAATCCATCCATTAACTCTTACTCTCTTGGATCCCAATCATCCTCATATGTTGTTGTCCACATTGTATCCTGGCTTTTCAAATCCCATTATTGTACAATTTTACCATAAAAAATGTATTGGAAATTGGTACTTGGAGGCTGACTTGAAAAAGGGTAAGAGGATATGAATTGATTGGTAATCTCAACTTGATCACATATACCCACCCACACACAACCACCCTTTATTGCTTGACTCCTTCTTACAACCACTGACTTGAAACCTGAACTCTCACTGTACATTTCTTTGAAGATTGTGGTTGTAACAAATCTTCTTCTCATAGTGGCCAACTTTCTTTTTATTTCATTCTCACTGTTGTCTTTGGGAAGCTTGTTAAAATATATCATATCATATCCATCCTATCTTGCATCTTGTCATGGACTGATAGATTTTTTCACCTTCATTAACTCTAGCTTAACCAGGCAATGCTATCACTATTGAGAGCTTTGAATTGGATAAAAAACACCAAATCCAGGCCACAAGATCACAATTAAAGCTTTGAGAACAGCACATGACCTGATTGAAGCATTTCCTGTAGAGATTCCCAACTCATATCAATCTTTCCTGCTCCCAAGAGGGCTAGGACAAGTTGATACTACTGGAAACAGACCCCTTCCAAGGAATCTAATTCACCTCTTTAGTCAAAAATTGAATCTCCCCCAGTCTAACACACAACTATTCTTTCCCAGACCAATTGTTGGGACCTCTAGTCTTACCGGTCAAACATGCCAGGAACATGGAACAATCCATGTAGAACGCAAAATACTCAACTGAGCCTCATTCTTGAATCTGCCCTTGTACAATCTGTGGCCTATAAAAGGCAGTGATTTACTTTGCCTTGCTTTGGAATCTCATCTTGATAAAAAATTAACACCTTTTTCATTAAAATAAACTTCACATCTGAACTACCACAAACCACTTAATAAGCCCTAGGCTGAAATCCCAAACCAGAAATCTTACAAAAAACATTGTACAGGGTTCAGAATCAGACTCCTATTTCTTGTCACTGGACAGGATCTTGCAGTCCTCTCTTTCTCTTGTCATTTTTGTCTCCTGCATCTTTGTTTCACTATCAATCTTTATTTTCTCATCTATATCTTTGTATCTCAAGCTGCCTTTGTTGTAAATCTTCTTCTTTTAAAACTTGCTGCAATCATTTAATAAAAATCTTGCTCATTTTGTAATAATTCTAACAATTTCACTCCCTTTTTTTCCACAAAGAAAAAAAGGTAAGATAATAAAAGCATCAATTGTCCATTGATATTGGGTTATCAATCCACTCCCTTTGAGCTCCTTGCAAGTCTCACCAGGAGGGTGCATATGCAGATGTGATGGTAAAACTTGGATCTTACATTAAACTTCTCCAGAAGAAATTCAATATTTGTGAGGAGCTTTGAGTCATTGAGTTGGAATTACCTTCTACATTGATAAAAACTATTCAAAGCATATGATGTGTTAGATGAATAAATGGATAGATCAAAGTCCAAAGTAACTCTTCAGTGTCCAATAAAACCAGGCCAGGCCTTGGACCAAGGCCAGTCAACCACCTTATTTGCTTGTGGGTGGTCAGATTGCAATCCACCCAAGAGATCTAATGTCTATCAATTGGGTGATCATCATCCCAAGGGTTTGAAAACTCTTCAAAAAAACAAGAGATTGAGAGAAGAAAAAAAAAGAGGGAGTCTCTGGGGCAGGTTAGGCCTACAATCCTAATCATTAGGTACAAGTGATAAGTTCCTGTTCAGGTTTTTTACAAAATTAATCAAGGGAGATAGGGGGGGAGGGGGTCAAATCCCAACAAAAAAACCTGATCAGACTCTGTTGGATTTGTAATTGACAGCTTAATGTCAGGATACCACAGAAAGGAATCCTCAGAGAAAGAAACAATCCAAGAGTAACACTCCAGGTGAGGCAAACATAACACTAAAAAATCAGAGCAAGAGGATACTGAAACTATCAATTTTGCTGCTTTGAGACAGAACCACCAGCAACAGATAAGCTAGAATCAGCTCAGACTATACATTGGTCCATCAGGAACATGAATAGAGGTGAGAGAAAGAACTCAATAGGCAACTGCCAAGAAGATCCATAGATAAAAGTGCTGATGTCATCACCATCCATATGCAGCAGTAAAGAAAGCAATTACAAGAAACTTCTAAAAATAAATCCCTTTTTCTTATCATCCTTTTTATTTCTCCACTCATTGAATTTTTTTTGATGAAAACAAAGCAACTTTCATACATCACCATAGATTAAAAAACCATGAAAAGACCTTTTCCCTAAAAAACTTGTATAAATAAAATTCCCTTTTTTCTGAACATTTAAAATCAAGTTTATTCCTACATAAAAAATATATCACTTCCCAGAAAATATTTCCATATTTTAGCCTTGATTCTTTCAGATTAACAGTCAAAAGGAATACATGATTCCCAGTAAGATCACCTCTCAGCCTAATCACAAAAAAATCAACAAAATGATCAAGCCTATCATGCTTGAAGAGGACAATTACACATACTGGATCCACAGAATTCAAGGGTTCCTCAAATTAAAAGTCCTTCTCAACATGACTGAGAGAGCAATCCCAGATCCACCAAAAAACAAAGAAATTTTAATTTCAGAAGAGGCTGCGATTAAATTAACATCCAACCTCACCCCTAGAATCATCTCCAGCATTGTCAGCTCAGAAAACAAGTTGAACGCACATTCCACAAAGAGCAAGATGCAAGAAAGTTAAGCCACCACAAACATCTGATCCATCTATAAAGTATGGAAACAGTTTGAAGCAGTGAATTAAAATGACACCATCCAAACTTTTATCTCCAACATGAAGGCCTTCCTGCCAAATGCAAGTTTCATAGGGCTAACAATTCCTCCCCAGATACTGGCATTCTGCGTAATCTCCAGGATCACTGAAAGACGGCCTGGAATTATGAAAACACTTTTCTGGGACAAATTAATGCTCAAAAACCCCAACAAGCTATTGACCAGGCTAATTAATATTGCCAAACATGACTCAGTCTTGGGCACCTAATTTCCCCCCTTAAAAAAAAGGCTCTGCCTTGATCAATTTTAAGCGCAAGGACCACGGTAGAGAAGATACCAGGTGCAAGGGAGGCACTCACAATCCTTGTTCTGTACACACAGAAGATAAATGTTGAACTTTCAATCCTGAATTAAGGCCAACCAAGAATCTGAAAGGCATGGCCATGGAAATGCAACTGGAAAAAAACAATGAAGCTTTGATGAGCTTTGGCAGTGGTTTTTTGAAGTGTCAACAATGCTGAATACAAATCAATTTTATTGGATTCAGGAGCCAGACACAATCTCATTGAAAAAAAGAATTGGTTTGTAAACATGCAATCAAAAAGGCCTATCAAATTTAACCAAAACCGCCATTTTTAATTGTAGTTTTCAACCCAAATCCGCCATTTCAAACCCGCCATTAAAAATCAAAAAACCCACTTATTTCACATCCAACGTGTCAAAGTTAAAATGAAAATAAGTGGTTTTTTTGAAAAAAATTATTTAAAGGCTTCCACCACCTGTCCACTTCATACACCCCTGGATTCACACCTCCCTCTACCTCCAATCTCATCAGAAATTTTTTTACTCCCAGCCTCATGATAAAATTTTGATTCACCACTCTCATCACTTTACCGCTCTTGTCACTTGATCACTCTCATCACTTGATTGCTCTCATCACTTGATCACTCTCATCACTTGATCAATCTCATTGATTTATTGATCTCATCAGTTAATTTCTCTTGTTGCTTTATTGCTCTCTTCACTTGATTGCTCTCATCACTTTATCACCCTTAGTCTTTCCAAATGGCCCCTAAGAAAACTTCCCCCCGCAAGTTCACACAAAAAAAAACATAACCAAGGAACTCCACAACAAACAATCCTCCCCAATCAGCTTCCAAGGGCTCAAGTTAGCTCAAGAAAGCTGATCACATCATCATGGTAAACTGGCTTGAAAGTCCCTCCAACTATGATTCCTGCTTTGGATCTGACAACAAAACACGTTTTGTCCAACCTCCATCCTTTAAGGTCAATTTTTATCTCCTGATGGCCAATCAACTCAAGAATGAAAAAAAAGGCAGGCTGGATCTGTCATCCAAACAGATGAGGGAGAAATTCAAGAATTATCATGCCAAGTACAACAAAGGCCCACTCCATGTCAATTTCCACCAGCTTTGGTATCACCAACTCTGACAAAGCCAAGGGAATCAACTCAATGGTTGATAAGTTGGACTCCGTTTGAGCTTTTTATATTCAAATGGATAAAATCTTTGGAAAGAAGGCCAAAATCACCCCTGTCAGAATTAATGGCCCACAAGTTGGTCAAAGAGCAGTACTTAAAGCAAAAGAAATGCTGAGACAATAATGTCTTATGATTGATCCTAAATATGAGGCAGAGGAAATGGAAAAATTGTGAATGTGAATGAATTGGTGAATGAATGGATGGAAAACAGAAGGAAGAAGAGATACTTAAATACAAAAGATGGTGCTCATGTGAAGCTCATGAATGGACAAGCAAAAGGCAAACATTCCGCCCAAAATGGGCTCTACAGGCTCTACAAGCCTTGCTACTTGGTTTGGGCTTACTCAGCCCACCTGGCATTAGTCCCTGAATCCTTATGACCAGCCTGCACTGGTTGAGTTTTGTGTTTCCACCCTTACTGGGCTGAACCAGCCCTTGTTGTTGTTCAGACCCTGGCTGGTTGTCTATTACAAACAGCCTATTTTACCTTTTTACATCTCACTTTTGACCATATTGGCCCTTCCTGTACACTCACAGGCCTGGTTGCCTCCTGCAACCAGGCCTCTGGCCCTCAAAATAGCCAGGGTGGAAGCAGAATCTCTCTGGGTCCGGCCAAAACCCACAGGAGGGGGGTTGTAACTAATGGACATGCGGGCTGCCCCCCTCTCTCTCAGCTAGGGGTGATGAAATCACCTTCTGGTTGCCTGGGAAATTGCCTGCCCCAGGCCAACAGGGAATGATTGTTGGCTGGAGGGGGATCAGGTCCCCCCAGGCCGTGGTGCCTCCTCCTTGGTAAGGGGGGGAGGAGAGCGCCCCACTTGCTCTAGGTCATCTTTCTCTTGAGGTGGGGGGGTGATCAATTCCCCTCCCACCTTGCCAGTTGCTTTTTTGCAACCAGCCTGGTTGTTTCAAGACCAACCATCCTCCTCTCCCCCTTGCAACCAAGCAAGGGGAGGGAGGGAGGCAGGGGCTACGGGCCCGCGGCCGCGAACAACCAAGCAACACAACTTGGGCCGCGGCCCGCACACAACCAGGTGGGGAGACTCCAAACAGAGCCCCCTGCCCCTTACAATGGCCCTGCGCAGGGCTGTGGGGCCCCGCAACATGCCCAGGTGAGAAATAAGCGGCCTCAAGCGGGCCCTGACACGGGTGGTGGGCTCAATGGGCCGCCTCAGCCCAAAAGCCGCAAAGTAAATACTTTGGCGGGCCAGCCCGTCTGGCCAAGTATGTTCAAAATAAACCTTGGGCCAAGTTATCCCCAAATAATCCCTTCTGGATTGAGTGGCCCATCCACCCTGGCGGGACCATAAGGGCCTGTGTCCCAAAGGACCTGAAAAATGTGTTTTGGAGCCCAAATCACCAAAACCAGTAACATCCACATAGGCCCATGTTCACCACGTGATGTCCAATGGGCTGTGGAGGCCCATTTGCACCTCCCATTTGGATTACACACTACCATGCACATTACCTGAGTGCATCCATATTTTAACACACCTGATTAATCCAAAAGGGATTCCATTTGCATACTAGATGCAAAACCTTGATTTTTGTCCTATCTAAAGCTTTATTTAAGATATCTGCAACCATTTCTCCATTAGGCAAGTACCATAACACTATCTCTTTGCAGTTCACTGCATCACACATTTAGTTATAATGAACATTAATATGTTTTGTTCTTGAATGGAACACTTGGTTTTCTGCCAATGCAATGGCACTCTGATTATAAGAATACAACAACACAAACCCTTGTGGTTTATGAGTATCCTCTAAGACCTTTCTCAACCACTTTTCCTCCTGTGAAGCTGACAGGTACGCTCTGTACTCTGCTTCTGTTGATGAAAGACTTATTTATGACACCTTCTTAGACATCCATGACACTAGATTCTTTCCTAAGAAGAATAACAAAAACACTTTTTGATTCCCTAGTGTCAACATCTGCCCAACTTGCATCAGAATAGCCAACCAAATCAAACTTTGCTGACTTTGAAAACTGCAGTCCCAGACTGCTTGTTCCTTCAAGATACCCCATAACTCTCTTGAACGCTGACCAATGCCTCATGCTTGGTTTCTCTAAGTGTTTTGACAAGCTGCCAATTGCATAAGCAATATCTGGACTTGTACACTGCCCCACATAATTCACTGATCCAATAGCTGACCTATAATTGTTCCTGGATTGCACAAACTCTAGATGCTCTTCATCTGTAGACTTTTCTAACCAAATGTTAGACTGCATTGGAGTACCAAACTCCTTTGCATCCTCTTAGCCATACTGCTTAAGTAGAGCTAAAATATAATGGTTTTGATACAACTTGATCCCATTATTGCTCTCACTAACTTTCATTCCCAGCACCTGTTGTTCCGGGAGAAGATCTTTTATCTTGAACTCCTTTCTGATTGCCTCCATGACTCTGTCTTTACCATTCCCAATAATAATAATTTCATCAACACATAAAAAAAATATTTCATCCTCTCTGACTGAGAAAATAGGTTTGGCCTCACTTTTCCTGAAACCAATCTCTATCAGTTTCTTACTCATGGCGTTATACTATGACCTAGCTGCTTGCTTCAATCCATACAGAGATCTACACAGCTTGAGGAAATATTCCCCTTTATCCGCTGAGGGGAAACTTCTCACACAGATTTTCTTCATAGTTTCTGGCTTGGTCTCCACCATTCATTCCTTGAAACCGTCAGGAATTGACATTTAAACAGTCTTCTCCTCTCCAAGTTTTGCATTCAAGTATGCAGTCACAAAATCATCCTGTCTGCTTTCTTCACCCAACTCCACTGCTAAAGAAATGATACCATGTACCTGAAGGTGGAAAGCCTTCCAGTTGGCAGAAAATTCACTTGGTAATCAATACCCTCTTTTTTCTTGAAGCGTTGTGCGATGCATCTAGCCTTGAACCTCTTCAAAACTCCATTAGTATCAAACTTCTTATTCAACAATAAACTAAACCCAAAAATGATCTTTCCTTTTGGAACTCAATCCTGCTTAACCACTTCAAACACACTATTATTTTCTAGAGAATCAAATTCCTCAAAAATAGCTGTCTTCCAATTGGCTCTGTCATCAGAATTCATAGCTTGGCCAAAGCTATTTGGGTTAACCCTATTACCCATTTCTGAACTTAACTGTAGAATCTCATTAAGCATACATTGTTCCCAAAACTTATCTCCTTTGTATTATGCAGAAGCATAATGGAACTTCCATTCCCAATACCTATCAACAGGTATCCTTGTCCCTCCACTCCTTCTAACTGGAGGTGGAGGCTCATCAGGTTCTGGTCCACAGACTCCCCTGAAGTGGGTACTGAAGCCTCCTGTGGCATGTCTTCCATCTCAAAATCATCACTAATGATATTCTCTACAGCATCTGCTGGTGAAATTGGCTCCAATGCTATTTACTTCTGTGATTCCTGAACAGCACTATCTTTACCACTTTTTAGTGGAAAGGTACTTTCTCTTGATTTTACATCCCTTCTAAGGATAACCTTTCTTGTCCCTGGACAATAAATTCTGTATGACTTCCTTATTAAATCATAGCCTACAATTGTTCCTGCTCTGGCTCTAGGATCTAACTTTCCAACCATTTCATTATGGTGGACACTATAATACACTAAGCAAACAATTGTTCTTATGTGTGATGTTTTGGGGTAAAACTTCCAAAACAGATAATGTGGAATTTTCCCATTAACACTTACAAATTATGCAACAGAAACACTGTGCACACCAACTCAGCCCACAAAAACTTTGGAAAACCAGATTGAGCCATGATGGTTCTGAATTTGTCCAATAGAGTCCTATTCATCCTTACAACTATTCTGTTGTTTTGTGGAGTACTTGCAGTAGTAACTATATTAGTGATACCATAATCATTCAACAGTTTATCAAACTCTTTTCTCACAAACTCACCCCCTCCATCATTAATGACGCCCTTGATCATTCTCATCAGATCATTCTGTTTCCATACTTTGAAGATTACTGGAACCTCCTCTGTTGTCTGATCTTTTGATCTTATTAGTTTCAACCAAACATAATTAGTTGCTGTATAAACCATTTTGATGAAGTACTTTGCCCCCCCAAGGGAAACTGGTGTAAATGGCCCTGCAAAATCAATGGAAAATTCCTCTCTAGGAACTTCTGTGCAATCTCTACTCTTTGAGAACACATTTCTGGTCTTGGCACTTAAAGTACAACTTTCACAGTTGCTGTACTTTACCCTATGGCCATTTCTATTGTGAGAAACAGTGCTCAGATCTGAAAACTTGAACAAGTTAGCACAGAGCAACTTATTCTGAACTTGTCCACTCAGGATAGTCCTACCATTCAAATCAATAACAAACTTATCTTCTTTAAGATAAAAAATCTGGAAACATTTTTTCCAGAGAACTTCAAGAGACAAAAGGTTATAAGGAAAATCTGGTACATAGAACACTTTATCAAAAGATATTTTGAAACCCAAGTGATTTGCAAGAATAATTTTTCCAATTCCTTTAATCTGGATTGTTCTTCCTCTTTCTTCAATAATTACAACACCATCAAAATATCTAAGATTTGAAAACAAATTTGGCTCAAGAAACATGTGGTCTGTAAAACCACAATCAATCAAAACCAGAACATCCTCCTTCAATCTTCCTGTAAGGAAAGAAGCATTATCAGACATTGATAAGTTCTCATTTTCAAGTTTAGTATTACACACTTCATAATCAATCAAGTCCCTTCCTTGATACTCATTGATTTTAGCCTTCTTGTTGGGGACTGGTTCCTCAAAAGCTTGTTTCATTGAAATATCCAATGCAACCATAGCAACGTTTTCCATGGCAAGGTTGACCTCTTTGTCTTCCTTTTCACTTTCCTCAGATTTTTTCATCTTCTTGGCCTCCTTGCAATCCTTTTCATAGTGCCCCTTCTTCTGAAAATTATGACACAAAACCTTTGATAAATTCCTTTGGGCCTTTGCCTTCTTCCCGGATTTTCCTTTCTTGCCCACCAGAGCAGTTCCTGTGCCCTCCTTCACGTTAAATTGAAGATCATCCTTTTCAATCCTCCTAAGCACATCCTCTTCTCCAGTAAGGGGATCCAATTCAGATATAATCCTAACCAAGGACTCATATTCTTTTGGTAGCTTTTGAAAAATTAAGAGTGAAAAACACTCAGGATTGTTAAGTTGAGAATTCAATTTCTTATTACTAAAATCCAGCAGACTTTAAGTAGAAGTTAGAGACATGAAGGCTTAGGTCAAAGATAATAGAAAAAGAAGATAAGATTAAAAGAAACACCAACAGGTTGGACTGTGTTATGTTGAGAAGAAGAGATGAGCACGGAAAGAGTAGATGAGGCACGTGGAGGCAGGAATGAAGGCTATAATCCACCATGCTATGTTGTCAGAGTTTGCAAAACTTATGAATCTTTGGGAAGTAAATTCTTACCAGGCAGACAACTTGGAAGAGATATTCAGATTGATACAACCTTATCGAGTGATTGAGATAGAGTAGAGATCATGAACTGGATAGGTCAACAATTGTACAAAGGTTGAGTTGATTAGGCGTAGATGAGCTTGAAAAGGCATAAGTGAACAGGAATAACAAAAATAGATAAAGAATTGAAATAACCAAAGAAGAAAAAAGAAAGAAAAAAAAAGAAAGAAGCATCACGAAAGTAAAACAAAGCAGAGTCTCCTCCCAATGAGGAGAGAACTAAGTACCGGTTGTAATCCGCCCCGGTGACCCAAAATCAGAGAGTGTCTCCGGGGCTTATTATCTCTCATAGTTGAGTATACACACTCATCATTGAAGTGTGCGCGCACTTAGACTTAGGATAGAAACAAGAAACAGCTTTGTGAATCTTGACATTCTTAACACTCCCCGTGACTGGTAAGAGTGCTACTGATCTTCAAGATGCCTAGAACTAAGAAAAAACTTTTTGTTGAAGAAGTCTTAAGGAATCTATAGAGGAGGCTTTTGTGAGGGAATCCGCTACCATGGAGTGACTAGGAATCAGCATGAGATTGAACTCTTGATGTGCAAAATCTTCGCGTAATCCTTTAGTTTTTATATCTATGTGTTGTGACTTAGAATGGGAGCTGAATTTCTTGATCTTATTGTCAAGACCTTTATTATCAATTTACAGCGTAGGTTTTGATTCCGGAGTATGAGATATTTCCGCAACAAGGTGCTTGATCCATTTTATTTCTAAATAACATTCAAGTAGCGCATTCATTTCAGACTCAGTAGAGGAATAAGTAATGTTTTGATGCCTAATGTAGTTCCAGACAACTGGACTTCCATGATGAAAGATTATGAACCCAGTTTGAGACTTGCGGAAGACAGGATTGTCCCCCCAAGTTGCATCACTAAGGCATGATAGTACGTCTTGATTGGAATCATATTTGATTGTGAGTTTGAGATCTTGAGTCGTCTTGAGATATTTCCACACTTTTCGCACTTCTCTCCAGTGACTCATACGGGGCTTAACATTAAATCTGGCCAGACTCAAAACTGAGAAGGAAATGTCTGGTTGCGTATATTGAGATAGATGTTTAAGTAGTCCAATAGCTGACCAATAGTTGATGTTCAACTGACAGAATTGGGCACAATCATCATCTGAGGCAGGCTCGAGATGGACATTTTGAGTTAGAGGGGACTTTACTTCCTTGAACAATGATAGACCAAGATCTTCAAGTCCGCAAGCAATATGATTTGGTTGACTAAGGAGGATTCTGTCATCCTCAACCTCCATGAGCATTCCAAGTATAGTGTTTGGAGGATGACAGGAAGAATTTTTGAATTGATCCAGAAAACTACATTCAAAGGTGTTGGATTTACCTACATGTATCAGATCATCAACGTGAAAATATATAATCTCTCAAGTCTTGCTGTTGATATAAACACATGGATTGATGGTTGATTCTTGATACCCTTGAGATTTGATCCAGGCGGTTAAGGTTTCATACCAATTCTTGGGGGATTGTTTCAAACCATATAGTGATTTCTTCAATTTCAGATATGGAGATTTGCGATTAGATCCTTCCGGAGTTTTTATGATGACAGTTTTGTCAAGGGGAGCATTTAAAAATGCACCCTTAACATCAAATTGAGTAAATTTCATTTTTTCTTTTAGTCCATGTAGAAGTTCCAGATAAAGAGAGCCAATCTTCCCAGTGGGTGCCCAGGTTTTGTTATAGTCATCTCCAAGAACTTGGTCAAAACCTTAAACACAGAGCCGGGCTTTATATTTGGCCGGTTCCCCGTGGCAGTTCTTTTTAACCTTGAATACCCACGTAGTGTTTAGGATGTTATCTGGTGTTCCGTAATAGTCTTCCCACACTTCTTGTAGTTCTATAGATTCTAATTTGTCTTCTGAAGCCTTTTTCCATTTTGGCCACTCGGAACACTTACGGGAAGCCTTTTAGGAAGGTGGCTCATAGTAGTGGTGGAAGCCGTATCTCTGAGGCTTTCTGATCTCTTGTCGCCGTCTTTGAGGTATGGGTGGACCGAGGGTGTGGAAAGAATAAAGGTTATCCCCCTATAATTGTCCCAAGGTTCGGAAGTTAACGGTTCCCTGCGTTTGAAAGGAGATGAGGATGTCCAAAGTCGCACTTAAATAAGAAATAGAGATAAGGAGATAAGAGATAAAGAAAAGTAGAGAGAGAGAGAAATTTCCAATCCTTCAATCCTAAGAACTTTCCACCTGGATGTGTATCCGGTATGAGTTCCCTTAATCTCCTGGTGAGATGAGTGATTCAATCTGATGATGTGTTTTTTCCTCTTCTGCATCAATGCATGCATGCCTCCTTCCCCCCTCCTCCTAGCCCGGAGTTGAGAGTGAGGATAAGTCATCCCTCTCAACCCTAACCTAAGTACACGCTCAAATAACAGTATGACAACAAAACAGAAAAGAATGTCAAAACAGAAACCCTAGCCTCCTCTCCCCACCTCCTCCGTACCAAACTCCCCCGTCGTCCGTACGCCGTTCCGTTCATCCAGTTTGTCCTTCTCATGACGTGGTCTTTGCACCGCGCCCTACTCAGAGCCCCCCCGCCCCTGTCCGTATCCGTTTGTCCGCACCCGTCGTGGGTGTTTGGTAATATCTGGCATGAACCGCACGCTTGCGCGCGCGCTCATCCGTTCCTTCATAGCCCGCGGATTGCTGCGCCCCTACATATCCGAACCGGCGCGCCCACGAACCTAGTCGAGCGCACTACCTTCCAAATCCAATCTCCGGGGCGGATTGCTGCCCACGCCGCATTTGATGCTGAGCCCAACCCGTCCACCAGGTGTGGAGCCAAACAGTGGCTGCTGCTGAGCACTCCGCATACCCTAGTGCTGATCCCGCTTGCCCCCAATGCTGAGCGCACAGCCGTGACGCAGTTCCCAATCCGTGTCCATAAATTGACACCACATCCCCCCCAACTTGAGTTCTGTCCCCAGAAGTTTCCCATTGCTTCACCATACCACCACCTCCGCTACTTCCGCTCCACCCCCACCACTTCCCACTACCACCTTCTCCGTCTCCCTCCTCTCCATCGCCATCATGCTCCCCTGCAAGTTCTGCGCTCGGAACGGGCACGCGTGTTTGATCATCCCCGGTTGACGCGCCTGTGTAGCTTGCCGTCGCGGTTATTGTCGCTGCTCGCTTAGCGACAGCATCCCTTGAGCTCCCCCCCAATCCGGCTCTTTCCCCAGACCGCGCAAGAGGGCTTGTCCGGACCCGTTTGTGGTTTTGGACGAGGAGTAGATCTCAGACGGATTGTGGACACCACCCCGCTCACCTCCATCCCGCCGCCCCCAAGCTCCTTCACCCACCACTTCGCACGTGAGCCGCGACTTGGCATCACCCATCCGCCGGGCTGGACCTCCGCAACGGGGCAAATACAAGACTTTGGAGGAATGGCGCGGGGCGACCCGCGCTTGGGCCGCTGCTGTCAGCGTGAACCAAACGGTACCGGACCCAAGACTCTCTGGAAGACCCGCGGCCGCGCCAGCACCACCTCCTCCTACTCCACAACCACCGACACCGCCTGCGCCACCAGCGGACTTGGATGAGAGGCCTACAACCCCCGATGCTACTCCACCTCCATCACCAATTTTTTTCCCTTCATCACCTCCAGCTGGACCAAGTCCCCTTGTTGGTTCCCTGGAGGCACCATCTTTGCTGGCCGCTCCTCCCCCCAGCCCTCCCGAGATCCCGGAGATTCCGATTTTAATGGCGCTCCCAGCGGCTGGCTTCAAAGCTTTTGCAGAAAGGTCAACCACAATGCTCCGGAACTTCCTTGCAATCCCCGGCGCACAATCCTCAGAATCCCGGCACGAACTCCTGGCGTCTTTCCGGGCTTTACTGGCGGCTTTGAGGGTGGAAATGGAGGAAATGATGAAGATGGCGTAGGCGCATCGCCCCCCCCTTTTCCCCTTCTCCCTTTCCTCTACTTTCTCTCTTCTTGTTGTTGTACCGCGCTTCCCTTTTCTGTTAAGAAAATAAATGTCTCCGCGCAAGGTCCTATCCTTCTGAGAAAAAAGTGGGCGGCCGCGCTTTGAGAGAGTGAGTCCAAGATTGAGTCCGCGCCCGCGCGCTTGCTTTGTGAGCAACGGTAAGTGACTAGCCGTTCCAAAAGAGGCACCTGGACCGCCCCAGAAAAACTGCCACACAGTTCCCTGTACCCTTCCTGTAACAAATGAAACAACCAAAACACCAGCGCGCGCCACCATAAGGGAAGAGAGAGTGAGAGAGTAGGAGAACAGACATTCTGGGGTGTCTAGTTGTCCCGGATGTGAACCGGCTAGAGCACCCCCTCACCAAATCAAGCTTAATCCCATACCAGCAACACATCCTTGAGACATCCTGAGAGAAAGAAAAAGAGAAAAAGAAACCAACAGAGAAGAAAAATAGAAAAGAACACTTTTTTTTTCTTTTCGCACGACGCCCGTAGACCGCCCGCAAATTGCTCTTTGTCCCGCTTCCCCCATCTGCGGGATTTCCCACGCATCACAGTTCCGCCGGGCTTGTCCTTGCGTTTACGGACACGGCTTTGCGCCGCGCCCGCGTTTCCTGCAAAAACCCCAAACCAGCAAAGACCCCACAATCCAGATAAGAAAGAAACATAGAGAAACAAACATTCTGGGGTGTCTAGTCGTTCCGGCTGTGAACCGGCTAGAGCACCCCCTCACCAAATCAAAAATTATCCCCTACCCCCTCTACCTCCCCCCCCAACTTGGCCACTGTCCCCAGCTGGTCGCAACCGCCTACTCTGTTGCAACGGCACGGCCTCCGCTTCTCCGCCCGAAGACAAATCCCCGGATCGCGTTCCTACACCATTGCCGCGCTCCACACTCCCCTCTTCCAATCCTTCACCCCCTTCCGCCGTCTCATCAAACGAGGTGGATCCTTGCGCGAAGAAGCGCTTGACATGTGAAGCCGCTGCCTTCCGTTTCAGCGGAGTACCTTCTAATTCCTCCAACTGATAGCTGCCGCCCTTGAACTTGGACGACACGCGGAACAGGCCGTTCCACCGGTTAGCAAACAGCTTCCCCCACTGAGACTCCAGACTTTGGTTGTACAGCAGCACCAAATCCCCCTTCCGCAAGGGATCCCGGAGACAATGCAAGCAGCGCTTGTCCCAATAGCGCACCAATGCTGTCCGAGTCTTCTTTAGCCGGTCCGCGGGCTTTGCAAGCATTCCGTCCCGTCAAAGGAGCTGTTTGGCGCGAGCCTCAAGCAATTTGGCGGAAGTCTTCACCTTCCACCAGTCAACCCCCAGGAACGTCTCCAACTCAATGTCCACCCAAAGCACGGGGCGCTGCCCAAAAAGTAACTCATACGGCGAGTAGCCTGTTGACCGCTTCACCAAAATCCGATCCGCAAACAGAACCATTGGAAGGGTCTCCTGCCAGCGCTTACCGTCCTCCCTGCACATCTTGACCAGGGCGTCCTTGATTGGCTGATGCCCACGTTCAATCATGCCGGCCCCCTTGGGATAGTACTCTGTCACTCGGCCAAACTTGGCTCCGCAACTCTTCAACAACTTGACCAAATGGCCGCAGAACTCAGCCCCTCCGTCCACTGTGACCAGACAAAGCAACCCGTACCGCGCGAACCAGTCTTCCTCCAGAAATAGAGCAACTTTGTCCGCCAAGAGATTGACAAACGGACGCGCTTCCGCCCAACCGGACAGGTTGTCCCGCGCGAAGAGCAGATGGGCGAACTTACTGGCCTTGATTTGGACAACATCAAGCAAGACTTGACCAAAGAGGGCGTCTTCCCCCATGGGGTTTCGGACTTCCTTAGGCAGTCTCGCGCTCCGCCGTTGACAGGCTTTGCTGGACACCAGCCATTCCTGCACCGCACGCACTACACCCAGCCACCACAACCGCTCTTTGACCCGCCTCCGCGTCTCAACCTCTCCTTGATGACAAAAATTGTCGTGAAGGCTCCGGAGGATAGCTTCCTGATCTGCCCTTGAAGTGGTAACCACAAGAGGAACCGGAGTCTGCCACCACCAAAGTTGCCCCTCCTGCACATAGAAATTCCCCGCTCGCCGCTTTGCCCATTGCATGTCCTTCTCCGTAGCTCCATTGGGAAAACAAAGTTCCCGCAAGTAGTCACAAAGGATTGCGTACCGCCCGGTCTGCCGGAGCGGCAGCTGAACGCCTGCCTCCACAACCCCTACCTTGACAACTGGGGCTTCCACATTGAGCAGTTGCGTGTCCTCAAACGGGTTGTCCCTTGGATACCGCGACAACGCGTTGGGCATGGTGAACGCTTTCCCCGGAACATGAACAACAGCAAAGAAGAAAAGTTGGAGAAACACCACCCACCTGGTCATGGGAGCGTTGGGCAACGCCGGGGAATTGATCATCTGCGCCAGCGCCTCCGCGTCCACCAAAAGCTCAAAATGGACCCCCCACAAAAGATACTGGAGCCGCCGCACAACTCCAACTTTGGCTGAGAGTACCGGCTTTCCATCAGAGTGAAGGTGACTGACTCGTAAAGTACCGGCCTATCCTTGCCGTCGTCCTCTTGAGTGAGAACCCCCCCCCCCCGTGCCGAATTTGCTGGAATCAACTGCTAGCCTAATTCCTCCCACTTTGTAGTCAAGATTGCGGAGCACAATGTCACTTCCCACAATCTCCTTGAGCTTCCGGAATGCGCAATTGCATTCTTCCCCCCACTTCCACTCCACGCCTTTCCGCGTTAGTGATCGGAGCAGGCTTGCCACCTCCACAAACCTCTCAATGAACATACGGACATAGCTACATAATCCAAAGAACTGAAGGATATGCGACACCGTCCGCGGGGTCCGCCATTTGAGGACCTTGTTCCTCTTTTTCTCTGCAATGCGCCGGCCGTTGGAAGCAACAACATGGCCAAGGACTTCAAGCTCCGGGACACAAACCGCCAAATTCTTCCCCAACACTGTCAGTCCTGCCTCCTTGATGCAAAACAGGATGCGTTCCAATGTCTGCGCATATTCCCACACAAAACGTCAGACGCCAGGAACTTCAACCAGCTCCGCTCCCCTGTAATCAAATTTTGGACCTTTGATGCCCGCGTTGTCAATGAAGATTTGGACTCCCTCCGGAAGATTTTCCTTCAGGATCCACGCCATTTGCGCCTGGTACACCGCCACGGAATTGGTTGCGCCTTGCGGGAGCCGAGTCAGCTGCATTCTTCCCAACCCAGTCTCAAATGCTGTTAGAGGCTGCAAGCAAGGATCCAACTCACGCTGGTTGTATCCCCCTATCACATCCACTAAACCGTAACAAGCGCGCCCCAACATTGACTCAAGGAACTCTTCAATGCAAGAGGGCCGTCCTGCGTCCCGGATCATAAAGGAGTTGAGCCGCTGTAAATCATGAACAATCCTCAACAACTTTCCGTCCTGCTTAACCACCGCAAAGATCGGGCTGGAGTAACTAGACGTTGACTGTTTGTAAAGGCCAGTCTTCACCCACTCCTGCACCAACTCCAGAAACTGCTCCCGGACCGCCCGCGGTATTGGAATTGGCTTGATCTGCCACGGCTCATGACCAACAGTGGGGATGACATAGGGGTCGCCAATATTGTTTTTCAGGAGCCCCCGCTCTTCCTGTCCGAACGCAAGCACTCTTTCCCAAAGAACCAGAACCAAAATCAGCAACTCACGCTCCTCTGTACTCAACCATCCAGTTGGGCCGAAATTGAGAGCTGTAATCCGCTCCTCCGTGATCCGCGCCAAACTAGTAACCCACCCCAAAGCCTTAATTGGCGTGACCCAAGGGTCCCGCGACCAAGCAATTGGTCAAAGCTGTCCGTTCAGTTCCTGGGGCATTGGCTCATTCCTTGGTCGGACCTTCCGTGACACTGGCTTGTACTTGCCCGCGTTGCACTGCATCATCCGCACGCATCCTTTGCTGTAAGTCCTACACAGAACAGAACCGTGGCTTTTGCCTTTGCTCACGAGTGTGGCACAATGATAGGGTTTTTGAAGCGTAGTACCCTCAGGCAATGCATACTGAGAAAAGGGACTTACTTCTGCAACGTGCGCGTCCTGCACTTTCCTTCCTCCCCCTCCCTGCTCCTCATTAGTCAACCGCCCGCGCAAAACCGGAGCTTGTTCCGCACAGTCTCCTCAGTTGACTAGAAAAAATCCTCCAAAGGTTGCCCGTTGCAGACCAACTCTGCGTCCGGTTCCTCCTCATACTCCGACACTCTCCTCCGCTTCCCTTGCCTATGATTGCAGATAGTCGTCTCGAACCTTCCGCCGGACAAATCCTCCACCGTCAATTCCTCTGGATCAAAAAACATGCGTGCTTGAAACCCAAACATGAATGGCCTTCCCAAAATCACATCTGCACAATCAACCAAAAGAAAAGAAAGGGGCCTACGGACCCTTGCAACCTTGACCTCCTCCTCCTTGACTACCCCATCCACACAACGCTCTCCTCTGTTAAGCGCGCAGAGACCCATCGCGCATTTCCGCCAAACCAAACCCAAATCATCCACCATCCGTGATGGCAGAAGGTTCACCATTGAACCGCTGTCCACCATAGCCCACACCTTCCTTCCCGCTATGACCATCTGAACGTAAGCGAGCGGAGTCAAAACCAATTTTGACTTGCACTCCCCGCGCCCCTCCTCCTTCCGCGCCACGTGAACCCGCTGCACCGTCTGAGGTACCCGGCCCTGACCGCAATCCGGCAACGCCTGAACCATCTTGTCTACCACCACCGGAGACACGGCCGCCAGTTCCCGCAAGGTCAGCGGAACCGGAGTCTTGTTACCCATCACCCTTTGCACAATGTCCGCTGCTTTCTTCTTCCCTACAGGGTTTGCTGCCGGCGCCTTGGTTCCAGGCACGCGCGCAGCCAGTTTTGGAACGGCCGACGGGGGTCGCTCCTTCGCGTCCACCTCCATTTTATTGGAGACCGCCACCTTTTCTTCCGTTGCCACTAACCTTACCTCAGCTTCCACCCAAGGTGGTTGCCACAATCCCGGACCGGTAACGATTCCCAGTGACGCTTGCGCCATTGTTCCCGCCTCCTGTCCCCGTGTGCCCACCTGCTGCATTGCGGTCGGCTGGCTTGGCTCCATTGGAACCTGTTTGCCCGTTGGAAACATGTACCCCATCCCAGCCGTTCAAACCAATCCCGCGCTGAGATCCTTTGTAAGCTCCTTGCACGCCAATTGCCAATGATCATTTGCCCCGCAGTACAAGCACCCCCTCGGCACGAAGGTACCAGGCGGCCAAAACCCTTCCACCATGTGAGGTGGAGGCCCTTGCGGCTGCTGCTGGCCCATAAGGCTCATGCAGATCTTCAGGTCCTTCATCAGTTCTGTCAATTTGCTTACCGGAGGGGCTGGCGCGGGTTGAGGAACCGGAACACGCGGGGAAGTAGATGGGACTGGGGCCGGAAATTGCGCCAGAGCCGGAAACTGGGGGGCTGATTTCTTTGGTCCCGCTTGGAAGGACTTAGCGGTGTCCTTGATAAGCTCTTCTAAGTCAAGCTCACTCTCCAAAGCCCGGCAAATGACAGCCAACTCTGGAAGGAGCGTGATGCTCCCGTCCAGTGACCGCTTTACCAAGTTGTGATTGTAAAGATGCCGCTGCACCCTTGCCCGGAGTTGAGCGCCTAAACCGCCCAGAAACGCGCGTTTCATGGCCCCCGTCTGTCCCGCCACCACCTTGTTCCTTGACAAGTACCAATAGATCCAATCAAACGTCGAGGCGTACTCCGCCAGCTCCACCCGCGTTCTTACCCCTCCGCGCGCGCTTGCCTCCAAGGCCACGCGGTCAAAATTGCTTTCCCAAAATTGAGGTTCGCGCCTACCCCACCGCGTTAAGATCTCCGCCTTCAGTTTTGGCCATTCTTGATTCTCGTAGCCTTCCATTTCCTCCACATCCCGGAGATTCTCTTTGTCCATAATGAACAGGACAACAATCCGGGCCTTATCAGCGTCCGACGCACCTTCCGCATCTGCAATACCTTTGTATCTTGAGATGAATTGCTCCACATCCGCGGTGTTGAATCGGATATGAGGGTAGTCGCGCGGCCTGATGCAAACCGGAAAAGTGGGTTCATGGTCACTGGAGACCAATGGGGGAATGCTGTAGCTTGTCCTGGGTCAAGCGGAGGGAGGGGGAGGAGGAATGGAAGAAGAGAGTGGGGTTGGAGTAGCGGACCCGGAGACGGAAGGAGAAGGAGAAGAAGAAGAAGGAGCAACTGTAGGGAGGTATGAATAGGACATCGCGCCCAGTTACCTTTGAAAGACAAGAAACGGAAGGTTAATTACCAGCCAGACCCCCAGATGTGGAAAGAATAAAGGTTATCCCCCTATAATTGTCCAAAGGTTTGGAAGTTAACGGTTCCCTGCGTTTGAAAGTAGATGAGGATGTCAGAAGTTGCACTTAAATAAGAAATAGAGATAAGGAGATAAGAGATAAAGCAAAGTAGAGAGAGAGAGAAATTGCCAATCCTTCAATCCTAAGAACTTTCCACCTGGAGCTTGCCCCCAATGCTGAGCGCGTAGCCGCGACGCAGTTCCCGATCCGTGTCTATAAATTGACACCACAACGGGTTCTGGAGACACCAGTTGAGTCAAAGGTGGAGAATCTAAACATTCAGCTTCCTCTTGTTCTGTTTCCGATTCTGATTTGGTGAGATCGTTATGTGGTTCCCAAAAATTATACTGCTTTTCGGCGGAGGAAAAATTGAGATTTTTACGTGAGTTTTGGGAATTGTATTCTCTATTGGTGGTGGAGAGATCTCATTCTTCTGTTTCTGGATTTTCTTGAGCGAATATTTTGAGAGCAGGTGATTCAAGAAGAGGAAATTTGGAAAGATGGTTCTTGAGGAACTGAACATGTTTGGTTTCACAAACAGCACCAGATGAGTTTAAGATAAGATAAGAATGAAAAATGGGATTGAACCCAACTAGTATTCCTTCTAGCCCTTTTTCGTCAAACTTTCTTCCTTTTTGCAGATGATTTCCAAGGTAGATTACGGGTGATCCTAAAGGTTTTAATTAGTTAGCTGGGAGTTCCTTTTTGAAAATGAGTTCCCAAGGGGATTGGTTATTATGTTCCCTAGGGATATGATTCAACATGAAGCAGAAGCTTCAAATTATGATATGCCAATAGTACTTTGGTATTCCAGATGATGAGAAGGTGGCACGGGCTGACTCAATAATAGTTTGATTAGCCTGTTCCGCTTGGCCGTTATGTTGAGAATGGTATGGCTTGGAGGTGAGTAATTTGATGTGTTTTGATTTTGCAAAATCCCTCAATGTTCTGTTTGTAAATTCTGTCCCTTTGTCAGAGAAAATTTTTCTTGGATAATAATTCAGTCTTTTATATTTGGTCTCTAGGAGATTAATAATCCCGTCCGGGTTTTCCTCCTTGGATGATAGTGGAAAAGCAGACAGATAGCCAGTGAAGTTATCAACCAGAGTCAAGAAGTAGCCGTGACCTTCCTTTGATTGAGGAGTGATTGGTCCCACTAGATCCAAATGGATCCTTTTGAGAGGTTTTGAAGCAGGTTTTGATGTAGATGAGAAAGGTTATCTTTTTTTTGCTTTTAACACAACTGTTGCAATGAAACTTATCCAATTCTTCCTTGGAGAAGCGGTCTTTTAGAATGGACTTGAGTGTTGAGATCAAAGCATGTTGGTACATCTTGTGGAGATCAAGTAGTGAATGTATTCCAGTGGAGGTGTTAAGATTAACCAAAAGATTCTTTCCAGCTATTTGAGGTTTCTCTATGACAAACAGGTTGTCTCAAATCAGACCTTTCAAAATGGTTTTGCTGTCTCGAGTGATAAAGAATTGATCTTGCTCCTGATGAAGACTACATCCCTTTTTCGCTAGAAGCCCTGGGCTGATCAAGTTGACAACAATGTTGGGTAAATACATGCAATTCTCAAGAGTTATAACAGATTTGTTCCATACAAGTCTAACCGTGCCTGTTCCTTGGATTTGAAGATTGGCTTCAAGCTTTCCTGTCTTAATTTCTTTGGGCTCATTCCGGAGGTTGATTGACAAGAAGTATTTTAAATCATTAAATATATGGATGTTTGCACCAGAATCCAAGAGAAGATGAGGAGTGTTGTCCGCGTTAATCCAGAGAGTGAGCAAAGCGTGGTAATTAATGGCGGGTCCTTTCTGGACTCTGTTCTTCCATTTGTTTTGCTGCTCTACCCACCAAGCTGGCGCTATCTGAGGATGAAGATGAAAACACAATGATTTGGCATGAGGAGCGTTTGGGTCATCATTACCTTCCTTACACCAAATTTGAAACTTCTTATTTTTTCTTTCAGTCTTGCTCTTTGTTGTCAGTAGAGTGACATCTGTAGTGTTTTTTCCTACTTTCAATTGTGCCTTTTGTTTGTTGTTATATTGTGTTAGATGATTGAATACTACATCAACAGTTAACAATTTCTCTACGTGCATTATTTGTTGTTTAAGATTTTCTAAGATGGGTGGAAACTTGAATAGGAATAAGTAAGCTAAGATATCTTTTGGTAACTCAATACCAACGTCTGCCATGCGCGTGAGAGTTTTTCAAATATTGGTTATAAATTCCTCTATTGCTTGTTTGTTAAAGGGAGCATGGAGAAATTGGTTAAAGATTTGAGCCCTGTTTGCGGTTTCCAATGAAGCAAATTGTCAAGTGATCTCCTCCCAGAGAAGTTTAGATGAAGAGATATTTGTTGCATTAACCACATTTGCATGAGTGGTACTATTGAGTTTAGACAGAATAATTGCTCGTATTTCCAGGTCTTGTTTAATTGATGGTTGGTCTGAGCTTCCAGTTATAGCGCCTTTGATGTCTTTGAGATCAAATAGCATCATCATCTTGTCTCTCCAAATGGAGTAGTTGTCTTTGTTGAGAGGAGGGATAGTATCGACAGAAGCTTTGAGCGCAACTTGATGGAAATAGTCGTTGACCCCAGCTGGTTTGTTCATTTTTGAGTAGGTAGAGTCGTCCTTTTGTCTTTTAACCATGTTAAGTTGAGAATTCAATTTCTTATGACTAAAAACCAGCAGAATTTAAGTAGAAGTTAGAGACATGAAGGCTTAGGTCAAAGATAATAGAAAAAGAAGATAAGAGTAAAAGAAACTCAAATAGGTTGGACTATGTTAAGTTTAGAAGAAGAGATGAGCACGGAAAGAGTAGATGAGGCACGTGGAGGCAGGACAAAGGCTATAATACACCATGCTATGTTGTCAGAGTTTGCCAAACTTATGAATCTTTGGGAAGTAAATTCTTACAAGGCAGACAACTTGGAAGAGATATTCAGATTGAGACGACCTTATCGAGTGATTGAGATAGAGTAGAGATCATGAACTGGATAGGTCGACAATTGTACAAAGTTTGAGTTGATTAGGCTTAGATGAGCTTTAAAAGGCGTAAATGAACAGGAATAACAAAAATAGATAAAGAATCAAAATAACCAAAGAAGAAAAAAAAGAAAAAAAAAAGAAAGAAGCATCACAAAAATAAAATAAAGCAGAGTCTCCTCCCAATGAGGAGAGAACTAAGTACCGGTTGTAATCCGCCCCGGTGACCCAAAATCAGAGAGTGTCTCCGGGGCTTATTATCTCTCATAGTAGAGTATACACACTCATCATTGAAGTGTGCGCGCACTTAGAATTAGGATAGAAACAAGAAACAGCTTTGTGAATCTTGAAATTCTTAACAAGGATCCATGTTCAGCCCAGATGACTTGAACTTAGTAATACTTCATCTTGCCTCCCCCATAAATTGTTTGCAGTTTGCAAATTTCAGCTTGAACAACTTATTGAAGGCAATTCCCTTCTGATTGAAAGAGTTACCAGCATACTTGGCCTTGAGAATTTTCCATACAATGCTACCCATCCTCTTCTGTTCCTCCTTTAAAGTCTCAGAAACCCATGCTATATGACTCTCATCCAAATGTCTTAGAATAAGATGATAAGACTTCTTCTCTAACTCTGAACTGATCAAAGTATCATCTGCATGCATAATATTCCCACAACAGATTTTGTCCAAATCACTTTCCATTAAGACAGACCAAGTACTATAGTTTTGACCATTCAAAACAATCTTGGTGGAGCTGGACTCTGGGATATAAGACATCTTCTTGGGAAACTTGAGGTCCTTGAGGTTGTCCAGAGTAAGGTATGAGGGTCTATGTTGAATATAATTCTTCTTCCTATACTTGGTTATTTCTTCTTTTATTCTATTTTATTTTTTCTCTTATTTATGTCATTTTGTCTGTGAAACTCTGGTCTCCTGTCTGTCATACTCTCAAGAAACCTATGCAATCCCATAGCTCTCACCCGGGGCTTTTTCCTCTTTTCATTACCATATTCAATAACCCGGGGTTGCTCTCAATTTTAATACTTAATCACAGAAGGTCTAGGAACATTGCAAAAAAACCTGTCAACTTTATTTTCCTATTCTGAAGAGGCCTTCAATCAACGTCAGAAGGATATACAAACAAACTCTTCAAAGAAAGAAGACCATACAACCAGGAGGATAATTGTAATTTGGTACGGATCTTTTCTAAGGGTGACCAAGAACAAAAAAAAAAACTAAATAATAATACAGGTCTCTAAAATAGAGCTAGAGAGAGTGGAGTTGCTATATATTATTACTTCTATAATTAAAAATACTGATTACTTTGACATTTATGAGAGTGCGGGTATGAATCTTTTCTTGATCCATGTTTCATCTGATAATTTTCTAATCAATTGTTTGCCATTATCTGGTTTTTCTTTAATAATAAATTTAGAATTTTTCAAAATTAACAGTTGGAACGTCAGCAATCAATAACAACTTCAACCAGAGATCAGCCATGTCAGAATCACTTTCAGCAACCATCCTAAAAACAGCAATTGAAGCCATCCCTCACTTAACCATGGATAAATTCTCCATCTGGCGTAATTGCGTGGTCAACATGATGGATCTTCAAGAGGATCTCTATGCTAAACTCACAAAGAAAAAAGTGGACGCCAATGGAGCTCCTGTTGGCATTAGCAACATGGGAAATTTTCGCATCCAAACAATCTTAACCTCCAAACTTGATACCTCTGTCCAAGCCAACATCTTTACGCCATAAAACAAAAAGGACGCTCATCTCATCTGGCTCAGAATCCATGAGTATTTTGCCTCCAACCATGCCTCCAAACATGCTCAAGTGTTCAAGGAATTTTCAAGAACTCCTTTCTTGGCTTCAAAAGTTCTCGGCTTTTTTACTGACACAAAGAAAACCATCTCAAGACTTCATGAAGTTGGAATTGAACTACTGAGTGATATTGTAGCCTATCTCATTCTCAAAAAGCTACCACCCTCTATGGACACAGTCATACAACAAATAACCCACTCAGACAAGAAGCTCACCCCTGATCTAGTTCTTGATCATCTTTGCCTGTATCATAACAACAGGACGCTTGGAAATACTTCCACGGAAAAGAGCAAGAAAGACAACCTCAATACAGTTTTTTTTAAAAAAAAACGTCAAACCCTGTGAGGAAAGCTGGCACAATCCCAAAGCTGCTAATCCAGAAAGTCAATGTTGGAAGCTATATCCTCAACTCAAACCAAAATTTCCAAAGGAAAAAAAAGGTGGAGGAGTCTGAGACAAAGGGTGCAATGACAAGTGTTAGATCCTTTCACTCTAATCTTAAAAATATCATTTCCAAAAAATTTGTCCTTGATTCAGGATCTTCAACACATATGGTTTCTAATGCTTCATTCTTTGATCAAATAGACCAATTCATGGTGGGATAAATCTCAACCAGCTGATCAGGAGTGGATTGTCTTTGCTACAAAGGAAAGGGATCAATAACCCTAATGAAAAATAAACAACAATCAGTGAATCTAGCTGATGTTCTTTACACTCCACACTCCACTTCCAATCTAATATCTCTTCATTCATTGCTGTTAGATGGTTTTGATGTCTTGTTACAAGCAAATAAAGTTCATTTTTCAAAAGTTAGTTGGTTGACCACTGGGGAACATGATTGCAATATACCTTTTATTCATCTGAGTCATGTTGCACTCCCTCCAATCTCTTACTTAAGTCACAACAAAAACAAAATTATTCATAAATCTCTGGGGCATGCCAGTTATCATTGTATTAGGCAGAAGCTGTGAATCAAGGTATCTAAGACGGGCAAGTGCAGAGATTGTGAAGTCAGCAAGATTACTCAATCTTGATACACAGGAAAACATCCGCGGGCCAAAAGACCATTCCAAGAGCTTCACTGCGACTTGATTGGACCCATCAAACCTAGAAGCATTTATCATGAGGCCTATATTCTAACCATTGTTGATAGCTGCACCAGGTATATGTCTGCCATACCCATGAAGGACAAGAGCCAAGTTGGATCCACACTTCAGTTCTTAATCAAGATGGAGTCAAAAAGGTTTGGTTACACACCCATGATTCTTTACTCCAAAAGGGGGACTGAATTTTTAAATGATTCAATGAGATTATTCTGCGCAGAAAACAAAATCAAGCAGACTTTTGCTGATCCCTACACACTGCAGCAAAAAGGCCTGGCAGAAAGATTCAACCATACAATACTTGAATGCCTTCAAACTGTGTTATTTGATGGAGGATTGCCCAACAACTACTGGGGGGTTATTCTCAAGGCCTGTGTCCTGACGATAAATCAAATTCCTTTGCATAGGTTGAATCAATCTCCCTACAAGCAATTCAAAGGACAAAAGATTGAGCTGAGCTATTTTCACCCTATTGGAAATCCACTCACTTTTATTGCTGGGGAAAAACCCCCATCTACTAAGCTGGAACCTTGGGGTTCTTTTGGAAAGTCAATAGGTTACAACAAGGATCTAATGTTGTATAAGGTTTTCACTGAGGATAACAGAATAATAGACACAAAGAGCATCAAGTTCCTTGATTTTGAGACCTCAGTGCCAAAATGTAGTCCCATGCTAGATATCAATCCTGTGGATCTGGATCCCTATACACCTGTGAATCCAAGTCCAAGTCTTCTTCCATTGGGTACTCTTGAAGGTGAGACAGCCTCAGTCCAGACAGATAACCACCCTCATTCTCAAACTCACAGACGCGATTCAAACAATGGTTTGGGGGATGAAGAGGTGACAACCCACCAAGAATGCTCCGACTCATCTGGTCAGTCTCTGAGCCCAGCGGATACTACCGCTTCTACCTCTCTGAGGAGTTATGATCTGAGGGAGCGCACAGAAAGCATCAAGCCACCGCATTACTTTCAAAGTAACAAGTTAAATTTTGATTGGAAGGTTTTTTGCAGGACATAAATAGAAGACATCAAGAGTCAGGAAGTTTGGGAATATTACAATGGTACTCCTGACCATTTCTTAAGAACCATGTGGGTGGATAAGGTGAAACCTGCAACACTTTTGTTGGCTAAAAGGAAGAATTCAGGGCTGTAAATCATGGGTAACCTCCAAACGCCGGGGATAGACTTTGGAGATACCTTTGATCCTACAGGAAAGTTTGCTACGCTGCTTCTCCTTCTTATTTACAGACTTGAGCGGAAACTGAAAATTTGCCAATTTGAAGTTAAGGCGGCTTTCTTATTTGCTCCTCTTGCTGAGGATATCTACATATTACAACTGCAAGAATGGAACCGTGGATCAACCTTCCTAAAGCTGCAGAAGTCACTATATGGGTTACTCAGGCTCCGGCAAACTGGTTCAAAATGATGACTGGCTGGCTGAGTTCCATAGGGTATAAAGAGTTGGCATTGGACCCATGCCTGTACACTCACAAGTTCAAGCAATATGCATTATTTTTTCATGTGGACAATCTTGTTGTTTTGGGGGAGGTGGAATGGTTCAAGGTTCTTTTTCTGCATCAATTTCCAAGATCTTCCTCTCACAATCCGGACACTGTTCTTGGCATGGAGGTGTCCGCTGAGGAAGGAAGATTAACACTCAATAAGCGGTCACTCATTGTGGACACCCTGGAAGAGCTTTGGCTTGCGTCAAGAAGGTCTTTAATCACTCCTCTGACACCTGGTCTGCAACTAGTACAAGCCACGGACCAGGACCATGAAGAATTCAAGAGGCTGGGAATCAATTATAGGCGGTTCACAGGGATCTTAAATCACTTATCCTGCAGAACCCGTCCCAATCTCTCTGAAGATGCATCTATATTGTCCAGGTTCAATCAAAGGCCAGGAATTTCACACTGGAAGGAAGTGCTGCATGTCTAGAAGTACCTGGGGGGAATGGTTGAAAACTCCCTCAGCCTAAATCCTTGCGCGGATGGCAAGGGTCTTGAGGTTTACTCCAATTCAACTTTGGCAGATAATCCAGACACAAGGCAGACACAATCCAGATTTCTTGTCAAATTGATTTCATGCCTGGTTGCATGGAAGAGCCCTAAACAGACAAAAATCACTCTATCTATGACGGAAGCCAAACTAAACGCCTTGACTGATGGAGCTCAGGATTCTGTGTTGCTTAAATCAATCATGGAGGAGCTATGGCAAATACAAATCCCTCCTACATCTTTTTTGATTGACAACAAAGGTCTGTAGGACAAGATCGGGCAATTTGGTTCAAACTCAAAAACCAAGCACATCAACTTGAAGGTGAAATGGATCCAGAAGCACTAAAAGAAGAATGAGCTCCAATTTCACCTCATTCCGTCTGAGGATATGGTTTAAGATGTTTTATCAAATTATTCAGGCAGAAGGATGATTGATCTTCTTATGAAACATGTTTTTGATCCGCACCAAATTATGGGGTGATGTTGAATATAATTTGTCTTCCTATACTTGGTTATTTGTTCTTTTATGCCATTTTCTTTATCATCTTATTTATGTAGTTATGTCTGTGAAACTCTGGTCTCCTGTCTGTCACCCTCTCAAGAAACCTATGCAATCTCATAAATCTCACCTGGGGCTTTTTCCTCTATTCATTATCATATTCAATAACCCGGGGTTGCTCTCAATTTTAATACTTAATCATGGAAGGTCTAGGAACATTGCACCAAAACTTGTTGACTTTCTTTTCCTATTCTGAAGAGGCCTTCAATGAATGTTGGAAGTATATACAAAAAAAAATCTTCAAAGAAAAAAGACCATACAACCAGGAGGATAATCCTAATTTTGTACTGATCTTTTCTAAGGGTGACCAAGAACAACAACAACACAAAATAATAATATGGGTTTCTACAACAGAGATAGAGAGAGTGGAGTTGCTAGATATTATTACTTCTATAATTTAAGATACTGATTACTTTGACATTTATGAAAGTGCGGCTATGAATCTTTTCTTGATCTATGTTTCATCTGATAATGTTCTAATCAATTGTATTTCAGTCTCTGGTATTGCTTTAATAAGAAATTTAGAATTTTTCAGTCTATCTTTCTTTGAAATAATGATGATGATGGTACTGATAATGTTTGATAATTATTGGCCCACAATCTTAGTCAAAGAGAAGTACTTAAAGCAAAAGAAATGCCCAGACAGTAATGTCTTATTATTGATCCTAAACATGAGACAAAGGCAATGGCAAACTTGTGAATGTGAATGAATTGGTGAATTAATGGATGGAAAACAGCAGGGAAAAGAGCTTCTTAAATACAAAAGATGGTGCTCATGTGGAGCTCATTTAAGGACAAGCAAAAGGCTAAAATTCCTTCCCAAATGTGCTCTACAGGCTCTACAAGCCTTGCTACTTGGTCTGGGCTTACTCAGCCCACTTGACATTAGTCCCTGAACCCTTATGACCAGCCTGCACCGGTTGAGTTTGGTGTTTCCACCCTTACTGGGCTGAACCAGCCCTTGTTGCTGTTCAGACCCTGGCTGGTTGTCTATTACAACCTACCTATGTTACCTTGTTACATCTCACTTTTGACCATGATTACCCTTTCTGTACACTCTTAGGCCTGGTTGCCTCCTGCAACCAGGCCCCTGTCCCTCAAAATTGCCAGGGTGGACCCAGAATCCCTCTTGGTTGGGCAAAAATCCACAGGAGGGGGGGTGTAACTGGCGGACATGCGCCCCCCCTCTCTCTCAGCTAGGTGACAAGCAGGTGTGATGGAATCCCCTGCTGGTTGCCTGGAAAATTGCCTGCCCCAGGCCAACAGGAAATGATTGTGGGCCGGAGGGGGATCAGGTCCCCCCAGCCCGTGGCATCTCCTCCTTGGTAACAGGGGGAGGAGAGCGCCCCACTTGCTCTCAAGGTGGGGGGGTGATCAATTCCTCTCCCACCTTGCTGGTTGCTTTGTTGCAACCAGCCTGTTTGGTTCCAGACCAACCAGCCTCCTATCCTCCTTGCAACCAAGCAAGGGGAGGGAGGGAGGCCAGGGCCACCGGCCCCGGCATCCGCGACCAACCAAGCAATGCAACTTGGGCCGCGGCCCCGCACACAAGCGGGTGGGGGAACTCCAAACAGAGCCCCCTGCCCCATACAACAGCCCCGCAACGGGCCCAGGTGAGAAACAAGCGGCCTCAAGTGGACCGCGACACAGGCGGTGGCCCCAATGGGCCACTGCAGCCCAAATGCCTCCAAATACATACTTTGGCGGGCCAGCCCGTCTTGCCAAGTATGTCCAAAATAAACCTTGGGCCCAGTTATGCCCAATAAGCCCATCCACCCTGGCAGGCCTGCAAGGGCCCATTTCCCAAAGGACCTGGAAAACATGTTTTGGTGCCCAAATTCCCAAACCAGCAACATCCACATAGGCCCACGTTGCCCACGTGATTTCAAATGGGCTGTGGAGGCCCATTTCTGTATCCCATTTGTATGAAACACTACCATGCAAATTATCTGAGTGCATCTGTATTTTAAAAACCCCCCTAGATGCTTTTGAAGCCCAGCAATCCAATTCAGTTGATGCGGAGGACTTTACTGTGGATTTTCAGTCTAGAAGTAGGGACCTTGAAGAAAACTTGGCGTTGGAGTGGCCCCCATCTGATGAAAAGGAGGATATTCAAACACAATCAGCTACAATCACTTCTACTTTGGAATTGATTGATGATGATGACCTGAGAATTTAAAGTTTAATGTATTTCAAAACTGAGACCAATGGAACCAGGAATTTCTCTGATGAGAGAAAGCAACAATAATAAATTAACATGCGAGAGGCAAGATGGTATGGTTAATGGTATGGTTAGAGAGGAGAAGCATAGACAAATGAGAACATGAGTTATAATGAGGAAATCAGTAGACATGAGATGATTCTCACATCTGATCAAATAAAGATACCTATGTCTCAATGTATTTTGAGCTTTTGAGACATATTCAGGAGATTGAGTGCTTGAGATGAATCAATGATGATGAACTTCAGATTGGATGATGGATAAAGAAGTTGAGGTTGAGAGTGTGGGTTCTGGAGATGATGATAATAGCCAATGGTGATATGATGAGTTGTTTGAGAGAGGGGATGAGTTTGGTGAGGAGGATGTATAACTTCAATTGATGAATGAAGCAACAAGCTGTGACAAATAACAACAAAGATGGAGTTCAGAATGAGGAACAAGATTGGTAGATGGTGAGACGTGGAGAGATTGGGAAAACCAACACGACAAGGATGTTACCCAAGTAGCCTATGGCTATATGAGAGGGAATGAAGAAGACATGACTGGGCTGGATTGGGAAAGGGTGTTTTGATGAGTTGCATTATGTTCTGATGAGTTGGGTCCAGAATGATCTTCAGTCAAAGATGGTCTTACCAATAGAGGACAATGCGTGCTTTGATGACCAAAGTTTGAGGGCTGGGGTTCGTAGATGACTGAATGGAATGAAAGCTTTCGAGAAGAAGAAAGGAAGACAAAGGAAGACAAATGAAAAACAGAAAGAAATAGAAGAAAGAGTAAAACAAAAAGAGGAAATCAAGTTGGTGAGTTTTGTTGGTGGTTGGTTACCTCTTCAGTGTTTGTTTGAAGTGGGGTGCTTTCCAGAGCTAGACTTCAGATCAATATGAGCGCACCCGCGGGTACTGCGGCCGTGAGAGAAAGAGTTGTCTGTGGGATTTATGAGTTCATTCTTATGATGCTCATCCCTCAATCATCTTTACACTCCCCTTGACTGGAGATTGGTCCAATTCCAGCTCAAAAATTAAGTTAGTGAATTTCTCCAGTTGGCGCAGGTTGACAGCCTTGGTTAGAGGCTTGGCAATCATTTCTTCAGCATCTATAAGATGGATGAGAAGTGATCCTTTGTTTAATCCTTCCCTCAGTCCTTTGGTTTTGAGATCCATGTGGCAAGTCTTAGCGTTAGATCCAAATCTTTTCAGTTTGTCGTCTACACCTTTATTGTTGATGTAGTGTTTTGAAGATGATAGTGTTGACTGGAAGATTTCTCTTAGCAGATGTCTGACCCATTTGCTTTCAAGGTATGAATCCAGCAGTTAGTTGAGTTCTGCTTCAGTGGACAAGTATGTGATGTTTCTTTGTTTTTAGCTGTTCCACTAGATAAGGCTGAAAAAGGACATACATAAGTAACCTGATTGAGACTTGCGGCTGGTTGGGTCCTTGGCCCATGAGGCATTGCTGTAATATTCAATGGGTTCTTTTGATTCATTGTGGGCAAGTTTTAACTTCCAATGTTTGGTGTGATTTAGATATTGCCAGGTTTTCTTTAGTTCCCTCCAATGCGAGAGACCGGGTTTGTTCTAGAATCAAGCCAGGCTGGAGACTGGGTAGCTGATATTGGTGCGAGTTTGACTAGCAATGTAGTTCAGGAGCCCGATTTCAGACTTGTAATTTATGTCAAGTTTTTTGAAGCCTTCAAAGTCTTCATTGGATGCTTCACTCAACTGTTGATGTGGCGTCAAAGGTGTGGTTGATGGTCTGGATTCTAGCAGACCGATTTCCTCTTGTCCGTGAATGATGTGTCTGGGTTGACTGAGCAGAATGCAGTTGGAGTCTTGTTCAAACTTCATTCCTAGTATTGTGTCCGGTTTGTGGGCTTGAGAGCCCTTGAAATTAGTCCTGAATTTGTCGTCAAAATTGTCGCCATTGCCGACCAGGATCACATTGTCTACATGGAAAAATAGAAATGACTTGCCGTCTTTCAATTTGTACAGACAGGGATCACTGTCTGATTTGTTGAACCCAACAGATTTGATCCACTCCGTAAAGGTGCCGTACCAATTTTTAGGCAACTGTTTGAGTCCATATAGGCTCTTCTTGAGTCTCAGGAATTGACATGTTCTCGGACATCCCTGTGGTGTTTGAATGATAACTTCTTCATCCAAGGGCGCGGGCAGAAATGCCGCCTTTACATCATATTGTTTGATGTTCAGTTTATTCTTCAAGGCGAGCAAAAGAATTGCTCTTAATGAGGCTATCTTACCGGTTGGAGCAAAGGTGTTGTCAAAGTCCAGGCCATGAATTTGGTTGAACCCCTTGACGCAAATCCGTGCCTTGTGTATAACAGTATTGTTGTGGGAATCATCCTTGATCCTGAAAATCCATGTCATGTCCAGTGGATTCATTGGAGTTTCACCCTTGTAATCCTCCCATACTTCAAACAATTTGCACTGATCCATTTCTTTCTTTATGGCTGCATCCCATTTAGGTCTGTCCGTGCATTGTCTGGCTTGTTTGAAAGTTTTTGGTTCAAAGTAATGATGGAAGCCATATTGTTGAGGGGGTTTGATGGAAGATCTGTTGCGAAGGGATCTTCTGATTGGTCTTTCAGCGGTTTCTGGAGGTTGAACTGCTTGACAGGGAGGTTGATGTCTACTTGGCGTGTCTTCTGAGCTAGATTCTGACTTGGAGACGCCGCTTGACACTTCTTCTTCTGAAGAATTTACTTCAGCTGGAGGATTACAGTAGTTCATTCAATCATTGATAGGATCATTGCTAGTTTTGACAGGTTCTTCAGTTATTGATGGATCCTTATCAATCATTTCATTGGTGTTGAAATCAAGATCCATGGTTGATTTGATCCCTAGCTGGTCCACCAAGTGCTTGAGAAAACGGACGTGTTTTGATTGTAGAATTAGCCTGTTAGGCATAAGGACTTGGTACAAGAGAAATTCAGGGTTATACCCAATGAGCTTTCCCTCTCTTCCCTTGGGTTCAAATTTTGCGCCCTTTATTCCTTTTTGATTCAACACTACCGTGGTGACTCCAATTGGTTGAAGATAGTTGGGAGGCAATTTATTTTTTTGGATGAGTTCCCAAGGAGATTGGTCCTGACCGTCTTTTGGGATTTGGTTGAGACTGAGACAGCAGGACTTAAGAACTTCCAACCAATACTTTTGAGGTAGGTGGGCGGAGCTCAAGGTTGACCTGACGCTTTCAACATTGGTTCAATTCGCTCTTTCAGCTCTGCCGTTGTGTTTGGGGTGATACGGTTCAGTTACCAGTTGGTTAATGAATTTCTCCTTAAAGTATTTTACTAACCTTGTGTTAAAAAATTCCAATCCCCCGTCTGAAAAAACCGTTGAAGGGTAGTACCCGCAAATGTTCTTTTGTTTCTCTATAACTTCAATTAGTACTGGAGTTACATCGTCCTTTCCATGAAGGGGAATGCCGGAGAGGTAACCGGAATGGTTGTCCACGACAGTTAGTATATATTTGTCATGTCTGTGCGATTCTGGCGTAATTGTTCCAATGACGTCAAGATGAATTTTTTCAAAAGGTTTGGTGGAAGAGGTGGAGGTTGCTTTGAACGGGCTCTTGGGTATTTTGCAAATTAGGCAGTCCTTGCATTTGAAGTTGCCTTTCTCGGACAATTTGAGTTGGATTCCCTTGATTTTAGCAAGACGACCAAGCAAGGCATGGCCGTAGGAGAGATGAAGGTCCTTCAGAGTCCTCAAGTCTTCATGGGTGGTCCGGTAGCACTTGTCATTGCCAATCTTACGTGGTTGATCTAGGACGAAAAGATTGTCAGTGATTGACCCTTGACAGATCTTTTTGCCAGCCTTGTTAAGTTTGAAGTGGCCTGATTTGGCCTTCAGGGTGCAGCCTTGATCCAGAAGTTTTCCCGGGCTTACAAGATTGACTACAATGTTGGGAACAAATAGACAATTTGAAAATGTGATTGTTTGATCCCTCCAAGATAATTTGACTGTTCCAAGACCCAGGATAGGTAAGTTCGCTCCAGCCTTTCCAGTGGTTATGTGTTCTCCAGAGTAATTGTCAAGTGTGATGAAGAATCTTTTGTCATTGAAAATGTGAGCAGAAGCACCACTGTTGATCAGGATGTTCTTCTCTGCTCCAATTTTGGAGTCAATCCACCTGGTGAAGAATGCGTGGTAGTGAGCTGATTCTTGATTTTTTTTCTGCTTCTCCTTCCATTTGTTTTGATTTTCCCTCCACCAATTGGGAGCTTTCTCTGGATGAAGATGGAAGCATTCAGACTCCAAGTGGTTTCTGTCTTGCTTTGGATTGTGATACCCATCTATGCATAGACTGGATAAGGCGTTTTTGTCTTGGTTCTCATGGTGGTTAAGGCTGTGTCTGAAGTTCCTCGTGCGGTTCCTTTTTCGGAGCTTTCAGCCTTGACTTCATTATGGTATTGTACTAGATGGTTGCAGACAAACTCCACGGAGATTTGTTTGTTGGAGTGCATGAGTTGACGCTTCAGATCTTGGAGGGTTGACGGGAATTTGAACATAGTTAAGTATGCAAGAATTTTGTTGGGTAAATCAATGCCTATATCTCCCATTTTTTTGATGGAGGTTTTGACGTTTGTGACAAAGTCCAAGATCTTGTCTTCTTTGAAGGTGAGATGTAGAAAGTCATTGAATATTCTTGCTCAATTAGATGCCTGAGAAGATGAAAATCGTTCCTTGATTGATTTCCAGATGTCCTTGGCGGAGTTGATATTGGCCGCGCTGATAACATTGTTGTGAGTTATTGAGTCTACCTTGGAAATAAGCAGAATTTGAATTTCTTCATTGTCTAGAGAGGATAACGATTCAGAGGTTGACTCGAGTGCGTCCAATACTCCTCTGAGCTTGAGCAAGGCTTTCATTTTGTCTTTCCATATCCCATAATTCTCTTCCGTCAGTAAGGGCGTTGTCTTGAGAGCCGTTTTGAGCATGGCCTGTCGGAATGAGTCTGTCAAGAATCCCGGTCCTGATGCCATAGCTGTTGTCTTGTTGGTTGAGTGGAGCCTTTGGCTTTTAACCGTATAACTTCAATTGATGAATGAAACAACAAGCTGTGAAAAATAACAACAAAGATGGAGTTCAGAATGAGGAACAAGATTGGTAGATGATGAGATGTGGAGAGATTGAGAAAACCAACACGACAAGGATGTTACCCAAGTAGCCTATGGCTATATGAGTGGGAATGAAGAAGAAATGACTGGGATGGATTGGGAAAGGGTGTTTTGATGAGTTGCGTTATGTTCTGATGAGTTGGGTCCAGAATGATCTTCAGTCAAAGATGGTCTTACCGATAGAGGACCATGCATGCTTTGATGACCAAAGTTTGAGTGCTGGGGTTCGTAGATGACTGAATGGAATGAAAGCTTTCGAGAAGAAGAAATGAAGACAAAGGGAGAAAAATGAAAAACAGAAAGAAATAGAAGAAAGAGTAAAAAAAAAAAGAGGAAATTGAGTTGGTGAGTTTTGTTGGTGGTTGGTTACCTCTTCAGTGTTTGTTCGAAGTGGGGTGCTTTTCAGAGCTAGACTTCAGATCAATATGAGCGCACCCGCGGGAGCAGAGGCCCCGCAGGTACTGCGGCCGTGAGAGCAAGAGTTGTCTGTGGGATTTATGAGTTCATTCTTATGATGCTCATCCATCAATCATCTTTACAGGATGAAAGAGAATGGTGAGTCTGGAGAGCAAGGAAAGAGTTGAAGCAGAGAGAGAAAAGCGTGAAGGGGAAGAGAGCGGAGTGAAGGAAGCAGAAAAATCCAAGAAAGAAGCCCCTTCCAGAGTTCAGGAAGGCGGATTGTGGATTGTCAGGAGTCAAGTTGGAGCCGGGTTCCCTGGGGTTGAACAGACAGGTTGAGATTCAGGAATTTGGTGTATTTGCAGTGGTAGCATAAGGAGGAGTGTGGAAATTGAGGAGTGCAGTGATGACACACCCCCGTGATCAGATGTTAGGAGACATGATGGAAGAGGTTAAATTGATGACAGAACTTTTCAAAGCAGCTTTTTTCAGAGAATCAGCTAACATCATGTTAGAGGGAATGAGATTAGTGATGAGATTATGATTTCCCTTCTGTTCCCTAAGCCACTTTATCTGTGTGTTAATATTTTTGAGTCCTCCGTGATGGGATTCCTGGTTGACTAGATAATTCAGAGCTTTATTATCAATGGAAAATGCATGGGTGAGTTTTAGCAAAGGGCTCAAATCCTTTAGCAGTTGAGTGACCCATATTTTCTCCTGCTTTTCAAGAACCAGGGCCTTGAGTTTGCCTTCCGTAGAGGAGAGAGATATTGTGGATTGTAACTTGCTATGCTATGAAACTGGAAATATGTACAGTAGTATGAGATATTGGGTGTGACTTTTTCTAGTTTCAGGATCATTCCCCCCATTGGAGTTGCTATAGACCTCAATGTTGTACTGGAATTTTGGGTTTTGAAGTCGCAGGGCCAGGTTTTTGGAGGTTTTCAGGTATTGCCATGTGTTTTTGGCCTCTGTCCAGTGAGACATACCCGGTCTAATATTGAAGCAAGATAGATTAGAGACTACATATGAGATTTTGGGCCGGGTCCTGCTGGCTATGAAATTGAGAAAGCCCGTTGAGTACCGGTAATTGATGTTGAGTTGAAGGAAAGCTTGGTGATCATTGTCTGTTGCAGGGGAGAGCTTAAGGTTGGGAGTAATCAGAGTGTTGATAAGTTTGCATTCATCCAGGCCTAACTCAAGTAGGCCAGTTTCAATGTGATGTGGTTGATTCATCCCCAGACCTTCTTTGTTTGACACAAGGTGATTATCAAGGATCTTGCTCAATGGTCCATTGTGAGAGATGTTGAATCTGGATTTAATGTTGTCCCAGAATTCATCTGATTTTCCTATGATCAACAGATCATTGACATATACAAATACATATAGTAGCTTAATGTTGTTGATGCATAGACAGGAATAGGCGCTGGATGTTGTGAAACCTTGTTTGAGCAGCCACTTCTTCAGGGTTTAGTACCAACTTTTTGGTGCCTGCTTCAATCTGTAGAGGGATTTGTTCAGTTTTAAGTATTGAAAGGGAGAGTCATACCCAAGAGGAGTTTTGATATAGACATCCTTGTTAAGGGGATCATGGAGGAAAGCGGACTTGATGTCCATTTGTTGGATGGTAAGGTGGTGATGGAGAGCAAAAACCAGTAGGATGAAAAGGGTGGTTATGGAGCCTGTGGGTGCATACGTCTCTCCATAGTTAAAATACTCAACTTGTCAAAAGCCTTGAACACAAAGGCAAGACTTGAAGAGAATGCCCAAGTTGTCAGGCTTGTCCTTGATGCAGTAGACCCAAAAAGTGGTGAGAGCTCTCTTGCCGTCAGGTAGTGTGTGACAACCCTCCCAAACTTTCATGATCCCATTGAGTTCTTTTTTCATGGAATTGATCCAGTGAGCGCTATCTTTGGATTGGGTAGCCTCATCATAGGTTCTTGAAACTGATCTGGAAACAAAACCGTATCTTTGAGGTTTCTGGAGAGTAGAAAAATTGAGGAGCAGGTGGACAGGCTGAGTTGGCCGCATGTCAGGTGGTGTTGCATTTTCTGGAGGGGGCTCATCATTGGGCTGGTGGAGTGATGTTGGGGTGTTGTGAATTTTGTGACAATTTTGGGAGTTGTTTGCAGATGGTGCAGAGGTGAGAGAGGGAGGAGGATTGGATGGGTCAAGTGATATGAGAGTTTTTTTTGGGAAAGTGGTAGAGGTATCAATTTTGGGGGAATTAGAATTGAGAATGTCAGTGAGAAGTTTATCATTGTTTAGGAGGTAGTCAAATGGAGAATCTGTTATTGAGAGGGTATCAAGGGAAGAATCAGAGGGGAAGAGGCCTTCAAAAATTTTAGCGTGTTTGGAACAAACAATTTTCCGAGATCCTGGGCAGTAGACTCAATACAAGTTCAGATCCATGTCAAACCCAACTAAAATTCCTTCCAACCCCTTCTCTTTAAGCTTGCTGGAAAAGGAGGACTGATTGAGGACCACTGTTTTGGATCCAAGAACTTTTATGAGGTGAAGTTTTGGTGGTTTTCCAGTCCATAACTTGTGGGCAAATTTTTTTCCTTTTGCGGGAGAAATCATATTAAGTACTTGACAGGTGCTAGTAATTATTTCATCCCAGAGGAAAAGAGGTATCTTCATGTCTATCATGGTTGTTTTGGTTTCTTCAATAATTGATTGGTTTCCACTTTTGGCAATGGGATTGTGTTGAGGGGTGTAAGGTTCAGACATGGTGTGTTTCACACTGTTCTCAATGAAAAAGGAACTAAGTCAATGATTGACAAATTTGCCGCCATTTTCTGAGTGTAGATTCTTCAGCATCTTTCCAGTCTGATTCACATGGAGTTTGGAAAACTTGATAATCTTGTTGGTGAAGTTGGACTTATTCCAAATCGGAAGGCACATCTTGAGCTTGGAGAAGTTGTCCATCAGAAGTAGAAAGTACCTGAAGCCAGAGAGATAGGAGGGATGAATTGGTCCACACATGTCTGCATTTATTTTTTCAAAGGGGGTTTTGCTGGATAGTAGATGATTGGTAAAGGGTAATTGAGAAATATTCCCTTTTGCACACAAGACACAGTCAATCATGTCCCATTTGACATTGGGAAAGTCTTTGGACAGAAGATGGGTTCTTTTGAAGTGGGGATGACAGAAGCATTTATGGATGGTTGAAAGAGAGACAAACAAACAAGGTAAGTGTTGAAACAAGGATGGTGACTCCTCAATGCAGATTAAATTTTCCTCAATGGAGCAAGTAAGGATGTTCTTGCCGTTGAAGATGACTACAAATTTACTCAAGGAGAGGAGAGATAAGGAGTAGCCTTTCCCAATCAGTTGACCTAGTGAGACAAGGTTGATTGCTAGGTCTGGGACGTAAAGCAAGTTTTGTAGATTTAGAGTGGCAAGACTTGTTGTCAGCTTTCCAGTGCCAATTCCTAGTTAGGGAATCGGAGCATTAGGGTTTCCTGTTTGAATTTTGGTATTGTTGGGGAGGATTTGTGAGAAGAAGTTGGAATTGTTGAATATGCAGTTGGAGGCCCCCAAGTTGAGGAGAATTCAATTTTTATTCCATGAGCGGGAACTGACCATTGCAAAGTTGTATGCTAGATGAGTGGAGGAGTTTTTCTGAGGTTGTGAAGTAGAAGAGGATGATGCAGATTCCAATCCATTGTTCTTTCCTCCTGCATTGGGTTGAAGATGAGGATACAGCCACCAACATTTTCTACAATCATGATTGGCCTGTGGATTGTGCCATGTGGACCTGCACTTGATGACCTTGCTACAATTCAACATAGCCAATGCATAAGGGTTTGCTACTACTTCATTCTTGACCTGATTGAGGTGTCAAAGCACAAGATCCCCATGAATTTTTGTGTCTCCAAGAGAGTGGGTGATGGTTGTCTTGAGATGATCAAGTTGAGGTGGAAATTTGTAGAGAAGAAGGTAGGCAACTATATCATTGTCCATCTGAATCCCAATCTTGGCAATCTGAAGTGGGCATGCCCTTGCATTGGTTATGATTTCTCAACTTTATTGCGGTAAAACTTTAGGTTGAGGAAGTTGAAGAAGACCCTTGACCAATTAGCAGTTTGGGATGAAGTGTAGTATTTTTTGATGGATTTCCACAGTTCAATCCCATTAGTGAGGTGATGATCTTTTACACAGTTGATGTATGTTTGATTTTCTAGTTTTTCCAGGAGGTATCCAACAATTTTATGGTTCACATCAGGGGGACATTTTTGGGTTTGGATGAGTTGAGCCAATGGGAGATGCCCTTGAGGGAGAGAATGGTATGAATCTTTGATTGCCATAGGGAGAAATTGGAGTCTGACAATGTAGGGATTGAGTCGGAGTGTTTTCAAGAGATTCTGGGTAGATTCCATTGGTCTGTAGAGATTTTTTGCTTGGTTTTGCTCTCCAGTGCTTTTGGCTTTTAACTGTGATGACCTGATAATTTAAAGTTTAATGTATTTCAACACTGAGACAAATGGAACCAGGAATTTCTCTGATCAGAGAAAGCAACAATGATAAATGAACGGGAAAGAGACAAGATGGTATGGTTAATGGTATGGTTAGAGAGGAGAAGCATAGACAAATGAGAACATGGTTTATAATGAGGAAATCAGTAGACATGAGATGATTCTCACATCTGATCAAATAAAGATACCTACGTCTCAATTTATTTTGAGCATTCAAGCCAGATTGAGGAGATTGAGTGTTTGAGCTGAATCAATGATGATGAACTTGAGATTGGATGATGGATAAACAAGTTGAGGTTGAGAGTGTGGGTTCTGGATATGAGGATAATAGCCAATGGTGATATGAGGAGTGGTTCAAGAGAGGGGATGAGTTTGGTGAGGAGGATGAAAGAGAATGATGAGACTGGCAAGCAAGGAAGGAGTTGAAGCAGAGAGAGCAAAGCGTGAAGCGAAAGAGAGTGGAGTGAATGAAGCAGAAAAATCCAAGAAAGAAGCCCCTTCCGGAATTCAGGAAGGCAGAGCGCAGATGGTCAGGAGTCTAGTTGAAGCTGGGTTCCCCAGGGATGAACAGACAGGTTGAGATTCAGGAATTTGGTGTATTTGCAGCGGTAGCATAAGGCGGAGCATGGAAATTGAGGAGTGCAGTGATGACAGATGAGTCAAACCAAACCTTGAAAACCCCCTTCTTCTTTGGATTGCTCTCTTCCTGGGTTAGAAGATCTTAAAAACCTTGGAGATGGGGAAGAAGATACTACTTGGTCTCCATTACCCTCAACATTGGTTCAAGTAAGGAACTAAGTTCTTTTCTCTTCTGTCTTGTTAATCCTGACTGATGTATATTGTCAAAAAACAGGCTCATCCATTCTTGAATGGCCAAAAGCTCAAGCCAATGGGGACTCCCATATCACCGTTGAATACTAGTGTCAAATTTGAGACTCAAACCTCCTCTGCCAAGGATAAGCAAAAGGCCTCCAATTCCATCAATTTCAATCCCAAAAGTCATCAAAAGAGGAGAAACACTTCTGGTTTTTCAGGCTTTGAAGAAATCATGGAGAAGTAAGATTTGTGTAATTCCATTAATTGAATATCCTTGCTTTTAAAATCATGCTCATTGCCATTCCCCTCCAAAAAACACTGAAATCACAAATTGAATCAGATAAAATTGAGTTGGAAAAGTAAAAGTGGGATTGTCAACTGGCCATGGATGTTCAAAAGCAGAAAGACAAGAGTTTGGCTCATCAACAAAAATTGGATGCTGAGTGGAGGTTGAAACAAGCTGAGCTAGAGTTTCAAAAAGAGGAAAAGGAGAAGGATTGACAGAAAGCACAACTGGAAAAGGAAAGGGAACAACTGGCAACAGAAAAAAAGGATAAGGCATCAGTAGCTGTTGCTTGCATTGGTAGCAGTAGAACATTATATGAAATACAGAATATTACTCAAATTCTGGGCTTGTAAATATGATTCCATGGCTCAAACAAAAAAAAACAAAATTATTTATGATTACAACAACATTTGAGAGTATTCTTAACCCCACCAACATACAGATTTTTTTTATTCTTTTTCTAGAGTAAATTTGGCCATTTTTCAAGTCACTGCAAGTGTTTTGTGTTTTTTTGTTGATTTGCATTGACATTTCCATTCTTGTATGAGTGGAAGTCTCCACAGAAGGAAAATTACAGTGCTTGTACTTATTGGCTGCCCAAACCATTTTGACTATACCTTTTTTCTTGAAATAAATTCCAAAGCCAAGTTCTGGAAAAACAAATTGGCCATCAGATACTTTATATTTGTCTGTGTTTTCAATAAGTCATCCATTGGATTTCTTGGTTGGAACCACAAGTAAAAAGGAATAGCCAGATATGTTGCCTTTATCCACGTGAGGAGATTTGTAAAAAGAAACAGAGGTGAAGGTGATGTGTGGAGCGCAGTCAAAAGGAGTGATCTGGGATCCAAATTCCAAGGAAGAGAAAGAAGGGATATTGTTATCCAAAATTATTTGATAGTTGGAATTGTGTGCTAGTCTGGCTGATTCTTGGAACATTTGGCCTAGAATTTGTGAGACTTTTTTGGACTTAAGGTTGACATAGGCATACTCTTGAGGGGAAGATCCAACAGAAAATTTATTCACATAATGGCCAAATAACTCTGAAGGGTGCATTGATTTTTGCCATCCAATTGCCCACATTTTACCACCCCAAGATCTTGAGGGACCCAGCGGATTGAAAATTTTTTTTGAATGGTGAAGGAAATTTGTGAAAAATTTGATGTCCTTTTTATCTTTCTCAGATAGTTGACCCAAAGGCACAAATTCTATTACTGAAACCAAAGCCTGATAATCAGATTGATTGAGGACAATTACCTTTCCACAGTGGGATAAATTGAACTGTTTGATTGTCTGTTTTTTGTTCTCAAACTCTTCCTGGGTGGGTTTTTGACTATTCTTTTTCTTTTCAGCAACAATGGATGGGTACAGATCCAAAGGAAAACGTTTTTGACCAGACCAGAAAATCTTTTCATTAACACCTTCCTCTGAAACTTCCAAAGACATTTTGGAATCTCTCATTTGAATCCTCTTTTGGTGATGGGCCCTACCCTTCCCACCTCTCTTTATGTTTTTCAATCAATCTCCTTCAATCTTGATCCCTCCCAGCCATATACTCTGATTGGGGTGAGGAACAAGATGGGATTTGATTTTTTGTGTACAATTATGAGGGGGGTTGGGAAGAATGGGTTGTTCACTGATGGTGGTCAAATGATTGAAAAAAAATCAGCAAAATTCACATTATTGGTGACAAATTATTTGATTTCAAAAATAAAAATGAAAAATGAAAAAAAAACTAACAGCAGGAGTTCAATAGAGTGATTGATCCGCTCCAAACAGACCTAAAAAGAAAAAAAGATCAAAAACAAAAACAAAAAAAAAAATTGAGGTCTCCTCCAAGCAACCTCAAAAAACTGCAGCAGGAAGCCACTTTTGGTCCAGTAAAAACAGAGCTAAAAAGAAAAAAATAACAAAAGAAAAGAAAAGAAAAGCAAAAAACATGGTTGGTCAGCTACAAGCTACCTCAAAAAACTGGGGCAGGACAATCAATTGATCTTTTGAAAAACTAGCCATTGAGGTGAATGAGAGGATTGAGATGGAGAATATGAGAGATAAGGATCAAGGGAGGTGGTACCAGAGAGCAGTGGTTGAATCTTTCAATAAGTGACGTTTAGGACTCCAAGATACTGGGGTACAAATGCTACCAGCTCAGGATGATCCCTTTCAACTGCTTCATAAAACGTTTTTCACAACTGACAAGAGGCTAGATGGCAGACTCCAAGGTGGTCAGTGAGCCGTAGTTTTCCAATTCTGTGAAGTATAGACAAGAACAAGAAGAGAAAAATAAAATTGACACACCTTGCAAACAGCACGTCTAGAAAATCTAAAAATGGAGTGATGGCCACCCACTTGGTTTTCAAAGGGCTCAAGGGGTACGGTGAGTGAGATTAGATTGTTAACAAGTCAAAGTTTTTGGGAGGCAGATTGGTTGTGGGAAGAGTGGTTGAGAACATATGGGAGGAGGCCTGGGAGGAATGAGAGAGTTTTGAATCTGAATTATTGTCAAAGACAGGGAGAAGAAGCAATGGAGATGTTTGAGGGTTTGGATGAAATGGCATAGATGTAAACAACCCATCTAAGTTCTTGGTAAAAGTCTTTTTGAAATGAAGATGGCAAGGATGAAAATGATGATGAAAATGATGATCATGATGGTGTTGGTGGTGAGGATGGTTGAATAGGTGGGATTATCAATAGGATTTGGTTTCTAGTTTGTTCTGAGAAGAGAAAAGTACAAAACCTTTGATGATTTGATGATGTTCAAGTAATGAGTGTGCTTATCTGAAAAGTACAAGATTCAGATGGAATATGGCCATAAGGCTTGATAATAGAGCTCTCATGGCTTGATTGACTCCTGGCAAATTGATTACTGTGATTATGAAGTAAATCTGGACAATTAAAATCTCTCTGCGGTGCAACCTTGGGTTTTGAACCAAGTGGAGCAAGCTGTAATAAGTAGTAGGAGTGATTGAAAAGATCAGTTAAGTGTTTGGAGTGTACCAAAAGTTTGTGGGATTGTGGTGCATGTTTTGGATGACCTCTCAAGATTGAAGAGAGAAAATTAGAAGATCTGAGGGGCTAACCTTGTTTTGAGAGATGATTTGGATTGACCTAGAGCATGTTGGATAATGGGATGAGAAATTTGGAAAGGAGGGTGAGGAGACTGTAGGATTGCTAGGAGGGTGATGAGAATGGGTGATAAAACCAAAAGCTGGGTGATGGTTGGAATTGGAGGGGATTTGGGAGGAGGAAGAAAGGGAGCTCAGGTCTAGAGGATGGAGGGATTGGTCTTGATCAAGGGAGGATTCATGATAGGGACAAACCAAATTGGTTTTTGGTTTTCACAAGTTAAGATCTGAATGGGGGCAAGGAGAGATGATGAGTAGAGCAAAGGTGTTGAGGGGATGATGAGATAATGAATTGATCTTGATGGATGAAGTGGATGATAAGCTTTAACTAGATGATGAGGGGTGTGTGGGTAGTGATGGTAGAGAGGGATCTATCAATCAATTGGTAAATCAATGAGAGGATGAAGGGGAGGCGGGGACTCACCACAAGAAGAGGGAAGAGGATGAGGAGGGGGACTGGGCTGGATGATGGGACTGGGTGGAGCTGGGGGGTTGGTAAGGGTAAAGTAAGGAAGGGAATGAGCAAATAGGACCAAGCAAGATGGATTTAATGAGGGGAAGGGGACTCACCTTGAATGGTTGATGGCAGTTGGGTGGTAGTTGGAGCTCAGTTTGAGGTGGTAGTGTGGTTGGGGTGGATGGTGAGGTTGGTGGGTGAGGAAGCGGCAGGGTTTGAAAGGTGAGTGAGTGGGGTGGGTGGAAGGGTTGGAGTGGTGAGGTGGAGGGGAGAGGTGGGTGGGTTTTGTGAGTGGTGGGGGATGAGGTGGATATTTTTTGTGGTTTTTGTCTAAGTCCACTAAGAAAAAAAAGCTCAACTCAGCCTAGAAATCCAGGGTGAACAACCCAAACCAAAAAAATACGGTGAAAGGATTTTTTACCCATTTCAAAATCAAAAATTACTTATCAAAGGAAGCAAGGGTGAGAGGAAGAATCCGCTCTCTCATAGAAGAAGATGAGAGACAAGATGAGACAGGGATGACTTGAGGTGGATCAGGAATATCATCTTCAAATGTTTTGTCCCATTCATCTTTGATGTTGGCCAAAAGATTGTGAAGGATTTCACAAGTGATAATTCAGTTTGTGAGGTACTTCACGTCTTTGGGTTTTTTGAGCTGGTTTTTCATTTCCCTTAAGCTGGCCCATCTTTCTTTCAGGAATCCTATTGCATCTTCAATCTGAACATGTGATTGAGCAAAATGATAGTTGAAATCAGTTCTTTGTTGATCATTGGAAGAAACATTCCGGTAAGCTGGAACAACATATCTCCCACTAGCCAAAGCAGAATCAGCCAGAAGGTATTGACCTTGGTCAAAGTAGTTCTCTGGTTGTTGGGCAATCCTCATGCAATTGAACACATATGAGTCGTGAGAAGAACCTGGAAGGCCAGCATGGAGGGATATGAAATTCTTGTTTTTATCACAAACAAGTTGTAGGGCCACCAAGGATCTAAACAAAACAATGAAACATATTTGGTTGATGGTGTGATCAAAGGTGTTATCAAAGTCATTGGAAAACAAATGAATCAGTTGCCTTGTTTGCAATGAAAATAGTGGTTGCCATCTACCTTGGGTTTTTGACTCAAGGGGTGGTGGTTCCTTCAACAAACCCAATGAAACCAGGAAATCCTTTGGTCTCCATTACTTGAGATATCTCCTTGTGTTCTTCTTTAGTTGGCCAAGAAAGGACTGAGCAATGGAAAGATAGGATAGAAATCATGACTCTTTGGGTCTATGAGTCAATGGTTCCATAAAAAACTGAGAATAGAGTTTCTAATTGATGAATTGCTGCCCCATTTTCATTTGATCCCAATCTACAAAGAGCAACAGCCAGTTGAATAGCTGGATTCCATTGAGGATTCCAAGAATTGTTCTGGAAGATGTGGTGGTCTTCAATCATGTCCAAAAGTTTTATGAATGAAGGCAATAGAGTTTGGAACAGTTGCTGGAATCTTAAGTCGAGGAGGAGATGAAGCTTTTGCCTTTCATACATAGGGTTGTGGAGAGTTTTTCTTCTTGGAACCATGTATTGGTTTTTAAATAGAGAATTCAAAGCCAACCAAGTTGATTCCAAATTGGAGTCTGAATCAAATTTTGAATGGCAGTCAAATACTAACAATAGTTCAGTCAGCCTTTTTGCATTTTCAACTTTCTGCCGGGAAGTTTGATGGGACATGTTGAGAAAGATAGTAATTTGATGTGGGTTGATGAGATGATGATGGGATTTGTGTGAAGATGGAGATGTGAAGGGATAGAGATGTGAAGCAATGGAGATGAGATGTGTGTGATGTGATGGAGATGGGATTGGTATGGATTTGCTGATGTGGCAGTTGTTGTGGATGTGATGGATGGTGGATGGATGATGATGTATAAATGGCGGGTTTGATGTTTGAAATCCACCATTTTCATGAAACCTGCCATTTTGAAATACACCAGTTAGGGGGTATGTGTATTTCAGAAACCCACCATTAAAAATGGCGGGTATGCTAACTCTTATACGCCCTATTGTTTTTATATCTGTTATGGAGCTTGAATCCCAAAAAAATAAAAAAAGGAATGGCAAACAAAAGGATCAAAAAATTCAATGGAAATTTGATTATTTTGAATCTTTGGAATGAATTATTTAAGCTGTAAGAACACATCCACAAAGACCCAAATAAATGATACAAAGCAATTTCAATCTTTTATTAAATTTTCTTAATTCACCCTAAAATATTAGTTAAAAATTCAAAGGAAAAGATCCAAAAATACAATCAGAAAAAATTAATAAAAATTGAAATTAGAAAAATTTAAAAAATAAATAAAAAAAAAAATTGAAATAGAAAATAAAAATTGAAACAATAGAAAAAATATATAAAATATATGAAAAATTTATAAAATAAAAAAAATATATAAAAATATAAAAATATAAAAATATAAAAATATAAAAATATAAAAATATAAAAATATAAAAATATAAAAATATAAAAATATAAAAATATGAAATATAAAAATATAAAAATGAAATAAATAAATGAAAAAATAGGAAAATATCAAAATATAAAAATAAAAAAATAAAAAAATAAAAAAATAAAAAAATAAAAAAATAAAAAAATAAAAAAATAAAAAAATAAAAAAATAAAAAAATAAAAAAATAAAAAAATAAAAAAATAAAAAAATAAGAAAATAAGAAAATAAGAAAATCAAAAATCAAAAACTGAAAAAATGAAAAAATGAAAAAAAACAATGAAAAAATGAAAAAATAAATAAAAAATAAATAAATAAATAAATAACATAATAAAAAAATAAATAACATAATAAAAAAATAAATAACATAATAAAAAAATAAATAAATAAATAAAAAATGAATAAATAAAAAAATTAAAAAATAAAATAATAAAATAAAATAAAAACATAAAACCATAAAAAAATCAAAAATTAAAAAATTAAAAAATCAAAAAATCAAAAATTGAAAAATTGAAAAATTAAAAAATTAAAAATTAAAAAAGAAAAAATTAAAAAATAAAAAATGAAAAAATAAAAAAAATAAAAAAAAATAAAAAAAAATAAAAAAAATAAAAAAATAAAAAAATAAAAAAATAAAAAAATAAAAAAATAAAAAAATAAAAAAATAAAAAAATAAAAAAATAAAAAAATAAAAAAATAAAAAAATAAAAAAATAAAAAAATAAAAAAAATAAAAAAATAAAAAAAATAAAAAAAATAAAAAAAATAAAAAAATAAAAAAAATAAAAAAATAAAAAAAATAAAAAAATAAAAAAAATAAAAAAATAAAAAAATGAAAAAATGAAAAAATTAAAAATTAAAAAATAAAAAAATAAAAAAATAAAAAAATAAAAACATGAAAAAATAAAAAAATTCAAAAAATTCAAAATTAAAAAATTAAAAAATTAAAAAAATTAAAAAATTAAAAAATTAAAAATTAAAAAAATTAAAAAATTAAAAAAAATTAAAAATTAAAAAAATAAAAAAAAATCAAAATAAAAAAATAAAAAAATAAAAAAATAAAAAAATAAAAAAATAAAAAAATAAAAAAATAAAAAAATAAAAAAATAAAAAAATAAAAAAAATAAAAAAATAAAAAAATAAAACAATAAAACAATAAAAAAATAAAAAAAATAAAAAAATAAAAAAATAAAAAAATAAAAAAATAAAAAAATAAAAAAATAAAAAAATAAAAAAATAAAAAAAAATAAAAAAAATAAAAAAATAAAAAAATAAAAAAATAAAAAAATAAAAAAATAAAAAAATAAAAAATAAAAAAATAAAAAAATAAAAAAATAAAAAAATAAAAAAATAAAAAAATAAAAAAATAAAAAAATAGAAAAATAAAAAAATAAAAAAAAAATAAAAAATAAAAAAATGAAAAAATGAAAAAATGAAAAAATGAAAAATAAAAAAATAAAAAAATAAAAAAATAAAAAAATAAAAAAATAAAAACATGAAAAAATAAAAAAATTAAAAATTAAAAAATTAAAAAATTAAAAAAATTAAAAAATTAAAAAATTAAAAATTAAAAAAATTAAAAAATTAAAAAAAATTAAAAATTAAAAAAATAAAAAAAAATAAAAATAAAAAAATAAAAAAAATAAAAAAATAAAAAAATAAAAAAATAAAAAAATAAAAAAATAAAAAAATAAAAAAATAAAAAAATAAAAAAATAAAAAAATAAAAAAATAAAAAAATAAAAAAATAAAAAAATAAAAAAATAAAAAAATAAAAAAATAAAAAAATAAAAAAATAAAAAAATAAAAAAATAAAAAAATAAAAAAATAAAAAAATAAAAAAATAAAAAAATAAAAAAATAAAAAAATAAAAAAATAAAAAAATAAAAAAATAAAAAAATAAAAAAATAAAAAAATAAAAAAATAAAAAAATAAAAAAATAAAAAAATAAAAAAATAAAAAAATAAAAAAATAAAAAAATAAAAAAATAAAAAAATAAAAAAATAAAAAAATAAAAAAATAAAAGAATAAAAAATGAAAAAATAAAAAAATAAAAAAATAAAAAAATAAAAAAATAAAAAAATAAAAAAATAAAAAAATAAAAAAATAAAAAAATAAAAAAATAAAAAAATAAAAAAATAAAAAAATAAAAAAATAAAAAAATAAAAAAATAAAAAAATAAAAAAATAAAAAAATAAAAAAATCAAAAAATAAAAAAATAAAAAAATAAAAAAATAAAAAAATAAAAAAATAAAAAAATAAAAAAATAAAAAAATAAAAAAATAAAAAAATAAAAAAATAAAAAAATAAAAAAATAAAAAAATAAAAAAATAAAAAAATAAAAAAATAAAAAAATAAAAAAATAAAAAAATAAAAAAATAAAAAAATAAAAAAATAAAAAAATAAAAAAATAAAAAAATAAAAAAATAAAAAAATCAAAAAATAAAAAAATAAAAAAATAAAAAAATAAAAAAATAAAAAAATAAAAAAATAAAAAATAAAACAAATAAAACAAATAAAACAAATAAAATAAATAAAAAAAAAGAATATAAAAAATGAAAAAAAATAAAAAAAATAAAAAAAATAAAAAAAATAAAAAATAAATAAAAAAATAAAAATAAAATAAAAAAGATAAAAAAGGTAATAAAGGTAAATAAAGATAAATAAAGATACATAAAGATAAATAAAGATAAATAAAGATAAATAAAGACAAATAAAGATAAAGAAAGATAAATAAAGATAAATAAAGATAAATAAAGAAAGATAAATAAAGATAAATAAAGATAAATAAAGATAAATAAAGATAAATAAAGATAAATAAAGATAAATAAAGATAAATAAAGATAAATAAAGATAAATAAAGATAAATAAAGATAAATAAAGATAAATAAAGATAAATAAAGATAAATAAAGATAAATAAAGACAAATAAAGATAAAGAAAGATAAATAAAGATAAATAAAGATAAATAAAGATAAATAAAGATAAATAAAGATAAATAAAGGTTAATAAAGATAAATAAAGATAAATAAAGATAAATAAAGATAAATAAAGATAAATAAAGATAAATAAAGATAAATAAAGATAAATAAAGATAAATAAAGATAAATAAAGATAAATAAAGATAAATAAAGATAAATAAAGATAAATAAAGATAGATAAAGATAAATAAAGATAAATACAGCTTAATACAGAAGGGTAGGGGAAGGACCACTACCACCTCATTGAAATTTGGGTGGGGTTCAAACCCACTGCACCCCTTGCAGTTTTATTATAACTGCTGCAGCACTTCAGGTTTCAACATCATTGTTGAAACTTCTGCCAGGGAATTGCAGGGATTTTTAAAAAGATGTTACAACATGCTGCAAAAAAGCTGTTTCAAGAAGGATATAAAAAATCTGTGGAAAAGGCTGCAACGTTCTAATGTTGTGACTGAAAGAAGGGACTTCCCCCCTCCCCTCTGGCATTTTGAAAGGAGGGGAGGAACCTATCATTACTCACTGGTTGGCATGTTTTTAGATATCAATTTTTCTAAATTCAAGCATTTGGATTGGTTTTAGCATTATTTTTGGTGTGATTATAGCCTGGCTCATCAAGAAAGGTAAAAGCTCTTTCTTGAAAAATTCTCCAGTTCAGACCCTAGCCATGTGGCACAATTCTTTACATCATTTTGAAATATGCAATGAATAAACAATCCTTGCTTCTCTCTTCTTTCCTATTCCTCATTCTTGAGAAACCAGGTTTGGTTTTCCCAAAAGCTTGGAATTTTGGGCGATTCTTCCTGGTTGGCCAATGGTTTGAAGACAAAATTGGTTTGTGCTTCTTTGATTTGTTTGAAGTTTTCTTTGAGAAATGGTTGGTTTTTTTGATTTGACACCAAATTTCCATGTTTCTCTTTTTTTTAGAAAAGGTTTCTTTTTTTAAAAGGAAAATGATAAATTCTTAAATCAGTACACAACTCTTTAAGTTGTGTGCACAACTCAATGGGCCGTGTGGAATGCTACACAACTCAAATGGGCCATGTGGCAAGCTACACAACTCAAATGGACTGTGTTGCAAGCTACACAAATCAAATGGGCCGTGTGGCAAGCTACACGACTCAAAAGGGACGTGAGGCATGCTAGACGTCCCATTTGAGTTTTATGGAACGCTAAATAACTAAATCAAGTTGTGTAGCCTCCAATAAATAATAAATGATGAATAAAAAATAAATTATAGATTATAAATAATAAATAATAAATAATAAATAATAAATAATAAATAATAAATAATAAATAATAAATAATAAATAATAAATAATAAATAATAAATAATAAATAATAAATAATAAATAATAAATAATAAATAATAAATAATAAATAATAAATAATAAATAATAAATAATAAATAATAAATAATAAATAATAAATAATAAATAATAAATAATAAATAATAAATAATAAATAATAAATAATAAATAATAAATAATAAATAATAAATAATAAATAATAAATAATAAATAATAAATAATAAATAATAAATAATAAATAATAAATAATAAATAGTAAATAGTAAATAATAAATAATAAATAATAAATAATAAATAATAAATAATAAATAATAAATAATAAATAATAAATAATAAATAATAAATAATAAATAATAAATAATAAATAATAAATAATAAATAATAAATAATAAATAATAAATAATAAATAATAAATAATAAATAATAAATAATAAATAATAAATAATAAATAATAAATAATAAATCATAAATCATAAATAATAAATAATAAATAATAAATCATAAATAATAAATCATAAATAATAAATAATAAATAATAAATAATAAATAATAAATCATAAATAATAAATCATAAATAATAAATAATAAATAATAAATAATAAATAATAAATAATAAATAATAAATAATAAATAATAAGTAATAAATAATAAATAATAAATAATAAATAATAAATAATAAATAATAAATAATAAATAATAAATAATAAATAATAAATAATAAATAATAAATAATAAATAACAAATAATAAATAATAAATAATAAATAATAAATAATAAATAATAAATAATAAATAATAAATAATAAATAATAAATAATAAATAATAAATAATAAATAATAAATAATAAATAATAAATAATAAATAATAAATAATAAATAATAAATAATAAATAATAAATAATAAATAATAAATAATAAATAATAAATAATAAATAATAAATAATAAATAATAAATAATAAATAATAAATAATAAATAATAAATAATAAATAATAAATAATAAATAATAAATAATAAATAATAAATAATAAATAATAAATAATAAATAATAAATAATAAATAATAAATAATAAATAATAAATAATAAATAATAAATAATAAATAATAAATAATAAATAATAAATAATAAATAATAAATAATAAATAATAAATAATAAATAATAAATAATAAATAATAAATAATAAATAATAAATAATAAATAATAAATAATAAATAATAAATAATAAATAATAAATAATAAATAATAAATAATAAATAATAAATAATAAATAATAAATAATAAATAATAAATAATAAATAATAAATAATAAATAATAAATAATAAATAATAAATAATAAATAATAAATAATAAATAATAAATAATAAATAATAAATAATAAATAATAAATAATAAATAATAAATAATAAATAATAAATAATAAATAATAAATAATAAATAATAAATAATAAATAATAAATAATAAATAATAAATAATAAATAACAAATAATAAATAATAATTAATAAATAATAAATAATAATTAATAATTAATAATTAATAAATAGTAATTAATAATTAATAATTAATAATTAATAATTAATAATTAATAATTAATAATTAATAATTAATAATTAATAATTAATAATTAATAATTAATAATTAATAATTAATAATTAATAATTAATAATTAATAATTAATAATTAATAATTAATAATTAATAATTAATAATTAATAATTAATAATTAATAATTAATAATTAATAATTAACAATTAATAATTAATAATTAATAATTAATAATTAATAATTAATAATTAATAATTAATAATTAATAATTAATAATTAATAATTAATAATTAATAATTAATAATTCATAATTAATAATTCATAATTAATAATTTATAATTAATAATTAATAATTAATAATTAATAATTAATAATTAATAATTAATAATTAATAATTAATAATTAATAATTAATAATTAATAATTAATAATTAATAATTAATAATTAATAATTAATAATTAATAATTAATAATTAATAATTAATAATTAATAATTAATAATTAATAATTAATAATTAATAATTAATAATTAATAATTAATAATTAATAATTAATAATTAATAATTAATAATTAATAATTAATAATTAATAATTAATAATTAATAATTAATAATTAATAATTAATAATTAATAATTAATAATTAATAATTAATAATTAATAATTAATAATTAATAATTAATAATTAATAATTAATAATTAATAATTAATATGGTTGTGTACATGGGTACAAAAATCAAAAATTTCCATTATGGGGGGTATATACTCCCCAAGGGGTTGTGCGTGTTTAGAAAATCCGTTTGGAGTAGTTTATGGGCCCCCACGCGTTGAGGGGCCTCGATAAACTCCCACAGGTTTTGTGGGGCCCTAGAAGACTCCCACACAACTGTAGCTGTTAATTCAACATTACCCTTTTTAAAAACATTGTAAAGCTTGATCAACCAGTAAATTATCTGCTGAAGTATTGTGATCTTGTTTATAGAAACAGTGATCAGCTTGGTCAAGCATGTGGGTAACCCTTTCCAGAAATAAAATAAAATTTCAGATTTGCTTCATTCAACGCCAGACTTCAATGTTCTACCTTGAAAATATTAACTTAAAACCTACTATTATCCTTCATTACTAAATTATCCAATTTTTACTCCACATTTTGGACTGCATTGGGTTTGAAAAGTAAGTTGAAGAGTTTCTGCTCATATCAATTATAATTTTTGAGAATGAAGCTCAAGATTGTATTATGTATTAATTTGAGCTATTTTTTTGAGCCACTGTGAAGTCGCAACTCCCAAGAAGGAAGATGAATACACAAATTCTGGAAATTTGTTCTAGAAATTTTATGGTTTTTTATAGATGATAATTTATTTGAAAAGATTGGAAATAGGATCCAATTTTATGACAATTTTCTCTGATCAATTGATCAGGCTTTTTCATGCAAGGAGTTCCAGGAATCAAACCCCTTCTACAAGAACTAGAGGAATTTTGGTTAAGAGGCTCAATCAGGGCGGTCAGTAGTGTCAGGGCTTCTGGCTTGTTGTGTGTATCTCTATAAGCCATTTATCTGCCTCTGGTTGGGCAACTAATAGAAGAATATGGGGAGTCAATAGTGAGAAAAATATGGTTGGAAACCAAGAACAAGCTATAATCCATTTCAAAAATGAAGAATGAGTAATAGAAATATCAGTGTTTGAAACAAATATTAAAGGAGTCAGAAAGAAAAAAAACCAACGGAGTTATGACTGGCTAAATTTAGAAGTCAAGCTTAAAGAATCATAGAAATGAAACTAAGTAAGATATGACAATCTGATAAGGAAGTGAGTCAGTGATCAGATGCTAAGACAGGATGAGACAAAGTCAATGTAAATTGAGCCATAAGTGGGTCTTTCAAAGCCAGCGGTTGATGAATCAACAAGTTGCACTCAAGCGCCTTGAATGACCTGTGAGAGGGAGCATGTAAGCCATCTGGTGAGGAGTTGAGAAATTGCTGTTCTTACTTTGGTCAAGCTGGCTGCTGAATGGATTGAACCAACCATAGTTTTTGATATTGATGGGTTGAGTGTTGAGATGATAGATGGTTGGTTTGTAAGAAAATCAATGAATTTTAGATGGTTGTGCTTGATCAGGGATGATAGGATAGAGTGCAAGAGTTGATTGAGAATGAATTATTCTCAGCGGGAATCAAAGAGTACCTCCACGCGTCATTGAGTTTAGTTTAGCAATGAACAAAAATAAAAATACAAACATGAGAAAACAACCAATACACAACATTTTAAGGTGACAATCATAGCATAGAAACAAAATCAAATGATGAGTCAGATAACCAGTTGAAGAGATCTAAAAAGTTAATGAAATGAATAGAAAGTTAGAACAGAATTTAACACGCCCCCGAAACTCCGAACTCAATAGGGGGTATCAAAGTTAACCAAACCCGCCATTTTTTAATGGCGGGTTTCAACCCAAATCCGCCATTTCAAACCCGCAATTAAAAATCAAAAAAACCCACTTATTTCAGATCAGACGTGTCAAATTTAACCTGAAATAAGTGGGTTTTTTCAAATAAAGTATTTAAATGCTTCCACCACCTGTCCGAGTCATACACCCCTGTCTTCCCACCTCCTTCTACCTCTGACCTCATTGGAAAATTTTTTACCCCCACCCTCATCATAAAATTGATTGACCACTCTCATCAATTTATTGCTCTCATAACTTGATCACTCTCATCCACTTCATCGCTCTCAAAACTTCATCGCTCTTAAAACTTCATCACTCTCATCACTTAACCACTCTCATCACTTGATCACTCTCATCCACCTTATCGCTCTCAAAACTTCATCACTCTCATCACTTAACCGCTCTCATCACTTAACCGCTCTCATCACTTGATCACTCTCATCCACTTTATCGCTCTCAAAACTTCACCACTCTCATCACTTTATTGCTCTCATCACTTGCATAGCCCGAACTCTTTCAAATGGCCCCTCAGCAAACCTCCCCCCACAAGTCCAACAAACCTGAGAGAACATCGCCAAGGAACTCCACAAAAAACAATCCTCCCCCATCAGCTTCCAAGGGCTTAAGTCAGCTCAAGAGAGCTGATCACATCATCCTGGTAAACTGGCTGAAAATTCCCTCCAACTACGATGCCTGCTTTGGATCCAACAACAAAACACGTGTTCGCCGACCTCAATCCTCTAAGGTCAATTGTTATCTCCTGATGGCCAATGAACTCAAGAACAAAACAAAAGGTAGGCTGGATCTGTCATCCAAACAGATGAGGGAGCGGTTCAAAAACTATTGAGCCAAGTACAAAAAGGCCCACTCCATGTCTATCTCCACTGGCTTTGGTATCACCAACTTGGACAAAGCCAAAGGAATCAACTCGGTGGTTGATAAGTTGGACTCCATTTGTCCTTTTTATATTCAAATGGATGAAATCTTTTGAAAGAAGGCCAACATCAGCCCCCTAGCTGCTTTTGATTCCCAACAATCCGATTCCGTTGATGCCGAGGACTTGGCTGGGGATGCTCAGCCTACAAATGGGGACCTTGATCAAACCTTGGCCTTGGAGTGGCCCCCATCTGATGACAAGGAGGATATTCAAGCACAATTGGCTCCAATCACTTCTACTTTGGTATTGATTGATCAGTCAATCCCGACCTTGGATCCCTCACTTCCTTCCTTTGATTGCTCTCTTCCTGGGGCAGAACAACTGGAGAACTTGCCCAATGAGGAGGATGTTATTCCTGGATCACCGTTTCCATCAACATTGGCTCAAGTAAGGAACTAAATTGTTTTTGATTCTGTCTGGTTGCTCCTGACTGATTTACATTGTAAAAAAACAGGCTCATCCATTTTTGATTGGCCGAAAACTCAAGCCAATGGGGCCTCCCACATTGCCTTCAAATACTAGTGAGGACTTTCAGACTCAAACCTCCTCTGCCAAGGGTAAGCAAAAGGCCTCCAATTCCATCAATTTCAACCCCAAAAGTCATCAAAAGAGGAGAAACACTTCCAGTGTTTCGGGCTTTGAAGAAATCATGGAGAAGCGAGATTCATGTAAGTTGATTGATTCAATATCCTTGCTTTCAAAATCATGCTCATTGCCATTCCCCTTCAAAAAAAAGTGAAATCACAAATTGAATCAGATAAACTTCAGTTTGAAAAGCAAAAGTGGGATCGCCAACTGGCCATGGATGGTCAAAAGCAGCAAGCCAAGACTTTGGCTAATCAACAAAAATTGGATGCTGAGTGGAGGTTGAAACAAGCTGAGCTAGAGTTTCAAAAAGAGGAAAAGGAGAAGGATCGGCAGCAAGTGCAACTGGAAAAGGGGAGGGAACAACGGGCAAACAAAAAAAAGGATAAGGTATCAGTAGCTTTGGCTTGCATTGGCAGTGGTAGATCGGTAGAAGAAATACAGCAGATTACTCAAATGCTGGGCTTGTAAATATATTTGCATGGATGAAAGAAAAACAAATTATTTTTTACTACAACAACGTTTGAGAGCATTCTTAACCCCACCAATATACAAATCTTTTTTGTTTTTATTGATATTTTTTTCTCTAGAGTAAATTTGGCCATTTTTCATGTCCCTACAAGTGCTCTGAGTTTTTTTATTAATTTGGAGTGACATGGCCAATCTGGTATGGGTTGCTGTGTCCACAGCTGGAAATGTACATTGCTTGTACTTGTTAGCCGCCCAAACCATTTTGACTATACCTTTTTGCTTGAAATCAATTCCAAAGCCAAGGTCAGGAAAAACAAATTGACCGTCCGAAACTTGATATTCATCCGTATCTTCAATAAGTCAACCATTCGATTTTTTGGTTGGGACCAAAAGTAAAAAGGAATAGGCAGAGATGTTGCCTTTGTCAATATGAGGAGAATTGTAAAAAGAATCTGAGTTGAAAGTGAGGTGTGGGGAGCAATCAAAAGGTGTAGGCTTGGAACCAAATTCCAACGAAGAGAAAGAGGGGATGTTTCTGTCCTTCATGGTATCACGGTTTGATTCAAAGGCAAGTTTGGCCAAATTACAAAACATTTGTCCTAAAATTCGGGATACTTTGTCGGCCTTCAAGTTGAGGACAGCGTACTCTTGAGGAGAAGATCTAATGGATGATTTCTTCACATAACGTCTGAATAACTCCAAAGGGTTCATCAATTTTGGCCAACCAATCGCCCACATTTTTCCACCCCAAGATCTTGAGGGACCAACCGGGTTGACAAATTTTTTTGAACTGTGAAGGAATGTTGTCACAAAGTTGATATCTTTCTTATCTTGCTCAGATAGTCAATCCAAAGGCACAAATTCAATGACGGCAACAAGAGCATGGTGATCAGATTGGTCGAGAACAATAACTTTTCCATGGTGGAAGAAGTGGAAAGCTCCAATTGTCTGTTTTGCTTGCTTAAATTCTTCCTGGGTGGGTTTTTGAGGGTTGTTTTTCTTTTCAGCCATGATAGAAGGGTACAGATCCAAAGGGCATAGCTTTCGTCTAGACCAGGCAAACTTTTCCTTGATCAAGTCATCAGTCACTTCCAAAGAAATTTCCAAATCCCTCATTTGAGCCCTCCTTTTTCTACAATTCCTCTGCTTGCCACCTCTCTTTATGTTTTTCATACCATCTCCTTCCATCTTTCTCCCCCCCAGGCACTTGCTGCACCCGAGGTGAGGATCAAGGTGAAATTTGAATGGATGTATAACATTTTGAGTTTGGTAGGAATTGAAGGAATCAATATCAAAAAAGGGGTTGGAAAAACAAAAAGACCGGTCAAACAAATAAAAAAAAAAATGTCAGCAACGTTCTCATTATGGAAACGGTGGGATTAAAAAAATAAAAAAGAGATGAAAATCAACAATTCCTCTGCTTGCCACCTCTCTTTATGTTTTTCATACCATCTCCTTCCATCTTTCTCCCTCCCAGGCACTTGCTGCACCTGAGGTGAGGATCAAGGTGAAATTTGGATGGATGTATAACATTTTGAGTTTGGTGGCCAGTGAAGGAATCAATAGATATCAAAAGAATAGAATTAGATGGGGAGGAGTGGTAATGATGAGGAGCCGCAGCCGGCATCATACTAGGCGAACCAGAATGTCCCAGGACGTAGCTTGGTTGGCGTAAGACTTGAGAGAATGTGTTCTGGCCAAGCTCGAAAACCTAAAAAAAAAGAAAAAAAAAAAAAAAAACAACAACAACAACAACAACGGGGAAGTCAGTTCCTGTACCCTACAAAAACCCTGCATTGATTGGCCAATCGATTGCGAATCAATCGCTTGATCAATTGCCAATCAATTGCAAATCAATTGGGCAATTGATTGACCCATCAATTGCAAATTGATTGCCCAATCAATTGCAAATTGATTGCCCAATCAATTGCAAATTGATTGCCCAATCAATTGCAAATTGATTGCCCAATCAATTTCAAATTGATTGCCCAATCAATTGCAAATTGATTGCCCAATCAATTGCAAATTGATTGCCCAATCAATTGCAAATTGATTGCCCAATCAATTGCAAATTGATTGCCCAATCAATTGCAAATTGATTGCCCAATCAATTGCAAATTGATTGCCCAATCAATTTCAAATTGATTGCCCAATCAATTGCAAATTGATTGCCCAATCAATTGCAAATTGATTGCCCAATCAATTGCAAATTGATTGCCCAATCAATTGCAAATTGATTGCCCAATCAATTGCAAATTGATTGCCCAATCAATTGCAAATTGATTGCCCAATCAATTGCAAATTGATTGCCCAATCAATTGCAAATCAATTGGGCAATCAATTGGAAATTGATTGATCGATTGCCAATTGATTGCCCAATTGATTCGCAATTGATCAGGCAATCAATTGGCAATCGATCGCTTGATTGAGCAATTGATGGCCAATCAATTGGGCAATCAATTGGCAATCAATTGCTTGATCAAGCGATCGATGGCCAATCGATTGCAAATTTATCAAGCAATCGATTGCTCAATTGATGAGAGGAGAAATTGGAGGAGTGGAGGGGCTCACCTTGAGGGATTGACCTTGATGGATTGACCAAGGGATCCAGGGGGGGACTACAGTTTGAATGATCAAAGGATCAGCAAATGGTGAGGGGAAGGAAGAGGAAGAGCGTCGAAGGGGCTTACCGGGATTAGGAGGAGGGGATTCAGTGGGTGAGGTGAGATGAGGTGGTGGTGATTAGTGAGGTGGTTTGTTGAGGAGGAGGCAGGGTTTGACCGGTGAGTGAGTGGGGTGGATCCAGGGGGGGACTAAAGGTTGAATGATCAAAGGATCAGCAACTGGTGAGGGGAAGGAGAAGGAAGAGGGTAGAGGGGGCTTACCAGGATTAGGAGGAGGGGATTCAGTGAGTGAGGTGAGATGAGGTGGTGGTGGTGAGTAAGGTTGTGGTGATGAGTGAGGTGGTTTGGTGAGGAGGAGGCAGGGTTTGACCGGTGAGTGAGTGGGGTGAGGTTGAAGCGGTTGAGTGGTGAGGGGGAGGGGGGTGGCATTTGGTGAGTGGCAGGGTTTGAGGTGGAGGTGTTTTTGGATTCAAGTCCACTAAAAAAAAAATAAAAAAAAAACTCAGCCTATGAATCTTGGGTGAACAACCAAAACCAAAAAAATACGGTGAAGGGAATTTTTACCAATTTCAAAATCAAAAATTACTCATCAAAGCAAGCAAGGGTGAGAGGAAGAATCTGCTCTCTCATAGAAGAAGATGAGGGACCAGATGAGACAGGGATGACTTGAGGCGGATCAGGAATATCATCTTGGAATATTTTGTCCCATTCATCTTTGATGTCGGCCAAAAGGTTGTGAAGGATTACACAAGTGATAATCCAGTTGATGAGGAACCTCATATCTTTGGAACATTGGAGCTGGTTTTGCATCTCCCGTAAGCTGGCCCATCTTCCTTTCAGAATTCCTATGGCATTCTCAATCCAAACTTGTGATTGGGCAAGATGATAGTTAAAATCGGTTTTTCCTTGATCATTGGACGAAACATTCCGGTATGCTGGAACTACATATTTCCCACTAGCATAAGCCAAATCGGCCAGAAGGTATTGATCTTGATCAAAGTAGATCTCTGGTTGTTGGGCAATCCGCATCCGATTGAAAACATATGAATCATGACAAGAACCTGGAAGGCCAGCATGGAGGGAGATGAACTTCTTGTTGTTATTGCAAACAAGTTTTAGTGCCACGGAGTATCTAAACAAAGAGATGGAACATATTTGGTCAGTGTGTGATCCAAAGTTTTATCATAGCAATTGGAAAAGAAATGAATCAATTGCCTTTTTTTACGATCAAAAGAGTGGTTGCCATCTAGGTTGGGTTTTTGACTCAAGGGGATGGTGGTTCCATCAACAAAACCAATGCAACCAGGAAAGCCTTCTGTCTCCATTACTTGAGATATCTCCTTGCGTTCTTCTTTGGTTGGCCATGAAAGGACCAAGCAACGGAAAGATAGGATAGCAATCATGACTCTTTTGGTGTATAAGTCAATGCTTCCATAACTGACTGAGAATAGATTTTCCAATCGATGGATTGCTGCTCCATTTCCATTTGACCCCAATCTACAAAGAGCAATGGCAAGTTGGATGGCTGGATCGCGTTGAGGATTGCAAGAATTGTTCTGGAAGATGCAGTGGTCTTCAATCATTGCCAAAAGTTTCATGAAAGAAGGCAACAAAGTTTGGAACAGTTGCTGGAAGCTTAAGTCAGGGATGAGATGAAGCTTTTGCCTTTCATACATAGGGTTATGGAGAGTGTGTATTCTTGGAACCATGTATTTCTTTGCCAACAGAGAATTCAAAGCTAACCAAGTTGATTCCAAATTGGAGTCTGAATCAGAGTCTGAATGGGAGTCAAACAGTAGCAAAAGTTCAGTCAGCTTTTTTGCGTTTTCAACTTGCTGGCGGGATGTTTGATTGGACATGTTGAGAAAGGTGGTGAGTGATGTGGGGTGATGAGATGATGATGGGATTTGTGTGAAGATGGGTATGTGAAGGTATGTGAAAAATGATAGAGATTTGTGTGATGCGATGGATATGGGACCGGTATGGATTTGCTGATGTGGATGGGTGTTTTTGATGTGATGGATGGTGGATGGATGATGATGCATAAATGGCAGGTTCAATGGCGTGTTTGATGATTGAAATCCTCCATTTTCATGAAACACGCCATTTTGAAATACACCAGTTAGGGGGTATGTGTATTTCAGAAACCCGCCATTAAAAATGGCGGGTTTTGTCAAAAAAAATGGCGGGTTTCTAATGGCGGGTTTGCTAACTTTGATACGCCCTAATGATAAAGAAAGTTAAAAGAATTTACAAGTCTGGTGTTCGATGTCTTGTTGGAAGCTTTTGTGAGAGCATCAGCGGTCATAGAAAGAGATGATATCAATTTGAGCTTGATCAGACCCTGTTCATAGTCATTTTGAGGACTTTTTTTTTTGAGATCAATATGCTTAGCTTTTGAGATAGAACCAAACCTTTTAATTTTGTTTTCAAGTACCTTATTGTTGATTAGATGAAGATGACACTTGAACTTGCTTTGATAAACTTCTTTGATGAGTTGATTTAACCAGCGCACTTCTAGATGACAGCTTGATAGGGCCACACATTCCAATTCTGTGGAGGAGTGAGTTATGTTTTTTTGTTGTCTGCTGGTCCAGTAAAGAGGACTTCCTTTGAAGGAGCAGACAAAACCGCTTTGATATATCCTTAAAACTGGGTCATTGCCCCAAGTGGTGTCGCTAAAGCATACAAGTTTTTTTGAGATTGAACGTTGTCCAAGAGTGATACTTAGATTCTTTGTTTGGCTGAGATATTTCCAGAAATAGCATATTTTTTTCCAATGGCTTAATCCAGCTTGTTTGCAATATTTGGCCATAATAGATACAGCAAAGCTGATATCTAGGCAAGCAAGACCAGCAATAAAGTTTAATCAACCTATTGGAGAACAATAATTGATTTTTCAGTCTAGGAACTTTTGATGATTCTTGTCATTTGCTGGTGCAAGATGTAATCTGGGAGTAAGAAGAGTAGACACCACTCTAAAATTAGTCATATTGAGTTTTCTCAGACCCTTCTCAATGTGGAGAGGTAAGGATAGGTGAATGAGACCATCCTAGCAAATGACCTTCATTCCAAGCAGCGTGTTTGGTTTGTGAGCAGACAAGTTTTTGAATTTGGTTAGAAAGGCATTGTTGAAGTGACTGACATCTCCCGTCACAACAAGATTTTCCACATGGAAGAAAACAACCAAGCATCCATTTTTTCCAATGTACAAGCAGGGATCACAATTGGATTTGGTGAATCCCTGTGACTTGATACATGTACTCAACATGTGATACCAGTTCCAACGGGCCTGTTTGAGTCTGTATAAGGACTTTTTGAGTTGCAAGTATTTTGATTTTTGATTGCAGCCATAGGGATTATTGATGTAGACTTGTTTGTCAAGGTCAGATTGTAGAAATGCGCCCTTAACGTTTAGTTGTAGAAGCTCAAGACCTTTGTTGGCCGCATAGGTGAGAACTGCTTGAAGAGATGCCACTTTTACGGTTGGAGCATAGGTTTCTAGATAATCAAGACCATACCTTTGGTTGAATCCCTGGACGCATTTTTGGGTTTTTTATGTGTCAGGCTTGGCATGGGCATTGTGTTTGATTTTGAAAACTTGAAAAGTGTTCAGAGGGTCTGTTACTTTATGGTCATTGGCTTCTTCCCAGACTGCTTGATCTTCTATGGTGGCAAATTCTTTTGCAGCTGATTCTTTCCAATGAGGAATTCTCATGGCCTCTTTGAGATTGGTAGATATTTTTTTGGCTAAGAATCCATACCAATTGGGTTTGGAGAGGTTGTCTTGATTTTTTAATGTTGGCCAAAGATTGTGTTCTACCAAAGATTCTGCATCGGAGCTAGTTTCACTATTTTTGTCAGAAAGTTCAGTTAGAGGCTCCTCCTTGATTTCAACAGTTGATTGAGTGGGAAGTGTTTTGGTGGAGACTGTGGCAGAAAATGTTGGAGATTTGTCAATTTCTTCTTTGGATGAGATTCAAATTGGATCTTGATTGTTGAAAATGATGTGTTTGGAGTCAATTATCCTCCCGGTGGCATTGATTATCTTGTACAATAGAAGATTTGGATTAAATCCAACCAAGATTCCAGACACTCCTTTTTTGTCCAGTTTGGATCTTATTTTGGTTTGATTGAGTTTTTAGATGAGAGAGGACCCAATGGGTTTTATGTAGTCATTAGGAATTAATGTGTGTTTTAACCCATGGTGAATCTTTGCCTTTGTGTTTTGGAATTTGATTGAGTATAAGACAGAAACCTTTTACAACTTTGTGCCAGCAGGATTTTGGAAGTCCGGAATTGGAGATAGTAGCTCTGGCAGCTTCAATGAAAGTTTGATTTGCCTGCTTGACTCAACCGTTATGTTTTGAGTGATAGGGTTCACTAACTATCTGATTGATCTGGTGGGCTCAATAGTAAGCTTGAAGTTTTGAGTTCACAAACTCTCCCCCACTGTCGGAGCAAACATATTTGGGATAGTGGTTGGTTTTTTGGTGTTGATTTTCAATGAAAAAGTTGACAATGTTGGCCGTGTTGCTTTTTTATTTAAGAGGGAAGCTAGCTATATACCCTGAGTATGAATCAATCATATTGAGTATAGATCTGAATCCACCTTTTGAGACGGGATTGATTGGGCCAATCATATCTAAGTGTATTTTATCAAAGCATTTTGAGGCAATGGTTTGTTGATGAGGAAATGGCTTGCGGGTGATTTTTGCTTTATCACAGCTGAGGCATTCAAAGTTTTCCTTGTCAGCTGACGGAATGGTATATTTCACAAATTTTTCCATCCTGCTGAGACTTGCATGTCCCAGAAAACAATGTATTGTCATAAGATTGGCCTGCAAATAGTAAGCGCCTTGTGCTTCAGCCATCATATCAATTAAAAATAAGTTGTTGTTGATCTTCCCCCAAAATATGATTTGTCCGTCCTTACAGAGCTTGAAAGTTCTGCGCTGACATGTAGAGTTTACTGAGAGTGAAGCTCCCTTTGTCATGAGTGCTCCTAGCAAAATCAGGTTGATGGTTGACTCCGGTACCCATGTGGTGTCCAAAAGAGCTATATAGGTGTCCTTGGTGGCCAACGCCTCCTCTCCTATTCCCTCTATGGTAATGGCCGCGTCCTTATTCCCGGTCAGGATTTTATCATTGCCGTGGCTGAATTTGATATTATTGAAGATATCTTTGTTGGTAATCATGTGAACCAAGCAGCCAGAGTCTAGGATAAATCAAATGGGGAAAATGTTGGAGCCAGTATTCATGCCGCAGAAAAACAAATAGAAATGGGATTCATTGGGAGGCTTCTGTTTGGTCTTCTTACCCCAATTTTGAAGATGATCTGGCTTGATTTCTGGAAATTCAAACCAGCATTAACTGGCCGGATGCAAGGTGAAAGCGTGGTTATGCTTACCATTTTTGCACCTTGGTCCCCAATTGAGGGCTACACTGACGGGTTTGGCGCATTCATCTTGAGAAATTACCTCATTCTTGTGTTGAATGAGATGATTAAGCACTAATTTGATTTGCATTTTGGTTTTTGTATTCATGATTTGAGATTTCATGTTGTGCATGGAGGTTGCAAACTTGAAAAGGACCAGGTATGCGATGATGTCCGTAGGGAGTTCTATACCCACTTTGGTCATTTTCTTGAGATATACTTTGATGGAGGTGACCAATGCATCAATTTTGTAGTCCATAGTTAAATTAAGGAACCTGTTGAAAACCCTTGCTCTGTTGGCCGACTGAGAGGAGGCAAAATGATTTTGCGTCAAAATCCAGATGAGCTTAGCATTGTGTTTGTTTTCATTTTTTTAACATTTTCCTAGGTGATGGAATCCAGCTTAGAAATTATATGGGCTACAAACTCCTGATTGACCTCCTTGTCCAAGCGTATTGACTTGTCGGGATTGTTCATTATGTTGAAAATTCCTTGCAACTTGAAGATTTTCTTGAATTCTTTCCTCCACATACTTTAATTGCCTTCCATAAGCAGCAGAGTGGATTTGATTAGAGATTTGATAGCAAGAGACTTGTAGAGTTCCCCACCTGGTCCTGGCGTTGTTGATGGTCCTGGTTGATCCATAATAGAGCAAGAGGCTTTTAACCATGAGAAAAATATGGTCGGAAACCAAGACCAAGCTATAATCCATTTCAAACATGAAGAATGAGTAATAGAAAGATGAGTGTTTGAAAAAAATATGAAAGGAGTCAGAAAGAAAAATAACCAACGGATTTATGACTGGCTAGATTTAGAATTCAAGTTTGAATAATCATATAAATGAAACTAAGTATGATATGACAATCTGATGAGGAAGTGAGTCAGTGATCAGATGGCTGAGACAGGATGAGACAAAGGCAATGTACAGTGAGCCAGAAGTGGTTCCATCAAAGCCAGTGGTTGATGAATCAATAAGTTTCACTCAAACACCTTGAAAAACCTGTGAGAGGGATCAGGTAATCCATCTGGTGAGGAGTTGAGAACTTGTTGTTCTTACTTTGGTCAAGCTGGCTGCTGAATGGATTGAACCAACCATAGTTTCTTATATTGATGGGTTGAGTGTTGAGATGATGGATGGTTGGTTTTTAAGAAAATCAATGAAGTCTAGATGGTTGCTCTTGATCAGGTATGATAGGATAGAGTGCAAGAGTTGATTGAGAATGAAGTATTCTCAGCAGGAATCAAAGAGTAACGCGGCACGCCATTGAGTTGAGTTTAGTAATGAACAAAAATAAAAATAGAAAAATGAGAAAACAATCAATAAACACCATTTTAAGGTGAAAATCATAGCATAGAAACAAAATCGAATGATGAGGCAGATAACCAGTTGAAGAGATCTAAAAAGTTAATGAAATGAATAGAAATTTAGAACAGAATTTAACAAATAATTTGTTTAAGTGGGTCCAAGAAGGCTCTGGGAGGGTTCCCAAGAGCCAAACTGTTTTCAAGGAGTCTCCCAGATGAAAAGAAAGAAGAAGAAACTGGATCTACAGATTTTTTTGTCCATGAACCACTTGGTCTCCCTAAACTACAAATATTCTCATTTTAAGGGGCAAGTTAAGTGGTCAAATTCAAGCAAGTATGTGAAATCAATAATAAAACTAGTTACAATAGTTTGAAAAGTTACTTGAGATAATTTGGTTGAGTTCTCTAATTTACTGTTACATTCCCACTCCATGGACTGATAGGGGCAAGGATTAGGTGGATGTGCCACAAATGAGAGGGAAAACACTACAAGAAATCTTGAATTTATTTATTCTAGCTTTGAATTTCAAATTTAATGTTTGAATTCAAGTGCAAGGTAAAAGCAAGATTTTTCAAGGAGGAAACTGATACCAAGCATTATTTAAATAATTGGGCTCATCAAGAATGCAAGCAAATTTGGATTTGCAAGGTTAAAGGAAATTATGTCATACATGGTACCAGTAGATAGCAATAGATGAAGAAATTCAATTTAAATAAGAAAATGATTTAAAAATAAAATTTGAATGGCATAGTAGTGAGTTTAACCAGATTCAAAAAAATTGATAGTTTCCTGGGAATGGGAAGGATTAGTAATTTTTACGAGTAAGTATATGATTGATTATAAAAGGTCTGAAGTGATGGTTTCAAAATTACCAGAATTGGATTGGAAATGGTAGCCAGGATTTTTCAAGGTCCATAGCTGACCTTAGGTGGAATTGAAAAATTGAAACCCCAATTGAAGAGTTGAATTGGAACTAGTTGTAGATGGTACTCCAAAATGCAAGTGAAATTATAAGCAATAACTGAGTTAACAGAGATACAAGGTTGCCCTTTGTTAATTCCACAAGTATTAGTAGGTTGAATTTGCTTTTTAGTATGATTTTTTTTCATGCTATCAGAATGAGGTAGATAATACTGAGGATAGGTGGATATGTTGAATTGATTGCAGCAAATAATCCCCAAGTTTGGAGTGTTACAAAATTGGGTAAAATTCTTTTTTTGAAAAGTTTTAGAATTCCAGAAAGATTAATTTGGACCCCTCAAAAGAAAAATTGGAGACCTATTAAAACTAACTACCATAGATCAAAAATCCTTTTAAGTAAAAAAAATCCTATTTTGGCATCTATGCAGGGTGCATTCACCAAGCTAGTATGCAAGAGGCTGGAAATGGTTTTATACAAACAATCCTTATCCACTTATTTTAGTCCCATTTTGCCATTTTAAAGCAGGAAAGAGCCCATATGCAGGTTTTGCATAAGTTTTAATTAATCAACTTATTAGATATGAAAGATGCAGCCTTTTCCCATAATGTGGATGAATTTTTGGAAAATATTCCCTGGAGCACCAGCTAAAGACTAGTGGATGTGATCTTGATCCAGAATCCTGGCAAATGAAATTATTGGAGAAAATTCTGAGCCAACCTCAATTCAAAGGTCTCCTTCAAGCAGCAAAAATTCCATGGAAGTATACCAGGAAAAGATTTTATTTATTTTGTTGGATGAGATTCTGGTAATTGGGTTGATCTTTATGTATTAATTGGGAATAAAGGGGCCAAATAGTGATCATGGGTTGGATGTGATGGATTAGAGCATGTGGATCCAGATTTTTGTGTTTGAATACTCCAAGATTTTGGAGAGGATCCTCTTCCAAATCAAGGAGGTCGGACTGACATTTTTTGGGACACCTTTTGTGGTGTTTTTCCCTGTAGTGGAAAGACTTGGGAATAGATTATTGAGAAAGGTGTGGAAAATTACAAACACAAATTTTGAGAAGGTCCTTGAATGGCCCACCCTGCAAAAAACCTTTCATTTTTATCAATTTATATGGCTGTGTGGTCTTTTGAAAAATTTTATCAGTTGTTTTGCATAAGCAGCTAGTCTACTTCAGAAACTGTGGAGAAAAGAGGAAGAGTTTGGGTGTACAGACAAATGGAATTTTATTTTTAAGGAGCTGAAGGAAAGTTTGAGGAGGAGGATTTTTTTTAATAGACTGGATAAATAAAAGGATGGGATGTGTATGGCAGTGGAGTACAGTTAATTTGGGGCAGGGGGTGTTTTGACTCAGGATTAAAAGGGAAAGGACTTTTGAGTGCTCTATGAATCAGTTATTTTTTTCAGGTGGAATCCCGGTATTAGCAGAAAAAATAAAAGTTGAAAATAGTAGAAAATATAATTATTTGGCTCCAGAATTTGTTATTGGTAATTGAGTTTTATTCATTTTTAGAGATGGAGGCTTTTGTGCAAATTATCAATTCCCCTACCTTACCTAACAAAACAATGACTAGATGGGTGACTAACCTGCAAAGTCTCTTTTTCACAGTAAGACATGTTTGAGGAAATTATCTTAAATTTCCATATTCCCATTCCTAATGCCTGAAGATCCAGAAGAGATATTCATACAAGGAACTGGATTTCAAGCAGATGTGTGTAGCTTTAGCCCTGAAAATAATATTGGAATAAAGCTTGCCACTCCAGAAGTTTGGGTTCTTTCAAGCCCTGGATCACTAACTGAAGAATTTTAATTTTCTAGGAGGATTACTGGAGTTTTTTGTTGGTGGTTCTGGCAAAGGCTGTCCTAGTTTTTCTACCACAGCAGAAATTTTTGGAAACAAGCATCTCTGTTTCCACTTATAGTTGTTACAATAAGGGGGGATCAGGAGAAGGTGTTTCAGATTTTATAAAAAAAACCTTGGGCACAGGGGGGAGGCAAAGAAGGCTAGAAAGGTGATTTTCTGACTTTGGTTTCCTAGTATAGGCCCAAAAGTGTGGGATTGGGTGTGTGTTTTTAGGCATGCCATTGGAGGAGTACTAGGCTTCTTCAGGAGGTGTGGAAACAATTGGGGAGGATACATTCTTTGGTTGGTTCTATTTGAAAATGGTGCATATTAATGCAGACAAGCTTGCTTACTTTTTGGTTGCATGGGACCAACTTTCTTGCTGGGCCAAAGTGCAGCCATGGGGGAAGTTTTTGGCAGAGAATTTTGTGAATTTTTTGGAGGAGGGTCCTTTTGTGGATGATTACAGGGAAAAGGGGATAATAATTCAGTGAAAATATTAGGAGGTTGTTGGAGTATTGCGTGGGAAAATTTGGTATGTTGAAGTATTATTATCCATATGATGTGGTAGAAGTCAATCACTGAAATAAGCCTATTGAATTTTCTGTGGTAAAGACTATCAGGAAGTATGGGAAGAAGTGAAAGAAAATTCTTTGGTCAGTGTTGTTTGCAGATCAGATCTCATTGACAAACTTTAAAGGGTTCTCTTCCTACAAGCTTTTGTTTTCAAAAAAACTGGTGCTTCAATTGGACATCAAAACTCTGACATACTTAGCCATTGGCTGGTGGAAGGTGAATACTTTTGCAGAATTATTAGTGATGCATGCAAGCCAGTTTTGTTTAGGGATGAGTTGATCCAGAAAGTGGCAAAGCATTTGAATTATAGCCAAGAAAAGTTGGTGAACTACTGGGAAAATAGATTTGCAGAGAGGTTGTGGGACACATTGAGGAAGGGAGATCTTTTCCTTTTTTAAAATTGGATCATGGAAGCTCAGTGGGTTTACCTCTTTGAAAATCAATGGAATGGGGCTTACAGAGTTTTCAGTCAGTAACCAGGTTTTTGCATTGGATCAAGGAGTTAAATTAGGAACCACTGCAGCAGAATTCTGTTGCAGCTAGGATCAAGAGATTTTCCATGCAAGGATTGAAGGGGTTTAAAAAAAAGAGGAGGAAGTTTATGAGGATGAATTCATGGAGGATGTTAAAGATTTTATCAGCATTACAGACTAAATTTTGGACAAATAAAATTTTGAGGAACCTGCTTACAAGGCAAGGGAAGCAGGAATGCAACCAGATGTGAAATTAATTTTTTGGACCTTGAGGCCAGGGGAAATTTTTGGCACAAAATTTAAAGTTTTTGGGTTAGATGATGGGTTATTCCTTGAGGATATAGAGTCTGTGATTTTTTTTGCTCTCTGGTATGTGTGTGCTTATGATTCTACCTGGTTGGTTTCAGGGGTTCAAAGGCTCTATTTCTGTGGGTTTCCATTAATCTGTGACTTTCCTTTTTTTTAATCAACCCTCAGGATTGAGAAAGCCATTTCAACTCATAAGTCACTTAATTTGGAGGAGAATTATTTAACTGAATTTCAAAAAAAATAATAGATATATATAGAAATATAGTACTATATAAAAAGGGTTTATTGCTTATTTTTTGAAAAAAATTTCCTTTTTTCCAGTAATTATTTTTTCTTAATTCAAAATAAATTCCTGCAGAGCTTCCTCATAATGGCCCAATTGGATCAATCATTTTAATGGAGGATTACTCTAAATTTTAATGATGGGATTCCATTGAATCAAGTAAGCAGTGCCAAAAATAAGATTTTTCTTTTTTTTGAGGGCCAAGGCTAAATTAATGCCAAATAAATTACTGAAATAACACCAATTTTTGAAATTGGTATACTTTCAGAAATTTTTTGCTAAAGTTAGAAATTCTTTTGCTCAAGTAACCCAAAAGACATCATTAGGGCATATCAAAGTTAGCAAAATTGCCACTAGAAACCTGCCTTTTTTTTGAAAACCGCCATTAAAAATGGGGGGTTTCTGAAATACACATACCCCCTAACTGGTGTATTTCAAAATGGCTTTTTTCATGAAAATGGCGGTTTTCAAAAATCAAACCTGCCATTTCATCCATCCACCATCCATCACATGCAAAACACCCATCCACACCTCCACCTCAGCAAATCCATACCCATCCCATCTCCATTGCATCACACACATCCTATCTCCATTGCTTCACATCTCCATTTCTTCACATCACTATTTGTTTCAAATCACCATTGCTTCACATCTCCATTTCTTCACAAAAATCCCAACATCCTTTCTCAAAATTTCCAATCAAACTTTCTTCAAGAAATTTGAAAATTCAAAAAGGCTGATTGAACCTTTTTTATTATTTGACTCTGATTCAGACTCTGATTCAGCCTCCAATTTGGAATCAACTTGGTTAGCTTTGAATTCTCTATTTGAAAATCAATACATGGTTCCCCAAAGACACACTCTCCACAAACCTATGTACAAAAGGCAAAAAGCTTCATCTTCTCCCCAACTTAAGCTTCCAGAAACGGTTCCAAACTCTATTGCCTTCATTCATGAAACTTTTGGAGATTATTGAAGACCAACGCATCTTCCAGAATAATTCTGAGAACCCTCAACATGATTGAGCTATCCAACTGGCTTTTTCTCTTTGTAGATTGAGATCAAATGGAAATTGATCAGTAATTCATTGATTAGAAAATCTATTCTTGGTCAGTTATGGATCCATTTACTTATACACCAAAAGAGTCATTATTGCTATCCTATCTTTCCATTGCTCAGCCCTTTTTTGGCCAACCAAATAAGAACACAAGGAGATATCTCAATTAAGGGAGACTGAAGGCTTTCCCGGTTTCATTGGATTTTTTTATGGAACCAATATCCCCTTGAGTCAAAACCCCAAGCTAGATGGCAACCACTATTTTGATCAAAAAAAGGGAAATTGATTCATTTCCTTTCCAAAGACTTTGATAATAAACTGACCAAATATGTTTTATCTGTTTGTATACATACTCTGTTTCACTAAAACTTGTTTTTGATAACAACAAAAAGTTCATATCCCTTCATGCTGGCCTTCCAGGTGCTTGCCACAATTCATATGTTTTCAATTTGATGCGGATTTCCCAACAACCAGCTAATTAATTTGACCAAGATCAATACCTTCTGGCCAATTTAGCTTATGCTAGCTGGGAATATATGGTTCCAGCCTACTGCAATGTTTCATCCAATGATCAAGCAAAAACTGATTTCAATTATCCTCTTGCCCAATAACAAGTTAGGATTGAGCATGCAATAGGAATCCTGAAAGGAAGATGGGCCCACTTAAGGGAGATGGAAAAACCAGCTAAAAATTCCAAGGAAATGAAGATCCTCATCAACTGGATTATCAGTTGTTTAATCCTTCACAACCTTGTTTCCAAAATCAAAGATGAATGGGACTAAATATTTGAAGACAATATTCCCAATCTTCCTCAATTTGAGAATTATTAGCCCACAAGCTTAGTCAAAGAGCAATACTTAAAGCAAAAGAAATTCTGAGAAAATAATGTCTTATGATTGATCCTAAATATGAGGCAGAGGCAATGGTGCAGTGTTGAATGTAAATCAATTAGTGAATGAATTGGTGAATGAATGGATGGAAAACAGCAGGGAGAAGAGCTCCTTAAATAAAAAAGATGGTGCTCATGTGGAGCTCATTTAATGAAAAGCAAAAGGCAAAAATTCCACCCAAAATGGGCTATAAAGGCTCTACAATCCTTGCTACTTGGTTTGGGATTACTCAGCCCACTTGGCATTAGTACCTGAACCCTTATGACCAGCCTGTACCGGTTGATTTTGGTGTTTCCACCCTTACTGGGCCAAAGCAGCCCTTGTTGCTGTTCAGAGCCTGGATGTTTGTCTATTACAATCAGCCCTGTTACCCAGTTACAATTCTCTCTTGACCGTATTGATCCTTATTACCAACTCACATGGCTGGCTGCCTCCTGCAACCAGCCCCTGGCCCTCAGATTGGCCAGGATGGACCCAGAAACACTCTGGGTCCAGTCAAACTTACAGGAGGGGAGCTATAACCAGCAGACTTGTGTGTCCCCCCCTCTTTCTCTCAATCCCTGGAGGGAGCAGTCAAATCCCCCCAGGGAACCCTGGATTTCAATACCACCCAGGGCATCACACCAATGGGTGGACTGGGTGGTGGTCAAGCCCACCCAGCCCCACCTCACCTCCCCCTTGGTAATGGAGAGGGGGGGAGATGGCCCCTGCAACCTCTTTGCTGCCACACAAGAGATGGGTGGGGTGGTCAAATCTCACCCCACCTTGCCAGTTGCCTTGTTGAGGCTGTCCTAGTTAGTCCGCACATGAGGTGGGGGGGTTATCAATTCCCCTCCCACCTTGCCGGTTGCCTTTTTGCGGCCAGCCTGGCTGCGTTAGGACCAGCAATCCTCCTCTCCCCCTTGCAACCAAGTGAGGGGAGGGAGGGAGGCAGGGGCCGCCAGCCCCTGCGGCCGTGACTGACCAAGAAACGCAACCAAGGCCAGGGCCCTGCACACAAGCGGCTGGGAGGACTCCAAACAGAGTCCCCTACCCTGTACAACGGCCCCGCCTGGGCTGTTGGGCCCAGGCAGGAAACAAGCGGCCCCCAGCGGGCCGCCAAGGCCAAAAGACCTAAATACTACACTTTTGCGGGCCAGCCCATCTGGCAAAGTGTGTCCAAAATAAACCCTGGGCCCAGTTATGCCCAAATGAACCCACCTGGCTAAGTTTGCCTGTTAAGGGCAATGTCCCAAAAGACCTGGAAAACGTGTTTTGGAGCCCAAATGTCCAAAACCAATAACATCCCCATAGGCCCACGTGGCCCACATGATATCTAATGGGCAATAGAGGCCCATTTGTGCATCCCATTTGGATTACACACTAAAATGCACATAATATGAGTTCATCCATATTTTAACACACCCCCTTAATCCAAAAGGGATGCCCTACGCATACTAGATACAAAACCTTGATGTTTGTTCCTTTCTAATTCCTTAGTTAAGATGTCCCCAATCATTCCTCCAGTGTGCGTGTACCGTAACACTATCTCTTTGCAGTTCACTGAATCACATATATAGTTATAATGAGAATTAATATTTTTTGTTCTTGAATGGCACACTTGGTTTTCTTCCAATGCAATGGCACTCTGATTATAAGAATACAACAACACAAACCCTTGTGGTTTATGAGTATCCTCTAAGACCTTTCTCAACCACTTTGCCTCCTGTGAAGCTGACAGGTACGCTCTGTACTCTGCTTTTGTTGATGAACAACTTATTTCTGGAAACTTCTTGGACATCCATGACACTAGATTCTTCCCTAAAAAGAATAAAAAACCACTTGTTGATTCCCTAGTGTTACCATCTTCCAACCTTGCATCAGAATAACCAACCAAATCAAAGTTTGCTGACTTTGAAAACTCCAGTCCCAGACTGCTTATTCCTTTAAGATACCCCATAACTCTCTTGAATGCTGACCAATGCCTCATGCTTGGTTTCTCTAAGTGTTTTGACAAGGTTCCAATTTCATAAGCAATATCTGGCCTTGTGCACTGCCCCACATAATTCACTGATCCAATAGCTGAACTATAATTGTTCCTGGATTGCACAAACTCTAGATGCTCTTCATCTGTGGACCTTTCTAACCAAATTTTAGACTGCATTGGAGTACCAAACTCCTTTGCATCCGCTAAGCCATACTGCTTAAGTAGAGCTAACACAAAATGGTTTTGATCCAACTTGATCCCATTATTGCTCTGACTAACTTTCATTTCCAGCACCTGTTGTGCCAGGCCAAGATCTTTTATCTTGAACTCCTTTTTAAGTGCCTCTATGACTCTCTTTACCATTCCCAATAATGATAATGTCATCAACCCATACAAACAAAATTTCATCCTTTCTCACAAAGAGACAAGGGTTGGCATCACTTGTCTTGAAACAAATCTCTATCAGTTTCTTACTCATGGTGTTATACCATGACCTAGCTGCTTGCTTCAATCCATACAGGTATCTACACAGCCTGAGGAAATATTCCCCTTTATCCGCTCAGAGGAAACTTCTCACACAGATTTTCTTCATAGTTTCTGGCTTGGTCTCCACCAGCCATTCCTTAAAACTGTCAGGAATTGACATATAAACAGTCTCCTCCTCTTCAAGTTTTGCATTCAAGTATGCAGTCACAACATCAGCCTGTCCAATTTCTTCACCCAACTCCACTTCTAAAGCAATGATTTACCTGAAGGTGGACAGCCTTCCAGTTGGCCAAAAAGTCTCTTGGTAATCAACACCCTCTTTCTTCTTGAAGCCTTGTGCAAGGCATCTAGCCTTGAACCTCTTCAAAACTCCATTAGTATCAAAATTCTTATTCAACACTAACCTAGACCCAACAATGTTCTTTATTTTTGGAACTAAATGCTGCTTAACCACTTCAAACACACTATTATTTTCTAGAGAATCAAATTCCTCAAAAATAGCTGTCTTCCAATTGGCTCTGTCATCAGAATTCATAGCTTGGCCAAAGCTATTTGGGTTAACCCTATTACCCATTTCTGAACTTAACTGTAGAATCTCATTAAGCATAAATTGTTCCCAAAACGTATCTTCTTCATATCCTGCAGAAGCATAATGGAAATTCCGTTCCCCATACCTATCAACAGGTATCCTTGTTGTTCCACTCCTTCTAACTGGATTTGGAGGCCCATCAGGTTCTGATTCCACATACTCCCCTGAAGCAGGTACTGAACCCTCCTGTGGAACATCTGCCATCTCAACATCATCACTGATGATATTCTCTACAGCATCTGCTGGTGAAATAGGCTCCACTTCTATTTCATGCTGTGATTCCTGAACAGCACTATCTTCACTCCTTTTTAGTGGAAAGGTACTTTCTTCAAATTTTACATCCCTACTATGGATAACTTTTCTTGTCCCTTGAAAATAAATCCTGTATGAATTCCTTATCAAATCATAGCCTACAGGTTCCCCTGTTCTGGCTCTAGGATCTAACTTTTCAACCATTTCATTATGGTGGACACTATAACACACTAAGAAACCAATTGTTCTTAGGTGTGATGTTTTGGGTTACAACTTCCAAAACAGATATTGCAGACTTTTCCCATTAACACTTACAATATTGTGCAACAGACACACTGTGCACAACAACTCAGCCCATAAAAAATTCGGTAGACCAGATTGAGACATAATAGTTCTGACTTTTTCCAATAAAGTCCTATTCATCCTCTCAACTATTCCATTTTTTTGTGGAGTACTAGCAGTAGTGACTATATGAGTAATACCATAAGCACTCAATAGTTTCTCAAACTCTTTACTCAAAAACTCACCCCCTCCATCAGTAATAACCCTCTTCATCTCCCTCATCAAACCATTCTGTTTCCAGAATTTAAAGATTACTGAAACCTCCTCTGTGGTCTGATCCTTTGATCTTATTGGTTTCACCCAAACATAATTAGTTGCTGTATCAACCAGATTGATGAAGTACTTTTCCCCCCAAGGGACACTGGTAAAAATGGCCCTGCCAAATCAATTGAAAATTCCTCTATAGGAACTTCTGTGCAATCTCTACTCTTTTAGAACACCTTCCTGGTCTTGGCACTTAAATTACAACTTTCACAGTTTCTGTACTTTACCCTATGGCCATTTCTATTGTGAGCAACAGTGCTCAGAGCTGAAAACGTGAACAATTTAGCACAGAGAAACTTATTCTGAACTTGTCCACTCAGGATAGTCCTCCCATTCAAATCAATAAAAAACTTATCTTCTTTAAGATAACAAATCTGGAAACATTTTTTCCAGAGAACTTCAAGAGACACAAGGGCATAAGGAAAATCTGGTACATAGAACACTTTCTCAAAAGACATTTTGAAACCCAAGTGATTTGCAAGAATAATTTTTCCAATTCCTTTAATCTGGATTGTTCTTCCTCTTTCTCCAATAATTACAACACCATAAAAATATCTAAGATTTGAAAACAAATTTGGCTCAAGAAACATGTGGTCTGTACAACCACAATCAATTAAAACCAGAACATCCTCCTTCAATCTTCCTGTAAGGAAAGAAGCATTATCAGAAATTGATAAGTTCTCATTTTCAAGGTTAATATTACACACTTCATAATAAATCAAGTCCCTTCCTTGATCCTCATTGATTTTAGCCTTCTTGTTGGGGACTGGTTCCTCAAAAGCTTGTTTCATTGAAATATCCAATGCCACCATAGCAACATTTTCCATGGTTAGGTTGACCTCTTTGCCTTCCTTTTCACTTTCCTTGTAGTTCCTCCTCTTCTTGGCCTCCTTGCAATCCTTTTCATAGTGCCCCTTCTTCTGAGAATTCTAACACAAGACCTTTGATAAATCCCTTTTGGCCTTTTCCTTCTTCCCAGATTTTCCTGTCTTGCCCACCAGAGCAGTTCCTGTGCCCTCCTCCATCTTAAATTGAAGAACATCCTTTTCAATCCTTCTAAGCACATCCTCTTCTCCAGGAAAGGGATCCAATTGATATATAATCCTAACCAAGGACTCATATTCTTTTGGTAGCTTTTGAAGAATTAAGAGTGACAAACACTCAGGATCCATTTTCAGCCCAGATGACTTGAACTTAGAAATACTTGATCTTGCCTCTCCCACAAATTTTTTGCAGTTGGAAAATTTCAACTTGAAAAACTCATTGAAGGAAATCCCCTTCTGACGGACAGAGTTACCAGCATACTTGGCCTTGAGCATTTTCCATGCAATGCTACCCATCCTCTTCTGTTCCTCCTTTAAAGTCTCAGAAACCCATGCCATATGACTTTCATCCAAATGCCTAAGGGTGAGATGATAATACTTCTTCTCTACCTCTGAACTAATCAAAGTATCATCTGCATCCATAATCTCCCCACACCAAATTTTATCCAACTCACTGTCCATTAAGACAGACCATAAACTATTGTTTTGACCATTCAAAAAAATCTTGGTGGAGCTGGAATCTGGGATATAGGACACCTTCTTGGAAAACTTCAGGTCTTTGAGGTTGTCCAGAGTAAGGTACAAGTGTCTATTCTGCGTGGAAGTAATGATGAAAAAGTTACTGATAATGTGTGAGAATTATTGGCCCACAAGCTTAGTCAAAGAGCAGTACTTAAATCAAAAGAAATGCTGAGACAATCATGTCTTTTTAATGATCCTAAATATGAGGCAGAGGCAATGGTGCAGTGGTGAATGTGAATGAATTGGTGAATGAATGGATGGAAAACAGCAGGAAGAAGAGCTCCTTAAATAAAAAAGATTGTGCTGATTTGAAGCTCATGTAATGACAAGCAAAAGGCAAAAATTCCGCCCTAATTGAGCTCTAAAGGCTCTATAAGCCTTGCTACTTGCTTTGGGCTTACTCAGCCCACTTGGCATTAGTCCCTGAACCTTTATGACCAGCCTGTACCGGTTTGGTTTTGTGTTTCTACCCTTACTGGGCCAAAGCAGCCCTTGTTGCTGTTCAGACCCTGGCTTTTTGTCTATTACAATCAGCCCTCTTACCTGGTTACCATTCACTCTTGACCGTATTGGTCCTTATACCAACTCACACGGCTGGTTGCCTCCTGCAACCAGCCCCTGTCCCACACATTGGCCAGGGTGGCCCCAGAAACACTCTGGGTCCGGTCAAACTTACAGGAGTGGAGGTGTAACCAGCGGACATGTGTTTCCCCCCCTCTCTCTCTCTCAATCCCTGGAGGGAGCGGTCAAATCCCCCCCAGGGAACCCTGAATGTTGATATCACCCAGGGCATCACACATGGGTGGGCTGGGTGATAGTCAAGCCCACCCAGCCCCAGGTCACCTCCCCCTTGGTAACAGGGGGGGGGGGGAGATGGCCCCTGCAACCTCTTTGCTGCCACACAAGAGATGGGGTGGTGGTCAAATACAACCCCACCTTGCCATTTGCCTTGTTGCGGCTGGCCTAGTGGGTCCACACATGAGGTGAGGGGGTGATCAAGTCCCCTTCCACCTTGCTGGTTGCCTTGCTGCAGCCGGCCTGGCAGCGTTGAGGACCAGCCAGACTCCTCTCCCCCTTGCAACCAAGCAAGGGGAGGGAGGGAGGCAGGGGCGGCCGTCCCCTGTGGCTGCAACAAACCAAGCAACGTAACCAGGGCCGTGGCCCTGCACACAAGCGGGTGGGAGGACTCCAAACAGAGTCCGCTTCCCCACCCAAGCCCTTGGGCTGAGGCAGGAAACAAGCGGCCCCAATGGGCCGCCAAGGCCAAAAGACCTAAAAACTACACTTTTGCGGGCCAGCCTGTCTGGCCAAGTGTGTCCAAAATAACCCTTGGGACCAGTTATGCCCAAAATAACTCATCTGGCGAAGGTGGCTCATCCACCCTGGCGGGCTGGTTAAGGCCCATGTCCCAAAAGAGCTGGAAAACGTGTTTTGGCGCCCAAATGTCCAAATCCAATAACATCCCCATAGGCCCATGTGGCCCACATGATGTCTAATGGGCTGTAGAGGCCCATTTGTGCATCCCATTTGGATTTCACACTAAAATGCACATAACATGAGTGCATCTGTATTTCAACACTCAAGTCATCCTGGTCACATTTTCACCTCATCTTTGGCCATGAGGGAGGGGATTCTACCCCTAACACTTTCTCACTTTGATGAGTAGTATTTTGTTTTTAAATAGGTAAAAAATAACATCACCAAATTTTTTTGGTTTTGCTTGTTCAAATCCTAGGCTGAATTGGTTTCTTTTTTTTTTTTGTTGGTGGACTTAGTCAAAAAACCAAACCATCACTTTGAAACCACCCACCTCACCCCACCAAACCACAGTTCCAATCCTCTTCCTCCTCAAAAAACCACCTCACCCCACCAAACCACTGGTCCACACCTCCTTCCTCCTCACCAATCCACCTCACCCACCAAAAACACCTCACTATCCACCTCCACCTACCTCCAAGTTCACCCAGCCAGTCATCCTCATTTTACTCCTTCTTTTCTTGGTACCCCAGGTAAGCCTTCCCTCTCCTCCTCCTTTATTCATCGGAGATGACCTCCCCCCTCCTCCTAATTCCTTCTAGATTACGTCCTCAGTACCTCAGGTAAGCACCCCCCTCCTCCTGCTCCCCATCACCCCCTCCTCATCCTGTTAGGTCCATTGGCAAGCAATTTCTCAATTGCTTGCCGGTTGACCAATCAATTGATTGCTTTCCAATTGCTTGCTGAATGATAAATTATTTGAAAACCATTGGCTGCTCCTGCCTTCATTGGTCAAAAATCGCTGGCCCCTCCCACCTCAATTGGTGGAAAACTGCTGGCCCCTCTTCCCCTTGATTGGTTGATGACTGCTGGCCCCTCCCACCTTGACCAATCAATTGATTGGGTGACAACCACCGGCCCTGGCTTGCTGGTTGACCAATTGATTTATTGGTTGATGACTGCTGGCCCCTCCCACCTCAATTGGTCAACAAACGCTGGCCCCTACCAATTGCCAACCAACCCACCACCCCTCCCACCTCCAATTGGCCAACCAACCCTCCACCCCTCCCACCTCTGATTGGCTGACCAAACCACCACCCCTCCCAGATCCTCCTGATAGATTGGCCAACCAACCCACCTCCCCTCCCACCTCCTTCTGATTGATTGATTGATTGGCTGACTGCCCCCTGCTCCTCCTCCTCCTCCTCCCTGATAATTAAAAGTTGACTGATCTGGTGTTTTTTTTGTATTACTTTTCACCGGTATTGTTTTTTATTTTCTATGTTTTTTGATCATCTAATTTGATTATACTGGACTAATTAATTTATTTTTTTGATTCCATGCAATGCAATCCGTCATTCCACCCCTTTGACCACCATTTTTTGATGGCCCATTCTTCTCCCACCAAAATAAAAATTTTAAAACTAATGGATTTCCATCTTGATCCTCACCCCAATCAAAGTATACAGTTGGGAGGGAAAAAGATGGAAGGAGATAGTTTGAAAAACATACAGAGAAGTGGGAAGAAAAGGGCTTGCCAGAGAAGGAGGACTCAAATGCAGGATTCTGAAATTGCATTGGAAGTGACTGAGGAAACAATTAATGAAAAGGTTGTTTGGTCTTCAAGAAAACTATTTCCCTTGAACCTGTATCCTTCCATTTTCAATAAAAGTCAAAAACCTACCCCTGAAGAGTTTCAACAGGCCAAACAGAAGATCAAACCGTTCCATTTCTTCAGCTCTGAAAATTATATGATCCAGATTGATAAGATCATGAGGCTATGGTTGCAATCATCAAATTTGTCCCTTTGAATGATTTCTCTGAGCAAGAGAAGAAAGAAAATCAACTCAGTAACAGCATTCCTTTACCAATTCAAAAAAAATTTCAAAACTGTTGGTCCCTCAAGATCTTGGGGTGGGAAAATGTGGGCAATTGGAAGGCAAAAATTGATGGACCCTTCTGAAATATCTGCACAATATTTGAAGAAAGATTCTGTAAAATCCTCCATTTTTTGAACCTCAGGTCTGACAAGGTCTCTCAAATATTGGTCCAAATGTTTCAAAAATTAGCCAAACTTTCATTTGATTCCAACCGTGAAGCTATGATGGACAACAATATGCCTTCCTTCTCCTCATTGGAATTTGGATCTGGCCTTACTGCTTTTGACTTCTCCCCTCACATCAACTTCACCTCAGACTCCTTCTACAAATCACCCCATATTGGCAAAGGTGATGACTCCAACTATTCCTTTTTACTGGTTGTCCCAACCAAAAACTTTAATGGATGAATTATCAACAACAATAATGAATATTGATTATCCAACAGCCAATTTGTGTTCCCATACTTGGGGTTTTGGATTGATTTCAAACAAAAGGGCATTGTGAAAATTTTTTGGGCAGCAAACAAGTACAAGAACTGTACTTTTCCTGTAGTGGATACTGCCACCCAAACTAGGATGGCCATGTCCATACAAATCAATAAAAAAACTCAAAACACCAGAAAGGACTTGGCCAGTGCCAAAATATACCTTGGAAAAAAATATAATTAAAAATAAAATAGAATTATTCATTGGTGGTTTTAAAAATACTCTCAAACGTTGTTGCAATCAATTTTTTTTTTAAAAAAAAAAATATCAAAGTAAATATATTTAAAAGTCAATCAATTGAGTAATTTACTTTATTTCATTGACAGCTCTACTGCTTCCAATCCATGCCATGGCTACCAATAACCTATATTTTTTTTTAGTGGCTAGCCTTTCCCTCTCCATTTTGAGTTGTTCTTGCTCTCAATCCTTCTCCTTTTCCTCTTTTTGGAACTCCCGCTTGGCCTGTTTGATTTTCCACTCAGCATCCAACTTATGTTGATGAGTCAAACTCTCATATTCCCATTTTTTACAATCCATAGCCAGTTGAAAATCCCACTTCTCATTTTCAAATTTAAGGTTTATGGATTCAATTTGTGATTTCACTGGTTTTTGGAGGGGAATTGGAATGAGCTTGATTTTGAAAGCAAGTAAAATCAATCAATGAGCTTACTTGAATCTTGTTTCTCCATGGTATCCCCAAAGCCAGAAAGTTTGAAGTTTTTCTCCACTTTTGACCGCTATTAGGGTTGATTTTGATGGAATTGGACACCTTTTGCTTCCCCTTTGGAGAGGAGGTTTGTGTGGGAGCATTGTTACTCTCATTTGAAGGAAATGTGGGAGGCCCCATTGGCTTGAGTTTTTGGCCAATCAGGAATGGATGAGGCTGTTTTTTTACAATATAAATCAGTTGGGATTAACCAGATAGAAGAGAAAAGGACTTGGGTTCTTATTTGAGCAGATTTTGATGGTAGTGGCAATACAGGAAGCACTTTCTCCTCATTGTCCAAGTTGTTAAGTTCTTCCTCCCCAGGGAAGAGAGCAATCAAAAGAAGGAAGTGAGGGGCCCAAGGAAGGGTTTGAATTTTTTATCAATGATGATTTAGATGTGATTGGAGCTGATTCTGTTGGAATATACTCCTCCACATCAGATTGGGGCCACTCATAGGTTTCAACGGGACCATCATTGCTAGGTTGAGCATCCACAGCCAGGTCCGCAGCATCAACTTAATCTAATTTTTGGGCATCAAAAGCGGCTAAAGGGGTGATATTGGCCTTCTTTCCAAAGATTTCATCCATTTGAACATAAAAAGGGAAAATGAAGTCCAACTTATCAACCACCAAGTTGATTCCCTTTGCTTTATTGGAGTTGATGATACCAAAGCCAGTGGAGGTTGACATGGATTGGGCTTTTTTGTACTTGATTCAATAGTTCTTGAATTGCTCCCGCATCTTTTTGGATGAAAAATCCAGCCTAACTTTTTTTATTTTTGAGTTCATTGGCCATCAGGGGATAACCATTAACCTTAGAGGATGGAGGTTGGCCAACTTGTGTTTCATTGTTGGATCCAAAGCAAGCATTGTAGGTGGACGTAGTTTTGAGCCAGTTTACCAGGATGATTTGATCAGCTCACTTGAGCTGAATTGAGCCTTTTGAAGCTGATGGGGGAGGATTGTTTGATATTGAGTTCCTAGGGGATGTTTTCTTTGGTTCATTGGATTGTTTAGTAGACTTGCGGGGGAGGATTGCTGAGGGCCCATTTAATAAGAGTAAGGGATGAAGCAATGAAGTAATGATAGGATGGATGTGATGAAAGCAATCATGTGTGAGAAAGTGATGAGATTCATGAAGAAATTAGAGTGATGAAGTGATGATGATAGAGATGAAGCAATGGAAGCAATGAGGATAGCAATAAAGCAATGAGAGTGATGAAGTGTTCCAATGAGGTTGGAGGATGAAACCAGGGGTGATGATGTGGAATGAAGCGTGGTTGAGCCAGTGAAAGCTTTTATATACTTTACTTGAAAAAACCCACTTATTTCATGTTAACTTTGACACGTCTGATCTGAAATAAGTGAGTTTTTTTTGATTTTTAATGGCGGGTTTGAAATGGCGGATTTTGGTTGAAACCCGCCATTAAAAAATGGCGGGTTTGCTTAACTTTGATAAACCTTATTGGTATGATGATATTAAAAAACTTACTATTATCACTCCTATTGGCATGCTTTCCCACCCCAGGAAGGAATTTAGCCTGTTTTTAAGGTTTAAAACAGTGCCTGGGCTGGTAAAACACACCCTTTGGTGGTTTTTTGGGCCCCCAAAGGCCTTTGAACATTGATTGAGGCCCTTGGGGGCTAAATAAAGTCCTCCAGATCCCTATGGAGTCTGTATGGGGTAGAATATTTTGCATAATTCAAATATGGACCCAGAGTGATTAAATTTAACATTTAAAACATGCAATAAATGAGTTTTATCAGAGTTAGAAAATCTGGAATTCTAAACCTGCCATTTCTTTTGACCAAACCCACCATTTTTAATGACAGGGTTCTGAAATACACATACCCCTTAACTTTTGACACATACCCCTTAACTGGTGTATTTAAAAATGAAATTTTTCACAGAATTTTTGTTTTTCAGAATTTGAAACTACCATTTATGAATTTCATGCATCAAAAAAAAAGAAAAAAAAAGAAAAAAAAAGAAAAAAAAAGAAAAAAAAAAGAAAAAAAAAAGAAAAAAAAAAGAAAAAAAAAGAAAAAAAAGAAAAAAAAAGAAAAAAAAAGAAAAAAAAAGAAAAAAAAGAAAAAAAAGAAAAAAAAGAAAAAAAAGAAAAAAAAGAAAAAAAAGAAAAAAAAGGGAAAAAAACCACATCATTAAATCCCAAAACACACCATCCATCATCATCTCCATCCAACACCACCATCTATGAACTTAATCAAGATTTCATTTTGAAAATTTTGTTTGTTCCTACCTCCACTGTCATCTCCTCAGATCCATTGTGAGTCAATTGCAATCATCCAGATTGAAGGATTTATTGGCTCCAGGAGGACAATTTTTAAACTTAAAAAAATCCTTTGACTATTTTCAATCCATCAATTCACATTTTAATTCATTCATACTACCATCTTCAATCTCAGACATTACTCACCCTTCCCAACTTCTAGGCAACTCTGCTAAGATGCTTCATTGGAATAACCCAATTTTCCTAAATAGATTTTTTTTTTACTAAAAACACAGCCAAGGAAAAAGAGGAAGATTCTGATCATGCATAATGAATATCATATGAAAAATAAAAGAATTGACAATCAGGATGGTTTTCAGGCTATATATAAATTTCAATTGCTTCACCACTACCCTGAACTTTTCCTGGATCATGATTGAAAGTAGAGATAGATTGATCCAGCAAATCTGACTTGATATTACTCTCCAAAAAATCCAATCCTGAATTTTAACTAGATTATCAAGGCTTTTATCATCATTATTCTAGATTAAAAACCTCCTCAGTCCTGCCACAAGATCAACTTGGAGCTATAACCACCCCATAATCCTCAAAAGTCCATCAACCATCAAACCAATCTCATCAGCCTCCAAATTTATTAATGAATATTTATAAAATATTTGACCACATGCCACTGAAAGTTATCCCAATTTGGATAACTCAATATAGTTTTGAAATGTATTTTTTCAAGGCAGAAACCTTCACCCAACCACTCTACCAAGTCACCTCACCAAGCTTGGCCTGCTTCCTTTCATCAATTTTCCATGTTTCAATTCCTTTTCATTCATATCTCCTTTCTCATCTCCTCAAGAATCAATCATCAATACACTCCTATCCTTGATGACTGCACTGATGAACTTCCAATCTTTCATACTTGTAACTGGTGAGATTTTCTTTTTCCTTTATCAACAGCACAACTTCAATCTCTGACTCCCTTCAACTCAGAGTTTACACCTTCTCAAACTTAAAGTTGTCACCTCATCTCATCTCAAATCTAAAATTCAAGCTGCCAAAGCCTTGTCAAGACTCACCATCATCATCTGAATCTTGAAATACTCAACTAAATCCTGTTTTTAGTCCCTTCATTTCTTCTTTAATCTTATTGTTTTGTTGTTTCTTCATTCTTTATTCTGAATCCATCCTTTCAGTTCACTGGTTTTAATTAATATAGAATAATCAGATATTTTCATGGTTAAAATCCAAACTGCTTGAAACAACTTGTGGAGGTGAAAATGACTTCCAGGATCAGTCTCTTAAATGATGGCTTCTGGAAAGAAATGCTCAAAAAAGCACTTCATACTATTCCCCTTCTGTAAGAAGACAATTATTGCATATGAAAAGAAAAGATGAATTGCCTCCTCAAACTCAGGGGATTCCTATCCTCACTGGAATCAGACACAAAGGAAATATCTGCACAAGATAACAATGAAATTCAACTTCTGCTCATCTCAAAGGTTGACTCAATCACCCACAACAACATCATCAGTGCTGCAAATTTCAATTCTGCCAAATCAATCTGGGTTTCAATTAATAATAGACTCTTGTCCTCTGAAGCCTTCAACCAGGACAGAAGATCAACAACTTCCTCCACATCTCCTTTAGAGAAGAAGGCATTTTCAATTTTGTCACTAAATTCAAAACCTCCATCACAAAGCTTGTAGACATCATAATAGACATTCCTCAAGAGATCCTGGCATACTTAATCCCATTCAAGTTTCCACCATCTCTTCAATACTTGAAGAGACAACTCATGCAATCCAATAAAAAAAATTGAGGCTAACTTTTTCTGAAATCACCTAATCCAGAAAAAAAAAATTAAGGCCAAGTCTTGAGATCAACCAAATACAACCATAGAGTCATCTCTAGTCTTGGGGAAAACCAAGTTCAAACTCCTCAGATTTGTGCATCAAAGTCTACCACAATCCAAAACAAGACAGCCCACACTCAAAAAAAATAATTTTTTCACCTTCATCACAACAAGGCTCCAGATTAGTGGAAAGAGAAACAAGCCAGATGGGAAAATGGAAAGAGAAAAAAGCCAGATGGAAAAAGAAGCAGCAGAAAAGGAACAACTCAGCTCACTACCACTCTTTTTTCACCCAGTGTATTTAGTCCAATCTCCTTTCAAATAAAAATATCCTTTTCAAAAGCAGTGCCTCAACACACATTTTCCATGCTTGAAGAGTCTTCCTCACCCTTGATAAAGCCAATTGGAGACTCAATCTCCAACGGGAAAGAAGCCTCAAATTTGCCAATAAAAGGTACTTGAAAACTGAAGCTCTCCTGGAAAAATGGGACCATTCTCCTCACCAACTGTCTTCTTGTGCCAGAGTTAGTCATAAACCTAATTTTCCCAGGACAACTCATTGACAAGAGAAGTAACTTCTTCTCCAAGAATGTAATATTCTCAATTTTCAAGAAAAAATCAATGATTTTCAAATTATTCACCCAGAAAAATCTCTTTGTATTCAAAAACCCCACATAAATTGGTGAAAAAGTTTGCTTTCTCTCAACTGAACTCACTTCAAAACAATTGGTCAAAGACTTGCACCTCACCTTTGGAAATGCCTCCCTGGGGATATCAAAAGAGATCAAAGATATAAATATGGAAGAAGGCAACTACTTCTGTAAGGACTGTGCCCTAAGTAAGACCACCAAGTTCTCATTCAAGCCTCACTCATCCAAGGAAACCAAAACCTTTGAAATTATTCACTTGGATCTCATAGGTCCCATCAAACCTAAATTGCACCAACACAACCAATACATCTTAAATATAGTCAGAAACTTCTCTGGCTATCTGAGTGGAATCCCTCTGCTCAAAAAAGGAAGTACTCCCAAAATCTTGATAGAGATCCTAGAAATACAGAAAGATAATTTAGGATATTTACTGAGAAATATCTGCTGAGATGGGGTTACCAAGTTCACCAACAATAGGTAAGTCACTTACTTCAAAGAGAAAGTAATTATAAAACTCATCTCCAAACCCAACCATCCAGAAAACAATGGAAGGGCAGAGAGAGCCAATAAAACAATTATCAAAAGCATAATATCAACCTTGAGCTCTTCAAAGAACCCAAAGAAATACTGGTTAAAAATACTCAAGGCCTGTTGCTTGAACCTCAACCAGATTCCCCAGAAATGTCACACCCACTCCCCATGGAAAATAATTCATAAAAACCCAATTCCAAGCTCCTGCTTCAAACCAATTGGATCCTCAGTCATCTTTGTGAACCAGCCATGGTTGAAAGGGAAGTATTTCCACCCTAAAGTGATAGAAGGTAAGCTTATTGGACTCAATCCCAACTTCCAATACTAGCACATCTTGAGGGGATATGGCATCATCATCTTGTAAAAACATGTGAGGTTTGACCCAAACTGCTTGGATTACTTAGGAAACTAAGATTTGCTGGATCTGGAACTTGTGATGGAAAATGATGAAGTAACATCAAAGGCTCCCCCTCAACAGCCAATGAAATATAACTCTAAATTCAGGAAATATTGTAAAAAACTAAAGATGTTTGAATCATCAGATGAATCTTACACAGATGGGAGTGAGTTGGCATCTGAAGACAATCTTCCACCAAATCTCAATGCATTCAACCAACTCAAAAACACTAATCTGGCCCGAAACTCAACTTCAACCAATCATCCTCATTCCCAGACTCCAACAGAACCAAGATTTTCAAATCCAATCACCCAGATCCTCAGGAATTTTTCACCCTCAAAAAACCTTAGTACTATGGTTTCCGTCAATACTTCAAGACCAAAACTTATATCAAGGAAATAACCTGTGATTAATCCAAGAAATGGAAAGAATCAATTAAGAAGTAATTGAAACAATTCAAGGGATTGCAATTCTGAAAAGATTAAAATGGTTGGGAACCAATTAACCTTCTTGAAACTACCTGGGTCTTCAAAATCAAAGACAATTTTCATTAAAACACACTCATCTTCAAGGCCTGCATCTGCATGGAAAGCTAAAACCAATTCTATGACCTTGACTTTAAAGAAACCTTTGAAACAACAGGGGAAATCTATTATATTTTGGAAATTCTTCAGTTTTCCATCAAATTCAACCTTCAAATCAAGCAGTTTAATGTAAAATAAGTCTTCCTTCATTCCCCAATAGAAGAAACAGTCATCATCAAGGCTCCTGATGAATGCAACAGTAATTCAAAGTATCTCAAAATTTAAAAGAGTCTCTAAGGACTAAATAAAGCCCCCAAGAATTGGTATCAAACCCTCACTCTCTCAATCAATGCAGTATGCTTTGTAGGATCCAACAGCAACCCTTGCCTGTACAAGTCCCAGGATGGAAAATTACTTATCTTCTTCCACGTGGAAACCCTCATCCTGGTGGGTGATGGTAATGTCTTTGAATACAAATTCAAACAATTTTTCAAGAACTTTCTATGTCACAATCCAGATACATGGGAATGAAATTCAAAAAAAATGACTCAATCCTCCTCAGTCAACCCAAAAACATCAAGCATGGGCTTGAGGAACTTGGACTGGGACAATGCAGATCTTTCCAAAGTCCCCTGAATGCCAATATTCAACTGTTGGAAGCTACAGATGAATAGTTTGAGCTCTTCAAACAACTCAAAATAAATTACCAATCTGCAATAGGACTACTGAAATACATAGAAAGCCAAACTAAACACAAACTCAGCTTCCCCATTTCCAGCTTGGCAATATTTTTTAAACAAAATGGTCTCCCTCACTGCAAAGAGCTGAAGCAAACCTGGAAATATCTCAAGACTTCCAAATAAATCAAATTGAACCTAAAATTTGACAGAATCTCAAGTACACTCAGCTTCTTCAGCAACACATCCTTGATAGAAAACGCTGCAACCACAAAATCTTGATCAGGATATCTAAGCCTGTCCAATGGATTAATCATCTCACGGGAGAGCTTCAAAAACCTCAATATCACCTACTCATTGACCAAAGAAGAAATCAAACCCCTTTTTGATTCCTTTCTTGACTCAAACACTTGCTTGGAAAATTATTCAAACTTTTGATTCCCCATAACATACACTATGTCAACAGCAAAGGTATTGTAGATTAACTGACCAAGTTTGTCTCAAACGCAAAGAATTGTCACATTGACCTCAAGACCAAGAATTGAGAGAGGAACTCAATGCCAAAAACCTCAAGATATATTTAGTCAAATCTGAATAAATGCACCCAGATCCTTTGACAAAACCTACTTTGAAATCATCAATACAAAAACTAATCAATATTGTGGACCCTTCATACAAAATTATCTCCAAAAAAAAGCAATAAATTGCTCCAGTTATGGGGATTATAAGATATTGGACCACATGCCACTGAGAGTTATCCCAATTGGGATAACTCAATGTATTGTGCAAGTTATTTTTTCAAGGCAGAAACCTTCACCCAACCACTCTCCCAATTCACCTCACCAAGCTTGGTCTCCATCCTTCCATCAATTTTCCATGTTTCAATTCCTTTTCATTCATATCTCCTTGCTCATCTCCTCAAGACTCAATCATCAATACAATCCTATCCTTGACAAATGCACTAATGAACTTCCAATCTCTCACATTTGTAACTGATGATATTTGCTGTGTGCTTTATCAACAGCACAACTTTAATCTCTGAATCCCTTCAAATCAGTGTCTAAACTTTCTAAACCTCAAAATTTCCACCTCATCTCATCTCAAATTCAAAATTCAAGCTGCCACACCTTTTGAGGACTTGCCATCATCATCTGCATCTCAAACTCCTCAACTCAAGCCTGTTTTAAGTCTTGTCATTTCTTCTTCAATCTAATTCTGTTTTTTTTTCTTGATTCTTTATTCTAACTCTGTCCTTTCAGTTCACTGTTTTTAATCAATATTGAATCATCACATAGTTTCAATATTCTCAGGGCCTGAATTTTCTCTGGTTTTCCAATTGCTGTGCCACAAAAAGACCAGGACTCTGACCTTGTCCATCTTTCTTTCCTTTTTATTGGCTAATTTTTTTCACTATACATTTTACATATGGTGAATTCACTGAGTTTGGTTGGTTTTTGAACTCAGTGGTTTCTTGGTTTAACCATGGTTTTTGGGTGGTCAAATCTGCATTGAAGTTATTAAATTAAGACTTTTAAGGTGGCCAAACAATTTGGTGTGCCATCAAACTTTCTGTGATGGCTTTCAACTCAAGCTTCCAAGAGGTTTTTTTCCTCAAAAAAAAAATTTTTTTAATGGTAAGGGACATGAGGGTCACAACAGCAGTGAAAATTCTTATTTTTTTTTCTGAGTTGATTGATGACAAGTTCAAGTTGATTATCCAAAAATATTGGGCTCTCTTGGAAATTAAACCATCAAACAATTTGTTCTGTCCAATGACAACAGCCTGTCACCTTACCAGTGGGAGTTTTCCGCCCAACCAAAATCACTGGATACACCATTGTTTCTGACTATTTTCAATTCAAGATATATTTTTTTTCCTTTAAATTTAAATGAGAGTCCCTTCACACATTTTTATCTATAGAAATTTGATTTCAAACTAATAAAAATAAGAGAGAAATCCAGAAGATTTACCTGCTTGCATGGTTTGAAATCAGAAAAACCTGATGTGCAGAATTACAAATGGTTTTTGAAAGTATTTTATTTTCAGGATTAAGAGCAAATTTTGATAGGAGGCTGTGCAGAGGTGGGATTCTTTGTAGATTTGCTAAAGAAAGGAGGAGGGAAATTTGTGTGGGGAAAAATCGGAACAAAATTTAATTTGAGGGAGGATGTGGTGGTGTTTTATAGACTGGACCTCAAGAATCAAATCCTGGCCAATCTGTGGGCCAGAGAGCCATCTGCAATCAAATAACAAGACTCTGAGCTAAAAAAAGATTTGAAAAATGGTTTCTGAAAAATGAAGGAAAAAACACAATTAAAGCAAAATACACTATCTACCTGAGCATAAATCCAAATTTCTATCTTCCAGAATCAAGAGAAAACAAAAGAGGTTCACAATGGTTTCTGAAAAATTTAAAGAAAAATCTACTATCTACCTGAGCATAAATTCACAATCCTATCATCCAGAATCAAGAGGAAAAAAAGGAGGTTCAGATGAAAAAAATTAGTGAAAAAATTGCAAAAACACAAAATGAATTTGAAAGTAAGAAAAAAGAGCTGGACCAGATTGGTTAAGTAATTTTTGGGATGGAATGCAAGAAAAAGTTGAGGGGACCAGGGAAAACAGGTAATTTTTTTGGAGTAATCCTGGAGAACTAACTGCTAAAGGCAATGAAACTTGAAATAGGGTCTGCCTTGAAAACACAGGAAATCATTTGGATCAACATTCTTTCTGAATGGAAACTTTTCAAATTGGGAACTGGGAATTTCCTGTATCAAAAGTCAAATAAAATTTCTTTCAGTTTTATATAAGTTAGTAGGAAATTAACCAGGAAGTAGTAGGAAGGGATTGGGTAATTATGAGTTTTCTTCACTGGTTTATTTGCTATTTAAGGAGGGTTAAATCAAGGGAGGAGAAGGGACTCATCAAAAATTTTAGATGAAAAAAAGGATTTACTATTGCAGAGTGACATAATAATAAGTTCACTATTGTTGTGGAGGGTCATTATGAGTTTTTCCTTTGGTATTTTTGTAGAGGATTCCTTTCATGAAAAAAATTATTTCTTTTATTATTTTCCAGCTTCAGAAGCCTTTAGACCAGCTTCCAAATGTCAAATTGTTTTTTTTCCCACTTCAAAGCAGGTTCCATCTGAATACTCCATCCTTTTGATTCCCTTGCGTCACTATATTTGGAAAAAAAATATTATTGTTATTATGCAAATATAATAAGATTTAGTTCAAATTTGGGCCAATTCAAATTTATTCTATAATTTTGGGAAGCAAAAATCCATTCAGAAAAAAACTTTAAATGAAGGAAATGATTTGATTGGGAAGTCATTTTTGGAAGAAATGGAGGAAAAATTCCATCATTACAAGGATTCCAAATTAGTCAAGAATTAATAACCAAGGGATTTTTCACCAAGACAGACCATAATTTGAGACATTTGAGATTTTTTTTAAAAAAGAGGATCACCTTTATTATTATGATTGGAGATGATCATAAAAAAAACTTTTAGCATGCAGGGGTGCAGGAGGATAGGAGGGGAATTCTTTATTGTTTTCTCCTGTATCTTTGTTCCATTTACTATTGAAGGAATTATTCTCCAGAGAATTTTAAGTTGGAAACTTTACAGTCATACAAAAATCAGAGGAATAATATTTCCAATTAAGAGGATAACCATAAATCATACATCATAGAGATTTTGGGATATTTTAATAATACAGTTTTATAAGAAAATATAATACTAAAAAACATTTACCCTCACAATTTTCAGAAAGTCAAATTCTATTTTGGTGAAAATATTCATCTTAAAAAGTACTTATTTTTAGAAGAAAACTTTGCAGAGCCCAGTAAAAAAACTTTTGATTGTGGAGAGGATAGTTAGGTCAGATAAGTGAAAGAACCATGATATGACCTGGAATTGAAGCAGGACCTAGAAAATTACTTGAAAGCATTTAGTTTCTTGTGCAAATTTTTTTCTCTTTCTGTTTTATCTCAAATACTCTCAATTTATTTCTAGCTTTATTTTCTGTAAGTTTGCAATTTTTTTATTTTCTCAAAAAAATTGAGATATTATTGCAAATTTATCCTTTGGAAATCTGCCATAAGAATCATCCATCTGATAAATTCCTAGAAAATAAAAAAATACAACAATTATTACCAACTCCTAAAATTATTGATCATTTGGGAGAATCCAGGCCAAACATTTTTCTCAAGAAGCTCGCAAGAATTCAAATTTTCCTTTACCTCATTCCTCCTACTAAAATAGATTCAATATTAAACTCCCAGCCAAGATAATAAATCCCAAAATACACGATAAAATAGGTTGAAGTAAATTCTTTTTGATTTAAATCATTATTTTTAATCACTTAAAATTCCTAATTTATTCTTTTTAGTTAAAAGTCTCATTTTTTATGAATCATCAATTTGCCTTACTTTTTACCTTTTTCCTCTTTGTTCAATTTTAAGAATGAATTTGTAAAAAAATTCAATGTTTATTAAAATTAACTTGATCTTTCATCAGGTGGATTCACCTCTAAAATTGATTCAAATTGAAACCATCTTTAATTGTTATTATTCTTTTCTTCTTAGCCTTCAGTATCATTATTTTTTTCATTCAGATCTTTTTTTGGAATTTCCTTAAAATCTAGCATCATATAAATGTGAAATATCTAAAATAACAGGAATTTTTTTGAATAATTCATCTCAATTATTTCCTTTGAATAAAATTTTTTCAACAAATATTGTTCTTATATCTCAAAAAAATTCATTTTTCAGTCATAAAATCTTTTAAATTGAAATCATAATAAATATTCAGTTTTATTTTATGTTTGTGTTTATTAATTTCCCATGAATAATGGGGGGGGATTTAAGTAGCAGAGCTATAAAAAATCAATATTTTTAATTTTTTCAACCATATGAATTATTTAATATTAATTAAAAATAGTGCATTAATCTTCTCACAGGTGCAAACATTCAAATCACAGGTGTTTTAGGCTTTCACAATGTAACGCTCACATGAAAAAAAGCTTTATTTCACATATTTTTCAAGTATTTGTTTGTTAATTTGAAGTTGAATCCCTGTATCTGGGTCTGTCAAACCCTCAAAAAAAATTTTGGTAATTTTGGGAGCAGTAGAAGAACACCTTCAAAATCCATTCAAAAAATTTAAAAATTTGAAAAAAAAAAAAACATATCTCTCATTACATTTGTGGATCCTTTTTAATTGATTTTTTTGGTGATTTGAGCTCTCAGAAGTTTATAAAAAAAACCAAAGAGCTGTATGATATTTTTTGGGAGCTTTTGTATGTATTATTACACCTTAAAAAATTCATTCAAAAAATCAAAAAATTCAAAAAAAAACAAATTTCCTATTGCACTTTTGGATCCTTTTCTTTACCTTTTTATTTTATATTATTATTATTATTTGTTGATTCAAGCTCTCAGGAATTTAAAAAATAAATAAATAGCTTCCTATTATCTATCTTGGGTTTTTTGGATGTATTATTGGCCTCCAAGAATTGAATCTAAAGTAAAAACACTTCAAAATAACACATCCTTTTCAATGTTTTTCTTCACATCTGGCATAAGATTTTCTTTCAATTTTTTGAAAGAAATTTGGGAAATTAAAAAAGATGAAACTAAAAATCATTTATATTGCTTTTCACATGTCTCACCCCTCAAAATATATACCAAAATCAAAATAATTCAAAAGAAAAGGGGTGGTCTGTCTTTACTTATCCTTTTTTATTTATTTTTTTCCTGAATTAATTAATCATTATCTAAATTATTTGAACCTTTGTGCTCAATAATATCTTTTGAATATTTCCAAAAATCATTTTAGGTTAATTTTGAGGCACTATTTTAGCCTCAAAAGCAAAACCAAAAAAGCATTATTATAAACCCCTTTTTTGTTCTTCCCCCCTTTTTCCAGCCCTTTGGCATGCGTAAATCAATATGAATTTGAATTTTTTCCTGTAACCTCCAAACATCCTGGAGATCTCCACTATGCCCTTCCTCCATTAACTTACCTAATCAAACTAGTGACTAAAATCCTCTTTCTCCTTACCCATCTACTCAAACTCCTGATTCCACCCCTCTTGCGCCTCCTCTTGAACTATCATATAGTCAAAAGGAGGAGCTACATGATTCCATCCAATGATGTGAAAATTAGCATGGATATGCCATATTTAACAGAGTATCCAATTGCGAGAAACATAACTACACATATAAATTTGATAAATCTGGGGAATATAAAACCAGCCAAGATACCAACAGGATCCAAGATACAAAGAGGTTTTCAAAATCGAGAAAGATCAATTTACTTTTCAGATTATGTGGCAATTTTTCCAAAAGATTGAGTCTCTGGCAGGTTAAGGTTATATTTACATACCACAACCATCCACCTTCAAATTATCCTTCAACTCATCCACTTAACAGAATAATTCAAGGGAAGCAAAAGTAGAATTTTGAAAATTCAACCAAAGCTGGAGTTCCCCCCTCAAAATTTTTTAATTATCTTATACAAAAGTCCTCATCTCCTTTTCATACAAATCTCAACACTATTTAAAATAAAATATACAAAATTCAAAAAACATCTCTTGATGGCAAATCCCCCATTGAAGCACTCATACTAGAACTGCAGAATTCTTCTTTTTCTACAAAATTAACAATATTGATGGAAACTTCACTTCATTATTTATTTCAAACCCCTGATTAAATGAAAATTCTCAAACTTTTCCATACTCTTCTCATTGCAGATGCACATATAAAACAAACAATCTTGGAATTTCCCTTCTTCAAATTGTTGGGTTAAACTATTTTTCAAGAACTTATTCAGTTGTTCTCTCTTTTTCATCTCAATAGAATAAAGATAAATATAAATGGGCCCTCACTCAACTTCTGAAAATCTTATAAAATCAAGAAAACTGTGTGATGGTGACAGAAAAAGAAAAATGATTAACTGGTTTGATTGAAAAATTGTTCCCTTCTTGTCATCATCTTCTTTTTCTCTGGAATATTTCCAAAAATATTCAAAACCATTGCAGTAAGCGCTTCAAATCTGAAGATGAATGGAGTATTTTGCAGAAGTAAATGGAATAATTTGGTCCATTCACAATCTGAATCAACCCATCATCAAAACTTAAACAAACTTTCTCTAGTCAAGAATCCCCCTACATCAGACTATCTGCTTGAGAACTGGCTCCAAAAAAAGAAACAATTTTTCTCCTATTTGACCAACTAACACTTTCATTTTGGAAATAATTGTACCTCAAGAAGAGAATATCTTGAATCTTACATCCAACTTTGAATTAATTCATCTATTGGCTCTTTTTTAATTTATTCAGAAAATTTAAAATTACATCACCATCCAAAGTCATGAGAGAGCCATTGAAGCCTCTCAAAATGACTTCAAGAATCTCATTGGTTTGTCCAACTGTGTGGATTATATCTCTGGAAACATCAGAAGCTTTTCCCTCAAAATAATTCATTCATTTCATCAAGTGTGCAAGAATCTTCAACTTCTTGCATCAACTGTGATCACTATTCTTTTATGGGTATACCATGTATTCACAAATTCAAAATAGCTATCAGAAAGGCTGAACTCTTCCAAATTGAGAATGTACATCCTCAATTTCATTTCAAACACTAATTCTCAGTAATTTTTTTTTTTTATTTTTATTCAAGACCAAATGAATACTTTCTGATTGATTTTTCTTTTGCCTTTTCCAGTTAGCTCTTAACCCTGATACAACTGAAGAATCATGAAACCCCTGAAGTTCCCTCCAAAACCACTAATGAACATCTATTTCATAATTAATTGTTGGAATAATTCCACAAGTTTCCACCTGGAGAAAAACAATATTATCAGATTGAAACCAACAAGCTTTATAGTTCACAATATTGACTTTTTCTGATTCAAGAGGGAAATTCTACTCAAAGATCAAAAGTAAGAGGAAGATCCAAAGAATAATCCAATAATTTCAAGAAGATATCTCAGTCCTCAAGTAAAAGAGATCCATCTTATTTCAAATATTTAGAAGAACCCAAGATGAGAGGAAGGCCAAAGAAGAAATTCACAGAAAATTCAAATTTTGGTTATCATTTTTTGAAAAAATCAAATAATATCAAATTTCATAATTCATATTTTGTGGGAAATTTTAAATTCATGGCTCATTGAGCCGTGCACACGGTTTGAAAGGGGCCTTGTGGCATGCCACACGGTCCAATCAAAGCCGTGTACAACCCACCACGGCTTAAAGAGTTGCGCAGCGAACCCAGCATGGTCTTCCGGCGTGTGGGATTCCACAAGACTACATTCAAGCCATGTGGAGTTGTACCTGGCTCAAATGTAGTCCTGTTGAATCCCACATGCCACTGGACCACGGTGAGCCAAAAAAAAAAAGGGAATGAAAAGCTATTAACATAACCCATAAGCTAAATAAACCTTCCAAAAAAACAGAAATCAACCAAAAAATCAAATAATGTTCATTTTTTGGTTAAAAAAACAAATAATGAAATAAATGAATAAAAAAAACTGGTACTATACAATGGACTAGCCCTAAAGTAAAAAGAACCAAAAAACACAAGTAAATGGACTAGCCTTAAACTCAAAACACCACAAAAAAGACAAGTAACTTGACAAGCCCTAAAGTAAAAACACCAAAAAAAAGACAAGTAACTTGACAAGCCTTAAAGTAAAAAAACCAAAAAAAATACAACTAACTTAACAAGCCTTAAAGTAAGTTCAAATTGACTAGCCCTGAAGGAAAAGGGCCCCAAAATTAAAGAATTCTTTTGACCAGCCCTAAAGTAAAAGTGCCCAAAAAATACAAGTCTTTTGACCAGCCCTAAAGTAAAAACACCAAGAAAAAACACATTCAACTTTTGTTAAGCTGATCCCATCCCAAACTTAACAGAAGTTAAGCTTTTGATGGAATTAGCCCAACACAAGTTGAACTGAATTGCCATTAAACTCTCATTCAAACCACTCAATATAATGATGTTAACTCAAAACACTCAACATAATGATGTTCAAAATGTGATAATCCTTTATATTAATAGAAATTGTTAGCTGCATTAGAATAACAATTTATATGAAACCCAATGATGAAATGAATTCAAAGTCTATTAAAATCTAGAATACATTTTCAGTTGATCTTTGAGATGATCAACCCAACCAGAGGCTTTTTTAGAAATCAAGGAACGTGGTTTTGCTACAATGGGCGGGATTGGAATCATTTCTCCCTCAAGTACTAATAGAACCCAGTGGTTATTGTTTACAAAGGCAATGAGCATTGGATCTGATTGATAAGTAACACCATTTTTCATTGGAGTATAAGTATCACATGACTCCAATGAAATGAAACATATAGGTCTGGAATATGTGTTTTCTATGATTTGACCCATATCTAATTTATCCAGCCATTTTGAGGAGGGAATATTTTGATTGATGTCTTCAACATCAAGTCTTTGTTTAATATTTTCAACCTCCTTTGCACCACCAAGCATCTTAATGTAGCATGCTTTATGTTTCTCCAATGTTTTGATCATTTCCTTCCTAACTTTAAACCAACCATTTTCTTCATAACCAAGAGATTTAACAATGACTCTAAATCCGCAATTCCCATCTCCAATTGGGTCCCAAACCTCACCCAATAACTTATGGAATTTCTTGGGTATTTGATTGAGGTATTTCATGTTTTTTTTCTATCATGAAAACTAACTTAGTATTCAATTCTTAAATCAGATCAATTAAATGAATTCTCACCAAAGATGAGTTTCTGGTTGAGCTTTGCTGCACTTTCTCTTCCTCTGAAGATGATTCTGATTCCAAATTAAGTTATCCCAATTCACTTTCAGTCTCTTCCTCTGAACTATGAAATTCAGATTCAGATTTTGCCAAATTTGACTAACAATTCATCATTAGTTAGTAACTAAGTTCATTAAACCAAAAAAATGAACATTTCCCAAAATAAAAGACTTACAATCTTTTGTCTTTTCTTGTTTGGAGCCCTTCTAGTCCTTTTTTCCCCCTTGAGTTGTTTTTCAACATGCTCAAATCAAGATGGTTCTTGCCTCTTATCTGTCAATTTTGGCCTGCCCCTACTTGAAAATAAGACTTTAGGTTCAAGTCTTGGCTTCAATTGATATTTTGTAATCTTCTGAATGATATACTTCAATAGGCCACTTTGCTCATGTTCTGGAGATTCCAAGATCATTGCATTCACTTTTTTACGTAACTGAGGAATGCTTAGCATTTCACCAACATTGCACTTGAAAAATTCAAAAGGATCAACCATTAGTGAATTAAGCATCATTAATCAAAAAGCATTAATCACATAGTGATTTGAACAATCCAACTTAAGCCAACTTACAGAACAAGAACTGCAAGGGTCATAGTCCAACCTCCACTGAGGATTAAAATCTTTGGGTACCACAGATCCTCTGAATGCTAGATGGTCACCTATTTGGTGGGAACAGGTCAAACCCATAGTCTTGGAGTATGACTTGGTGCACACTTTGCCATCATGATCACGTTTGAACTTCTCAAATTGTTCCCTAATAAGATGAATTTCCTCTAAAGACAATTTGTAACCCAATGGTAACAGCTCAGGTGGGAGAACTGTCTTTAACTTAATTCAAGAGTTATAAAGTGATGCATGAACCAATTTGATTTGATTTGAAACAGTTCTGTCAAGGCTTTTCCAAACATCTAACAGGTTTCCCAAAGAGTTTGCAAGGAATGGTTTGAGAGTTGCATGGGCACCTTCAACCTGAGATGTTGTTTTGTTTCCAAAATCTGGGTTTATACAAGTCCATGCTGTTACAAATTTCTCTTTGACAGGGAAAATGTTATTTTCCATATACTTGAGTACATCCTCATAGTCTTTCAAGAAACACTATTAAATTCAAAAGTTCATAACCCAAAACTAGGAAGAATTAGAAGCAGTGATTTGGACCTACTCTGAGTTCTGCATCATTGAACTCTGCCTCCTCCTTGGTCTTTGAGGCCCCATACTTTTCCCACAGAGTCATAAAGCTTTTCCATCCTTCAATTTCATTAAAAAAGCGCACTTTATAGTTTGCTTGTATGGTTTTAGACAAGTGCCAAATGCAACATTGTCTTGATGACTCAGGGAAACTAGATTCAATAGCACAAATCAGAGCTTTTTCAGGGTCCGTCACAAAGACTTTTGGAAGTCTCTCAGGATCATGAGTCAACTCCTTTAATGCATTTACAGACCAACTGTAGAACTCAAACATTTTTTTTGTTATAAAAAAAGAGCTTTTGTGAAATTTTTCCAATTTTCTGTCATTCCTACAACATGCAATAGTGGTGTTTTGTACTTCTTTGTCTTATAAGTACAATCCAAAATAGAAATATGATGGAATTGTTTTAAAAGATTTACTGCCTCAGGATGTGCTAAGTACAGGGCCTCCAAGTGACCCTCTCCACTGAACTTTTACCGGTGAATCCAACTTGTTTCTTCAAGCTGTTCATAGAGTACCTCCATAACACTTTTACCCTTTAGTTCTGCAAGTGTTACCTTCTGCTTAGTGTTATAGATTTTTTTGTCATCAACATAATCCCACCCATCAATCTTTCTCAATTTTCTCTTAAGTTGTAATGTATTGAGCCCATCTTTCATGCCTTCCTTAAGTAGATCCAAGGCTTGCCCAGAGATTCTCCTCAGTTGAGGATGCACAGAGGGATTTTCAGATGGTTGATGGTTATTTTTCATTTATTTATAGGAGATTTGCCACAAGGGGTATGCCTTTGTGCAACTTGCATTGATTAAAAACTTGCACCCAACCTTCCTTGTGTCAGTTTTTCTTGACCGTTTTGTAAGAAGTTTTCCTGAATAGCAACCATGTCTATCACAGGCTAAATCCACATATTGGTCATGCTTTGAGTTGAAAACTGTCAAAGCTTAACCATGCTTCATTTCCCATGTTTGAAAATAGTTTTGTGCCTCTTCCCTAGTAGGAAAAGCTCTCAAAGGAGGTGGTTCAAGTGGATCTGTCATAGTTACATAGTTATATTGATGGAATGCACTCCATCAGTTTCAATCAAATTAAATACAGCAAAAACCAGTAACATAAAATGTTACTCACCACAAGAGGTCAAATCCCACTGTGAAAAATTTTGTTCCTCAATTGTCACCCTTGATGAGGATGCAATTGGGGCTTCCAATGTTTCATTACCCAAATCCTTTTTTTCTTTTTCCAAATCTTTGTTGATGGCACTATCAATGTAGACCTTCCACACACCCATTGCAGAAGAAGGAGGGCTTGCCACTGTTCCCATGAAAAAAATGCAATGGTATAATTCAGTATTCAACCCAACTTTCAATTGAACAAACAAAGTTTTCTCACTTTTGAGTTGAGAAAGAATTGTTTGCAGACTTTTATATGATTTCAATTTTCACTTTGGTTTCACTTTAAAGTCTCTTTGGGATTGCTAGGTGTGGAACAACAGTCCCACAAAGTATGCGTTGCTCCCAAATTTGTGTTTATGGAACCCAAGTGTGGTACAGGGGGTGCCCAAAATTCTGTCACAACTTCTGGGGGGTTATGCACCCCCAAAGATGGAGGTTTTGAGCCGTTTACAGGCCGGGTAAATGGCTTGAATTTTCCATGTTTGGGGGTTACACAGCTCCTACACAACACCCCGGGGGTTGCGTGTGTTTGAAACAGCCCTTTGTAGTCGTCTATGGGCCTCCAAAGCTCATTTGAGCCGTGTAGGACCCTACACAACTACCACACGGTTGGAGCCGTGAATCTAACATCACCCATATTTTATGAGGTTTCAAGAAAGTTGAAGGCAAAAAAGCAAAAGTGGAAGGGAAAGGAGAAGTATGAATCAGAGGAAGAGTTTAATCTTTATATATACTTATTTATTCTAAATGTGAAATTGTTTTTTTAATTATTGCTTGTCATTTCTTTAACATAGGATGATTTTCTGACTGAATAAAAAACTTCAGAAAATGAAAATCTGCCAGGTTTTGGATGTAGAGGAATATGAAGAGCTTCTAGATTTGGATTTTATTAAAACAGTGATATTCAATTTGCTTTTATATTTGTTGATTTTTGTGATATTGTTGTTTATTAATGTTTTGATTGATTTTTTTTCTCAGAGGTCTGGAACCATTGTGAATAAGTGGGTTGCTTTTCCTGAATATCCTGGTGAAAGAATCATGAGAAAAAATCAAGCAAATCAAAATGATCATTCTACTCAATATCCTCATGGAAGTAATTTGTTAGCAAAAACAGAAACAACAAGAAGTGAGACAGTGAGTAAATTTGATAATTTCTCATTTTTCCGTTTTTCTGATTTTTTTTGGATTCTTCCTCTAGGTTTCTTGTACATTAGCTTATTCTTCTTCTGGATTTTTTGACCAATTCTCAGTTGAAAAATTCAATGTTTTCTTTAAAACATACTTTATTTTATACTAAATTGTGATTTTTTCTTTTAGTTACAATACAAAGACTTTGTTTCCCCCAAAATAGCATTTGCACATATATTACATGTTCAAAATTTCAAAGGGGATGGAAACCGTGGATTTGGAGCAGCAGCCATTTTTTGGGGGAGAAACTCAGAATACTGGATTTAATTAAGGAAATAAATGGGGAAAGAGCTATATTCAAACCCAATATCCAAGGAACCAATATTACTTCATGAAATCTGGGGTTAAGCTTTCCAAGAATCAAGAAGGAAACGGACCAACCTTTCTGGCCCAGCTCCCACAAATATTTGGATGAAGTTTTCTTTCTGTGGTTTCCTTCTGCCTGAAACATGTTAGTGTCCAGTTGTTCTGTTTTCTTCATTAATGCCTTGCACTCTATTCCTCTGAATCCCCCGCTACAAATTTCAAATCTTATCCTCTTTCTTTCATTATTTAATAATATTTCAAACAAATAGTCTCCTTCAATTCCAAGTCTTATCATTTTCCAGCTCCCACATTAGATCCACTTTGGAAACGATTTGTGGCCAAGAATTCCAAATCTTGGAAAAAATTATTCAGAAAAATTTAGAGCTTTGTAATCTGGCTTTTTTCCCTCCCAGAAAATCCAGAAGAAGAAAATGAAATCAATCATGTTTGAATAATATTCAATACTTGTAACAATGTTTGTTCTTTTTATTTATTGAAAAAATACAAAGTGAAAAATGAAAAATGAAAAATACAGACCACCCGTTCCCATTTGAATTATTTTAATTGTGTTATATATTTTTAGGGGGGAAAAATGTTAAAAGAAGTAAGAATAATATTTATTTTCATCTATGGATTCTTTTCCCAATTCCTTTAAATAAAAATTGAGGTAAACTTTGATGTCAGATGTGAAAAGAAAAAAATTCAAATGGATGTGTTATTTTGAAGTTTTTTTTACGTTGGATTCAATTTTTGAAGCAAAGAATACATAAAAAGAATTCCACAAAGATTTATAGAGCTCTTTTATTGTTGTTCCAAATGAATGAAGGCTTGAAAAAATTAAAAAAAATCTGAAAAGGCAAATAAACAAATCCCAAAGTCCAATGATAAATTCAATTTGTTTTTTTTTTAAGTTTTAAGAATACATCCAAAAAATCCATAAAGAAATATTAAAAAGCTCCTTGATTATTTTCTTAACCATGGAATAGCTTAAATAACCAAAAAAAAAATCAAAGAAATGGATCCAAGATTGCAATGATAATTTTTTTTTAAAAAAAATTGATTTTTTAAGATGTAAGAACACATCAAAAAATTCCCAAGAAAATATTAGAAAGTTCCTTAGGTATATATATAAATTTTGCAGAGCTTCAATCACCAAAAAAGAATAATAAAAAAGGGAAAGAAAAGGATCCAAAAAGGGGATAAGAATTCTTTTTTTTTTAAAAAAAAATTGAATTGATTCTTTAAGGTTTTCTAAGGCTTCCAGAATAATAAAAAGCTTTATTTTGAGAGTTTGAGAGACCCAGCTACAGGGCTGCGCTTTCAAATTTAGAAAAAATAGATAAATTCATGAAACCTCCATGAAATAAAGGTTTTTTCCATGTCGGAGTTATGTTGTGCAGACTTTTAAATTAATCCCCTGAAAAGATCAATACATTTTCTTTATATATTTCTTTCACTCATTAAATTGGTATAATTTGAGTAAGGAACTCATTAATCAGGTCTGCAACATATTATTTTCACAAAAGATAATTGGCTTATGGAATAATTATTATCATAAAATGATATGTTGGTACCCTTTGAAAATGGTAATGTCCCAGTGAATTATGGGAATTGAAATATTTATACTGCTCAATTATCATTCTGATTTGATATATTAAGCACTTTATACATCAGAAAAAAAACTCCCATCTCAATGTATCAAAAAATTTCTGAATTCCTTGAAAGGACTTTTTTTAAATCAATTATTCATAAGAAGATATAGGTATGTTGTTTTTAAATTTGAGAATGATTGATCAGGATGAAATTTCAAATCTTAATAAATTGTAGAAAACATTTATTGAGGAAGAGGAGCTATTTTGGGTACAATTTATCAATCTTTCATTATATAATTCTATAACTCTACTCAATTCATCATATTATGGATGGGCTTTTTAATGATTTTCCATGTAGTAATTCTTGATTTTTGAAACAACAGAGTGATGAGAGTTGTTAATGTTCAGTAAATGTGAGGAATTTTGGGTCTTCTAGGAGAGAAAAGGCCTCTTTGGGACTTTTCTTGCAATTCTCAGTTGGATTTCCTGTGTCAAATGCTGAAAAATCATTCTTCAACAATCCGAGAAATTTCTTATCACACTGTATGAATGATTTTTTTGAAAATTACACCAACACAGAAAAAAAAATAAGTGTTTTGATGATTTTTGTTTAATTTTTGCTTTGATTTCCCAGTAAAAATAAATAAATAGACAAATTAAATTAAATTTTCAATTCAATCAAATTGAAAAATAAAGCCTTAAAAATGAAAAATAAAAGACAAAAAATGAAAAATAAAAAATAAAAAATAAAAAATAAAAAATAAAAAATAAAAAATAAAAAATAAAAAATAAAAAATAAAAAATAAAAAATAAAAAATAAAAAATAAAAAATAAAAAATAAAAAATAAAAAATAAAAAATAAAAAATAAAAAATAAAAAATAAAAAATAAAAAATAAAAAATAAAAAATAAAAAATAAAAAATAAAAAATAAAAAATAAAAAATAAAAAATAAAAAATAAAAAATAAAAAATAAAAAATAAAAAATAAAAAATAAAAAATAAAAAATAAAAAATAAAAAATAAATAAAAAATAAAAAATAAAAAATAAAAAATAAAAAATAAAAAATAAAAAATAAAAAATAAAAAATAAAAAATAAAAAATAAAAAATGAAAAATGAAAAATGAAAAATGAAAAATGAAAAATGAAAAATGAAAAATGAAAAATGAAAAATGAAAAATGAAAAATAAAAAATAAAAAATAAAAAATATTTTATTTGTACTTAGGCTTGCACACATCACAAAAATTTTGTTTTGCATTTTTAATTTAATCCATTTTTTCCCAAGTTTAATCTTGCAGTTTTGAACCAAGTTTTGTTTTAATCCTCCCTCCCAGATTTCCCCCCCTACCCCCAATTCTTTTTTTGTTTGGATCCTCCTATTGGACCTATTTTTTTTCCAGCCTCCAGTCCAACCAATATCCCCCACTTTGCCATCCACCCATCCATCCAAAAATTATTTATCAACAATTTCTGACTCCATCATCCCATCAGTAAGTCTTCCATTCCTTGGTCTTTGCAATGAACCATCTCTTCAAGTAACTGACTCCTTTTTTTATTTATTAATTTTTTTATGGGGGGGGAGGGATAAAAATTCAAGGCCTCACAGAAGAAAAAGTGAACATTAACAATCAACACATAGTTTCACAAAGGGTAAGATGAGAGCCAGAAAGGGGGAGTCAATTTTTTGAATTAGCAAGGAATGGGATTTCTGGAAGATATTGACCTGCCCCTTGCCACAATACCCATCATTCTACTTTGTATCAGTGAACTGTTAAAAGGGTGAGAAATTGATTTAACTTAAAACTGGGAAATCTGGCATTGAAGATCTAATGAGAGATTGGCGGAGATTGATGGACAAGACGTAGTTCGACAATGATGATTGATGAGCTTTAGAGGATTGATTTGAAGTTGGGATGTGAAGCAAATGAAGAGATCAAGATGAATGAAACTAGCAGGAAGAGTGAGGTAAATACGTGAGGAATTCAAACTTCAAGAAGAAATCAAGAGTCATATCTCACCGGGCAGGCACACAGAACAGTTGGTGAATTTGGTATGAGAAGAGATGATGGGAATAAAATGAAAGAGAAAGGACTGAGAAGAAGGGATGTACAGAGGATGATGAGAAGACCCTGGGTTGAGACGGATTGAGATTTGAGAAAGATTCAAGGTGGTTGAAAGATTGCCTTGAGATCCCAATCCCCTGGCTGAGTTTCGCGGAAAAGTGAAGTCTTGAGAAGAGGACCAGATTTGGAGTGTCTTCACTTGTCTACTTATCCGCGCCTTCATTTAGTGAGTAGGTAGTAGTAGAGTAGGTAGCAGAGATTTAACACCCCACCATGCCCGATGAGATATAGCAATGAGAGACATAAGAATGAAACAATAAATAAAAAAAATTCAAGTACGAGTTTCCCCAGCATCAGAGAGAATAAAAGGAAACAGAAGGGTGATGCTTTGAGCGGAAGATGCCTTGGTTAGTGAATCTGCTGGCATGTCAGATTACTTTAACAGTTTGATCTCGATTCTGTTGGCTGCAAGCTCTTCCCTCATTCCCTTAGTCTTTAAGTCCAGATGTTGAGTTTTTGAATTCAATCCAAATTTGCGAATTTTGTCGTCCAATCCGCTATTGTCAATGTTCAGTGGGATTGTCCCCAAAGATAAGGAAAAGATTTTGTTAACAAGAGCCTTAATCCAAGTCGCTTCATGAAATGACTCCACCAGAGCATTCAACTCCGCGTCAGTAGAAGACCAAGTGATATTTTTTTGCTTACAGCTGTTCCAGGAGATAAGGCTTCCAAACACAACACACAAATAACCTGTTTGCAATTTACAAGTATTGGGATCATCAGCCCAGGACGCATCAGAGAACTTTTCCAGAGCCTCAGGACCCGTAATTTTGAGTTCCAGTTGATAGTGTTGAGTTGCCTTCAGGTACTTCCATGTTTTCTTCAGTTTGTTCCAGTGATTGAGTCCTGGTTTGACATTGAACCTTGCTAAACTCGATACTGCAAAGCTAACGTCAGGTTGAGTGTAACACGCGATGTGATTGAGTGAACCTATCGCGGATCAATAATTGATGTTGAGTGCTTTGAATGCTTTGTGTTCTTTGTCTGTAGCGGGCTTGAGTTGCAGATTACGAGTGAGCGGCATGGATGATCCTTTGAAGTTGGTCAGGCCGAGTTCTTGAAGACCATGCTGTATGTGATTTGGTTGGCTGAGGAGTATTTTGTCGGATGAGACCTCTATTTTCATCCCAAGTATAGTATTGGGGTCCTGACTTGTCAATCCCTTGAACTTCTGTAGAAATTTTTGTTCAAAACCCTGACCATCGCCCACAAGGATCAAATCGTCAACATGAAAGAATAAATGGGATTTGCCGTCTTCTGACAAGTACAAACAAGGATCGCAAGCAGATTTGTAGAATCCGATCTCCTTGAACCAGGTAGTCAGAGTCTCATACCAGTTCTTCGGGGATTGCTTCAATCCTTACAATGATTTCTTAAGTTTGAGAAACTTTGAAGGGCAATTCAAACCTTTAGGAGTTTGTATGATAACCTCCTTGTCGATTGCTGAATGTAAGAAAGCACTTTTCACGTCGAATTGACGCACTTTTTGAGAAGATTTTAGTGCGTAGACTAACAGGAGTCAAAGGGTGGAGGGTTTTCCCGTAGGGGCAAATGTTTTGAAGAAGTCAATCCCCTCAATTTGGTTAAAGCCTTGCACGCACAGATGTGCTTTATATTTGATTGGATCCCCGTGGCAGTTTTCCTTCACCTTGAAGATCCAAGTTGTTTGGAGCGGATTCAAGGGCTTGGGCCCCTCGTATTCTTCCCAGAAGTCAAATTATTTGATTGAGGCCAGTTTGCCATCCATGGCGGCAACCCACCTGTCACTTTCATCACATCCGACGGCATCTTCATAGCTCTTAGGTTTGTAGTAGTGAAAGAACCCATATCACTGTGGTGGCTTGATAGTCAATCAATCTCTGAGGACCCAAGTTGGACAATTTGGTTGCTGAGTTTCACAAGGTTGAGTTTGTATATTTGTTGGAGGCTGGCTTGCATTGGTATCAGGCCCTTCAGGGTCCGATACATCTTGATCCGAAGGGGTGTTGTGATCTTCCTCGGAGGATGATTCATCTTTGGACACCAACCAATACTTGGTAAAGGCCGGATTGTCTCTTTGAAGATGCCCACCTAGAGGTTGACCTAGTTCTACTCCCGTCGTCTTAAAGGTATCCCCCCCATTGTCGGTTGAGATTTTCAGAATTGAGTTGAGAGGGCTAGCCATTTTTAGGAACTTGATGTGTTTCAAAGAAAGGATAGCATGAGTCTTGGTTAAGATGAGATATGAACGGAAGATAGGATTAAAGCCTACTAAAATTCCTTCTTCCCCCTTTTCCTTAAATTTTTGGCCCTTGTTGCGTCTAGAAAGTAGATATACGCAAGGGCTTCCTATTGGTTTGAGGTAGGAATTTGGCAATGCATAACCCTGAATCCGGAACCATGGTGATACCAACTGATCTTCTCTGGGGATCTGATTAAGCATAAGAGCGCTGGATTTGATAAATTTGTGCCACAGGTAGGCAGGCAGCTGCGCGTCCTTCAACATTGTCCGAGTAGATTTGATGATCGTTCTGTTAGCTTGTTCAGCCTTTCCATTATGTTTGGGATGGTAAGGCTCAGAGATAATTTGCCAAATGTGATTCTTGTTGTAAAAAGTTTGAATTTTTCCATTGACAAACTTGGTACCACCGTCGGAGCAAACTTCCGATGGAAAATAACCTCTTCATCAATGCTCTTTTTCAATCAATTCAATAATGACCTCAGGAGTTTCCTCCTTTGAGGTTAGAGGAAAAGCTCCAACGTACCCCAATGCACTGTCTACGAGAGTGAGAATGAATCTATGACCTGCCTTAGACTGCGGCTTGAGGGGACCCATGAGGTCCAAGTGAATTTGATTGAATTCCTTAGTTGCCTTTTTGGAGGTCTCTTTGAACAAGGATTTTGTGATTTTGCTCTTGATGCAGTGGATGCACTCAAACCGCCTTTTAACCTCAAGAGGGATATGTTTGGTGAAACCTTCAAGTCTAGCTATTGAAGCGTGGCCGTGGTTGCAATGGATTTTGAAAAGTTCCTTGTCGGCAGTCCACGTCAAGTGAGAGCAGTGAGGGGTAAGATAGTCTCAATTGAATTGGGGAGTTTCCAGTGAGTACAGGTTATCAACAATGGTTCCACCGAGGACATCAATACCTTCTTTGGTGACACTGAACTTGTTTTTTTTTGCGAATAATGTACAGCCAGCCTGATTGAGTGCTCCTGCGCTTATTAGATTGATGTTGAGACTGGGCACATAGAGGACGTTGGACAGTTTGAGAGTGAAATTATCCCAGACAAACTCCACTGTACCTCTACCCTTAATCTCAAGTTCGGCGCCCTCCTTCCCGGTTTTGATAGCCTGGTTGCAGTACAGAGACATCTCCTTAAAATAACAACTATCATTGACCATGTGGATTGAGGCGCCACTATCTAGAATGAATTTCGATTTTGGATCCCCGTGATTGATCCAAGTCGTTAGCAGGGCGAGATAATGTGCGACCGGGTTTGTTTTGGAAGGATTTTTCCGCAATCTCCACTTAGCTTGTTCTTCCTTCCACCAATCGGGGGCAACTTTGGGATGTAAATGCCAACAGGTATCTGCCGAGTGATGTTTGTCCTGCTTTGGGTTGTGGTAGCCCTTGGTACACCTCCAATGTTCACTTTGCTTGTCACTATGAGTACCAAAGGTCTCGAGTTGATCAGAGCTACCTCAGTCCGTGAGTGTTGGCCGTCTCGAGTTTTCTGAGCATTGGATTCATTGTTGAGCTGAGTTAAATGAGTTAGAACATACTCTACTGTAAGTTCTTTATTGGTGTGCATGATTTGTTGTTTGAAATCTTTCATTGCTTTGGGGAATTTGAAAAGAAGGAGATACGTCAGAATGTTGTTGGGTAATATGATTCCAACCTCTGACATTTTCTTGATGCAAACTTTTGTCCTCGTAATGAAGTCTTCTATCTCGTCAGAACCAAAATGTAAGTAGAGGAAGTCGTTAAATACCCTAGCTCTGTTGGATGCTTGAGAAGAGGCATATTTGTTGATGATTGCTTTCCACAGCAGCTTCACCAATTTTTTGTTATGCGAGGTTACAACATTATCGTGGGTAGAATTTTTGAGCCAAGAGATGATAAGAAGTTTTATTTCATCATTGAGGTCGTGGTCCAAGTTGGAGGTTTTGTCATTGATCAACCTGGAACATCCGTGAACATCTAGAATCGCGTCCATCTTATCCTTCCATACGCCATAATTGTCTTCGCTGAGTTTTGGAATAGTGTCTAGCGCGGACTTCAGCATAGCCTGCCGGAACCCTTCAGAGATCAAGCCAGTGGACATTTCCCAGTCGGATTATCTAGGCAATGAGATGAGATTCAATAGAGCTTTCCTTTCGGCTTTCAACCATGTTAAAAGGGTGAGAAATTGATTTAACTTAAAACTGGGAAATCTGGCATTGAAGATCTAATGAGAGATTGGCGGAGATTGATGGACAAGACGTAGTTTGACGGTGATGATTGATGAGCTTTAGAGGATTGAGTTGAGGTTGGGATGTGAAGCAAATGAAGAGATCAAGATGAATGAAACTAGCAGGAAGTGTGAGTTCAATACGTGAGGAAGTCAAATGTCGAGAAGAAATCAAGAGTCATATATCACCAGGCAGGCACACAGAACAGTTGGTGAATTTGGTATGAGAAGAGATGATGGGAATAAAATGAAAGAGAAAGGACTGAGAAGAAGGGATGTACAGAGGATGATGAGAAGACCCCGGATTGAGACGGATTGATATTCAAGAAAGGTTCTAGGTGTTTGAAAGATCCCCTTGAGATCCCAATCCCCTGGCTGAGTTTTGCGGACGAGTGAAGTCTTGAGAAGAGGACCAGATTTGGAGTGTCTTCACTTGTCTACTTATCCGCGCCGTCATTTAGTGAGTAGGTAGTAGTAGAGTAGGTAGCAGAGATTTAACATGAACAACTTCTTTGCTTCATCTTGAGCTCTCTTCCTTCTATTTATGGGGTTAAAAATCAGGTTTTGGAGAGCTAGTGTGGAGTTGAAGCGGGGCTTTGTTCACAAAGCTTCCTTAACTGTCCAGCTAGATGTTATACCTTTTATGCTCAAATTGTTACCCAGGCTTATGATCCTGATTGAATGCCGTGTTGAAGGAGGAGGCTCAGAAGTTTAAGTGAGAAACATTTCATTTCTGTGTAAGTCATTATGGAAAATTTTGTGCTGTAAGACTCCAAACGTTGCTAGGCCGTGGCAGTTCTGCGGAGGGGAAAGGTGCTGTTTAGGCTGCCCTCCTGAGTGTTACAAAAATATTTAAATGTAACCAAGATCAAGTTCCAGAACCTGGTAAATGAGGAATCAAGGAGTAGAGGATAAGGATGATAATAGTTTGGTAGCAATGGAACAGCACTATCTGAGACAAGATTATGCAGGGAAAACTTGAACAAAAGAAGTTAAAGTCCCCTTAGAGTTCAAAGAACAAAAGCTGTTGTGTGTAAACAACGCCCACAAGCTAATAACTCTGGTCGTCAGCAGAAGATTGGGGATGATCAACTCAAACCCAAGCAACCTCCAGGTTCTCAATGAACCTGCCCAACTCTCCGCAATCAAGCACTTGAAGGGTACCAGATAACTGTGGGTGGCTGTACAGGACAAAGCACAATGTTTAAGAAGCTCTAAAGTAAACAGTAACTGATTTGAAGCAAGGATCACCTCAACACTTCTCAAAGGACTCAAGAGTAGGCTGGCAGAATTCCACTCCTAAAGAAGCTAAGGGGAGGTATAACACTCCAGGTCTTAAGCTTGATAAGACCTCTTCAATCAATTGTGATTGGCTCCAGAAAGGTGATCAGGGATCAGGACCAGTATGGTCAGACAAAGGGAGCAAGGAGTGGTATGACACACTCAAAAATTCCAACAGACAGAATTTTTCTTCAACCAGCAAGGCTATTGGTTGGTGATAAGGATCAGGGATCAAGGGTTGAGTATGGAGGCTCAAGGATCAAAGGTGTGCGGATTTCATTCTGGATCATTCCATGTTCTGATGATTTCCCATCATGATCAAAAAAGGCAGGGGAGAGCCCCTCTTTATATGGGCAGGAGGCCCTGTTAGACTATATACAACGGATTCTACAAATAGAGCGGAAAAGGGAAGGCAACCATGTGGTCACTCGCGTCCATCTGTGAATGGGCGCGCGTAACAATACCAGAGTCACCCACCCTTCGTCCAAAGGCGGAAGCGGGTGGGAGAGAGAAATGAACCAAACCGCAGTGGATGTCTGCGGGCGGTCATTGGCACTCTTCCAAAGGCAGAAGCGGGTGGGAGAGTCCCAGGAAAGGTGACGGATGAAGTCCATGAGAGCGCGGATGGGCGGATAGGAGATTGGTTTGAGAAAGTTGGGTAAATCCTGACGGCCTTGAGATCCACGACTGATAGATCAAGTGCAATGGGAGGTTTGACGGATCCAAGGATTTGCCAAATGCTTGGGGGTGAGGTCGGGATGGATTCAGTAAATCATGGATGAGCGCCGCGCAACGGTAGCAATGAGGAGATTGGGACGCGCGACAACAAAGATGAAGACACGCAACAACAAAGATGAGGACGTGCTATGACAACGGCAGAGATGACAAGCAACACGGATAAAGGACGCGCGACGCGCGCGGATGAAAAGAGCGCGGCGCGGCGCGCGACGCGGATAATGGGAGCGCAGCGCGCGCGGGTAAAGGACGGTTTGGATGAGCCTGGGGATAAGTTGTTCAGCCGGGCGGTACGTTTGCGCAACAGTTTATGGATTGAGGTCTTAAGGCGGCCAGGGTGTCCAGGATGGGGCACCACATCTCTCCCCAACTTACAGACTGTCCCTAGTCTGCTCCCGAGTTTGATGTCATAGAAAAAAGAAAGGAAAGAAAGATGATTGAAACGGAAGAATGGCCATTTTGATCCTGAGAGTGGTTGAGAAAAAAAAAAATGTTGATCCAACCAAAAATCCTAGAAGTGGCTGAGATAAAATGAAGGAGGCGTCCCAAGTGCTCACACGCGTGGCATGAAGTAGAGTTTTCACAAAACGACAAGGATCTTGCCCAGATGGTGCACAAATTGGGAGGACTTACTTCTGGACCAAGTTGCCTCCACGAGAGTGAAATTTCTTGACCTGATCAGCAGAGAACCTTCTGGCCATCTGAGTACCATCCAGCTCCTCCAAAAGATATGATCCACCTCTAACTTGACAGACTACTTGGTAAGGACCATTCCAGCGGTTAGAGAAAAGCTTTCCCCACTGAGTTTCCAAGGAAAGATTATAAGCCAATACCAGGTCACCAGGGTTTAAAGGGTCCCTGATTTGATTCCAGTTTTTTTCTTCCCAATACTGAACTGATTTTGCTCTTGATTCCATCATCTTCTGATAAGCTTTGTTACAAATATCTTCACTCTGCTCCAGTTGCTTTGATCTGGCAACTAATAGGTCAGTAGTTGAGGAAACTTGTTCCCAGGGGATGCCCAAGAAAGACTCCATCTCAAGATCAAGAGGAAGAACAGCCCTCTGACCAAAGATGATTTCATAAGGAGAATAACCAGTGGTTCTCTTGGTGGAAACTCAATCAGAGAAGAGGACCAAGGGGAGAAACTTTTGACAATTCTTGCCACTTTCACCAGCCAATTTGACAAGAGCAGCCTTCAAAGGAGCATGGCCTCTTTCCACCATGCCTTGTCCTTCAGGATAATAGGGAGTAGTAACTCTATGTTGTCCAGGGAGCAATTGGATCATTTCAGCAAGTTTTCCACCAAATTCTGAGCCACCATCTGTAGGATAAGATTGGGCCAAGCCATAACGCATTGTCCAAGTCTCATGAAGAAAAGCTGCTACTGATTCAGAGCTGAGGTTCTTAAGGAACTTTGCTTCAACCCATCCAGAAAAATCATCTCTAGCCACAATGAGGTACTTAGCTCCACCAGCCTTAATGTGAACCACATCCATAGCAATCCTCCCAAAGACAGTGGATTCTCCAGTGGGGTAACAAATTTTGGCCGGGCGCCTAAGATCACGTTTCTGGCACACTTCACAACTCCTACACCATTGAGCAACGGATTTCTTCAGGGATGGCCACCAGAATTGTTCAGATATTTGTCGATAAGTTTTGGTTTCCCCACGATGACCAAGGCCTTCATGGAGATTTTCCAGGATTGAATCTTGCTTGGAAGGGATAGTGACCACAACAAGTGCACAAGGAGTTGACCTTTTCATAAGCCTAGAACCTTGGACAAAGAAGTTGGAGGACTTCCTTTTAAGGGACCAAAATTCTTTGGCAGAGAGATCAGGGGGTCTTTGGAGAGTTGAAAGGTACTGCTCCAACTTAAGCTAGAAACCTTGCTGGAAACCAGAGTAATTTTTGGAGGAGAAGGCAAAGACAGGGCGGACCAAGGGTTCTTCCTCATCAAAATCCATTCCAACCTCTGATTCATTGTATCCAATAGGTTGTCGAGATAAACCATCAGGCATGGTGAAAGATTTTCCAGGCCTGTGAACAATATAAAAAGAGAACAACTGAATGAAAGCCACCCAACGAGTCATGGGAGCATTTGGGAGGCTGGGGGCGTTGATCATTTCAATAATAGATTGCGCATCAACTTGTAACTCGAAGTGTTGACCCCAAAGGACAGTCTGAAGCTTCTTCAACATTCGGGCCACACTGCAAAGTTCCAGTTTTGGCTGGGAGTACCTGGATTCCACATCTGAGAAAATAAGAGATTCATACAGAGCAGGACGATCCAAACCATTTTCATCTTCCTGGGTAAGAACAGCCCCAACAGATTGATAACTCGAGTCTACTGCCAACTTGATCTTGCCGGCTCCGTGTCCATAAGTGATCTTTTTCAAAAAAATTTCTTTCCCAACAATTGTTTTGAGCAACTGAAATGATTGTTTGCAGTCTTTGGTCCAAATCCATTCAGCATCTTTCCTGTTTAAGCGAGGCAAGGGAATACAGATTTTGGATAATGAGGGAATGAAGATCCTGACATAAGTTACAACACCTAGGAAATCCCTAACTTCCGTTGGATTTATTGGGGTAGGCCAGGAGATGATTTTGTTGACTTTAGAGGGTGCCATCCTTCTTCCGTCCTTACAGACTATATGACCAACAATTTCCAAGGCAGGGACACAGGCGGCAAGTTTTGATCCAGAGACAGTAAGGCCAGATTCCTTGATTCAAAACAAAATTCTCTCCAAAACAGTAGCATACTCCCAGACAAATTGTCGGATTCCTGAGTGCCAAGGTAAGAGCTCATTATCATAGTCAGAAACTGGACCTTTAATTCCACCATCATCAATAAAGATACCCACATGATCCGGGATTTCATCCTGAAGGATCCACATCATCTGAGCCTGATAGACTGCAACCAAGTTGGTGGCACCTTGAGGCAATCAAGTCAACTGAAATCAACCAAGGGGAGTATTGAAAGTAGTGAGGGGATGAGAAATAGGATGCAAGGATCGTTCGTCATAGCCACCCATAATGTCACCTAGACCATAGCAAGCTCTCCCAGAGAAGGATTCAACAAATTCTTCAGTGGCAGGCGGCATGCCAGAGTCTTTAATAGTAACTTTATTAAGAGGTTGGAGATCATGAACTACTCTAAGTTTACCATTACTCTTTAGAACACAGAAAACAGGACTGGAATAGCTAGAAGTCGATTGTTTGTATAAACCGGTTCGGACTCGTTTGCGGACCAACTTGATGAATTTGTCAACTTTAGCAGCAGGGATTGGGATCTTTTTCTTTTGCCAAGGGTCATGTTCAACTACCGGGATGATGTAAGGGAGACCATAGGATTCTTTCAAGAGACCTGTCTCTTTGACACAGAATGCAATTGATTTTTCCCTTAGAGACAAGATATTTTTGATCAAATTTAACTCATCAGGAAGAAGCCATCCATCTGGACCAAAATTGACCACTTTCAGACGTTCTTCAGTGATCCGACCAGAGGGAATAAATGGACCAGTGAGGGATTTGGATAGACCACAGTAAGGATTGCGGGATAGCAGAGCACGCATAAGAGGAGGGTTGAGGTTGAGAGGCATTGGTTGGTTGACTGGCTGGACCTTCTTTGCAACTGGTTTGTACTTGGTGGCAAAGGAGAGGAATCCCTGCTTCCTCCAAGCATTGACCAGTGAAACCTGACTACAAAAACTGAGGCTGTGTTCCAACATCTTCCAAGTCCAATGTTCTTCTGCGTCCTTGAAAGGTGCCTTCTCCATAAAAGAGGATCCAAAAGATAACACATTGCTCACATGTGTGGCACAGGGTAGAGTTTCAAAAATAACAGTAGTAGAAGCCCTTGGTGGTGCACAATTGGGAGGACTTACTTCTACCCCAAATTACCTCCACCTAAGATTAAACTCCTTCATACCAAAACCACCAAGAAAAGAATTGAGATCAAGATCTAGTTTAGACTCATTGCGGAGATTTGAAACTGGAATAGAAGATGAGTGATCAGGCTGAAAAGAAAAAGGAAAGGAAGATAGAACAGATCCAGACAGAGAAGAAATATTTTTGGATTTTTTGAATTTTTCATATGTTTGGGTTTTGATCTTATTTGGATGAAAAGAAAGTGATGAGGAAAAAGAAAGATGGGCCTCTGAGGTGGGAGTTGGTCCATGAGTTGAAGTCTGAGGCTGAGGAGAACTAAAACTATCAGTAGGGCCAACTATTCTGCTAAAAAATGAGGATGAAAGGGATGAGAGTTTTCTTCCTGATTTCCTTTCAGGACAGATTTGGGAGGGTGACCAGGGAAGTCTCTTTCAGAATCCAAAGAACAAAGGGGGACTTCAATCTTTCTGCCATCAGCATCAGGGAGGAGAATTCTCTCCCCAACTTGATTAGAAAACATCAGGGTAGCACCAAAGTCCATTAAGAAAGGCCTTCCCAAGATCATGGGACCATCCAGACAAGTGATCCAGAAGTGACAGGTGCCAACAATATTTTGACCAATTCAAACAGGAATATCCTCAGCAATACCAACCAGTTCACAGGACTGATTCCCAATTCCATAGACCGCAGAGTTGAAACTGACCCTTGGGCTAAGTTTAAGCTTGCAGGCCATGGAGTCCAAAATCAAGTTGAGCTGAGAACCCAAATCCACAAGGAGAGAAACCGTTTTAGTTGAATCACCAAGACAACATGGAAGAAAACCAAGAGGACAGGAATACAGGTTGGTATCTGAAGAGGGATCTGTTCCACCAGAATCCTCTATCAGAGTACCAGAGGAGACCTTTAATTTGTCCGGACCAATCTCCACATGTCGACAAGAAACCCATTTCTTCATCCCTTCTGCCACAGATGGAGAGATTGACAGGAGTTCAGCCACAGATAGATTGGGGATTTTAAGATCAGAAATTTTCTTTAATACTCCTTCCACAGCATTAGGGTAGTCCTTGGAGATGCCCCGCTCAAATCAAACTTTGGGCTGGGTGGAGGGAGGAAGATCAGGTGTAATAGGTGATGGAAGAGGATCTGAGAGTTGGGCAGGTTGAAGAGGGGGAAGATCAGAGTTATCCTGGAACCTTTCCATAAGTGGTTGCCTTTCTACTTCCATGTCTTCCACATCAGAGGAAGGAGGCTCAGGTGAAGATTGGCGTTTAACGGGTTTTTGCAGAATGGAGGATGGAACAGGAGGAGACTTATGAGGGTTTGGTTCCTCATGGCGTTTCCTAGCTGGATTGGATTGATAGGTGCCAGGGAAGCTGGAAGAAGTGATAGCTGGAGGATACCAAGGTTGCAGAGTTCCACATGATGATTGAAAATCCACAGAGACCAAGGATGCCTTCTTAGGGGTTGGTGGTTGGTATGAGGCCACCACATGACGGATCGGTCGAGACAAATCAAAAGGGATCAAAGCACCATTAGGAAGGAAAAAATTATTTCCCTTCTGATCTACTAACTTCTCCTCCTTGTCCTTCTGGAGTTCAGGACATCTACCGGTACCATGGCCTTCCCTATGGCAATAATAACAAACTATAGTAGACTTAGGAACAGAATTAGCAGGTTTAGGAGTGGCTAAAGAGGATATTTTCTGATCTATTTTATTCTCAAATGCCTGAAGTAATTTAGTGATCTCATCTATAGTAGGTGTCTCCCGGTGAGTCTGAGGATTGGGTTTAGGTCTGCAATTGGCTTCCATCTTATTCATGATTTTGTTAGATGCTTGAAAAGAGGGGGCAAGGACTGGTTCAGTGATTTTAGGTTTTTCAAAGGTGAGAGCTGTTTGAACTTTCATCACTTTATCCACAGTATTCCTAAGAACCATGAAAGCAGGGAGCTTGAATGGATTGTCTCTTGTCGTGATCATGGATCCAGATTTCACCAATTCATCCTTAATTCTTTCCTGCACTCCTGGAGAGAAAGACTGAAAAAATCGCACTCAAATTTTGTCCAACGTATCAATGTGATTGTTCCGGGTAAGATAGGACTGGATAGGGTCCCAAGATTTTCTGAAAGTCTGATAGTCAGAGGCTGAGGAGATACCACCATTGGAGATCCATTGAGAAACCAGGGCATCCAAGTCTTGCAAAGTAAATCTGGCTACATCTATTTTTCCCCAATAGGCTAACATAGCCTCCTTCAGGAGCCGCCAGTTGTGAGTTTCAAATCCCTCAAAAGATTCGATAACCTCCATAACTTTGTCAGAAGAGATAAAGAACCGTAACTGATAAGCCATATCATATTCACTGGCACCATCCACTTCTGCAGCCATCTCATAAGAGTCCAGGAATTGTTTGACATTGGTCCCATTGAAGCCTAAATTTTTGTTCTGAGGTTTGATTTTGACCATCTTGGCCCAAACAGATAAAGAGGATCCAGCGGTTTCCATGTTGAAGGGTTCCTAAGAGATCCAAACGAGAAGAGTTCCAAGGTGGCTCACAAGTGTGGAAAGAGTAGAGTTTCACAAAAACAACAAGGATCTTGCCCAGGCGGTGCACAATTGGGAGGACTTACTTCTATACCAAGCTGCCTCCACGGATCAGAAAAAGAAGGAACAAAAAGAAAAGAAAAAAAATCGGATCGGATTTTGGAGTTGATTCTTCAAGCTGGGACTGTAAATCCCAAGGTTTCTGGTTTGATCCCGGCCCGGGGGACCAAATGTAAGACTCCAAACGGTGCTAGGCCGTGGCAGTTCTACGGAGGGGAAAGGTGCTGTTTAGGCCGCCCTCCTGAGTGTTACAAAAATATTTAAATGTAACCGAGATCAAGGTCCAGAACCTGGTTAATGAGGAATCAAGGAGTAGAGGATAAGGATGATAATAGTTTGGTAGCAATGGAACAGCATTATCTGAGACAAGATTATGCAGGGAAAACTTGAACAAAAGAAGTTAAAGTCCCCTTAGAGTTCAAAGAACAAAAGCTGTTGTGTGTAAAAAACGCCCACAAGCTAATAACTCTGGTCGTCAGCAGAAGATTGGGGATGATCAACTCAAACCCAAGCAACCTCCAGGTTCTCAATGAACCTGCCCAACTCTCCGCAATCAAGTGCTTGAAGGGTACCAGATAACTGTGGGTGGCTGTACAGGACAAAGCACAATGTTTAAGAAGCTCTAAAGTAAACAGTAACTGATTTGAAGCAAGGATAACCTCAACACTTCTCAAGGGACTCAAGAGTAGGCTGGCAGAATGCCACTCCTAAAGAAGCTAAGGGGAGGTATAAAACTCCAGGTCTTAAGCTTGATAAGACCTCTTCAATCAATCGTGATTGGCTCCAGAAAGGTGATCAGGGATCAGGACCAGTATGGTCAGAGAAAGGGATCAAGGAGTGGTATGACACACTCAAAAATTCCAACAGACAGAATTTTTCTTCAACCAGCAAGGCTATTGGTTGGTGATAAGGATCAGTGATCAAGGGTTGAGTATGGAGGCTCAAGGATCAAAGGTGTGCAGATTTCATTCTGGATCGTTCCATGTTCTGATGATTTCCCATCATGATCAAAAAAGGCAGGGGAGATCCCCTCTTTATATGGGCAGGAGGCCCTGTTAGACTATATACAATGGATTCTACAAATAGAGCGGAAAAGGGAAGGCAACCATGTGGTCACTTGCGTCCGTCTGTGGATGGGCGCGCGTAACAATACCAGAGTCACCCACCCTTCGTCCAAAGGCGGAAGCGGGTGGGAGAGAGAAATGAACCAAACCGCTGCGGATGTCCGCGGGCGGTCATTGGCACTCTTCCAAAGGCGGAAGCGGGTGGGAGAGTCCCAGGAAAGGTGATCGATGAAGTCCATGAGAGCGTGGATGGGCGGATAGGAGATTGGTTTGAGAAAGTTGGGTAAATCCTGACGGCCTTGAGATCCACGACTGATAGATCAAGTGCGATGGGATGTTTGACGGATCCAAGGATTTGCCAAATGCTTGGGGGTGAGGTTGGGATGGATTCAGTAAATCATGGATGAGCTCCGCGCAACGGTAGCAATGAGGAGATTGGGACGCGTGACGACAAAGATGAAGACATGCAACAACAAAGATGAGGACGTGCTATGACAACGGCGGAGATGACAAGCAACACGGATAAAGGACGCGCGACGCGCGCGGATGAAAAGAGCGCGGCGCGGATAATGGGAGCGCAGCGCGCGCGGCGCGGCGCGCGCGCGCGCTGGTAAAGGACGTTTTGGATGAGCCTGGGGATAAGTTGTTCAGCCGGGCGGTACGTTTGCGCAACAGTTTATGGATTGAGGTCTTAAGGCAGCCAGGGTGTCCAGGATGGGGCACAACAGCGCTGATCCAGGAACGCCTTGTAGTGGTTCCCAAATTTAGGATGGATTGGTGGTGATCCAGATTCCCAAGGATTTTAAGGTGCACATCTGATTGGATTCCCAAGCCACCTTAGCAAAGCAGAATCTCCCTGTTTGTTGGTGGTGTAGGTATGAATACCTTGCAATTTTACCCGCATCAATCCAGATCCCATGAATTACAGGTAATTCAACTTTTACAACACCCCATTGCTTGCAATTAACACTCACAAGATGGAGGTTAGGAGAGCTCTTGAAACTTGCAACTAGGGATTTGGGATAGATACATCACTGCACTATTTTGGGATAGTTTTTGAAAGAAATAAAAGTTCCGATTGTGTGATGGAAAGCAGAAAACTTTGATGTTGTGATGTGAAAAGGAGAGCAAAAGGGATGAAGAAAGCTTGGTGGAGTTACCTATGCCAAGGAATTCAAAGTAGGAGATGATCCTGAAGATATTTCAAATTAAAAGGAATTGGCAATTCAAACAAAGGAGGAGGAAGTAAAAATAGCATCATGCAATCATGAATCCCTCCCCCTCCCCCCCCCCCCAAAAAAAAAAAATTAATAATAAATAAAAAAAGGAGTCAGTGACTTGAAGAGATGGTTCATTGGAAAGACAAAGGAATGGAAGACTTACTGATTGGATGATGGTGTCGAAAATGGTTGATCAATAATGGTTGGATGGATGGGTGGATAGCAAAGTGGGGGATATTGGTTGGACTGGAGGCTGAAAAAAAAATGGGTCCAATTGGAGTATACAAAAAAAAACAATTGGGGGGTAGGGGTAAAAAATCTGGGCAGGAGTATTAAAACAAACGTTGGTTCAAAAAGGCAAGATTAAACTTGTGAAAAAATGGATTAAATTAAAAAAGCAAAAAAAAAATTCAATGTGTCCAAGCCTAAGTACAAATACAGTAAAAAATTAAAAATTTAAATTTTAAAATTAAAAATTAAAAATTAAAAGCCAAAAAGATTCAAAATTCAAAATACAAAATACAAAATTCAAAATAAAAAAGGCAGAATACAACTCACAAAATATAAAATGAAAAATGAAAATCTGAAAATCTCACAGGCATACTTTTGGAGTGTCTGGGTGTAGCCCTCTCCATTCCCTCCCTCCCCCCTTTCCCAAATGAATGAATCTAACACAAAAAATAAGATAAATAATTTAAGATTGACATATAATTTATAAAAAAATGAAGGGACACCCAGTACATTGAAGAAAGATGGCCCAGGTACCACTTGAAGTGGCTTTAAAGTGGCTTTCAAGAGAAAACATTTGAAGGTATTTTCAAAGCTTTGCATGCCTTCCATGCCATAATGTGGGCCTCCAGGGATCTGTGGCCCTAACCCCACCTAAAAAAATCAAAACGGTTAGAGATCAGGGGGTGGAATTCCCAATTTTCCCTTGGGTATAAACTTTTCAGGAATCTTACTTCAACATAAATAAAATTTTCAATTGAATTAAATTTTTAAAATCTTATTCTTCTTTGGTTTATAATTCTCTCTAAGGATTATCAATGAATTATTTCCTGCCTGTTTAAATCCAAACCATCCATGCCTGTTTCAAGTCTTTGTTGAAAATTGATTAATTCATACTGATTCATATAAGAAAACCAAAAATTATATCTTTAATATATATTAAAATGTTAAGACCAAGATAAATTCTGCCATAAATTTCTAAAAAAAAACAACCCATTATCAAGATAGAAATGAAATCCTTTCTCATCAATTTAACTAATAACAAAAACTTCAAAATTTCAGAAGACTTTGATTGGATCATCTTATATTGTATTGCGCCTTCAAAAAAATTCAGAACATTATGAAAGACTTGTAGAGCAGAAAAGTACAAATGCTAGTAGCAGTAATACTAGTAGTAGTGATAGTAGTAGTAGTAATACTAGTAGTAGTAATACTAGTAGTAGTAATACTAGTAGTAGTAATACTAGTAGTAGTAATACTAGTAGTAGTAATACTAGTAGTAGTAATACTAGTAGTAGTAATACTAGTAGTAGTAATACTAGTAGTAGTAATACTAGTAGTAGTAATACTAGTAGTAGTAATACTAGTAGTAGTAATACTAGTAGTAGTAATACTAGTAGTAGTAATACTAGTAGTAGTAATACTAGTAGTAGTAATACTAGTAGTAGTAATACTAGTAGTAGTAATACTAGTAGTAGTAATACTAGTAGTAGTACTAGTAGTAGTAATACTAGTAGTAGTAATACTAGTAGTAGTAATACTAGTAGTAGTAATACTAGTAGTAGTAATACTAGTAGTAGTAATACTAGTAGTAGTAATACTAGTAGTAGTAATACTAGTAGTAGTAATACTAGTAGTAGTAATACTAGTAGTAGTAATACTAGTAGTAGTAATACTAGTAGTAGTAATACTAGTAGTAGTAATACTAGTAGTAGTAATACTAGTAGTAGTAATACTAGTAGTAGTAATACTAGTAGTAGTAATACTAGTAGTAGTAATACTAGTAGTAGTAATACTAGTAGTAGTAATACTAGTAGTAGTAATACTAGTAGTAGTAATACTAGTAGTAGTAATACTAGTAGTAGTAATACTAGTAGTAGTAATACTAGTAGTAGTAATACTAGTAGTAGTAATACTAGTAGTAGTAATACTAGTAGTAGTAATACTAGTAGTAGTAATACTAGTAGTAGTAATACTAGTAGTAGTAATACTAGTAGTAGTAATACTAGTAGTAGTAATACTAGTAGTAGTAATACTAGTAGTAGTAATACTAGTAGTAGTAATACTAGTAGTAGTAATACTAGTAGTAGTAATACTAGTAGTAGTAATACTAGTAGTAGTAATACTAGTAGTAGTAATACTAGTAGTAGTAATACTAGTAGTAGTAATACTAGTAGTAGTAATACTAGTAGTAGTAATACTAGTAGTAGTAATACTAGTAGTAGTAATACTAGTAGTAGTAATACTAGTAGTAGTAATACTAGTAGTAGTAATACTAGTAGTAGTAATACTAGTAGTAGTAATACTAGTAGTAGTAATACTAGTAGTAGTAATACTAGTAGTAGTAATACTAGTAGTAGTAATACTAGTAGTAGTAATACTAGTAGTAGTAATACTAGTAGTAGTAATACTAGTA